>BSBK01003886.1:0-620000 GCA_027943335.1 Chamaecyparis obtusa
TAGACTTCTTTAGACGAGTTGTTACTTTTTTTTGAAAACAATTTTCATTTCAACTTATTTAAAGCACATGTAAATAATAAACATTCACATTAAATAAATTAAATACTTAAGGCACAATTTAATCATGCTATTAAATATTTATTTATTTAATGAAGCACAATCAATACAATTTTAAATAATTAATTAATTAAATCTAAATATTTAAATATTTGATCTTTAATTAATTATCCTCACATAAGTCAAAAATATCAAATTAATATTATTTTCCAACTATAATATTAAATTCCACAACTATAGAAAAATCGCACACAAACAACTGAGATCAACAAATAAACCAAACATACATAAGGATGGGATCCACAAATTCATGTCACGTAGACAAATCTGGGTAAGGTAGTCATCAGATACTTATCCAATCTTGGACAAATAGGTTTACATTAAGGTTTTGGGTCTGTGTATTATCTCCCCTCTTTACCATTGAGATGAATGTTTATGGGCATGCTCACTCCTACCAATTCAGGGAAGATGATGCCCTGTACCTGCAAACCTGTCATCACAAGATGAACCATGTACATCCAATATATATATATATATATATATATATATATATATATATATATATATATATATATATATATATATATATATATAGCAGACAATGATAGGGTATGGTCGGTTGTGTGGATCTCAACCATGCAAGTAACTATGCCTCTGTCCTCTACCATACAAACACATCAAGCAAGTACATACACATAATCACCATACACATGCAAGTATGGGGTAAGTACATCATAAACCAAATAAAACATAAAATATCGCATAATAATATTTCATCACCTAATTATGCAATCACATGGGAAAACAAAGAATAATCATAATCCAAATCATCAACATCCACTGAAATAATAATATCTGCACACATGAAATGTGGCCTAAAAGAGTATGGCACTGAAAACTAAAAGCAAACTATGGGTGGGTACTGCAATTCTACTTGAATGGGATGATCATCTTGTAGTGGTGCTTCTGCTAATTGGTCAGCAATGACTTTCCCTTTGATAGATTTGCGGTCTACATATTCAATGTCAAATTCACTCAACACCATAACCCATTTGGCTAACCTTCCATTCAATGTTGTTTTACTAAGTAGATACTTCAAAGGATCAATCTTGGCTATGAGTCTTATCTTATGAGCTAACATATAATGACATAGTTTTTGAGAAGCAAAAACCATAGCCAAACATGCCCTTTCAATGAATGTATAGTTCAACTCGTATTTGACCAAGGTTCTACTTATGTAGTATATTGCTTTTTCTTTCCCTGTTTCATCTTCTTGTGCCAAAAGTGCCCCAATGAATTCACCATTGTTGAAATATATAGGATCAAGAGCTTGCCTCTAATAGGTGGCATCAATATTGGAGGGTTCTTGAGGTATTTCTTCAATATGTTAAAAGCTTCTTCACACTTTTCATCCCATTTGAAAATTGTATCTTTATGCAAAAGTTGGGTGAAATTATGACATTTTTCCGCTAGTTGGGATATGAATCTCCTGATGGACTGGATTCTCCCTTGTAGTGACCTCATTTGGCCAATATTTTTAGGTGCTTCCATCTCCATAATGGCCTTGAATTTAGCAGGATCCACCTCTATTCCTTTAGCCGATATGATATAGCCTAGAAGTTTTCCAGATTGAACCCCAAATGTAAACTTTTTTGGATTGAGCCTTACTTTGAATTGCTCTAATTTATCAAAAAATTTCTCTAGAATTGGTAGATTCTCCTCCCTTGAATGAGATTTTTCTAATATGTCATCTACATAATCTTCCATGAACTTATGCATCATATCATGGAATATTATGGTCATGGCCCTTTGATATGTTGCCATGACATTCTTTAGACCAAAGGGCATAACATTCCAACATAATGTCCCCCATGCGCATGTAAATGCTATTTTATCTTGGTCCTCAGGTGCTATCTTGATCTGGTTATAGCCACTAAATCCATCCATAAGTGAAAACATGGAATGTCCCATTGTTAAGTCTACAATGGCGTCTATGCTTGGAAGAGGAAAATCATCTTTTGGACACGCTAAGTTTAAGTCTCTAAAATCGGTGCAAATCTTGATGGACTTATCTACTTTTGAAACTGGTACAATATTTGAAATCCATTTTGTATAATCAATGGCTCTGATAAATCCCACCTTTAGCAATTTCTCCAATTCCACTTTTACTACCAAGGCTATATGTGGATGCATCTTCCTTAACTTCTGTTTGACTGTTTTGACTCCTTCTTTGATATTTAAGTGATGCATAATCAAGTTTGGATCCAATCCCAGAATATCATCATATGACCAAGAAAAATTGATTTTCTTTTCCTTGAATTTTTTTATGAATTCTTTCCTTTCTTCACTAGATAAGGAGGCCGCTAGGTGTACGGTCTTTGGTTCAGTTTCTGATCCAATTTTTATCTTTTCTGTAGGCTCGATCAAAATTGGAGATCTTTCTTCATAATGTTCAGGTAGAGCATCCAAACTTCCTTCCTTAGGTGCCTCAATTGGGTTTTCACCTTTGGAAAAATCCTTTATTTCTTTCTCTTTTTGATCTAATGCTGCCACTATATGGTTTTCAACATTAGATTCTTTTCCTTTTTTCCTTTTTTTGTTTTTTTCATTTTTTCGTGGATTAAAAGTTTGGATACTCCCCTTTATCATTTCTTCCTGATATTCCATAGTAGAAGAAGGTTCAACCATATTGAGATATTGGGACACCACATTGTCATTCAAAAAGGTTGGAAGGGTGGTTGGTTCAATGGAATCCCATTCGATTAATTCCAAGTGTATGAGAGTTAAGGGGTCGACACTTGGGCTTGGTTCAATGGGATTTAAATATAAGACCTCATTTGATGGTTCGTACATTGTATCAGTCAAGTCTATGACATGTGCCTCTTCTAAATGTTCTAAAGAAGTAGGATCAAAGTCTTCCTCACTAGACTCCTCTAAGGTTTCCATTGGATAAAAGTCATGTGGATTAAACCTAACCTTTGATTCATCCATAGTAGGTCTCCATGAAGGTACGTAGGGTTCACCTACCCATTGATTTATTTCTATTTCTATGCTTGGCACATCATTTAGGACCACTTGATTTGAACTAGATGCTTGATTTGAATTTGATTCTACTATTTGTCCTTTATCTTTGCTAGAAGTGTAGGTATGAATAACATCAATACCCTTATCATGGCATGACTCATCAGATAATGTATCCCATTCCCAATCATTAGATTCTTCATCACTATGGGATTCTAATTGCAATATCTGATCATATAGTTTGGGATAGTGTTTTTGAGTGTACCCTTGTTCAAGATACCCTACTCTTGTCTCCTCCTTGCTATCTTGCCATGTCATTTATATAGGTTGAATGAGTCCTTCATTCTTCATGCGCAAAGGTCCTTGACATTTGTACCCCATCTTTTGCATGATTTGAAATCCTTTCTCATATTGATGTGTGGGAATGGTTATATTTTGAATGTGTTTGACATGTGCACTTGATTCTTCATCTTTGTATAACCAGTTTAGAATCTCATTATCTTCTTCATCCATGGCAAATGATGTGCTTTCCCTCAAAAAGTTATCATTATATTTATGGGGTAGACTTGAGGGTTTTCCATAGGACTTAGGTGATAAGGGTAAGTCCATCATGGATAGGGAGTATTTGCCTACTCCTTTTTTCTTGATTTTGCATTGCTCATCAAAATTCTTCATCATTTGGCCCATTTTCTGATAATGGGCCTCTTTGGTGTATACTTGGACAGCTTTGGTTTGGTATTATTTTAATTTTTCAATAATAATATCCTCGCTAACCTTCTCTTTTACTTTATTCGATGTAGCTAGGTTAGTGAGTTTTGGTATGTCTTCAATAACAACTTCCTTTTCTATCTTTTCTTTTCCCTTCAATAATGGGATTTCTTTCAAACTTTTCCCTTGCTCCATTTGATTAGGTATAGAACCTTTTGTATTGTGTAGGACTAAAGAGTCATTGATAGGCTTAATGTTGTTACAATATTGGAAGGGGTTTGAGTCCCCACTTACCATTATTTCTTTCCCTAGATAAGGAAAATTTAAACATTGGTGGTAAGTAGAGGGAACGACCTGCATTTCATGGATCCATAGTCTTCCTAACAAGATATTGTAGGTCAACTTTAAGTCTAACACTTGGCATGTGGTCTCTTTTTGCATAGGGCCGACTCTTATGGGAAGTACTATGACTCCTTTTGATGCTCATTCTTCATTGTTGTAAGCCTTGATCGTTATTTTTTTCTTTGAATCAATAGCTTCCTCAAAAAATCCCAAGGCTTTGACCAAGTTTAAGGTACATATATTTAGACCAGATCCTCCATCAATAAGCACTCTTTTTACTCGATGTTTGTGAATAAGGACTTCTATGTGCAAAGGTAAATTCTGTGGATGATTCAATGACATATCATCTTTCTCTAAGAATGATAAGCAATAAGGAGCAATGAGATGTCCCACCATATTTTGGAATTTATCTACTTCCAAGTTTAGAGGCACATTGGTTTCCAAGAGGGCTTTCTCAAAGATATCCTTATGAGTTGGTGATAACTTGAGAAACTCTAAGATTGAAATTTGAGCGGGAGTTCTTTTTAATTGATCAACCAAGTTATATTGTTTCGATGATGAAGCTTGGTTTGGTAGAACAACTCTTGGAGAATTCATAGGTAGAGTGGTTTTAGAAGCTTTCCCCCTAGTGACAATGTTAGATGATTCTTCTTTTAATTTCTCCTTTATTATGATAACATTTATGGTATTGTCCTCTTCACTTAGAGTATTAATTGTGTTATCATAAGTGTGAGCAAAGTTCACCTTCTCATTACCTTTTCTTTGATTTTGATTATTATTAGATGACTCACCCTTCTCATGGTTCAAAAAGGGGTTCTTGAAGGCTATGTGATCCTCATTGTTTTGAGGTCCTTCAATTTTGATAGTTCCATCATCTATTAAGTCTTGTACTAAGTGCTTCAACCTCATACATTCATTGGTTTTATGACCTCTATTTCGATGGTACTCACAATGATGAGAGTCATTCCACCAATTAGGTTTAACTTGAGGTTCATAATCTCTTAAATCAGGTAATGTGATGATTTTTTTAGCAACCAAGGTTCTTAATGTGTTCTCCAAGGGTTCACCTAAATTGTTGAATTTTCTCTTGTTATAAGTGGAGAAAAAGGGTTTGGGCTTATTCCCATTAGCATTATTATAAGGATTATTAGCATTGTTGTTCAAATTGTTGGAATTTTTATTGGAATTATTGGAATTAAAGGGAGATTTGTTTGTTTGATTTACATTATTTGATGAATTAGCTCCACTTGATAAGTTATAAGGGGTTGCCTTCAAATTGTGAGCCTCTACCACTCCGTCGTGCACAAGATTTTTGTTATTATTCTTTAGCCATAACTTAGGCTTATCATTGTGATTGTTGGCCCCTTGATTATTGACGTATTTAGATACATAATTATTGTTGTTTTTGTTGGTGTTGGATTTGTTGGAATTAAATAATTTTATCTCTCCTCTCTTTACCAATACGTCTTCAATTTTAATCCCATTTTTGATAAGTTTTTCAAATGTTGGGGGTGGGGGATATTGGAGTTGTAATCGATAATTCATTTCCATGGTCAAATTTTTTGTAAAGATTTCCATCTTCTCTTTCTTGGGGATACTTCATGGATACCTTGCAAAAATGGTCCTCCACCTTTGTAGGAATCCTAAGAAGGATTCACCATCTTTCTATTTGGTATCATACAATTTGAGCATCATGATTTCATGCTCGATATTATAGGAATAGTGGGTTACAAACTTGGAGGCTAATTCCTCAAAGGTCTTTATTCCTTGGGGTAACTTTGAAAACCACTCCATGGCGGGACCTCCCAAGCTCCTAGGAAAGAGTCTCATTAGGTACGTATCATTGTGCATGAACTCCATGCTTAAGGCATGAAACTCCCTTAGATGATCTTGTGGGTCTGTTTTATCCATATAATTATCATACTTAGGAAAAATGGTATTGAAAGGAAAGGGTGCCATAACTAAGCTTTTGTCAAAAGGGAAAGGACACAAAGCTTCAATAGAAAAGGGCTTAGGTTTGGCCACCTTTTTCATGGAATCAATTTACTCTTGGAATTTTTTCAATTGTCTAGTCATAGCATTCATGGGGTTATCTACTTCTTGATCCTTTTTAAGTTGCTCTATATCATAGTCATAGGGAAGCTTTACTCCTGCTTGGGCTAGGTTTAGGAAAAATTTCTCCCTATCCCTATCTATCAATTTATCCATGACTTGTATGAATTCATGGTCTTGGGCTGCTCTCTCAACTTTTTCTTCAAGTGTTTCCTTAGGAGCTTGATTGGCATTATTGGTGTTATGGTTGTTTCCTCCATGTTGATGGTCATAATATGCATAATTTTGATCCATATTGTTAACTCTTTCTTCAAATAAATTTGGGAAAATATCCCCTTGATCTTGACCTTTGAAGAGACTTTGGTATTCGACCTCACGACCTTCATTTGCAATGAAAGTGCTATCTCCTTATAAAGATACCCTAAGTTTGTGAGACCACGTGGAAACTGACATCCAACAAGGGTTTGATTTGAAATGACCCTTGATTTGATAATTGTTGATTTTAATTGAAGAGATTAAAAATGTAAGATGAACTTTCAGTGGATATCTCCTTCACTTGTTTTATGTATTTCAAACACAACAATCACGCATGGGTGACCCCACAATAGTGGGTTACACTTTTTTAGACATGCTAATTTTTGCTGAAAGAACACATTTTTTATAAAATATGATGATTTAAGCCTTGAGAGGTTCCATTTTAAGAAATTATCACAAATGGTTAGCTCAAAGCCTCTTAGATAAAAAAAATATTGATATAACATCTATACCATCATTCATACCTACAATGGAGTCTCCTCCGCACCTATTAAAATGCTGATAAAAAATCACTTTGAATTTATCTTTTGGCAGATCAAATGAATCCATTTGAAAAACCTATATATGTAGTAAATTACTACTGAGACAAATATTTCCAATGATTATAATGTTAATATATATTAATTTTATTATGACTTTGTATTTTTAGTTTTACTAAACATAGATATTTCACCGTATGTCTACCTCTATGTTTGACACTTATAGAAAAATAGTAAATGAGAGAAAAAAATTTCTAAAAAATATCTATGCCCTAGGTATTGAATTTCTCTTTCTATCAAGAAAATAAAAATGAAATCGGACAAATATAGACAAGTTATAAGCTATGTAGTCAAGGTATGTCAAAATTACGGTTAGTGAACTTCAAAGATTAATAAAATATGAAATAATTGTGATAATGTCATCAAACCAATTGCATGCCCTTCGTATGGATGTTACAAAACTAAATTGGAAAGAAGCACATTGATATCTATTTTAGAAAAAAAGTTATGCTCTATGAAAATAATGTATCTCTTTTAAAATGACGTTTTCAGCAACATACCAGTTTTCGTGGGAGAAAGAAAAAACCATTCAAATAAATTAAAAATTAAAAATATATTTAAAATCTAGACAAAAAATCCTAAAAGACTCTAATTTACTCCATCTTCTAATTTTAAACGGTTTAACGACAATATGCATGTGAATCTAAAAGTTTTTTTCAAAATCTAGAGTTCAGTGTCCATTCAAGTAAAAAAGTGTAACTCACTATTGTGGGTTCACCTGCATACACTTGTTTCTTTTTTCCTACTATACAATAAGCATTTGATTTTGAAAGTACATTATCACGGGTTTTGCACAAAAAGAAACTTCAAGCACCTACCTATCTCAAGATTGGTTCGTAAACATGGCTCTAAAAAGGTGGTCTTGCTAATTTATCAAGGATTTAATATGTATTCCATTCAAAATGGCTCCTAAAATTTCATCCCCTAAGTATATTAAGAGGCTTCCCACCACCAATATATCATAGGTTTGCGCAATCCGTGAGGACTACTCGAGGAAGTTCAAAAATTTAGTATCCTTTTGTCACACACCCCATTAAGGATGTATGCGTTTTATTTTATAGTGGGTTGGATTCTTGTAGAAAAAGAAAGTGTATCCCACTTTGGGCTATCCCTCTCATCAGCCCTTTTGAGGCAAATCTCGGGAGGTGAGCCCACTAATGTTCTAGCATGTTCATGGAAAACAAGGAAATAGAGTTAAGAACTAATTTTTGGTAATTTGATTCACCAAAAGGTGAAGAGCATATCCCTAACTCTTTCTTAATTTCCAAAACACAATACACAAGGTTCAATTACTAGCCCACTAACTAAAGAGAATTGAGTATTGCTACTCTCTTCTACAAACAAGGGGCTTTTGATTTTATGTGCTTGATTTCCTCAACCTTTCTTCTTAAATAAAATTTTTAACACCTTTGGCATTTTGATTCACTAAAAGAAGTGAAGAGCATAGGCCTAATGCTAAACTTTTCAAACAAAGATAGGCTATTTTTTAATTACTAGATTCTTAAAAGCACCAAATGCCACAATTTAAGTGAAAGATTCACTAGTTTGAGGCTTACCTTTCCTTGTAGCTAGCAAAGGCTAGGGGCATTTTTGAGTAATTTTTCCATTTTAAGCTTACCTTGGCTATCGTTCCTTTCCAATGTGCTTTTCCTCCAACAAAGTTAGTCAACAAAAATAGCCAAAATGAAGGAAACCAAAAATGAAATTGAAGAAGTAAAGATTTAGTTGAATCTAAGGCCTTATTTGCAAATTTTAAGAAAAACATGATTTAAGGTGAGAAAATCCAATTTAGTGACACAAATTTAGTTTTGTATGCTTCTACAACTTTGATGTAATGATCATATACCTATCCTTCTTGTTGAGAATCCTTAAGAACTAGCTTGATGTGTGCAATGTTCTCCTTGATTTTCTTAGTCAAAGCCTTACCTTCTTGATTAAATTTACTCTCTAGTTTTTTTACCTTTCTGAGATTAGACATCCTGTAGAGTTATAAAAATCATTTTACCACAGTCAGATTATGAAAATTCATAGTTCACTCAAAAGCGCCTCCATAATGCTTAAAAGCGCTATTTAACTATTTAAAAGCATTGCTAATCAGATTAAAAGTGCTATTTAAATTTTCAAAAGTGCCTAAACAGAGAGTAAAAGTGCTACAAAATTGATCAAAGGCAGTAAAAACTAAGTAAAAGCACTGAATAAAAGAGTAGAAGTGCTCGATAGTTAGGGAATAATCATTGTGAGATTGTGAGAATATTAGATAGAGAATAGAAAGATTCGAAAGCACTGCTAATCGGTGTAAAGGTGCACAAATTTGTCGTGGAAGCACCAAAATAGTTCTCAGAAGCATTGTTTAACTATGTAGAAGTGTCGTTTGAGCTATCAGAAGTGCTATGTCACAACAAAACTTGAGAGTTAAACATGCAAAAATTTGACAAAATTGAAAATTTTTGAGAATTTGGAAAAGTGAAGCATTCTATTCCATGGTGGGTGCCATTTTTTGTACAAAATTTAGTACCTTCATAGAATTAGTATTGAACAATAAATGAAATAGAAACTAAATAACCACAATTAGTAACTCTATTTAGCAAATTAAGCACAATTAAGCATCATATGGCTCTCTATCTAAGAGTGTTAATGCGAAGCTCTCAGTAAGCCTCCATTAATGACAGTCCTAGAATGAGAAATGATATGATAAACAAGCTAAATTGTTCAATTCCAAATGAAATACAACTAATTTGCCTTAATTTTCCTTTCTAGCTATAAAATGCAAGAGGTTTGATGCTATTCTTAGATTTGTGGATTGATTTATTAGTGATTTTGCCTTGTTTATATAGGATTTGGCAAGCATAGGGGGTGTAGTATAGTTGATCATGATTAAGCTTGAATTGAGTTTTTGGTTCCACCCTTTGAAGACAATGCAAAGCTTGTGTCCTCAAAGCTTGGGACAAGAAGATAAGATGAATGGACAAGATGCTCTTTCACTTTGAGTGATTGAGATTGAGTTTAGCTTGATCCATGTGAATGCATTTTCTCAAATCCTATTGGTTGATTGAATTTCCTCCCCTTTTGGGTTGTTGAGAGAAATTAGGATTTATTAATTGTTTTAAATTCATTTGTTTAGCCATGTACCCCTTGAATGGGCTGAATTTTATTTAATTCAAACTATACAATTAATAGAATTAATTGCACATTGATTTGATTTAACTTGATAAAAATGCTCTTGATTTTGATTTATCTTGAATTAAGACTTGATTTTAATTTTGATTGTTTAAATGTTTGATTTGATTCAATTGCTTTGATTTTGTCCTTGATTCACCTTGATTTTCTTTGATTTGTTATTTAATTGTCTTTGTCCATTTTTAGGTAATGACAGGATGCGTGGATGACAGAAAGAGTACCTCAGGAGGAGCAACATTTCTTGGTGATAGACTTGTCACTTGGAAAAGCAAGAAGTAGAATTGTATCTCTTAGTTAACAACAGAAGTAGAATATGTAGCAACAACACTGAATTGTTCTACAATTGTGTGGATCAAACAACTGATAGAGAATTTTGGTATTCAAATTGATTATCCTATTGTTATTCATTGTAATAATACTAGCACTACTAACATGTTAAAGAAACTTGCAATGCATGCAAAGACAAAACACATTGAAATAAAATATCACTTCCTAAGAGAGAAAGTAGCAGAGAAAGAAGTAAAGTTGGATTATGTGAGCACAAAAGATTAGCTAGCAAATGTATTCACAAAGCCTTTACCTAAGGATACATTTGAGTATATCAAGGAGAATCTGGGAGTAATTCCCTTACCTAAATTTGATTAGAGATTATAGGAGTGCATCAATCCTTAGTGACTGATGAAAGGTTGACTACTCTACTTCAGGAGTAGTACCAGTGCTTAATTGTTTGGCACCCTTTGCCATTGATGTCAAAGGGGGAGTAAGTATATAGTCATGAAAAAAAAATATTAAGAGATGAAGGATTCATCCTTGAAGAAGGTTTGTTGAGGAAATGGAGAATATTATTAAAGAATTATAGAAAGGGGGAGTGAGTTTTTAGCAAGAAGAAACAAAACAACAAGAGATGGAGGATTCATCCTTGGGGGAGTTTTATTGAGGAAATGGAGAATGTTATAAAAGAATTTTTCATTTAGATTGGTGGTGTTTGTCATTCCATATGTTTCCATCAATGCCAAAGGGGGAGATTGTTGGAGATTTGCTAGCAAGCCAGTGCTGACTGTATGTTTGTCATTGATGACAACATATGGTAAGAAGTGTGCGTGGAAGTCTTAAGAAGTGAGCCTTGAGCATATGTTAAATGGATATGTTATCAACATTATACCATGGACTCAGAGGTTGATTTTGAGTATAGACAGTTATATAGTTGAATGGTTCAATAAGTGTTCATGATAGGTCCCAGGAAAATTCCTATATGTGATTTACAGTATGGTTGAGGTGGAGCCTTGCGTGTTTACATTTATGTTTTAAACATATGTATGAAGCTATGTTCATGGATGCAGAGTCAGCTATGCAATAGAAGATAAGTTATGATGTTCACACTTAATAATCATAGTTTCCTGAGTTTATCCAGAGGAGCCGACAAAGATTATATTGGTATAGGAGTTGTGCCTATCATTTTGGTATGCGTGCTTGGATTAGTGTTTTTTGGAGATTTAAGAATGTTTGGTTAAGAGCGCATGATGTAATTCAGCTTGAGGAGAAAGTATCCATTAATTTGGTGGAGCTAACAGTGTGAAGCGACGCGTTCACTCATATTGAGTTGGACAGGTCCCAGTTTGTGTTGTGTGCTTAGTAGAACTGATAGAGATGTTATTGGATAGTTTTATTGTTTCTCTAATATGATTTCAAGGTGGTTCTAGAGGCTGACTTGATTATATCATTTATAGGAAAGATACTTATAGGCACTCATTTGTGATTGCTAAGTATGGCAGATAGTTGAAACATAAGAGCATAGTAGAAGGTCTATGTGACAAAGTAGAGAGTATATGTTATTTATTGGAACTGATCAAGACAAAAAGTCTAAGAGCAGCTCACCAAGATCCATATATAGTGTATATCTATTAATCAGAAGGTTGCAACCTTCACCACTTTGAGAAGTGTGCTCCCGGATAGTGTGTCCTCACCCCTAATAGGGTTAATTCTAAAAGACTCCTAACAGGGTCTGACCCTTGACCAAGTCATTGTACTTATTGCATTGTAAAGATAAACTCCTAACAAGGTTGTAAGATCTTCTAATAGGGATTATAATACACTAGTGCAGTTCTTAGTGGGTGTCAATTCCCACTTGGGTTTTTACCTATTTGGGTTTCCCCGTAACCAAAATTGTGGTGTTGTGTTAAGTGTTCCTATATTGTATTTATGCTTAATGTTATTCAGTACTTAATTGGATAAAGAATTGAATTTGGTAGATAACTGATTCACCCCCCTCCCCCCTCTCAGTTATCTCTTGGGACTATTATCCTAACAGGTCATTCATCCAGAAGTAGAGGGTGCGTCCATTGCGGATGCATCCAATACATACTCATCAAAATTATCCTTCTTTGCTTTTTCCCAAATTATGTTCGCATCTTCTATAGCTTTCACAAACTTGACTTCTCCACATTCATCCAAAATTTATCTTTGAGACTTATTAGGGCTTTCTTGTCTTTGTGCTTTTGATCTGCAAAACTTTGAGATGTGTCTAGCTTTGTTACAAGAGTGATAAATGACTGGAGGCCTTATATTCCTTGAGACATTGATGTGAGTTACCAATTTGCATTATCTAGTTGTATGACCATTATAATTACATATTTGACATGTAATGTTTTGAGAACTTCTAACATTCTGCTGAGGATGATTTCTCTGACTTTTTTTATTCTGATTTCTTTGATTTGATCTACAATTCATAGCTCTATGACCAAACTTATTGCATGAATTACAATAACCATTGAAAGGTCTTACCTCTTGACAATCTCTTTCTATGTGTCCATGTTTGTTATAGGCATAAAAAGTTTTGTTTACTAGCTTGCACTCATCTTTAGATGGTTCTTCTTTACCTTTAGTATGATCTTCAGTCTTCTTAGCTTTTTTAGGTTCTTTAGGATCTTTCATTCTATCTCACATAGCATCAATGTGAACTTGGGCTTCATTGAATCCAATACCAGTGGTATCTCCTTTTAGCTTCTGAGCATACAACTGTGACTCTATTGGATCCTTGCTTGTGTGCAACTTTTCAATATGATTCTTTGCTTTAATCAATTCAAATTCCATCTACTTCTTAATGTTCTCTAACTCCAAGATTTTCATGTCTGCTTGCCTCAGTTCTTCATCTAACTGCTTGTTTTCTTTGACTTGTTCTTCATAGGCTTCCTGATTGTTAAATAGATTTTCATCCAACTCTTCAATCTGCTCCTTCAAAGAAGTGTTTTCCTCATTTATCTTTTTGACCATTTTCCCTAAATCACTTGTAGAAAAATCGTTCAAATCTCTTCTTAGTTTCTTGATGAATACTTGAGAGGCACTAACTTTTAGTTTCAGTTCTTCAATTTATTTCTTAGATCTGTCAAGGTCTTCAAGAGCTACTTCAAGATTCTTCTGAACCCATGATCTCCTCAAGTGGTTAAAATTATCTTCAGAGGACCAAATCTCTGACGCCAATTATTAGGAATGGGAACACTGAGAGGGGGGGGTGAACCAGTGTTCTATATAATTACTTTCTGATCTCTTGAAACTTAACTCAATAACTTAATTGATGAACTGAATATTAAAGCATGTAAAGTAATCAACACATAACACATAACACTAGATATGGTTATGAGGAAACCTTGGCCAAAGGAAAAACCCTAGTGTGAATTAATACCCACTAATAATTGCACTTGTGTATTATGAACCTGTTAATGTTCCTTAGCCCTGTTAGGAGCTGTCATTACAATGATTAAGTACAATGAAATTGTCAAGGTTCAGACCCTATTAAGATTATTTTACAATTAACCCTATTAGGGGTGAGGAAACACTATCCTAGAGCTCATTTCTCAAGTGGTGAAGGCTACAACCTTCTAAGTATCAGATACACACTATATTTGCAATGATGAACTGCTGCTATGAAACTGCTTGTCTAATCAGTTCCTTATGTGCGCTGATGCTTTAGCCTCTTGAAAATCTCTATCTCATTCTTACTTCTCTTTTCACACTTCTTCTTTTCTTCTATCAACTCTATATCTCATGCCATACTCAAATACAAAGGTGCATGTCTTATTTATATGCACAATCAAAACTATTCACCAATTCGGCCTATAACTAATTGTTAGATTAGGTGAAATACTAATCTCCCAAGAACACCTGCATGCATAACCCTGTCACATGGAAGAAGCAAAGCACAGAAGCAAGAAAAATCATGGAGGCCAAAAAGTCAGAGACATCTTATGGACATGCAAAGAGCAATCTCTATTATGATCCAATAAGTGAATTATCTAAAAAGAATGTACAAAGGGTTCAACCATATAGGTGAACAATAAAACCCTAAAGCTATAAAGCAAAAAATAAAGCTAGGTTGCACATTATAATTAATAAATATATTAATTATAATGCACCTAAAAGATAGCTTAAGTAAATAGAGTAATAAATGACTTAATTAATTAAACCAAAGTGATTTAATTAATAAGCATAAAGTATGATTACTCTAACACCCCCCCTTAAGCGTAGCTCAAGAGGGAAGCTAACCTAGCACAGCTATGAAAGCAGAAAATGGGTCCCGGCAACAAGGCCTGATCAGGTACCCAGTACAAGAAAATAAATTAGATGAAGGAAACAAAGCCTCCAATCTAGGGAATGTCCCAAAGAAAGGAACAAGAAAGAGCATGAAGCATCTCCGAAGCATGAAGCTGCAAACACTGTCAGAAGAAACTGCTGGAACCCCCACTGAAGTGCATGACCAGGTAGAGAAGACAAAGTCTGAAGAGCTGATCAATCAAAGAGGTGACCTCCAAAATAGGAATGAATGAGTGTCTATATAGTAGATGATCCATCTCACCGAAATGCATAGGTGCCTAGCCACTGCATCCGCCTAGTACATAGGAACAAAAACTGAATACGTAGATCACTCAACCGAACCAAGGAAGCAATAGAGCCAACAGGTGAACCCCCCCATAATGCTGAACGGGGTGACAGGAACACTGAAATGCAATGCCAGAAACATCTGCAAGAAGAAGAAACAAGAACACCTATGTGCAAAAGAAGGTACAAGCACAGGATAAAGGGCGGTGTCATAGACATAGTCTACATGGGCTAATGTCATGGAAGGTACGCTCACTTGACAAGAGTGGATGCACCTATAGTGGCAAATGCATCAGAATCCCCCCATGGCACTTTATAACTGAGTGCGTATACAAACAAACACATAGTGTTCAAGATCCCAAAATGCAAAAGCAGGCAAATTATCTCAGTGCGTTTACAGAAAAAAAGAATGCAATAGAAGAGAAGCATACAATGCTCAAAAGACAGAAAGAAGAGTGAGCTATGAACTCAGAAGAAGAGATCCCCGGACCTGTAGAACCAAGCACTCCACCAGAGGGCATAAACTGCATAACTCAGAAGAGTGAAAACCTGGAGTAGAATCTGGAAAAATAACCTCTGCCACTGAAGAGCACACTGAACCAGCTTTCCGAAAATACCAAGTTTGCTGAAAACTGAGCCCGGATGTGAGAGATATAGTGTCCGGAATGCAAAAAGTACCCGTGACTTTGACTGGCAGAAAACCCCTGCAAATGGCAAAATCAAACAACCAAACTGAAAAAAACAGAAAGGTCTCGGAACTAGCTTTCCGTCGATATCTCGTTTGGAAAAAAATGCCATCGTATGCTCAAGTTACGGCAAAAACAGTGACAGGTGCTCTGGCAGGCACCTGAAAAAGAAAACCTCTGAATTCAACAGCCTGGTGCGAAAAATGGAAGAAGAATCTGGAAAAAAGCTTTGCATATAAAACGACCGTCTCGGAGTCATCTTTCCGATGATATCTTGTTCGCCCACTAACTCCTCCGTATGAGCAAGTTATGCCAAAAAAAGCATCAGGTGCTCCAGGAAGGCAAAAAAGAAATCCTGCCTTCGAAGGCATGGTACGAAAAACGAGGCAAAAAACTCGAAAAGAAACCTCCATAATTGCGTTCGTCTTGGAAAGAGCTTTCCGATGATATAAAAAACTCCCAAATACGCCTCCAGATGAAGAAGATATGGCAAAAAAAGCCCAATTACCCCTAAAAATAGAGCCCTAAAAAACATGCAAATTTTTTGTTAAAAAAAATTAAAAAACATGTCCGCTGACGTCATGCTAACGTCAGCAGAAGGCCTGGGGGCTGAATCAGGAAACCCCTGGTCATGTGGGGGACCAGGGGCTGGTGCTGGTGCCGGCGGTGGGCGGGCCGGCGGAGCGGAGGGCGCGGGCGCGGGCGGCGGGGGCTGACGGAGCGGAGGCCGCGAAGGGCGGCGGCGGCACAGGCGCGGGCGCGGGCGGCGGCTGGGCGGGCCGCGGAGCGGGGCCGGCTGAGGAGGCCAGCGGGGCGGCGGAGCCGGGAGGCGGCGGAGCCGGCGGAGGGTGCTGCGGCGGCGGTCTTCGGCGGCGGCATTCTCCGGCGGGGTGCCGCAGTGGTGGCCGCCGGGCGGTGCCTGGGTGGCCGCTCGGCGGCAAAAATATATATATATTTTTTTAAAAAATCACCAACAGTACCCGCCTCGGAGTGCGTGCCAGAGCCGTACGGCCCTGGTATGCAAAATTTTTTGCCTCAAATGCCATTGTGTCCAAAATGGACAAGTTTTATATGGATTTAGGGGTTCTTGGGCCTTCCGGACACAATGGTGGTGTCCGTTTTTGCCCAAGGTGAGCCAAATTTCGGCTCCCCCCCAGATCCACAAAAAAAAACTCCTGAAACCCTTGAAAACCTCCTGCTTCTGAAACACTTCAACAAAACACGAACAGCGAGCAGCAAGATGGCTCTGATACCATGTTAGATTAGGTGAAATACTAATCTCCCAAGAACACCTGCATGCATAACCCTGTCACATGGAAGAAGCAAAGCACAGAAGCAAGAAAAATCATGGAGGCCAAAAAGCCAGAGACATCTTATGGACATGCAAAGAGCAATCTCTATTATGATCCAATAAGTGAATTATCTAAAAAGAATGTACAAAGGGTTCAACCATATAGGTGAACAATAAAACCCTAAAGCTATAAAGCAAAAAATAAAGCTAGGTTGCACATTATAATTAATAAATATATTAATTATAATGCACCTAAAAGATAGCTTAAGTAAATAAAGTAATAAATGACTTAATTAATTAAACCAAAGTGATTTAATTAATAAGCATAAAGTATGATTACTCTAACACTAATTACATACAATGCTTCCAAATGAATTGGCTCAAGTGTGTTTACATATAATGATTTTAACATGTTTACAACACAAATACAATTGGCACATAGCCTTTACAAAACAATATTATAACCGCTAACCAAAATACTAACAGTCGGCTCCATGCTTTGTTATGTTCTGCCACTCACTATCTGTGTCACTTCAACTTGTTGTATCTTCATCATATTGACTCATCTGATCTTGCACTCTTAAACATAGCTCAATAACATATGAAAAATATTATCTTCAAGGGCGCATACCAAAAATATATCATACATACATGCACTAATGCTCTGTTCATCTAGTGCTTCATTGACTGTCTAGTCTTTCATACTTAGCCATTTTCTTGATCTTCCAAGTAATGCACTGACTCCAAAACTTCATATGACTTTGTTTCCATAATGACAACACTAAATCATAGTCATATACAATAGTATAGTCAACTTTCCAACAACTAATTCTCATGAAAAAAAGCACTAGTTAAGGTAATTTTTACAAAGTCTCATTGTTGGTTTTCTCACATCATGTAAGGCTCACTTCTAGTTGGGATAACTACCTAGAAATAGAAATTATTACTGAAAATACAAATAGGCTCACTCAGAAAATATAAGAAATAAAAAGGAATCCACCACTGAAGTCATTTTTACCAAATATTACAAATAAATAAATGATATAAAAGTCTACTACCACTTGTACCAAATCACATATACATCAATACATAGATCTTGTATGGTTATATTCATGTTCAATTCACATATTTCTTTCATTCATACACGTCACAAGAAATAGAGTAATTTCTCTCTTATACCATGCCATGTCAATGACTAGGCCGGCCTAGTGCAATTTGGAATAGGTAACATCAAATCATTCTGGCAGTGGTAAGGAATAAAACATGGACCACCTCACTTAATACAATATGCCTTTCTCACAATAGTATGCTACACAATCACTAAGATCTTCAGAATCAATAGATAAGATCTATACCTTACAATACAAATACTCAAATTGAAGCACAATGAACACTTTCTAGATTAGACCAAACCTAAAGAAATGAACCACATTATGGTTCATGATAAAATGAGACCATCATGAACATGACTAAAGATAAATCTTCATAGTGCATCATCTAAAGCACACTATATCAGATCACCAAAGAATCTAATCTGTTGGAAACTATAATTGAAACAATTGTTATATTGTCATTGATGTAAAACATTAACTAGTGAGACAATTGCTATCTTGTAGTGTACCATATCATTTGATTGATGAAGAGGATTTGAAAATAGGAGAAAACAAGAAGACCTAGTGAAAGGTTGAGTTATGAGAAAATACGATGGGTACTTGATTAGCTAGCATATTGGCAAGGTAATGTGTTGTTTATCTATAACACTAAGTGAAGAATTTGGTTCTTTTGAAGCTCGGAAGAGATGAGGAAAGAAAGTTTGAAAGCATACGCTTAACCAAGAAAAAGAGAAGAAGATCAAGGAAATTATGTTTAAGCCAAGTGATGATAGTGTTGACCGAGTGCTAGTATAATTCAAGAAAATATAGTGTCGATCGAACATCAATAATTACCGAGTATCAGATAATTAACAGAGAAAAAACAATGATTGCCGAGAAGAATAGTTTTAGCGATGACCGAGCAGAAGAACTCAATGATGACCTAGTATCAGTATTTTATAATTTATGAAGGAATTGAGATTCCCAACTGACATAGTTGAATTCTTGGAATATGTAAAACTTGTTTAAGATAAGGATGAATGACTCGGAGTATTTAATGCATGGTAAATTGGTTTTATGCATGGATTCAAGGAGAAGTTTTGAGAAGTATCTGGAAGGATAAGGAGGAAGAAAAAAATGTTGGAAGGATTCAATGAATCTGACCTAAACCTAAGATCTAGGGAGAAGATTAAGAAGCAAAAGATTAAGCTACCTAATCAAAGAGGTATAAGGATGACCTAATTGTAAGTTATTATAGAGAGGTTGATTTTGTTGATTGGTGAACCTAAGATGAAGGATGAGAAGAGCTATGAAGAGTTGAGAAGAGTTGTGGTGATTGTTTGAAGGATTTCTAAGAAGATCAGAGATGGAGATGAAAATGAAGGCTAGTTGTTAGATCAGCATATGAGATACATTGGATTTGTATTTGTAAAGTGAGTTGTATGTTTTAGATCAAACCTATTGTTACTTTCTAATCATTGTATCGGTTGAAATCCTTTAATCAAGGTTGACCTAACAATAATTTGTAAATCCTTTAATCAAGGTGACATTCTAACGGGATGTTCTTAAGTGCTCTAATAAGGCCACTCCTAATAGGGTGATTAAATCCTTTAACAGGGTCACACCTAATAGTGTGTATTGTAACCTTTAACAGGGTTGGCTCCTCACAAATCTCACTTCAGAAGAGTGAAAATTTGGTGGCATGTTATTGGTGGTTTTTCCCAAATTGTGTTTCCATGTTAAATCATGGTGTCATACTTGTGTGAATGTTATTTGATGGGTTATACTGTTAAGAGTTTTATATTATGAAAGTTGATTAATTTTGGACAATGGACTGCAAGTTTATGTTACTAGTTATATGTTATAGAGACCAAGTGGATTATTGAGTAGATCTGATGCAAATTCTTGAAGAACTCCACAAATTGGACAATAAGACTCTACACCTTGTGAAACAATTCCAAGGTCTCACCATGTACCCAAGGGAATCCACTTGCTCCAAGAGGTCAAATGACTTCCAAATGACACAAGGCCAACCAAAAGACTTCCTAGGGTCCCAAAAAACCCCAAACAACTTTTCTTGACTGGTTACAAGTTCCCTTTAAGCCTGTTTGATCAGATATCTCAAAATGAGTTACTAACCCCAAGCAATCCTACCTAGTAGCCCTGTGTTTCCTGATTTTTGGGCTTTTGGACCAGACTTTACAAAAAAATTGAAAATTAAATTGTGGATTCAGATACCCATTTGGAAGTTACACAACATATGTTAAAATGGAGTATTACTCTTTTGGACCAACTATGCATAAAATTGCTGACTCCAGTATTGCCACTAGGCCTAATTGGGCCACTTTAAAAAGGAACTACCAAAAATACTTATCCCTAGACACTATAACTTTTAGAAGTCCCTATTTATACCTCAAAAAAAATGATTATGGTATTGGTTTTCACCTAGAAACTTCCCATATGGTCAAACTCAAAATCCCTCACCAAATGGCTCCAAAAACTAGGGCCTTCTAGAAAATGACCCAAAAATCACTTCTAGAACCCCTCCTTCAGGATTCACCACTTATTTGACATGTAATTTTTCTATTTCAAACAAAAACATGCCCTCCTTAAGGCCAAACTCCTGTTGCTACACTCTAGCAAGCAATTTCATGAGGTTTTCTTCACTATTCTTGGTGATCACCATATCAAATCAACTCTTCTGCAACATATAATGTTAATAAAATGTTTTACATGTTAAATATGCATCATTCCATGAGAAACAACAATCACATTCATGGAATGATGCTTTCACATTGAAGAATTTATCAAACTACTTAAGAAAAAATAGAGATTTAGTGAGTACAGTCAATCCAAATTGATTGAAATGGAAAAAATAATACTTCAAAGCATAAACACATGTCTTATACAACCCTAATATATCTTCCAAGCATCAAAAAAATGAATGGAATGAAATAGAGATCAAAGTATGCAATGGAAAGTTATGAAATTCTGAATTTTATTGCCATTTTGAGTAGAAAACTATACATTTCATCTCCAGTCCATACCATTCTCTCTTCCAAGAATTAAATAAACTTCCTATCAAATTCCTCAACCAATTTGGGTTGGTTGGAAGACTTATTTAAGTCTAAAAACATTAAAACACCATTTTCCCTCCTAAATGCTCATAATCGTTGGAATTCAAATATTTGAATTTCCAACTTACATTTGATTACATATTAATATTAAAAACCTATTAACTTCTATCCCAATTAATTTATTATTTCTTCTAGGACCTAATTGACTCCCCTAAACAACTTTAGATCCCATTTGGCACTATTGGCCACCCTTACATTTGTTTTGGTCCTAAGTCCTTTGCCAGGACTTCTAGGACTTATAATATTTAAATTAAATTGTTTATTAGATATTGCCATTATTGGCCTCAATATATCCCAATTTAATTTTAGGAATACTTTAGATCCACTACCTCCATTTGGTTCCAAGGTGGACTTAGGTGTTTGGAGAGGTGCTCCTGCACCAAGATCTGAGTTGGTTGAAGTGTTTAAAAGTTCAAATAGTACATCTAGACCTGAGGATAATTTATTGACCCCCGTCTCAGTTATTCTAAAATCATTCTAACAATTGGTATCAGAGAATTTAGGTGATTGTAAGGAAAATTTTGAAGGTACTTGAAGCTAAAGATCAAGATGTACAAAAATGAGGTACCAAAGATGAACAAGGACAACTTCCCTATATGGAAAAGTTTGATGAAGTTACACCTAGCTCGAATTGGTGATGCAAAAAAATATTGTGGAACATGAATATATAATAGTGCCAATAACTTTGACAACTTAGCAGATGAAGGAAAAGCAACACAACCAGGCAATGCTAGAAATTGCATCAACCCTATGTTATCCTAAATTTGAAGACATCAAGGACTATACCAATGCAAAAAAAATGTGGGACACACTATCATCTATCTATGGTGGAGACACAAATGTACTAAGAGAAAAATCTGAAAGCTTTAGAGGTAAGTTTGATGAAATGAGAATGTTAGAAGGTGAGAGTATTGTTCAATATTGTGGCCGAGTTAAGGAGGTTGTGAATGCTATTAGAGGAGCTATTGGAATTATTGATGATGAAATTGTTATTAGCAAGGTTTTGAGAACCCTACTTTATATTTATGCTATTAGAGTTTCTACAATACAAGAATTGCGATATGCTCCTGGTAACAAATTAAATCTGGAAGGTCTTGTTGGCAGACTTACTACTTTTGAATTGTCAAATTTTTA
This sequence comes from Chamaecyparis obtusa, assembly GCA_027943335.1. Classification (NCBI taxonomy): domain Eukaryota; kingdom Viridiplantae; phylum Streptophyta; class Pinopsida; order Cupressales; family Cupressaceae; genus Chamaecyparis; species Chamaecyparis obtusa. Next base: position 22,423 of record BSBK01003886.1, read on the forward strand.
TAATTTCAGTACTCGTAATATTGAATCTGCATTCATATCTCAATTGGTTCTTCAAAAGTCATAAAAAAGGAAAAGAAAGATGTGTGAATAGTGACAGTGACACTTTTGATGATTATCTTGATGATCTTGAGGCACTTATGGCTAGAAAACTACTGAGAGGAAAAGAAAAATTCAAAGGTAAACTTCCTATTATATGTTTCTCATGTAACAAAGTTGGTCATATTGCAGAAAGATGTCTTGACAGGAATGATAAGGATGAAAGAAGATAAATAAAGTACAAAGACAAAAGGGATAACAAAGACTACAAAAGATATAAAGACTATAAGGACAAAGGTAATAAATCTTGTTATGTTACTTAAGAGGAAACTGATAGTGAATTTGATGATTCTGATGATCATGATGTAGAAGTTGTGTATGTTGCTATGAATGATGATTTTGATGAAGATGAGAAAATTGCACTTATTTCATATGTGATTAAAGGTGATAGCTAGATAATTGATAGTGGTTTCTCACATCACATGACTGGTGATAAAAGTAAGTTTGAAATATTAAATCATTGCAAAGGTAGAAATGTTAAGTTTGGTAATGATGCACCATGTCTTGTAAAAGGAAAAGGATCAATAAGATTAAATGAGAAGATCAAATGTGACAATGCTTATTGGGTTGAAGGACTTCACTATAATTTGTTGAGTGTTTCATAGTTGAATAGCTCTGGTTATCGAGTTGAACTCCATCATAAAAAGGATAATATTTTTTATGCCACTAGTGAACTAATTGGAAGTGGAGAACATACAAGAGGTTATTTGTTCTATCTAGACCTATCTGATGAGACGTGTTTGTTTTCATAATTTGATAATGTATGGTTATGGCATAAGAGGTTGTGTCATGTGAAATTTGATAATTTGGTAAGCATTAGTAAGATGAAAAGAGTAAGAGGATTACCAAGATTGAATAAACCTAATAATGTGATGTGTAAGAAATGTCAATTCAAAAAAATGACAAAGTCTAGTTTCAAGAGAAAAACCTATAGTTCTGATGATATTTTGGAATTGGTTCATAGTGGCCTTTGTAGAGCTATTGGAGTGCAAAGTTACTGTGGTGACAAATATTTCATTATGTTTGTTGATGATTACTCTAGAATTATGACTTTGATGTTTCTTAAAGAAAAAATTGATGCCTTTCAGTTGTTTAAGTGGTATTTGGAAAAGGTTGAAAAAGAAACATGTAAGAGCTTGAAATGTCTGAGATTTGACAAAGGAGGAGAGTTCATATCTAATGAGTTCAACATATGATGCAATGATAGATGAATAAATAGGCAAATGTCTGCACCAAGGACACCTCCACATAATGGTAAAGCAAAGAGAAGGAATAAATCAATGGATTGTGCTAGAACATTGATGATAGAGAAAAATGTTGCACAAAAATACTGGAGAGAAGCTGTAAGTACAACTATTTATACCTTGAACTAAGTACAAGTCAAGAAAGGTACAAATGTTGGAGATTTTCCAACAAGCTAGTGTTGACTATATGTTTGTCATTGATGACAACATATGGTAAGCAACGTGTGTGGAAGCCTAATGGAAAGAGCCTTGAGTATATGTATCCTAGATATGTTATCAGCATGATATCATAGACGTAGGGGTTGATTCTGAGTGAAGATAGTAATACAGTAGTCTATATCAATGAGTGTTCCTAACAGGTCCCAGGAAGAGTTATGTATGTGATTTACAGTATGGTTGTAATGAAGCCTTGTGCATTTATATTTATGTTGTAGACATGTGTATGATGCTATGTTCATGGATGCAAAGTTAGATATGCAGTACAGATTGAGTTATGAAGTTTCCAGTAGTCAGTTATAGTTTCCTAAGTATATTAGATGGAGCCAACATTTTTTTTGTTGTTGTAGTAGTTGTGCCTATCTATTGGATATGCGTGCTTGGATTAGTGTTTGGAGATGAGTTAAGAATGTTTGGTTAAGAGCACATCACTTAATTAAACATAAGAAGAAAGTATCAGTTAATTTGGTGGAGCCGACAGTGTGAAGTGATGCATCTACTCATATGGAGTTGCATGGTCCTAATTTGTGTTGCGTGCTTAGTATAGCCGACTGAGATGTTATTGGAGAGTTGAATTGTTTCTCTAATATGATTTAAAGATGGTTCTAATAGACTGACTTGATTATATAATTTAGAAGAAAGATATTTATAGGCAGTCATTTGTGATTGCTAAGTATGGCAGTTAGTTGAAATATAAGAGCAGAGGAGAAGGTGTGAAGTGTTGAGCCATTAGTAGAAGGTCTATGTGACAAAGTAGAGAGTATAAGCTATCCATTGGAACTAATCAAGACAACAGGTCTAACTCATAGTTCACTAAGATCTAGATATAGTGTGTATCTATTAAATAGAAGGTTGCAACCTTCACCCCTTTGAGTAGTGTGCTCCCAAATAGTGTGTCCTCACCCCTAATAGGGTTAATTATAAAAGACTCCTAACAGGGTCTGACCCTTGACTAGGTCACTATACTTAATGCAATGTAAAGATCAACTCCTAACAAGGTTGTAAGATCTTCTAACAAGGATCATAATACTCTAGTGCAGTTTATAGTGGGTGCTAATTTGCATTGGGGAAATGTCTGAGATTTGACAACGGAGGAAAGTTCATATCTAATGAGTTCAACATATGATGCAATGATAAATGAATAAATAGGCAAATGTCTGCACCAAGGACACCTCCACATAATGGTATAGCAAAGAGAAGGAATAGATCAATGGATTGTGCTAGAACATTGATGATAGAGAAAAATGTTGCACAAAAATATTGGAGAGAAGCTATAAGTACAACTATCTATACCTTGAATTGAGTACAAGTCAAGAAAGGTAAAAATGTTGGAGATTTTCCAACAAGCTAGTGTTGACTATATGTTTGTCATTGATGACAACATATGGTAAGCAGCATGTGTGGAAGCCTAATGGAAAGAGCCTTGAGTATATGTATCCTAGATATGTTATCAGCATGATATCATAGACATAGGGGTTGATTCTAAGTGAAGATAGTAATACAGTAGTTTGTATCAATGAGTGTTCCTAATAGGTCCCAAGAAGAGTTATGTATGTGATTTACAGTATGGTTGTAATGAAGCCTTGTGCATTTATATTTATGTTGTAGACATTTGTATGATGTTATGTTCATGGACGCAAAGTTAGATATGCAGTACAAATTGAGTTATGAAGTTTCCAGTAGTTAGTTATAGTTTCCTAAGTATATTAGATGGAGCTGACATTATTTTTGTTGTTGTAGTAGGTGCACCTATCTATTGGATATGCGTGCTTGGATTAGTGTTTGGAGAAGAGTTAAGAATGTTTGGTTAAGAGCACATGACTTAATTCAACATGAGAAGAAAGTATCAGTTAATTTGGTGGAGCCGATAGTGTGAAGTGACACGTCTACTCATATGGAGTTGCACGGTCCTAATTTGTGTTGCGTGCTTAGTATAGCCGACTGAGATGTTATTAGAGAGTTGAATTGTTTCTCTAATATGATTTAAAGATGGTTCTAATAGACTGACTTGATTATATAATTTAGAAGAAAGATATTTATAGGCAGTCATTTGTGATTGCTAAGTATGGTAGATAGTTGAAATATAAGAGCAGAGAAGAAGGTGTGAAGTGTTGAGCCATCAGTAGAAGGTCTATGTGACAAACTAGAGAGTATAAGCTATCCATTGGAACTAATCAAGACAATAGGTCTAACTCATAGTTCACCAAGATCTAGATATAGTGTGTATCTATTAAATAGAAGGTTGTAGCCTTCATCCCTTTGAGTAGTGTGCTCCTGAACAGTGTGTCCTCACCCCTAATAGGGTTAATTGTAAAAGACTCCTAACAAGGTTTGACCCTTGACCAGGTCACTATACTTAATGCATTGTAAAGATCAACTCCTAACAGGGTTGTAAGATCTTCTAACAAGGATCATAATACTCTAGTGCAGTTTATAGTGGGTGCTAATTCACACCGGGGTTTTTACCTATTTGGGTTTCCCTGTAACCAAAATTGTGGTGTTGTGATAAGTGTTCTTATATTTTGTTTATGCTTAATTTTCTTCTGTACTTAATTAGATAAAGAATTCAATCTTGTAGATAATTGATTCACCCCCCATCTCAGTTATCTCTTGGGACTATTCCTAAAAATTGGTATCAGAGCCAAGTGCCTTGGAGAGAATTTTAAGAGCTTGAGGTTGAATATGGAATTCTTTAGAAAAGAAAGTCCTAAGTTTTATGGAGAGAAATATCTAGATTGGAAGAGCAAAATGATGACACACTTGCAGTGCATTTCCTTTGAGATTTTTGAAGTAGCTACCAAATAAGTTCAGATTCCCTCTCTAGAAGATCTTGCAAAGGAAGATGCAACTCTTAAGAAGAAGGAGATGTTCACTCAAAATTCTATTGCCAAAAAATCCCTTATCAACGCATTGTCTGACAGTGAGTTTTTAGAGATCAAGAAAGTTGATAAAGCCTACAAGATATGGAAGTATCTAGAAGACATGTTTGAAGGAGACATCCAAGCCAAGAATGCATGTAGAAATACATGGAAGAAAAAGTAAAATACACTGGAGATGCTACCTGAAGAGAACATTAGAGCCTACAATCAAAGGATTAATTAAGCAGTTGCAGGAATCAGAAACAATGGTGGAGAGATTTCTGAAGAAGACATAATGGATAAGTTGATGACTACTTTGATACCAAAATATGAGAGCAAGATAAACATCCTAGATGAGACTATGAAATTTTCAAAATACTTAAAAAGAGAGACCTTAATCATCAAGATTTTAGCTTTTGAGATATCTAGTTTGAAGACAAAGCCTAAAAGTGAGATAACCTTCAAAGCTTTAGTCCATGGTAAGAAATCCTTGAACACTTCTGGTAATTTTGATGTTGATTATGAAGAGAAAGAGCTAGATGATTTCATTGCTTTGATTGCTAAGAAAGAAAGGAAAGGAAAAGGGAAATATGAAGGTCAATTACCATTCAAATGCTTTTCATGTAACAAGATTGGTCACTTTGCTTCTAAGTGTCCTACAAGAGTCAAGAAGTTCAAAACTAATTACAAGCCTAAGTATACAAAAGAATGTTACTATGATGGTGATGGAGTATCAAATGAAGACTTAGCAGAAGATGAAATTGGATTCATTTCTCTTAAAGACATGGAGAAAATGTTTGATGAAATGAACCTTGAAGATGAAAAGAAAGCACAAGAGTTAGCATTGATTTCACAAGCTGACATCGAGATAGATTGGATCATTGACAACTGTTGCTCACATCACATGAAAAGAGATAGGGATATATTTGTACATCTAGATAGATACAAAGGATGCATGGTTATATTTGGAGACAACACTCCTAAATGTATCATAGGTAGAGGAGCTATCACCTTGGATGGAAAGAAAAACACTGATGATGTTCTTTATGTTGATGGTTTGCAACATAATTTTCTAAGTGTTGGACAGTTGATTGACAAAGGATATCAGTTGGAATTCAAAGACAACAAGTGCATCATTAATAACAAAGAAGGAGAGATGATTTTATTAGGTTAAAAGACTAAAGGTAATGTTTTTCAGCTTAATCCTGAAGCAAGTTGTTTTGTTGCTAAAGTAGATGACAGTTGGTTATGGCATAAAAGACTATGTCACATCAATTTTGCAAACATAGTAAAGATAAGCAATGTAAAGGCAGTAAGAGACCTTCCTAGCATTGCAAAACTAGTTGATACAATATGCAAGGAATGTGCAATGGGAAATCATGTGAGGAATTCATTTAGAAGCAAGCATAATTTGGTAGAGAACAAATTGGATCTAGTGCAAACAGACTTATGTGGACCAACTAAAACAACATCATACTATGGTGAAATGTACTTTATTTTGTTTGTTGATGATTATTCTAGGATGATGTGGGTTGTGTTCTTAAAAGACAAGCTAGAAGCATTTGAGAAGTTCAAATTATTCAAAGCTAAGGTTGAAAATGAGTCTGAATTGAAGATAAAATGTCTAATATCAGATAGAGGAGGAGAATTCACCTCTAACATATTTTATGAGTATTGTGAAGAACATGGGATAAAGAGATAGCTAAGTGCACCTAGAATCCCTCAACATAATGGAATTGCAGAAAGAAGGAATATAATCATACTTGATACAACGCACACCATCATGATTGAAGGAAAGGTTGCACAAACCTATTGGAGAGATGTGGTTAATACTGAAGTCTATACTATCAATAGAATTCAATTGAGGCTAGGCACAGACAAGACACCTTATGAACTATGATATGGTAATGTACCTACTGTAAAATACTTCAGAATCTTTGCAAGCAAGTGCTACATCAAGAGAGATGAAGCTATAGGAAAGTTTGATGCAAGAAGTGATAAGGTATTTTTCTTGGTTACTCTACTAAAAGCAAAACTTATAGATTTTTTAATTTAAGATTGAAGAAGATCATTGAAAGTTCTCATGTTAAGATTGATGAGAAGTTTATGATTCAAGAAAGATATCATGATTATGCTCCTATGATTGAAGAAGAACCTAGACCTACCACTCGAGAAACAATTGTAGATGAAATGTTTGACAACATTGATGTATTATTCAATAACCCTGAAACTAGTGAAGAAGAATTACAAAAGTTAGATGAGAGAGTCACACCTAATGTTCCTAAATTCACATCTAGATATCATTCAAAGGAAAACATCATTGGAGATCAGAATAGTAAATTCATGACAAGATCAAAAGCAAAGAGTTCCACAACTAATGAAGAGGTATGCTTACTTTCACAGATTGAACCTTTAAGTGTTGAAGATGCATGTAATGATTCAAATTGGCATGAAGCAATGAAAGAAGAGATAGATCAGATAATTACAAATGATACATGGGAATTGGTCCCTAGGCCTAGTGATAAGAATGTGATTGGAACCAAGTGGATATTCAGAAATAAGATGAATGAAGATGGAACAATGGTAAGAAACAAAGAAAGACTAGTATGTAAATGATATGAAAAAAGAGAAGGAATTGATTATTCTGATACATTTTCCCCTATAAAAATATTGGAAGTCATAAAATTGTTTCTAGCCTATGCTAGATTCAAAGAATTTAAGGTATACCAGATGGATGTCAAGTCAGCATTCCTGAAAGGAGAGATGAAAGAAGAAGTTTACATAGAGCATCCTAAAGGATTTACATTATCAGACAGACCTGATATGGTATTCAGATTGAAGAAATCCCTCTATGGACTTAAGAAATCCCCTAGATCATGGTATGCAAGACTTGATGGATACTTGACAAAGATTGGATTCAAGAAAGGAGAAGCAGATTGTAACTTATTCATAAGAGAGACACTTGATGGACTATTGTTAGTTGCTATATTTGTTGACGAAATTATCTTTGGTGTTAATGACAAGCTTAGTGCCAAATTTGATAAAGAGATGCATAGAAAATTTGAAATGAGCATGATTGGACCTATCAAGTACTTTTTGGGACTGAATGTGCATCAGACAGACAAAGGTATTTTCATTAATCAATCTAAGTATGTGAAAGAGATATTGAATAAATTCAAGATGGATGATTGCAAACCAATAAGTACCCCTTTGATAACAAGATGCAAGATTTCAAAATAAGATGATTCAACAGCATTAGACATGACCTTGTATAAGTCTATGATTGGTAAAATAATCTATCTTACTCAATCTAGACCTAATATTTCCAATGCAGTTGGTATTGTTGGAAGATTTGTAGAAGATCATAAAAAAAGTCATCTCATGGAAGTAAAGAGGATATTTAGATATTTGAGAGGAACTATAGACTATGGTTTATGGTATCCTAATTCAAAAAATTTAGAACTTCTTGTGTATACATATGCAAATTGGGAAGGATGCATGGATGATAGGAAGAGTACCTCAAGAGGAGCAGTATTTCTTGGAGATAGACTTGTTACTTGGACAAGTAAGAAGAAAAATTGTATTTCTCAGTTCACAGAAGAAGCTGAGTATGTTGCAGAAGCATTAAATTTCACTACAATTGTGTGGATCAAGAAGATGATAAAAGATTTTGGTATTCAGATTGATTATCCTATTATTATTCATTGTGATAAAACTAGCACTATCAATATGTCAAAGAACCATGTGATGCATGCAAAGATGAAACACATTGAGATAAAATATCACTTCCTAAGAGAGAAAGTAGCAGACAAAGAAGTAAAGATGGACTATGTGAGCATAAAAGATCAGCTAGAAAACATATTCATAAAGCCTTTACCTAAGGATACATTTGAGTATCTCAGGGAGAAGCTGGGAGTAATTCCCTTCCCTGAATCTGATTAGAGTTTGCAAGAGTGCATCAATCCTCAGTGACTCATGAATGGTTGACTACTCTACTTCAAGAGTAGTACTAGTGCTTCATTGATTGACACCCTTTTCCATTGATGTCAAAGGGGGAGTAAGTATATAGTCAAGAAAAAAAAAACAATAAGAGGATACAACAGTACATGAAGGATTCATCTTTGAGGAAGTTTTGTTGAGGAAATGGAGAATGTTATAAAAGAATTGTTGAAAGGGGAAGTGAGTATTTAGCAAGAAGAAACAAAATAGTAAGAGATGGATGATTCATCCTTGGGGGAGTTTTGTTGAGGAAATGGATAATGTTATAAAAGAACTGTTCATTTGGATTGATGGTGTTTTTCATTCTATATGTTGCCATCAATGCCAAAGGGGGAGATTGTTGGAGATTTTCCAGCAAGCTAGTGCTGACTGTATGTTTGTCATTGATGAAAACATATGGTAAGCAACATGCATGGAATCCTAATGGAAAGAGCCTTGAGTATATATTTCCTAGATATGTTATCAGCATGATATCATAAATGCAAAGGTTGATTCTGAATGAAGATAGTAATATAGTAGTATGTATCAGTGAGTGTTCCTGACAGGTCCCTGGAAGAGTTCTATATGTGATTTATAGTATGGTTGTAATGAAGCCTTGCACATTTATATTTATGTTGTAGACATGTGTATGATGATATGTTCATGGACCCAGAGTTAGATATGCAGTACAGCTCGAGTTATAAAGTTTCCAGTAGTCAGTTATAGTTTCCTGAGTTTATTAGATGGAGCCAACATTATTTTTGTTGTTGTAGTAGTTGCACCTATCTATTGGATATGTGTGCTTGGATTAGTGTTTGGAGAAGAGATAAGAATGTTTGGTTAAGAGCGCATGATTTAATTCAGCATGAGAAGAAATTATCAGCTAACTTGGTGGAGCTGATAGTGTGAAGCGACACGTCTACTCATATGGAGTTGTGTGGTCCTAATTTGTGTTGTGTGATTAGTATAGCCGAGTGAGATGTTATTGGAGAGCTATGTTGTTTCTCTAATATGATTTCAAGATGGTTCTAATAGGATGAATTGATTATATCATTTAGAGGAAAGATATTTATAGGCAGTCATTTATGATTGCTAAGTATGGCAGATAGTTGAAAGATAAGAGTAGAGTAGAAGGTGCGAAGTGTTGAGCCATCAGTAGAAGGTTTATGTGAAAAAGTAGAGATTATATGCTATCCATTGGAATTGATCAAGATAGAAGGTCTAACTTGCAATTCACCAAGATCTAGATATAGTGTGTATTCATTAAATAAAAGGTTGCAACCTTCACCCCTTTGAGCAGTGTGCTCCCGGACAGTGTGTCCTCACCCCTAACAGGGTTAATTGTAAAAGACTCCTAATAGGGTCCGACCCTTGACCAGGTCACTGTACTTAATGCATTGTAAATATCAACTCCTAATAGGGTTGTAAGATCTTCTAACATGGATCATAATACTCTAGTGCAGTTTATAGTGGGTGCTAATTCCCACAGGGGTTTTTACCTATTTGGGTTTTCCCGTAACCAAAATTGTGGTGTTGTGATAAGTGTTCTTATATTGTGTTTATGCTTAATGTTATTTTGTACTTAATTGGATAAATAATTGAATCTTGTAGATAACTGATTCACCCCCCCCCCCCCCCCTCTCAGTTATCTCTTGGGACTATTCCTAATAACAAATGCTACACCTTTTGAGTTATGGTATGGTTATGCACCTAATTTGAAATAGTTTAAAGTCTTTAGAAGCAAGTGTTATATACTCAAGGACAATAGGAATGGAAAACTTGATACTAAAAGTGATGAAGGCATATTCCTAGGTTATTCCACTAAGAGCAAAGGTTATAAGTGTTTGAATTCTAATACTAAAAAAGTTGTGGAAAGTGTAAATGTTAGAGTTGATGAATATGAAAAAATAATGAAATTGAATGCAAGAAAGAACCTGAAGATTATAGATCATTCATATACATGAATGAAGGAGAGCCCAACAATTTACCTGAAATAGAGAATAAATCTGTTGAGTCACAACAAGAAGATGTCGAACATCAAGAGGAAACTACCGAGAAATTAGAAGAGGAGGCAGAGATACAAAATGAACCTGAAGATCAACAACAATAAGAAAGAAGACCAGAGCCTACATTAGCATAGTATGTGAGAAGGCATCATAGACCAGATCAAATCATTGGAGCAAAAGATTCAGGAGTCATGACAAGAAATAAGTTGAAAAACCAAACATGCTTATTATGTAAATTTGAGCCTAAATCAGTGAAAGATGCCTTGGATAATCAATATTGGATTCAAGACATGAATGAATAAATTGAGAAAATAGAAAAAAAACAAAAAAACTTGGACACCATTACCTAGACCAAAGGACAAGAATGTTATTGGAACCAATTGGGTGTTCAGAAATAAGCTGAATGAACATGGAGAGGTCACAAGGAACAAATATAGATTGGTATGCAAAGGGTATGCACAAGAATAAGGCATTGACTATGGGGAGAAATTTTCCCCATTTTCTAGATTAGGAGTTAGAACTCTACTTGCATATGCAACTTACAAAGGATTCAAATTGTATCAGATGGATGTCAAATATGCATTGCTGAATGGAATAGTAGAAGAAGAAGTATATAGTGTACAACCAGAAGTATTTTTTTATTCAAGAAAGAGGAACATGGTTTGTAAGCTACACAAATCACTGTATGGATTGAAACAAGCCCCTATAGCATGATATGAGAGATTTCATAATTACTTGGTCAAAATTGGATTTGCAAGGACAAATGACAATAACAATCTATACTTGAAGACTGAAAAGGTAAAGGGATATTGTTAGCTGAAATATTTGTAGATGATATCATATTTGGAGGACAAGATGCACTATGCCAAACATTTGCAAATTATATTTAAACTAAATTTGAGATGTCTATGTTTGGAGAGATTAAATTCTTTGTTGGTTTGCAAGTTTATCAGATGAAGAAAGGTGTCTACATTACTCAATCTAAATATATGAAGGAGATACTGAAAACCTTTGGCATGGAGGACTCAATACCAGTAAATACACCCATGGCTACTAGACATAAACTATCAAAGAATGATGATACAGATGAAGTGAATCAATCCTTGTATAGGTCAATGATTGGAAAGCTACAATATGTTGTTCACATTAGATCAGATATTACATTAGAATTTGGGATTTTTGTAATATTTTTTGCAAATCCTAAGGAGAATCACATGATGGTAGTGAAAAGGATACTAAGATATCTAAAAGGAATAGATTATTATGAATTATATTACAAGAAAAATAATAAGTTTGAATTGAAAGTTTATATTGATGTAGATTGGGTAGGAAATATGGATGATATAAATAGTACAAGTGGTGGTGCATTATTTCTAGGAAAAATATTAGCTTCATAGACAAGAAAGAAACATAATTGCATTTATCAATCTACAACAGAGGCTGAATATGTAGTAACAATAGTTAATTGTTCAAACATAGCGTGGTTCAAGCAATTACTGAAAGGTATGAAGGAAGAAATCACTGAGCCATTTGTTATTTTCTGTGTTAACATAAGTTCTATAAATATATGAAAGAGCCCTGTGATGCACACTAAGAATAAGGATATTGCTATCAAGTATCATTACTTGAGAGAGATATTTCAAGACAAGGAAGTGATACTGGAATATGTGAATACAAAGGAGCACTTAGAAGATATATTCACTAAAGCTTTACCTAAGGATGGACATGAGTATCTAAGAGGTGAATTAGGGGTGATTACCCTAACTAAGGAAACCTAGAATCAAATAGGAGTATTGTATCAAATGTATTACTCAGAATATCTGATAATTTGATGCATGGAGGTCACACTTTAGGAGTTGCCTAAAGATGTGAAGAGTAAAGCACAAGATGTTGATTAGTCATAAGCAAGATGAAAAGGGGAGTATATAGTTTAGAAATCTGACATGAAGATATCTACATGGTAGAGATGAATGAGAAAGTTGAAAGTATCTTTGGCATTGTTGTCAAAGAGGGAGAGATTTAGTAAACTTGAGGGAGAGAATCAGTAGAAGCTACCATGAATAGTTGAGGAAGAGATTCTGAGCCGATAAGGGAGGAATTCATAGATGAGAGATTCAGTAAAATTGATGCACAAACAAAGGGAGAGATATATCCAAGAGGGAGATGAAATTTGGATGAGAATCAGAATGAAGCTAAGGATATTAATAAAGATCAGAAAATAGAGAGAGTTGAAAAAAGTTGCTTCAATACATACTTTTTGGATTGTATGGTAACTAAGCGTATGGTGTTTCCATTAATGACAAAGAGGGAGATTGTTGGAAACTACAATTGAAACAATTTTTATATTTTCATTGATGTCAAACCTTAACTAGTGAGACAATTTCTATCTAGTAGAGTACCATATCTTTTGATTGATGAAGAGGATTTGAAAAGAGGAGATAACAAGAAGACCTAGTGAAAGGGTGAGTTATGAGAAACTACAATGGGTATTTGATTAGATGGCACATTGGAAAGGTAATGTGTTGTTGATATATAACAATAAGTGAATAAGTCAGTTGTTTTGAAGCTTGGAAGAGATGAGGAAAGAAATTCTAAAAGCATAGGCTTAACCGAGAAAAAAAGAAGAAGATTAAGGAACTTATATTTAAGCTGAGTGATGCTAGTGTTCACCGAGTGCCAGTATAAGCTGAGAAAATATAGTGTCGACCGAGCATCAATAATTACCAAGTATCACATAATTAACCGAGAGAAAATAGTGATTGCCGAGAAGAACAGTTTTAGCGATGACTGAGTTATCGAGTGATGACCAAGTATCAGTATTTTAGAGTTTATGAAGGAATTGAGATTCCCAGCTAACATAGTTGAATTCTTGGAATATGTAAAACATGTTGAAGATAAGGATGAATGACCTAGAGTATTTAATGCATGTAAACCATTTTTATGCATGGATTCAAGGAGAAGTTTTGAGAAGTATCTAGAAGGATAAGGAAGAAGAACAAAATGTTGGAAGGATTCGATGAATTTGACCTAAACCTAAGATCTATGGAGATGACTAAGTGAAAAAAGACTAAGCTACCTAATCAAGGAGGTATAAGGATAACCTAATTGCATGTTATGCTAGAGAGGTTGATTCTATTGATTAGAGAACCTAAGTAGAAGGCTGGGAAGAGCTATGAAGATCTGAGAAGAGTTGTGGTGATTACTTGAAGGATTTCCAAGAAGATCAGAGATGGAGATGAAAATGAAGGCCAGTCAGTACATCAACATATGAGCTACATTAGATCTATATTTGAAAAGTAAGTTGTATATTTCAGATCAAACATACTGTTACTTTCTAACCATTGTATCAATTGAAATCCTTTAATCAAGGTTGACCTAACAATCATTTGTAAATCCTTTAATCAAGGTGATATTCTAACGGGATGTTCTTAAGTCCTCTAACAAGGCCACTCCTAATAGGGTGATTAAATCCTTTGGCAGGGTCACACCTAATAGTGTGTATTGTAACCTTTAACAGGGTTGGAACCTCACAAAGCTCACTTGAAAAGAGTGAAAATTTGGTAGCATGTTACTAGTGGTTTTTCCCTAATTGGGTTTCCACATTAAATCATGGTGTCATACTTGTGTGAATGTTATTTGATGTGTTATACTGTTAAGATTTTTATATTCTGCAAGTTGATTACTTTTGGATAGTGGACTACAAGTTTATGTTACTAGTTATATGTTATAGAGACGAAGTGGATTGTTGAGTAGATTTGAGTTGGTTGAAGTGTTTAAAAGTTCAATTGGTACATCTGGACCCAAGGATAACTATTTCATGCCCCCCTCTCAGTTATTCTAAAATCATTCTAACATAATCCACATCTAAGAATAAGATATCTTGAAATCATGAAAACCATTAACGATAAAAATGATAACATAAGAATCACATTCCAACAATATTTTATATGAAACCCCTCATAATTTACCTAATACTTTCTTACAAACTGATTGATGCAAGCTCATGTGTAATGCCTCACCAAGGATCCCTCTGAACATATGATTAAATATGCACTGATTTTTTTTTTAATAGCAGTAACACCAATGACATAAGTTCATAACCATAATAATACTGCATAAGCAAAGATATAAAAAACAATGATCATCAACAATCGTACACAAGTAAAATTGTTACTCACTCTTCCAAAGGTTCCATGACAAGCTAACACTTAGCTAGAATGGACAAACACATTCAAGCAACCATGTGAGAGTTTGGACCACATCCTCAAACCTCATAAGATAAGACCAAACCATAATCAATAATCACTTACAAGGAGAAAATTTTATCCTCAACAAAATCCAAAACAAGGTTCATTTTAAAACTCAAATTAAAATTTGATCCAAAAATCATAATACAAAATGGAAAATGAGATACAAATACATGAAATTGATCCTGAAAACATAGGGAATCTAACTATGGAATCTATTTTTGCATAGATAGAAGGGAACAATATTCTATCACAAATTTTTTGAATCAGTCTTAGAACACATAGAAGAAAATTCTATTTGGGCCAGGCCTTAATATATGTGCAAAAATAGAGAAAAGATGCACATGAATAATAAATGCATAGAATGATTGCATGCATATGTAATAATACAAAATAGATGTGAAGAAACAATATTAATATGTGAATCTATTTTGGAAATGGATAAAATTTACAAAAAAAAGTGTCATCTCTAATACATTGCCTAAAATGCACAAACCCACACCAGGGAGTACTAGGAACATATAATCAAGGTCATACACACTTGATACATCTATAAATAATAAAAATAAAACTAATCTAATGATCATAAATGCATATAAGCATAAAACACTGAAATGTAAAGCATGGGATAGAAAGAATAGATAATTCATAAAACTCCATCATTTAAAAAAGTATGTCACCTATACAACTACTCCAATAGTGGTAATGTGAAATACTACCCTACCATGTGGATGTTACAACTAGAAATTGTCATTGCACCAAAAGGTCAACTTGTTAATGCCCAATAAAACCACTAGACTTATAAAATACATAGGAGGTTGTTAAACCATGTCACCAATCCTAAAGGGGGACATTGGTGATTAGTCCAACAATCACCCCCACAACATCACATCAGGGGATTCAAACTTGTGACCAAGCTCTGATAGCACTTGTTACAACTAGCAATTATCGTTGCACCAAAATATCAACCTGTTAATACCCGATACAACCAAAGGACTTATAGAAGAAAAATGAGGCTATTAAACCATGTCACGAATCCCTAAGGGGGGATGTTGTTGGTTAGTCCACTAGTGGAACCCTTAATCCCACTCCACAATGCTCACAAATAAAGTCACATGGCCCAAACACACAAAATGCACATACTAATAAGATCTAGCACACATGCCAATCAAATGAAAGAACCATGAGACAGTACAATAATCCCAATGAAATAACTAAGGCACAAATAAGTAGGTACAACATGGAGAAAAATCAACATATAGATACATAGAATGAAATTTTACATTATGTCACATGAACAAAGGGCCACTACTTAGAGCTATTAAGGCTATAGTGCAGGGACTCAATGTGGAATGTCATTACATGTCTCATGGAAAGCCATGTCAGATTGAGTCTTAGGTCAATATCTAAAAACAAAAATACATTGGTATGTATGTACATCTACACCTTTGGGAAAATAGATATAGACTTACCTTTGGTCAATGTCCATAGACAAACTTGTAGTCAATTAATCTTTTTAGTGTGTTTTACTCAAGTTAATTTATTAAGTTATCACTTTATTAAGAACTCCTTCGCATGACCTATACAAGTGACTTATAGGTTGATATCCATGTAAGGATCCACTCCCCACCACTACCCAAACACTAGGAAAATCTCATTATAAAAGCACAAAGAACAATGTAAACCAAGTACAATACAAGGTAAGACCCTCAAAGTCATAAAACCATAATGAAACATGGTAAGCTCTATTGGTCTCAAACCAAGAACATGAGTCACTCATACCTTGACATAGGAGCATAAGCTCAACCAAACACATGCATCTGGTCTCAATACCCTACATCCATATATCACATGTGAGCTCAACTAAAGCACCGAGTCTTCCAACATAGAAAGGAAAGTGAAAAAACAATACACATATGACTAAAAAGGCCCAAAGTCAAGCTTCCATTGAAATACAAGAAGCACCCAATTAGTCAAAAACCAAGAGTACAAGTCTCTCAAGATATCTTCAAGTAGGCATAGCTCAAGTATGCTCAAGGATGCAATCTCAAGAACATACATCAATAAATCCAATGCAACTCAAAGAAAGCATAAATAAAGTCAATAAATTAGGGTAATAAGATTATGCACAATCATACTCTATTGGCCTCATCACTAAGAACATATATCCCAAGATGATCTGACATAACATAAACATGAGATAATAACAACCCTAAATGATCCAAGATGTGTCTTACATCCAACAATAGATCAAGAAGATCAAAAGGAAAAGAAAAAAAAAACAACCATTTTTTGCCATAACTGGCTAGGCGCACAAGGCACAAAATCAATTCAAAACCCAAAGTTTTGATAATGCTACTAAGTAACTAAAATATCCTATATTTATTATGGCTACATAATCCAATCATAATCATATGGTGAAACCCATGCCCAAACACAAAGGATGCTAACATGGTGAAAATCCCAAATTGGAGATCACACAAATTAAGGCACACACAAAAATGCCCTAAATTGAAACTAAAAATATTGTGAGAAAATTAAAACCCATTGGTTCCCACATTCCCAAAAACACACTTTTCAAATAAAACTCATGTTCCAACCAACCATGAAAATTTGAGTAGCATAACATTACTTTTCCCAATATACTTTGAAATAAAATCACACAAGCCCAACCAGGTAACAAAAAGTAATGAAATTATGGGGGAGCACTAGATCTTAGCCAACAAGCTAATATCAATAAAGAACAATTTGAAAGAAAAAGTGAAAATAAATATCTAGGAAGGCCTACCTCACCAAATGGTGAAAACACTAAAATAGAGAGAAGAAATAAAATTCTCCGCAATACTAGATAAGTCTCCATTCAAAGTGGATCAATCACAACCCGAATCCAATAAGACACTACCCACAAAAAATATGATGGAGAAGTCACTCCCAATGAGAAAAATTCTAATTTCTCACAAAGAGAAAAAAAATCTCTCCAAAATGTAAAAGTGAGAGAATGAAGTCTAATTCTTCATTATAAGTCACTTTTGGCCAAAAATTCAAAAAGACTTTAAAAATTAAATTACTTAAATAAATTAAGCAACTATAGACTTCTCAAAATTAAATTCAACCAATTCAAAATAAATGGAATTCAACTACAACTAATTAGCCGGTAAAACCCCAAACAATTAAATCAACATAAATTTAAACTCTTATGTGACAACTTCAAGTAACTAAAATGAATAGACACATATGCTGGTCCAACGCAATATGCAAATGAAGTATGAATTTTAACTACATAGCACTAGAGGTATAATTTATCAATATAGGCACACCATCCATATAAGGACAATATTGGGTATCATGAATGACCAATGTAACTATCTCCTATGCCACTATCGAGGATAAAGATACACTCAAACCTATAGTTTAGGAAGAATTATGTCTACTACCTATCCATAGAAATATGCACTCATCAAGCACAACTGCACATAATATATACAATCAAAGAACATGCTTATAATACTCAAAGTACACCTAATGGAACAATAATGCTCTAGTGATGTAATCAATTGTATTTATTAGAATGTTGCAACACTGGTCATCCCATATTTAATTCTTAGTGTGTTGGAAACTACAGTTGAAACAATTGTTGTATTGTCATTGATGTCAAACCTTAACTAGTAAGACAGTTGCTATCTAGGATAGTACCATATCTATTGATTGATGAAGAGGATTTGGGAAAGGAGATAACAAGATAACCTAAGGAAAGGTTGAGTTATTTGATACTTCAATGGGTACTTGATTAGTTGGAACATTGATAAGATAATGTATTGCTTATCTAAGTAAGAAGAAAGACTAGAGAGGTAGGCTTAACCGAGAAAAAGTGAAGAAATCTAGTTTAAGCCAAGTGATGTTAGTGTCGACTGACCGCTAGTATATGTTGAGTAAATCTAATGTTGACCGAATATTAGTAATTGATGAGTGACATGAAATTACCAAGAAAATATAGTGTTTGCTGAGGAAGACAGTTTGGAGTGATGACTGAGATACACAGTGATGACCGAGGAGATACACAATATTGACCAAGTGACAATAAATTAATTTTGGAGAAAGAAATGAGATTCCCAGCTGACATAGTTGAATTCTTGGGATATGTAAAACATGTTGACATTATTAATGAATTGTATGGAACATTTAATGCATGGTAAATCATTTTCTTATGGATTCAAAGAGAATTTTGGAGATGTATCTAGAAGGAAGGATGAAGAACATAATGATGGAAGGATTTGATGAATCTAACCTAAACCTAAGATTTATGGAGGAGATTAAGCTACAAAAGATGGTTCTACCTAATCAAAGAGGTATAAAGGAAAACCTAATTGTGAGGTTATGAAGAGTGAAGAAGAGGTTGATGTTATTGACTGATAAGTCTAAGCAGAAGAATGAAGGTGAAATTGTGAAGGATTTGAACAGAGTTGTGATTGCTTGAAGAGAATTTTGAGCAGATCAAAGATGGAGATGGAAATGGAGATTAGTCAGTAAATCAACATATATGTGTGAGCTAGATCTATATTTTCAAAGTGAGTTGTATGTTTTTCAGATTAGAAACTACTGTTACTTTCTAACCATTGTATCAGTCTAAATCCTTTAATCAAGGTTGACCTAATAGTCATTGTATAAATCCTTTAATCAAGGTGACATTCTAATGGGATATTTTAAATCCTTTAATAGGGTCACACCTAACAGTGTGTTTGTAAACCTTTAATAGGGTTTTCTTTTCACAAAGCTCACTTCAAAAGAGTGAAAATTAGTAGCATGTTACAAAGTGGTTTTTCCCAAATTGGATTTCCACTATAAATCCTAGTTTTATACTTGTGTGAATGTTTTGATGTGAATGTTGTTATATTCTGCAAGTTAATTACTTTTGGATAGGTGACTGCATGTTATATGTTATAGAGACCGAGGTGAATAGATGATTAGATATGAGATTGTTGAAGTATTGAAAAGTTCAATTGGTATATCTGTACTTGAGGATAACTGATCCCCCCCTCTCAGTTATTCTAAATCATTCTAACAATTGGTATCAGAGTTGTTGGTGCTTATAGAGAAAATTTTAAAGGTACTTGAAGCTAATGATGAAAATGTATAAAAAGGAGGTACCGAAGTTGAACAAAGAGAACTTCCCTGCATGGAAAAGTTTGATAATTGCATCTAGCTGGTATTGGTGATTCAATGAAGTACTATGTGGAACATGACTATGTTATACCTACTCCACCTTTGAATACCAAGGAGATGAAAGAAAAATAAGAACACAATCAAGAAATGTTGGAGATTGCATCTACCCTAAGCTATCCTGAATTTGAAGATATCAAAGATTGCACTACTGCAAAGAAAATGTGGGATACTCTTGCAACTATCTATGGTGGAGATACAAATTTACTGAGAGAAAACTCTAAAAGTTTGAGAGGTAAGTTTGATGAAATGAAAATTCAAGAAGGTGAAAATATTTCTCAATACTGTGGTAGAATTAAGGAGGTAGTGAATTCTATTAGAGGAGAAAATGGAAACATTGATGATGAGACTGTTATTGGTAAGGTATTGAGAACTTTGCTTCCTATCTATGCTATCATAATTTCTGCAATTCAAGAATCAATATGTAACCCTGGTAATGTTCTAGCTCTGGAAAGTCTTGTTGGAAAGCTTACTACTTTTGAGATATCTAACTATGATAATTACATTGTTCCTAATGTTGAATCTGCATTCAAGTCACAAATGGTGTTGCATAAGTCTAAGATGGAAAAATAAAAGTGTGTGAAAAGTGACAGTGATAGTGATAGTGACACTTCTGATGAGGAACTAGATGATCTTGAGGCACTCATGGCTAGAAGGCTACAAAGAGGAAAAGGGAAATATGAAGGTAAAATTCCTATAATCTATTTTTCATGTAACAAAGTTGGCCATATTGTAGCAAGATGCCCTGACAGGATTGACAAGGATGAGAGAAGAGAAAGAAAGTACAAAGATAAGAGAAATGAAAAAGATCTCCGAAGATACATAGACTACAAAGATAAAGGTAAGAAATCCTACTATATTACTGAAGAGGAAACTGACAGTGACACTAGTGAATCTAATGAATGTGATATTGAAGTTGTCTATGTTTCTATGAAAGATTATTTTGATGAAGATGAGAAAATTGTACTTATTTCTTATGTGAGTAAAGGTGATAAATGGATTATTGATAGTGTTTGCTCACATCACATGACTAGTGATAAAATTAAATTTGAAACCCTAAATCATTACAAAGGTAGAAGTGTTAAGTTTGGTAATGATGCACCATGTCCTGTGAGAGGTAAAGGATCAATTAAGCTGACTGATAAGATCACATGTGAAAATGCTTATTGGGTTGAAGGTCTTAACTATAATTTGTTTAGTGTTGCATAGTTGGACATTACTGGTTACTGAGTGGAATTTCATCATAGAAAGGCTAAAATATTTGATGCCACTAGTGAACTAATTGGAAGTGGAGAACTAGAAGAAGAGGTAACTTGTTCTATCTAGACCTATCTGAAGAAACATGTTTGTTTGCACAATTTGATGTTGTATGGTTATGGCATAAGAGGTTGTGTCATGTGAATTTTGACAATCTGATAACTATTAGTAAAAAGAAGAAAGTTAGAGGTTTACCGAGATTGAAGAAACCTAATAATTTGATGTGTAAACAATGTCAATTGGGAAAAATGACGAAGTCTAGTTTTAAGAGCAAGACATATACTTCTGAAAATATTTTGGAATTGGTTCATACTGACCTTTGTGGACCTATGGGTGTACAAAGTTATTGTGGTGATAAGTATTTTATTTTGTTTGTTGATGACTACAATATGATGATGACTGTAATGTTTTTGAAAGAAAAATATGATGCATTTCAATTGTTTAAGTGATATTTGGAAAAATTTGAAAAAGAAAAAGGTAGAAGCTTGAAATGTTTGAGATCTGAATGAGGCAGAGAGTTTATATTAAATGAGTTAAATCTATTATGCAATGATAGAGGAATCAAGAAATAGATGATTGCACCAAGGACACCTCCACAGAATGGCATAGAAGAGAGAAGAAAAAGGTCAATTATGGATTATGCAAGATCACTGATGATTGAAAATAATGTTGCACAAAAATACTGGAGAGAAGCTGTAAGTACAAATGTTTATACCTTTAACCGAGTACAAATCAAGAAAGGTACAAATGCTACACCTTTAGAGTTATGGTATGGTTATGCACCTAATGTAAAGGATTTTAGAGTCTTTGGGAGTAAATGATATATACTGAAAGATAATAGGAATGGAAAATTTGATACAAAAAGTGATGAAGGCATATTCCTAGGTTATTCCACTAACAGAAAAGCTTATAAGTGTTTTAATTATAACATTAAAAAAGTTGTGGAAAGTGCAAATGTTAGAGTTGATGAATATGCAGAAAAGAATGAATTGGAGGGAATACAAGAACCTGAAGATTACAAATCTTTTGTTTACATGGAAGAAGGAGAGGTAAGTAATACACCTGAACCAAATGCAAAGTCACAGATAAGTAATGTCGAGCATCAGGAGGATGCTACTGAGAATCAGGAAAGTAATGTCGAGCATCAGGAGGGTGTTGTCAAGTAATCAGAAGAAGAAGCTGATGACTTGCAAGATGAATCTGAAGATTAAGAATGAGGAGAAAAGAAATATGAACCTACATTGGCATAGTATGTAAGAAGACATCATAAGCCTGAACATATCATTGGAGATAAAGAGTTTGGAATCATGACAAGAAGTAAGTTGAAAGATCATACATGCTTATTATGTGAGTTTGATCCTAAAAATGTAAAAGATGCTTTAGAGAATGTTGATTGGATACAAGCCATGAATGAAGAGATTAATCAGATGGAAAAGAATGATACCTGGACTCTGGTGCTGAGACCAGAAGAAAAGAATGTTATTGGAACAAAATGGGTATTCATAAATAAGTTGAATGAACATGGAGAGGTCACAAGAAACAAGGAAATATTGGTATGCAAGGGGTATGCACAAGAAGAAGGAATTGACTATGGAGAGACATTTTCCCCTGTTGCAAGATTAGAGGGAGTAAGGACTCTACTTGCATATGTTGCATATAAAGGTTTCAAAGTATATGAAATGGATGTCAAATCTGCATTTTTGAATGGTATATTGGAAGAAGAGGTATACATTGAACAACCTAAAGGATTTGTTGACCCAAGAAAGAAAAATATGGTTTGCAAGTTGAACAAGGTGTTGTATGGATTGAAGCAAGCCCCTAGAGCATGGTATGAGAGACTACATAATTATTTGATAAAGATTGGATTTGCAAGAACAAATGACAACAACAATCCTTATATGAAGACATAGAAAGGTAAATGGATTTTGTTAGCTGAAATTTTTGTTGATGATATCATATTTGGAGGACAAGATGCCCTATGTCAGAAGTTTTCAAATGAGATGAAAACTGAGTTTGAAATGTTCATGTTTGGAGAGATAAAATTCTTTGTTCATTTGCAAGTTTATCAGATGGAGAAAGGTATCTACATTACTCAATCTAAATATGTTAAGGAGATACTAAAAATTCTTGGTATGGAAGACTCTAGACCAGTGAGTACTCCTATGGATACTGAACATAAACTATCTAAAACTAATGATACTGCTGAAGTGAATCAAACCTTGTATAGATCTATGATTGGAAAACTATAATATGTTGTTCACAGTAGACCGGATGTTGCCCTAGCAATTGGGATTGTGGTAAGATTTTCTGCCAATCCTAAGGAGAATCATATGATGGCAGTGAAAATAATCTTGAGATATCTAAAAGGAATTGAGGATTATGGATTATACTACAAGAAGAATGACAAATTTGAACTGAGATTTTACACTGATACAAATTAGGCTAGAAATGTTGATGACAGAAAAAGTACAAGTGGTGGACCATTCTTTCTAGGAAAGAGATTAGTCTCCTGGACAAGCAAGAAACATAATTACATTTCCCAATCTACAACAAAAGTTGAGTATGTAGCAGCCACAGTGAATTGTTCAAATTTAGTATGGATTAAGAAATTGTAAAAAGGAATGAAAGAGGAGATCATTGAGTTAGTTGTTATTTTATGTGATAACAAAAATGATATTAATATATCAAAGAATCCAATGATGCACACAAAGAATAAGCATATTGCTATCAAGTATCATTACTTGAGAGAGCTGGTTCAAGACAAAGAAGTGAGAATGGAATATGTGAATACAAAGGAATAATTAGTAGATATATTCACAAAAGATTTACCTATGGATGATCATGAATATCTTAGAGGTAAACTAGGGGTGATTCCCCTAACTGAGGTTGCCTAGTCAACTAGGAGCACTACATCAAATGTCCTAAACAAAATATTTGACAAATTGATGCAGAAAAGGTCACACTTTAGGAGTTTCCTAGAGTTGTGAGAAGTGAAGCAGAGATGATAATCAATCATAAGTAAGATGACAGATGAAGAACATATCATACAAAACTGGCATGAAGATATCTACATGTGGAAGATGGAAGTGATAGATACAACTTTGGCATTGTTGTCAAAGAGGGAGAGATTTAGATGATAACACAGAGGGAGAAGATTCAATGAAACTTGAGAGAGAGATTCATAAAAGATTTAGAGGAAGTAATTGAGTAAGCGGCCAGGAAAAAGAAAGTTGTGAATCAAAATGAAGCTAAGGATATTATAAAAATCTGATGCACTGAGATTTTGGATTGTTTGGTACATAATGTGTTATTCATGTGGTGTTTCCATCAATGCCAAAGAGGGAGATTGTTGGAAACTACAATTGAAAAAATCATTGTATTGTCATTGATGTCAAACCTTAATTGGTAAGACAATTTCTATCTAGGATAGTACCATATCTATTGATTGATGAAGAGGATTTGGGAAAGGAGATAACAAGAGAACCTAAGGAAAGGTTGAGTTATTTTATACTTCAATGGGTACTTGATTAGTTGGCACATTGATAAGATAATGTATTGTTTATCTAAGTAAGAAGAAAGATTGGAGAGGTAGGCTTAATCGAGAAAAAGTGAAGAAGTCTAGTTTAAGCTGAGTGATGTTAGTGTCGATCGAGCGCTAGTATATGCTGAGTAAATCTAGTGTTGACCGAACATCAGTAATTATCGAGTGACAGGAAATTACCGAGCAAAGATAGTGTTTTTCGAGGAAGACAAATTGGAGTGATGATTGAGATATATAGTGATGATCGAGGAGATACACATTATTAACTAAGTGACAATAAATTACTTTTGGAGAAAGAATTGAGATTCCCAGTTGACATAGTTGAATTCTTGGGATATGTAAAATGTGTTGACATTATTAATGAGTTATATGGAGCATTTAATGCATGGTAAATCATTTTCTTATGGATTCAAACAAAAGTTTGGAGATGTATCTAGAAGGAAGGATGAAGAACATAATGATGGAAGGATTTGATTAATCTGGCCTAAACCTAAGATCTATTGAGGAGATTAAGTAGCAAAAGATGGATCCAGAAACTACACACAATCAAATCCAGAAATGCATACGTAATTAAATTGGATTGTGGAAATCTGATATCATTAAAAGATGGATCTACCTAATCAAAGAGGTATAAAGGAAAACCTAATTGTGAGGTTATGAAGAGTGAAGAAGAGGTTGATGTTATTGACTGATAAGTCTAAGCAGAAGAATGAATGTGAAATTTTGAAGGAGATGAACAGAGTTGTGATTGCTTGAAGTGAATTCTGAGTAGATCAGAGATGGAGATGGAAATGGAGATCAGTTAGTAAATCAACATATATGTGTGAAGTGGATCTGTATTTGAAAAGTGAGTTGTATGTTTTGTAGATCAGAAACTATTGTTACTTTCTAACCATTATATTAGTCTAAATCCTTTAATCAAGGTTGACCTAACAATCATTGTATAAATCCTTTAATCAAGGTGACATTCTAATGGGATGTTCTTTAGTCCTCTAACCAGGCCACTTTTGACAGAGTATTTTAAATCCTTTAATAGGGTCACACCTGACAGTGTGTTTGTAAACCTTTAATAGGGTTGGCTTTTCACAGAGCTCACTTCAAAAGAGTGAAAATTAGTAGCATGTTACAAAGTGGTTTTTCCCAAATTGGGTTTCCACTATAAATCCTAGTGTTATACTTGTGTGAATGTTTTGATGTGAATGTTGTTATATTCTGCAAGTTAATTACTTTTGGATAGTGGACTGCATGTTATATGTTTCTGATATATGTTATAGAGACCGAGTTGAATAGCTAATTAGATTTGAGATTGTTGAAGTATTGCAATGTTTAATTGGTACATCTAGACCTGAGGATAACTAAGTCCCCCCCCTCTTAGTTATTCTAAATCATTCTAACACAATGTAAATCATAAATAAAATTTTTATTTAAATTTAAAATATTAAATAATCATTTTACGAAAACATAAGAAAATAATAGTGAAAGCTCTAAATGCATATCCACCAACATGATAAAGCATAATACCATTGAATTTTTTTAGATAAAATCATGATAACATAAATAATGATCCATGATCCAGATAACATCTAAACATGATAAAAAATCATAATATGGTAACCACTTGCACATACATCTGTGAAACCATTAAACCACATTATACACTATATAATTTGTAATGTCTCATAAATCAAATAAACTAGATACCATCATAACCGTAGAAGGTCTAGAACCCTCAATTAGGTATGCAACAAGCCATAACATGATAGTTCTCACAAATAGGCATAAGGGAATATCCACTTACTGATGAAATACCATAAATTAGATTATCAGGTTAAGGTAACAACATCTCATTGGCCCAATATGATCACCCAATACATGTATATATCCATTTAGACATAAGGTAAGATCAACCAATTACATTAAGAAAAAAGAAACATCCTGATCCAAACAAGGCATCATAAGACATCTCATCTAACTGTAGAGAAGCACTAACACCCATAAAGTTGAAGCCACATCCATCATGATGTCATGTAGATTTAAAATGGGAGAAGCATTACATCATGTGCCATCATGTTCACACTTTCCATGTCCACTCTCAAATAAACTCTAAACATGTGGTATTTTTTCATTACAATGGTATCTACATAATGCATGAAATGGCCTAGATGATTTGTGTAATACCCCAAAAATGGGCTATATGTTCATTAACCTTCTATATCAACAAATCGAATGAAATCAACATCGAAGTCCTAATCTAAGGCACATCTAAACATCATCAAATCATAATTGATTATCTTAAATTCTACATCAGGGAATATTCCTAATCATCATAATTATCTTTAATTTTATAATTATTTGGCAATAAATCACATTTATCCTAAGTTTGATTAATTGAATATTTGCATATTTAATTAATTAGATTTAATATCTTGCCACTTAATTGTTTAATTAAATTTAATTTTATCTATTATTAATTATATTATTTAAATTTTGACAATAAATCCAAAATCTTATGAATAATTGATTAAATTCTTATTTAATTAATTAAAGCAAGTTGTCATTATTTAATAATATAGTTTTTAATAAAAGTTTGGTAAAATAGTTAATTAACCCATAAATTAATTATTTTATTTCAAAAATCAGTTAAGCTGAGCATAAATCACTTTATTTATTTATTAAATCATAATTATCCATGTGCACATTCAAGGACCAGTTAAACTCAAAATTGGAAAATCAATGCAAGTTGTTAGCTTTTTGAAACTCAACATCTTTTTGAGTTTTAAAGTTGATCTAAACTTCTAATTCGAGTTGAACTGTGCTTTTGCATGATTTTTGTGACTTAATTATCTTTATTTAAAAATAACTCAAAAATCAACCTGAGTTATTTGAGTGATTTATGGCTTTTTCTCATGCACCTCCAAAGCCTTGGATTTCTATAAAAACAAGGCTCATCTCTTCATAACCGATCTCTCAATCATCTCTCAAATTTGCATCCAAGCATCTCATATTTTTGCACAATCACGCTGGAGAATTGGAATTGGAAGGATCAAAGCTTCTTGCGAATCAACATTGTTGTGAGATCAAGTTTGGTTTTTACATTCATTTAGATTCATTTTCATATCATTGTTAGCTTACTTTGCATGTTCATAGATCAATTTTCATATTAGCATAGATCCATATCAAGTTTTTATCATTATTATTGCATAGAAATATCCAAAAAAAAAGAGATTAATTGCATTCAATTTCATATCCATCTTTTGCATTCAAATCCTTCATTTAGGTGTCGTCTAGGTCACTGATCTCGATAACAATCTGAGAACATTAATCTCGCACCTACTAGAAGGCAGTAAATTGCTTGGTTAAATTAAATTTCAATTTTGCACGATTTTGATTATAGCTAACCTCTAATGTTTTACTGAAGTGTTGTGTCTACAGATCAGGTATAATTTTCACACACACATTTCTGTCTTCTCTTATTGATCGATACATTCTCTCCCAGGAGAGGTTGATAGATCACGTGGGGTTGACATCACGAGCTTTGGTGAATCAAAATTGGTTAGTGCACCAGAAATGTGTGTGTGAAAATTGTACCTGATATGTAGACACAACACTTCAGTAAAATATTAGAGGTTAGCAAAATCAAAATTGTGCAAAATTGAAAGCTATCTAACCAAGCAATTTACTACCTTCTAGTAGGTGCGAGATTAATGTTCTCAGATTGTAATCAAGATCAGTGACCTAGACGACACCTAAATGAAGGATTTGAATGCAATTGATCTTGAAATATGAATGCAAATTAATCTATTTTTTTGGATTTTAGATGCAATAAGATGAAAACTGATATGAATCTATGCTAATATGGAAATTGATATGCTAAAATGATCCAACAATGATATGAAAAAGAATCTAAATGAATGTAAAAAAACAAAAAAACAAATTGATCTCACAATAGCCTTGATTCGCAATAAGCTTTGATTCTCCAAATTCCAATTCTTCAAAATAGTTGTGCAATTCGTAGATGACTTTGGCAAAGTAAGCTTGCAAAATTATGAGATGCTTGGATGCAAATTTGAGAGATGAATTATGAAGAGCTGAGCCTTGTTTTTATAGAAATCCAAGGCTTTGGAGGTTGTGAAAGAAAGCCATAAATCACTCAAATAACTCAGGTTGATTTTTGAGTTATTTTTAAATAACAGATAATTAAGTCACAAAAATCATGCAAAAGTACAGTTTAACTCGAATTAGAAGTTTAGATCAACTTTAAAACTCAAAAAGATGTTGAGTTTCAAAAAGCTAACAACTTGCATTGATTTTCCAATTTTGAGTTTAACTGGTCCTTGAATATGCACATGGATAATTATGATTTAATAAATAAATAAAGTGATTTATGCTCAACTTAATTGATTTTTGAAATAAAATAATTAATTTATGGGTTAATTAACTATTTTATCAAAATTTTATTAAAAATTATATTATTAAATAATGACAACATGCTTTAATTAATTAATTAATAATTTAATCAATTATTCATAGGAATTTTGATTTATTGTCAAAATTAAATAATACAATTAATAATAGATAGAATTAAATTTAATTAAATAATTAAGTGGCAAGATATTAAATCTAATTAATTAAATATGAAAATATTCAATTAATCAAACTTAGGATAAATGTGATTTATTGCCAAATAATCATAAAATTAAAGATAATTAAGATAATTAGGAATATTGCTAGGAATATTTCCTGATGCAGAATTTAAGATAATCAATTATGATTCGATGATGTTTAGATGTGCCTTAGATTAGGACTTTGATGTCGATTTCATTCGATATGTAGATGCAGGATATTAATGAACTTATAGCCCATTTTTGGGGTATTACATTTTGAATTGTGTCACATGTCCATCTAATAAAATAAAATTCTTTTTATTTATGCCCCTTCCTTTCAATTTTTTTTTAAAATTCTTGAAGCAATGTTCTATATAATGAGTGTCATTCTCTTTATCATCGCTAATATAAAAATGGCACTCTTTCTTAATGACCCGTTCATCAAATGTATTGTCAACACTATCAAAATCTAATTGTGCATGTTGATAACATAGATGTACCATAATAGTAATCTACTCTAAAAAGTATTATTTTGATTGAATCTAATTTTTATGAAAAAAATAGCAATTTTCTGCAAAATGGGCAACTAATAGAATAGTTCCAAGTGGAAAATTTTATCCTAGTGTTTGGAATCATTTAATTTTCCACTTAGCAAAAAAACTAAAAAGTATTATTTTGATTGAATCTAATTTTTATGAAAAAAATATCAATTTTCTGCAAAATGGGCAACTAATAGAATAGTTCCAAGTGGAAAATTTTCTCCTAGTGTTTGGAATCGTTTAATTTTCCACTTAGCAAAAAAACATTATGTGTGTACAATTGAATCAATTTTTAAAAAAATTCCATAAATATTCCAATAAACATATTCTAACCTTTTGGATCTCATTTGACCAGTTGCATCATTTTTTTGTCACATAAAATGGATTCTATAAAATCACTTCATCATATTCATTAGGTCTAATCCTATGTCTGATAACATATCTACTATTTGGTGAAAGATAGGTATTATCATTCCAAAATGATGTGATAAAATTCCTACTTCCATCCTCAATCCTATTAGAATGAGAAGCTCTAGACATAATTACCCAATTTCCTTCCAAGGTACTTTCAACCAAATTGTTTCACCTTTAACATCCATTTCATGTAAATGATCTAGCTTTCTATAATTAATTTTTCTCTTTACATGTTGATCTAGATTTATATGTTCATCCACACCAATAGAAAGAACTTGGGTTGAGCCTTGTCCAACATCCATTTCTTGAGATTCCAATTTTTTATTGTGAGCTACACACACAAAATAAATAAATGAAAAATATTTAGAGAAAAAGATACCTAAAGAAACTATAAAGACAAAATGAAAATAATTTTCTCTTTACACGTTGAGCTAGATTTATATATTCATGCATACAAATAGGAGGAAGTTGGGTTGAGATTTCTCCAAAATCCATTGCTTGAGCTTCTACTTTTTTATTATGAGATACACAAAAAAAAAAAAATGAGAATAATTTAGAGAAAAAGAGATCTAAAAAAACCATAAAGACAAAAAGAAACTAAATTTTCTCTTTACATTTAGAGAGAGAGAGAGAGAGAGAGAGAGAGAGAGAGAGAGAGAACCAATCAATACAACCAAACTTTTTATAAATCTAAATATTGGTATCGAAAGGAAAATGTCACAAATGTTGGTTTTGTTGACACAAATGCTATACATGTTGCATAACCTATCATACATCTACAAGGAGAAAAAAATCCTAAAATGGTCAACAAAAACAACAATTTCCCTCAAAGAAATAATCAATTATCCAATGTGCACCTAGATGACAAAACCCACAGTGCACTTTCACACCTCTTGCTGAACTACTTGAGGTGGTTCTAAAATGGTTGACCCAATCTAGTTCTATTACATGGATAGAAGTGTGACATAATGAAATTGGTCCTTTCAAGCCATTCTATTATAATGACAATGAACTTTGTGAATATCATTTTATGAAGGACATTAAACTACAAACTTGTATCAGCTTAAGCATATTGTCCAAGATCTAAGTGAATGAGGAGAGATATAGGTCAAAGATAATATGATAAAAAAAAAAGTAATAATCATACTATCTTTAAGAATCCACTTATTAATAATGAAAAGGTGAGGCGTTTGGTTTTAAAAAACAAAAAATGGTAATATCATCAATCATATCCACCATGGCCCTTATCACACTATCCATGTTATCACTATCCGAGGTTAAAACCTTGATTGTGAAATTGCTACCAGAAGATCCAATGTTACTATCCATTGACTTCCTCCTAACTTAAAAATCCCACCCATGATTCAATATAATATCTTGGACCAATTCAAGAAAACTCCCACACAAATATCCCTATTCAAGTTGTTGCATCTATCACCTAATCACAAAGCATTCCTTAACAAAGCATTGCAAGAGTCTTCCATTCTAACTGAAATAGATATTAATGTATTTTAATTTAGGGTTTGATATATTTCCATGACATAATATGTCACATTCAAAGATTATGATTTACCTATCCACAAGCCATTTCACAATGATCCACTCCACCTTGAGGTCTATGTCAATAAATAAAAACTATGATGAGTCTTAGTAGATGGTAGAGAAAGTCTCAATATTTGTATCCTCAAGTCGGTTGAAATATTAGGATTCTTTTAGAGTTGTGTGGACCCTTCAAATAAGATCATTATTAGATCCTATGATGATGCATAACACCCTTTCTAGGGTGTCATCACCTTGACTATCAAAATCAACCCACTCACACATGAGACAAAATTCCAAGTACTTGATCTTGAGATTGACCATAATATAATCCTAATTCAACCATAGATACATGACCTATAAAATATACCATCCACCTACCATCAATCCATGAAGCTCCCCTATAATGGGTCAAAAATTACAATCCCAGGTTATAGAGATCCCTTTTTATTTTGTACCAACCTAAAGGGGTTGATTGTTAATCAAGTTCCTATCAATCAAGTAGCTTCCACTTCATCACATCCTAATTATGTTGACACATCCATTTGACCAAATATTCCACTCCATCCACTTCCTTATTCAATCTCAAGATAAATGTCCAAGACAAAAACTATAGGGAGCACACATATGTTGATACCTTTTGTGTGGGAAAATTGCCTATCTCACCTCACACATATGGGAAACCAAGAAAACCACTCAAGAACAAGAAAAAATGCACATTCATATATGGACCACCTACAATCTTTACTATTTGGGGGGAACTTAATTAATAATCCATAGAATAGGATGTGTTATATTGGCTTAATAAAGATGAAGAACCCCTTCCCATTACACTTTATGTATATGAGTATAAGAGATGATATACCATAATGTAGAAACATGCCTATAATGGGCATAGTGGTCTTGGAATCTAGAAATATGGATTTGTTGGATATTGCTAATGCATGAGGGGGTGATTGATACATTTAATATGTTTAATCACTATGTTACTGAATGGGCATCCATACTATTTTCATTTGTGGTTTTTCACTGATGTCAACATATGTTTCTATGAAAGAGTACAGGATGAGTATGACAGTGTATGAACACTATATAGATGATTCAACACATGTGAAGACAAATAAGAGAACATGAAGATGTTGTGATCTTATATCCAAGATTGCATCATGTAAAGTTTCATATTGAATTAGTTACAAATGTTTTGGTAAGGACTGGTTCTTGGACAATGATAGTGGAAGATGACAGAGTGAGTCTCTATGTTTTTGGTATATTTTACAGATAATATGGATTAAGTGTATACGAGCTTAGGAGATGAAAGACAAGGCACTGAAGGATTCTAGTTGATTAGTGCAAGGTACAGAATGTTGGATGATGTCAGTTGTGGCGTGTGATTTGGAGAAGACTTATGTAGGAGTCAACTTTAGAGGTATAGCGTGGATTTTGTTGTGGAAAATGTAAATTAAGGATGTTGGTCCTTAATTATTATAATAGAATCATTGTATACTTGTTTTAGGTACCGTGTGTATCTTAGCAAGATTTTATGTAATTAGGAAAGCCTAATGGTCCGACTTGATCGTGTAGAATGTAATAGGTTATATATGTAAGTTCTTTTCTTTGGAAAAGATATGGAGAGAATATATGTGATGTAAAAGGATATTGAAAAAGCTGTGAGCTTGTGTCTGCGGATGTAGAGTAGAAGATTATTGGTGAACTTCATTGGAACTTATCAAGAAAAGAAAGTTTATGTCAGACAATTCAAAAGATTGTGTATTTCTTCATATACACTTATTGTGAACAGTGAGTTCTAAAGGTGGATTTAGCCTTCTTTAGGCAGTGATCTTGGGTAGTGAGCCCACCCTTCTTTCTTGACTCCTAATAGGGTATGTCTTGTAACAAGGACTATGTACTGTAATGTTTCAATAAGCTCCTAATAGGGCTAAATCTTCTAACAAGGATACTATACTCTTAGTACATCATTTGTGGGTGCTAATTCCCACCAGGGTTTTTACCTTTAACAGGGTTTCCATGAGACCAAAATATTGTGTTGTTGTGTTGGCATTCATTATTTTCATTAGATCAGATATTACTGCTACTCAAAGTTTAAAGTTTAATAATCTTTCATACAACTGATTCACCCCCCCTCTTAGTTGTATTGTGGACTTTTATTCCTAACATGATTAATAAAACTAATACTCCTAAATCCTAATCCAAAACATAGAGGTCTAGGGTATCAGTCATTGGAAGAAATAATCATTACTACTGGGTTTCCTTATGTAAAGGTTGTTTGTGAAAATTATAACATCAAGACAAATGAGGAATATAATTATGAAAATAATTCACATGACTATGAGTGGGACACTCCTTTCACATCTAGCACTAATTACTTAAATGATGTCTTTATCTTTACATGCTAGACTCATAGATGAATGCACTTGGATTGAAACATTCTACAATCCATTTGAGATGTCTAAATT
This sequence comes from Chamaecyparis obtusa, assembly GCA_027943335.1. Taxonomy (NCBI): domain Eukaryota; kingdom Viridiplantae; phylum Streptophyta; class Pinopsida; order Cupressales; family Cupressaceae; genus Chamaecyparis; species Chamaecyparis obtusa. The sequence continues at coordinate 56,653 of BSBK01003886.1, forward strand.
CCCTCCATATGAATCACAAAAACATGTCTTTGAGTCTTATATAAACACCATTTTATCCATTTTCATATCCTATTCTAACAACCATGATACCATTTCCCTAGTATACCCTAAGCTTGTAGACTTGGAACAATAAGACCCTCCATACTTAGATCTTTTTGAAAATGATGAAGCTATTGATGAGTTTAGGGGACTTCAAGGTGATATTCTAATAGGGGGCCATAAGGCATGGTTTACTATTGATATTATTATATGGCATACTTTGGGGAGCTCTGTCTAACTTTTAGTCAAAAAAATGAAATAAATGAGAAAAATAAAATATCTCTAGGTAAAAATTGAACGACACCTCTAGACCATAAAAGAGTAAAAAAAAGACACATCTTATAGTGAAACCCTCCCTAAGGCATGATAGGATGGGAGGTTGGAAACTCTTCCATCAATCAAAAAATATCACCATTACTTGTAGAGAATAAAGAGGTAACCCTGGGCATTGAGGAAACAAAGAGGATCATACACCTTAAAACCTCACTCTCTCCTAAGGAAAGAGAACAATTCATTCAATTTTTCAATGAAAAACTCATCAAATTTTCACGATCTTATGTTGATATGCCATTTATGAATCCATAATCATTTCTTTATCATTTACCACTCAATAGAGGAGTAAAACCCGTCAAACAAAAATCCTGGAAAATACATCCAAACAATGCCTTTCTCATAAAGGTTGAGCTTAAGAAATTATTAGATGTTGGTTTTATCCAATCTATAGACTATGTAGAGTGGATATCAAATTTGGTACCAATAAAAAAACATTCTAGGGACATTAAAATTTGCATATATTTCATAGACCTCAATAAGGCATTCCCTAAAAATGACTTTCCATTACCTAACATTGATATGACTATATACCTAATGGTAGGCTATGAAATGTTATTACTAGTGGATGAATTCTCAAGCTATAATAAATTCCACATTTATCCTAAAGACTAACATAAGATAATGTTTATTGTGTTTGGGGAACATATTGCTTGAATGTCATTCCATTTGGGCTAAAGAATACAGGGACCACCTACCAAAGAGAAATGAATAAGATCTTTCATGATTTGATGCATGACATCATGGAAGACTATTTGGATAATACATTGTCCAAATCAATCACTAGGGATCTTCACATTAGCATTCTAGTAGTAATCTTTGAGAGATTGTAAGCATACAAAGTCAGCTTAAATCCTAAGAAGTGTATCTCTTGAGTTAAATTAGGGAAACTTCTAGGATTAATTGTATCCCATTGTATGATAGAGCTAGATATAGAAAAGGTAAAATAAATAATTGAGATGCCTTTGAATAAGAATATTAGTCAACTAAGGATCCTCTAAGGGAGGCTACAGTTAGTATGAATATTTAGAGAATAACTAGCAAATAAGTATTTCAAACCCTAAAGGACTATTTTCTATTAGCTCCTATCTTAATGCCCCCAAAAGAAAGAAATCTTCTACTCTACATATCAACAATTGCACCATATCTAGGTGTACTTATAAAAAAACATGATTCTAACGATAGAGAGAGGTCTATTTAATACATCAACATAACACTTATGGGACATGAGTTTTGTTGGAATAACTGATACAAAGATGTTGTAAAGATTATTGAATGTGTCATGGTACAAGTTTGATGAAAAGGAGATCAATTATTATGTTGTCATTTATATCAACTTGGTGTTATGTTGGTTGGTAGTGAGTTGATAATTGTTTTTATGATGAATCCAATGTGCGGTGAGTTTGTGAAGGCATTGTAGTGTGTGATTCTTATGGGAGACTTAATGATGTCTCTATATGCATTTTATATGATTTCACATTATTGGAATAAGTATGGAGTGAGGTATGATTGATTAGAGGGAAACCTGACAAACTGAAGAACAGATGGTGATAGAGGATGAATGATTTGATTGTTTTATCAAATTGGTATGGATCCAACTATTGTGGTCATGATATGTTTATCTTGACTATGATATGTTGTTGAGGCTATGATTGCAAGTTTATTGGTATATTGGAAGGCATACTTTCAAGGGACACAAATTCATTTTGTGGAAATGAGAAAAATGCTTGAACATGTTTGAAAAGGTGATGTTAGATCAATGACCAGTGATGATGTGGTCAATTACAGTGGACCTAGTTGTGATACTAGTGTCAAGTTGATTTTGAATAAAAAATTTGTAATTATTATTTGATGTTACATTGATTGAGGTGATCAGATTTAATCAAGTGTTGGAAGTATGTTGAAGAAGTCAAAAGGTTTGGGTGTTCTTGATTTAAATCTAATGTGCAATGGATCTGAAGGTTGACATGGACTTGAAATTATAATTAAAAATTGGTAATATATTTTGGAGTTAAAGGATTAAGTGAGAATGATTATAATTCAAATGTAATACATTTTGTAAGTCGACTAAGGCCCTAATGAGCATGTAATGTGTGTAGATATATATATATATATATATAGATATATATATATATATAGATATATATATATCTATATATATATATATATATATAGATATATATATATATATAGATATATATATATATACATATATATACATATATATATATCTATATATATATCTATATATATATATATGTATCTATATATATATATAGATATAGATATGTATATATATATGTATATATATGTATATATATATATATATATATATCTATATATATATATATATATCTATATATATATATATATATCTATATATATATATATATATCTATATATATATATATATATCTATATATATATATATATATATATCTATATATATCTATATATAGATATATATGTGTGTGTGTGTGTGTGTGTGTGTAAATTGGTAAATTATGATGTTGTAGATTGTGGATGTAAAGGTGCAGGCGAGTGAAGATTGAAGATCATGTGTAGGAGGAAGAAATGTTTGTGCTTAATTATATCTAAACAAGAAAAGGAGAAGTGTCATACCAAGATCATTGTACTGTTGATTCCTAATAGGTTCTGCAAGAAAATCCCCTAACCGAGTAGACTTTAACAGGTTTGATTTTTAAATCCTTTAATAGGGTGACCTATTTAACTAGGGTTTGAAATCCTTTAAAAAGGTTACTCCTAATATGGTAAAGCTCCAAATAGGGCTACAGGTAAATCCCTTAACTGGGTGACTCCTAACATGGTCTGCTCCTAACTGGGTATCATTGAAAGATCCTAATAGGGCTAGGCCTTTAACATGGTGCATTTTAGAAGATTGAATATTATTAGTGGGGGCTAACTCCTACCATGGAGTTCATCCTTTATGAGGGTTTCCACAATAAAATACTGGTGTTACTTTGTTGCATGTTTTGGATGGTTGTATGGTTACTTTGTTTATTGCATGCATAAAGTGTAAAGTTGATGAATGTGGTTAATGTTGGTGAATATATTGTGAAAAGTTTCAGATCTGATAGATTACTGATTCACCCCCCTCTCAGTAATCTTGAACCTTATAGTATTAACAAGTTTAATTATCCTTCAATTGAAAGAGTGTACCTAACAGTGGTATTTTCTTGGCATTATATGTTTAGTTAGAAGACATTACTCATAGCTATGATAGACCCACTGAAATATCTTCTTAGTAAATTATTAATAACAAGAAGGCTGGTTAAATGAGTTATGATACTTAGGGAATTTGATATAGAGTATGTTGATAAATGAGCTATCAAAGGGAAAGTAATAGCAAATTATTTGGCCAATGCTCCTATACCAACAACTCATCCCATTTTGTCATATTTTTTGGATGAAGCCTTATTCCTAATTTTTATACCTACTCAATGGCACTAATGCTTGTTGATAATATGGTAGTAAACAAATAGGAGGGGTGAATTATTTTTTTCCAATACCTTAAACTTCAAACCCTTAAACCCAAAAACCATTAACCTTTTTTATTCTTAAATTTGATCTAAATTAATCAAATATAAACATGCATGCATAAAAAAATCAGAAACTCATCCACACAAGTTGACACAAATTTTTTTTATCATGGAAACCCTGCTAAGGGAAAAACCACAGTGGGAATGATTACCCATAATAATTAAATACATTGTTAGAAGTACAAACTTATTACACTATATGGGGAATTAACCCAAATTCAGGCTCACTTCCTAGAGCTCACTTCTCAAACAAAAACCCTCGAGATCCAACCCTGAGGAATACTCATTTCCTTACAGCCTAATCACTACAATGATCTGAAACCTTTTTTGTGAACTGTGAAAATGAGATAATGTAACACAATGCATATCCCTATTCAACCTCTTTTTATCATCTCTCAATTAGAATCTTCCTCGTCTAGAACCCTCCTAGCATCCACACTCATGATCCACCAACTTGATTTATTCCTAATTCATCTCTTTATATCAAGAATTGGGTCTCCAAAACCTTCTCATCTTCCTTTTACATCCATATGCCAAATATCATGATCAAACTCATCTTTGATTGTCAAATCCAAAATAATAACACTTATAAATCACCTAGAGATCATAAATCTCTTAGATTTCAAGGTTTACTTCTTACACAACATGATTTATCAACCAAGTTAGCTAAGAATGAGAATGATAATAAAAAATATTATTGTTAACCAAAAAATCCACCAATTAGATCCTTTTGATCCATGAATATCACAAAATCATCAAGCACTTACTTCAAGGACTTCCTATAACATCATTAAAAACACTCATCTATACAAATCCATCACAACCATTGGATTTGCCAGCCCCTTTTTACCAGTTCCTCATGAACACTCACTCAATCCTTTGAGACAATATAATTATGCCATGAAGACCTCTAAAGTACTAACCCTTTGAGTTAAGGACGCTTGAGTATGTACTAAACACACTCCTAGGTGTTCTCTAATAGATTCAATCTTGATTTAGCACACCAAACCCTTTTCTACCTTCCTGTCAACATTGTCTGTCACTTTGTCTTCCAGTCATCAATTCTAACCATGAAACATACTGAATTATTAATGTCATTGTTTGAAATGTATAGTAAACTAAGTATCAAACTTCATAAACTAACTCCCACATGCACAAATCTATATCTTCAATATTTAAACCTCTGAACATCTTGTTCTCCTGGCTATATTTCAATAGTTCAGTTATCATTCAACAAATATGTATTCTAGTCAATTCTTCTAAACCTTCTGATATGTTGAAATCCATCTAATTCTTTAATATGTTGACATAAATGACAACACATTCCAACATGCCAATTTACAACAATAATTTGATGGGTCCTATACATATAAGGGGTCTAATTCTGGAATATTATTTATCACATGTCAAATACTCAATCCCCCCAATCTTATTGACTTAACTTTGAATGTACTAATAACATGGAAAAATATGAGGCTCTTCCCATAGGTCTCAAAATAGCAGTTCAATGGAAGATCAAAAAATTGCATGTCTATAGAGATTCATAGTTAATCATAAGGTAAATTAATGATGAATACATGAATAAAGATGAAAAGATGATACCATACAGGAAGTGGTTAATAAATTCAAGAAATATTTTGATCACCTTGTCTTTGAGAAAAATCCTAGAATGAAAAATAAGGAAGCCAATGCAATGGAAAAAGCGGGATCTTTATTTGATATTCTTAATGATGTAATACACTATGATTTATTAGTAAGTGAACTTATGGTCCCTTCCTTTTGAATTCCATTTATTTGAGTGTTCGTACGTGAAATTGTTGAACCTAGTTCCACATGGTATTATGATGTTCATGCCTATCTCCATGATCAATACATACTCATTGAATTATTCCATAAACCGATGCAAGACCCTTATCTAACAAGCTTCCTGATATGATATCATTGTTAAAACCTTGTATATGAAGAGTCTAGACAAAAACCCTCCTTAGGTGCCTCAATATTTTTGAAGCACAAACATCCTAAGTGAGGTAAATGAAAGTATTTATGGTGCTCATTCTAGTGGCCATACTCTAGCAAAGAAGCTCCAAAGGATTGGGTATTATTGTCTTACTATGTAAAAATATGCCTAAAATTTTGTACAAAAGTGCCAAAAATGTCAAGTCCCATGGGAGATCTCATATATGTGCCAGCACAAGAATTACAACTAATCATATCTCTGTGGTCATTTTCATAGTGGGGACTCAACATCATTGGAAAAAATCCCATCACTCATCCTTTAATGATCACAAGTACATAATCATTTCCACTGAGTATTTGAAAAAGTGGATAGAAGCCATACCCATGACCTATATTATTGGCAAGAAAATATCCAAGTTCATCCTCAATTACCTCAGTTTCCAGTATGGAGTTCCACTTTTCTATAGTCACATATAATGGTGCCCTATTAGAGAATAAATATGTTTACAACCTATCCACTAGTTTTTCATATCAAACATCACTTTTCCTCATGCTACTATCCACAAATCAATGGTCAAGATGAGGTGTCTAATAAGACCATAGTAAAAATCCTCAAGAAGATTATCAATGACACTAGTTGTGACTAGCACATCCAATTCAATCCTTCCCTTCGAGACTATTGCACTAGAATTTTCACTCCCACTAGAGCCACACCATATTCCCTAGTCTATGTATTATAAGATTTTTTTCTAATTTAGGTCAAGTTACCTTCATTGCATGTCTCATTATTATAATATCATCACACATGAAGAATATAGGGTTTTAAAGCTACAAGAGCTTGAACACATTGAATAAAAATGTTAGAATGACATTAATAATTTACAAGAATATCAAAATAATCTCCATAGAAGCTAAAACAATAAGGTCCATGTGATAATCTTTGACATCGGAGACCTAATCTTAATAGAAAATCAAAAGAACTTGTTGACAGTGTGAGACCAGGTAAATTTGAACCAAATTGGCTTGGGCCATACATTATCACATTTGCATTTAGTTCTAGTGCTTATTAGTTTTCTACACCTGAGGGAAATACATTACCTGATCATGTTAATAGATTGCATCTACACAAGTTTTATACATAACTCTCAAAGAGTCCCTTTTTGAAAATATTTTGAAAAAAGTCAAAAGGAGTAAAAAATATTAAAAAATCATAAAATAAATAAAAAATTTATTACCTAGGTGAAAGCCAGGAAAACAGACACCTTGAGTGACACAAAAAAATATAAATACAAGAGAAATAAGTCATCCTATAGTGAAAACCTTTTTGGTGGCACCTTGGGAAAGTACCATGGTGAAAACCTAGCAAAAGACGTCAGGTGTCAAGTTTTTCTCCAATGTCTATTGTCACTCAATCATTTTCAACTCACTTATCCTTTTCCATATGTTCATCTATATCATGCATGTCATAATAAATCATTTCATACCATCTATGGCCTAAAATGCATTCTTTTAAGTCAACCCATGTTTCCATTGGTCAGTCTGTCACACTATCCACAAGTCAATCTATCATGCTATCCACTAGTCAGTCAGTAATGCTATTCACAAGTTATTATATTGCAAAAATCCCCATAATAACAAGTCTCATTTTTATCATAGGGGTGCACTTATGTTATGATTGTCTAAAATATCCTAAAAAATCCAAAATAAGTCATATCAAGTCTTGAAAAATCCCTAAAAACTAGAAAACAAAAAAAAATCCCAAAAACAATCTCTTCTTTCTTGTCATCAATAAAACAATCCTTTTTCTATGACAATCATTGAATAAATGAAAAACACAAGTCTGATCTTCACAAATCATACATTAATCAACAAACTTATCAACTAGCCATCAATCAAACTGATCACATTATCTTATCCATTGGTAAAATCTTACTAGTCAATATTTTTGTCATATGGTCATCATGTCTTATATAAATAATGGATACACTTGAAAATAGATAGGCCAGTCTAAAGAGGAGTAACCTATTCTTAAAAACCAAAACATTATCATCATCATCATCATCATCATCAATGTCATTATCAAAAACAAACACAACAAAGATAAACATAAGTATTTTTTTGATTTGTTATCTAAGTAAGTCTTATCTTATTATGATTTATCTTGAACCATGTTCCTACACTTCTTCAAGATATCCACAAGATATTAGAGAAGCTAGGATGGTTCATGGTTCTATTTTCTCTATCTATTGTTTGTGGGATATTATTTTTATGAAGTTTGAGAAGAGTATTTTGGGTGTCTATTATTAGGCAAGTTCACCTATGAGAAAATTATCTAGTACAACAAATATTAAAATGGATAACATTGCTTGTGACTATCACTGCACATACCTTGACCCTTAATACTCATATCCTCATATACATTGATTAAACATTCCTTATTTGTTACATGTACCTGTCTAAATGTAAAGGGAGAATCCTACCTATAATTTAAATATATTGGTGGGGAAACACCCAATTTTTATAAATAAAAGTGGCTCAATCATGAAAATAGTCGTATGTAGATATGAAGATTCAAAAGAAAAGTGGTTTCTAAAATACATAGTATGGATTTCAATGGCTAGTTTATTGTTTTGATTAACTTACCTAAATGTCTATCAACCTATTCCTATCACTATATGTTCTTAGTTTGACCAAATATTATCTCATTCACGTCACAGACATATATTCTACTAGGTCAAATTAGTTAAAGAATCAATTTGTCAAAATGGTCAAATTAATTTTCAAATTATTCAATCAATAATTATATACCAATCGGTCAATCAATCAATCATCATGTGTCATATAGGATATGCATTTCCTAAAATGAGACATCATCATTTATCTTATTCAGGATATTTCTTTCCTAAAACTAAACATTATCATTTGGTCTAGTACAAGATGTATCTTTCTTGAAACCAAACATTGTCACTTGTCATATACATGGTACGTCTTTCTTGAAACCCAACCATTATCACCAGTCTTATACAAGATGGGTCCTTCTTGTAACTAGACATGATTCTTATAAAGAATATATGTGTCCAATGTCAATCAAATTATCATCATAACCTACTAACATTATTATTTTGAGAGATCGTCATGACCTTACTACACAAACAATCTCTTGAGAGGGAACCATATTACCTCATCATAACCTCAATCTTGCTAGGGCACACTAGGGAATTTTTTTTTTATGATTATTCTTTTAAAGAATGCTTGATGCAGGAGAATCTTGGGTTCATCGTAATCTTGCAACAACCAAAAAATAAACTAGTTCTTTGTATTTGTTCTTTTTTACTGGTTGAAGATATTATGTTGACCAATCATTCATTTGTTTGAGATAGTGTGTGTAGTTTTGCAATCTATTTGAGACCTATCTGGGATCATCTTCCTATTATCACACCTCCTGATATTCATGGATGTTCAAGATTTGATATTTCCTTTCCTTGGGTATCATGTTCATTTCTTTCTTGGACCTATTTGGAGATTTGATGTATGGTTTATGATCTTTGGATTTCGACCGTTGCAATCTTAACCGTGTGATTTTTGGATCTTTCATGAATCATTTTATATGACTGTGTTCCTTGTGGTTTCCCTTTCATAGATCTTTAATTCATTTTGGGTCAAACATATTTTTTGTACACGTTTCATTTTCTTGGGAATGTAATTCTTTCTGGCTAACATTGGATGCATTGCCTATATGTAATAACTCGATGTATCTTTAGAAGTAGTTCTATTAGATTGGTAGTTGGTTCATGAAAGCTATTGGAAACTACAATTGAAAAAAATTGTTATATTGTCATTGATGTTAAACCTTAACTGGTAAGATAGTTGTTATCTAGGAGAGTACCATATCTATTGATGAAGAGGATGAGGAGATAACAAGAGACCTAAGGAAAGGTTGAGTTATTTGATACTTCAATGGGTACTTGATTAGTTGGCACATTGACAAGATAATGTGTTGTTTATCTAGTAAGATGAAAGACTGGAAACGTAGGCTTAACCGAGAAAAAGTGAAGAAATCTATTTTAAGCCTCGAGTGATGTTAGTGTTGATCGAGCGCCAGTATATGCCAAGTAAGTCTAGTGTTTACCAAACATCAATAATTGCCGAGTGATAGGAAATTATCGAGAAAAAGACAGTGTTTGCCAAGGAAGACAGTTTGTAGTGATGACCGAGATACACAGTAATGACCAAGGAGATGAACACAATATTGACTAAGTGTCAGTAATTTACATTTGGAGAAAGAATTGAGGATCCCTTCCAACATAGTTGAATTCTTTGGATATGTAAAACATTTTGACATTATTAATATATTGTATGGAGCATTTAATGCATGGTAAATCATTTTCTTGTGGATTCAAAGAGAAGTTTGGAGATGTATCTAGAAGGAAAATATGAAGAACACAATGATGGAAGGATTTGATGAATCTAACCAAAACCTAAGAATAGCGGAGGAGATTAAGCGGCAAAAGATTAATCTACCTGATCAAGGAGGTATATGGATAACCTAATTGTGAGGTTATATAGAGAGAGATGAAGAGATGATGTTATTGGCTGATAAGTCTAAGCAAAAGGCTAAAGGTGAAATTGTGAAGGAGCTAAATAGATTTGTTGTGATTACTTGAAGCGAATTCTGAGAAGATCAGAGATGGAGATGAAAATGAAGGTTATTCAGTAAATCACATATATGTGCGAAGTGGATCTGTATTTTCAAAGTGAGTTGTATGTTTTTAGATCAAAACCTACTATTACTTTCTAACCATTGTATCAGTCTAAATCCTTTAATCAAGGTTGACCTAACAGTCATTGTATAAATCCTTTAATCAAGGTGACATTCTAATGGAATGTTCTTAAGTCCTCTAACTAGGCCACTTGTGATAGAGTGTTATAAATCATTTAACAAGGTCACACCTAATAGTGTGTATGTAAACCTTTAATAGGGTTGGCTTTTCATAGAGCTCACTTCAGAAGAGTGAAAATCAATAGCATGTTACAAAGTGGTTTTTCCCAAATTGGGTTTCCACTATAAATCCTAGTGTTATACTTGTGTGAATGATTTTGATGTAAATGTTGCTGAAAGCTTTATATTCTGTAAGTTAATTAGTTTTGGACAGTGGACTGCATGTTATATGTTTCTGATATATGCTATAGAGACTAAGTTGAATTGATGATTAGATCTGAGTTGTTGAAGTACTGAAAAGTTTAATTGGTACATCTGGACTTGAGAACAACCAATTCACCCCCTCTCTATTGTTCTAAAATCATTATAACAATTGGTATCAGAGCAATTGGTGCTTGTAGAGAAAATTTTAAAGGTACTTGAAGCTAATGATCAAGATGTACAAAAAGGAGGTATAGAAGTTGAACAAAGAGCACTTCCCTGCATGGTAGAGTTTGATGAAATTGCACTTAGATGGTATTGGTGATTCATCAAAATACTATATGGAAAATGAGTATGTTATATATGTTGCACCTTTGACTGTCGAGGAGATGAAAGCAAAATAAGAACACAATCAAGAAATGTTGGAGATTGCATCTGCCCTAAGCTATCTTGAATTTGAAGACATCAAGGATTGTACTAATGCAAATAAAATGTGGGACTCTCTTGCAACTATATATGGTGGAGATACAAATGTATTGGGCATTGGCTAAATGGCCGATTATTTGTACTACCTCCATATCCTTTAGCCATAGGTACCATACGTGAACTGTATGTTATAGATTTTGAAAGAAGGAGATTCGTCAATGTGCCGCTACATACTCCTTTTTCTGAGTAGACATGACATTTGGATGAAATTTAAATTATTTTATTGATAAGATTACCAAATTTATTTATTTGAATATTTTATTAATTATTGTGTCAGCATTTTTATTTATATTATTAAGTATCTAAACATTATTAATGAATAGAAGTATTATTAATAAATGTAATTTATGTATTCTTATTTATATTATATTAATCTTGATTTATTTTACAAATTTATATTAAATTAATATTAATCTTATATTAATCTTGATTTATTTTTCAAATTTATATTACATTAATATTAATCTAATTCTGATTTAGATTAGTTTTTTTAATCTTTTATTAATAAAATATATATTAATCTAATTATAATTTAGATTATTTTGTGTATTATTATTTGTAGTATATTAATCTTGATTTATTTTTCAAACTTATATTAAATTTATATTAATCTAATTTTATTTTATAGTTATTTAAAAAAAAATCTTTATAATTATTATTATTTTTAAGAAGATTTGGAGGATAACGAACTAGAAAACAAAAGAGAATTACTAGAGTAAATCAAATAGAGTAGCTATGAAAATTAGAGAGAATTTTTTTAAAATAAATATAATAATTAACAAATAATTAGTTAAAAATGATAATAATTAGAAAGATTTTTTTAAAATAAATATATTTAAGTTGTAATAGTTTAATAACTATTTATATAATATAATATAAATTATGATTATTTATATCAATTTATATAATTATAAAATACTAACATAGAACAATAATATTTTGAAAAATATTAAAAATACAAGTTAATAATAATATTCATACATGAGTTTGTATATATATATATCAATTTTAAAAAAATAAAAAATTAATTATAATTAAAATAAATTAATATTATAATTAAAATAATAATAATTTAGATTAATATAAAATTAGAAATTTATATTATAATGATATTAAGATTTATATTTAAATCTAAATTAAAATTAGATTAATACATATTTAATATAAGTTTAAAAAGTAAATCAAGATTAATATAATATAAATAAGAATACACAAATTATATTTTCATTAATAATTTTTAAATAATTAATAATAGAAATAAAAATACTGAAATGATAATTGATTAAACATTCATATAAATATATTTGGTAATCTTGTTAATAAAATAACTTATTTTATTAACATTATGAGAAATACAGAAATTGTGATGAGAGATTCCATCGAAATGTAGTGCATCATCTCTACTGACAAAATAGAGTATGTATCGCCTCAAAATAGAGTATGTACCAGGCAGTACATTGACTAATCTCCTCCTTTCAAAATCTGCAATGTATAGTTCATGTATGGTACCTATGGCTAAAGCTCATGGGGTAGTGCAAATAATTGGTCATTTAGCCAGTGTTGTCAATTGGTGCTCATAGAGACCGTGCAAGTTGGGCTCCTATCTTTCTTTAAAAAACTCAGTAATGATGAAGAAATATTGAGCAAGGGCGGATAGAAAATTTTGATGCTAGGATGGTCTATGAACTAGAAAAAATTTAGGAGCTCTTTATTTCTATTGAGGAGGAAAAAGACATCGTAAGTGACAAGGACAATGCTCCTACTAATACCTCAAGCCCAACTGTTGCCTAGCTTTTCCTATTTTCCTTTTCCTAGACTGAAAAATATTAAGAACTTTTGTAATATTTTTCTCTAAAGAAAAGAGGAGAAAAATAAACATCTTATACTTCTACAAAGTACCTTACTAAATGAATATATAGCTTTTAATGTATTAAATAATTTTGTGCATGAAATGTGCTCTTTCTTTTTGAAACTTCTATTTATAGATTATCTTTCTATAAGCATGTAATTATAATACAAACATAAAAACATTGAGCAATTATTTTATCTGTGGCTCTTTGAAGAATGTGCATTGAGATAAAGAACATAACATAAAGTGAAGCAATTTTCTTTTCTTATTTAGAGAAAAATCTAAAAATTCTTCAAATCATGAAAGGGAAATTCACACACTATATACAAAAACCAGTGGTGAATTTACAAAATATTTATCTCTGAGAGAGATGTGTGTAAATTTAAGAAAACCTAGTGCAATCCTTAGCATTTTTTACTCTCATAATGTTTCACACTCGAACATGAACAAGTCATCATTGCACTAGAAATTTTTGTCACCTTTTCTATTTCTTTATCTTTGGTCACATGATGATGGTAGCTAATAGACTAGTTTTCACGCCTATTTCTCACACTAGGATCCCCAAACAAAGAACATGTTAGACATACTTAGGGAAAATAGGAACTATACAAGGGACCTTTCTAAAAAAGGAAACCTATGTTGTAGCACTTCTTGGAAGGGAAAAAAAAATCTGCCTACCTAACCTAATCAACTACTCAATAAGGTAGAGGAATCCATTGAATGGAATTCAAAAATAGAGTCCCTCATGCCATAAATTTCTATATTTTACCCTTATTTTACATGAGACTTGGGCTGTTTAGGTAGTGGGTAGTCACATTTTAGAAACTTTGATGCTTTAAGAAAAAAAACATAACTATAGACACTAAAATATATTCCTAACGACGTAGGAATAGGTTTCCTTACCTCTTTGATATATCCTTGTGTTATGATGCAAACATGACTAGACATGAAAAATGATCTTCTTGAATTTCTAGATACCTAATGGGGCAGCCACAGATAGGCATTGGAAACATCTTATGAAAATTAGGACAAGTCTTTACCATTTATTTTGCATTGCATGTCAAGATTAATGACTATGGATATGCATCTTCTTCATGATTTTGGGGGTTGGATAAGGATTATTTCACCTCCAAAGGCATGAGATATCTTTGAGTGATAAGAAAAAAATATAAGTTGTCCTGAAATTGTACATCATCATCTTCAATGTCGTGTTGATCCTAGGTTAGGGTTGTGCTTAGATTGCGATCCTCATTTGGGTATCTAGGATAGAGGGCATATCCTTTTTGTAGGATCCTTCTTTAGGAATTTTAGGCATTAAAAATACCTTCATCTCCACTTGCAGCTTTGACTATTATTTTTCTTGAATGATTTTGTTTCTCTTCTTTAGCCTTAAAGAAAAATGGGAGGCCCCTCAAGAAATATTTAGGTTCCTTTTTTCTTCTCTATTCTAGAGAGAATTCATTATTTTGGCCCAATTACGGCCTAGTTTTTTCTTTATTCGTAGGTATTTGAGACTCAAGTACAAATGGGATCTCTTGATTTTTTAGTTGTAATTTATGTTGATCATGTCTTGATTCCCTTGATCTTCATATTATGGGTCCACATTTGAAAAATCAGATGGTGTTGATCATGGAACTTTGAAAAGAGAGACTTCTTCCAAAACATGAAGGAAAGAATGGATACTCCATTTCAACAATAATTCATTCATAGCTAAGCTCTTCCAATGAGTAAAAATCATTGGTAGGGTAACCAACTTTGTCATTGGGCTCTGCATGTGAACATGTTGGAAGAATTGGCCAAAGTGATTTTACTTTTCTTCTTCAATTGCTTCTATCTCATACTAAAATTCATACAACAAGTCCTAGAGATCTAGAATATTATATCCTTTTGAAGGAAAAATTAGAGGATCAACCCAAATAGGAGGAAATTCCATGTTTCTCTTCTAGTAGAGTCATATGTGAATGAAGCTTCACCAAGTGCATTGAGTTCTTCTAAGCTCAATAAAAAAAAGAATGCACTAAATCTTTGGTGATGATGCTCAAAAATGGTCTCACCAGGCATGTTTGACTATATTGTTAATACCTAAGAGGCTCATACCTAAATAAGGGCAGTTGAAAAGTTTCACAGATATGGGGCCTAATGCATCCTATGAAACAATCTCCAAGATTTTGTAAGTATGACTCTTGGGAATGAGTTAAGGTTTTAAATGAGGACCAAAAAATTGTAGAACTAATTATAATATCAAAGACTTAGTGGGGTAGCATAGTTAGAGACTTCATAGTCCTGAAACATGATAACATGATTGATAGTTGGAAATGGAAGGACCCCAAGCACCTTAATCTTGCAAGAAAATTAGAACAATTCTTGAAGAACATCTTGTAAGGATGAAGAATCCTCCTATTAGATTACCATGATTACCTCATTTGGTGTGGGGTTAAAAATGGGTAGTACTCAATTAAGATTGGGTATAAGTTGTCCAAGGTATATTTTGAAGATAAAGATTGTCCTCTTAAACTCTGTTGGAATAGATGTTTCCTACCAAAGTTTGGAACATTTTCCTATCTATCTTTGAGGGGTTGCATTCTCACAAGATATAGATTGGCTAACATTGGTTTCATAGGCCCCTTCAATCCAATATGTAAAGAGGATTCACAAAATTGTAGTTCATTTATTGTTACATTATAATTTTTCTAGGAAGTGTTGGTTTTTTATGTGCAAAAAACTTAATGGGAAAAGTATCTTCCATGCAACACTCAAAAAAATGTTTCAAAGTTGGAAAGTGAATGAATGAAAATATATTTTCTCATGTATTTGGGAAATTGATCCATCTTCTCTTCTATGGGAAATATGGAAGGAAAAAAATTGATGTATCCTTCAAGAGAGAGAGGAAAGTGTAGTCTAGGTTCATAATAGAATTGAGAATTCTATCTTGGAACTAGTGAGATTGGATATAGCTTTAGAGAACTTGAATAAGAATACATACAACTTAGATGATATCCATATTTAGATAAACTAACATTTAATCAAATTCAATCTTTTTGATGAGCATTAATGGGTTTATCCATCAACTTCAAGAGATAGTATAATGGAATGGCTCCCCTTCACTCCACCAAAGTTGGTTGGGTAAAGATAAATTTTGACCAAGCCTCAAAGGTAAACCCAGGCCTTTAGGAAAAGATGCATTGCTAAGGATTGGAATGGCTTCCCCTTCACTTGGAGTACTCAAAAGTTAAATTCTAGAAGAAATAATACATAAGAAGTTAGGGCTGCTATGCTTGGAATCTAACAAGCCTAGAGACCTATTATCCCATAGTTACATTGGGAAGGAGACTCTTTAGTCATAAAAAAATGTCAAATGTGCGTAATTTAGTCCTCTTTAGAATGACAGAAACTTCATGTGGAAAAGATTGCAATCTCAGAAGGATGATTACCTTCTCATGGGTTGGCTTCATATTCACTCTTCTAAAGGCAATTTTGATGTATGGGTGAAGATTAGTGTATACCACCTAGTAGGTGACAATTTGGAAAATTTCTAATTTCTAGCTTCAAAACTAGTTATTGCCTTTTGGGGGAGAGTTTTCATAGATAGGTTGAAGGATATATTTAACTTTGACGATGTAGATTTCCTTCATAAAGTCTTAATTATTTTGGATGATGATTATCTTACGGCATAAGAGAGATATTGGTCAAATGTGGAGATAACTTCACTATTTTTAGGGTGTTATTTGGAAGTTGGCACAATTGTAGATGTGAGGAAGGTGGTAACAAAGTCTTTTTGGGAGGAACAGAGAGAAGGATTAGAGGAAATCCTAGTAATATCTAGAATAGGGATGGGTTTGGTTTCAAGAGCAAAGGATTGGTTGTAGATTTGGGAGGTTGATTCTCTCATCCACTCATTCTCAGTTTAGAATGCTTACGAAGCAAAGGAGGTTCATAGGACAAAAGAAGGAATAGGATTTAGTATTATTAAATACTACTTGAGGTAAAAGGAGGCCCATGCCCATAGAGTTGAGATCAATCTAGTGGAAGAGAATCCAAAGCAACAATAAGAGTGTCCATCTAGCAGCACCAAGACACAATATTTACAGGCAGGGGATGTCAGCCCATATTCAAAAGCCGAGGGTTGATGTGGGTGTCAAAGCCCCCACAGGTTCCAAATTTTGATGTTTCCATTTTGATAAAAGAGCTTGGCTAAACTTTCTATGATCTTTTTTTTGTAATGTAAAGATATATATTTCCATTGAGGCATTGTTATGGTCATGTCAGCGTTTCATTGTTTACAATGGGGGATAAGACCTTTGATATTTTGTCTTCATGGTTATTTGTCTCTATGGAAGTTGTAGAGGTTATGTTTTGTATTTCCACATTTGTAATCTTACATTTTATTTATTAATACATTAAAACATTTACCAATAATAAAGAGTAGAATCTAGGCTAAAGGGGCAATGCACCAATGCAAAGTTTTTGCAACACTTTAAAACCTCTTTGAACAACTTTTTCAATACCATGAACTCTTCAAACTCAAGGATCTATCACTTTCTTAGCAATAGATACAATGTACCTGTTAGTGCTTGAAATGATTGTAGATGATAAACATAATTTTGAAATTTTGAAACATAACTCCATGGACCCAAAAGATACATCTAACAATATCAAGAACTAAGGTGCTAAGGATTTAAATCCTTCTTCACTTTGAGCTTCAAGCTCGGGAAAATGTACCTGATATATTCAATTCTATAAATAATCACAATAGTTATCTATGTCCTTGACACATATATGAACATCTAATTCTTTCAACATAAATTGTTATTTAATTGTGTTGATGGTGAGAAATGTAAATTGAGCAAAGATCGATGCCAAATCCTAGGGCAAAGAGTCAAAGAACATACATCCATAGAAATCCCTTAAATCTAATATACCCAAAACCCAGATGAGATGCCTTACAAATCATCCTCTCATTCACACATACTATCATAAAATTCTTGTATAAATCATGAATTCTCAAAGATCTCCCTTAAGACTTACTCTTCCCTTGAAAGAAACTTAAGCTTAACCCCACCATTTACCTTGTAAATAATGTATTAAAAATGCCTTACAGATTTAATACATGAAAAACTCAAGATCCACACAAAAAGACAACAAAATATGCAAACGAGTTTTAATACATTTTCATTGATATTTCCCTATATCAGTACATTCAAAGACATAAATTCTTAGAACCAAAAAAAAGATGCAAAACTCTCCTTACAAAATGAATTTCACCACCCTTTTACAAAAGTAAAACTTTCTATATATATCACTAGCCATCTGGGAATCCTTAGGAAAAGGATGTGACAAGCTTCAAATGGCTAGGACAGTGACAAGTACAAAAGGCAAAACAAAAAAAATCATTGACAGGAAAGGGAAGAAAATCTAGAAAAAAAATTTCAAATCGTTGTGAATCCTCACATGTGGCATCTTTGTCTACAGATATTTCAAGGTAACTACTGAAAGTTATTATATGAATAGTGATCACCTACTGAATAACTTACATTATTATCTTTCCAATAATTACCCTCCCTATATTCTAGGATTAGGTGCCATGTGTGACTCAATCATCTTCCATTGCCTCCAAATCAATGGGTTATTGGCTTCTTCTTCTTGGGCTCTGTAATTGTTTCATCTACTTGTCCCACATGGAGTCTGTTATAGCCTTAGCATCATTATCAAACCTAGTGAAATTATTTTTTCTTGGATCATGTCATTCAGAATTGATTTCCCTCTGTCAAAACCCTTGAAAACTATTAAAAACCCTTAAACAGTTCAAAAAAAAACTAGCCACAACGGTTAATGTTTAAAGTTTAAAACGTGGCCGTTGATCTTGAATCTTCCCGACACATCAAGTGGTTCTCATAAATAGGTAGAAAAGTCAACAAAGCCTTGAAAATAACTGGCCACATCACCATCCTCGATGACCAATCAGGAGCAAGCATGTCATCAACACCTGGCACCGAGGACCCACAACTTCATTGACCTTCATTAGACAAGATCAGATGGTCATCGCAATGTCGCGACCATTATCAGCTAAACACTTTCTCACCAAGGGAACATGCCCACCATTCGATCAACTCTGACCTGCAATGTCTTTACCTTTAACCATGACAAGCCTTTAACCTCACACCTTCTGGAGATTACACGATTGAAGGCTCCTCATGACCTCTAGGCATTTACTTTAACTCATG
Organism: Chamaecyparis obtusa; assembly: GCA_027943335.1. Lineage (NCBI taxonomy): Eukaryota > Viridiplantae > Streptophyta > Pinopsida > Cupressales > Cupressaceae > Chamaecyparis > Chamaecyparis obtusa. The sequence goes on from BSBK01003886.1 coordinate 76,234, forward strand.
CTTGGTTACGAGATTTAGCGACCACAACTTTCTCAGAATCTCAAGACACTACCATTAACCCTAGTTACATTAGGAGACTTGGAGAAAACACTTATCTCTAAGTCACTGGATCTTTGACTTAACCCCGAGAAATTATTGAGATTGAAAGACAACCCTTGATCTTTCTCATCATCTAAGGTCATCACTCAATCTCTAGAAATTTCAAAACTTAACCATTACAATACGAGAATGGGAGATAACCGCCTACCTTATTTATCAAACCATCCTTTACTGTCCATCCAAATTCACTGACCAAGGTCCCACCACTACTAGGTGTCAAAAGGTTGTAATCCCACAATCACTAACCCTCTTGCAGGTTCTTATCAAGGCATTACGTCCTTCATCCAATCTTTTTGTAGATGGAAGTCAGATTTTGCACTACCTACCAACTAGCCCCACCTGACATACTTGTCCCACTTGCCTTGATCCCTTTTTTTTGTTGAAGCATCGGTCGTCAGGTTTTGCACTTCTTAGCAACTAGGTCTAAAAGACATAACACTTTTGTTGAATTTCACTTTTCTTGCATCTGTTGGACTTCCTTCACACTGACCTTTATGAGATTCAAAAATAACCTTCCTTCATTGAATTGCCAAATGCCTCACTAAACCTTGTCACCGAAATTGTGAGATCAAGAGATAATTGCACACTGTTAATCCTTAAGCCTTTTCTCCAAATCTGCAAATCATTTGATCTTTAAGCGTTATCTTAAGATACTGAGAGATAACTATCGCACTAGATCGCTGAATGCTAAGACAAAACTGTCAAAAGTCACAAGACTTGGAGAAAGCTTTGTTGCCAAATCGACAGATATTTCAACTAACTACCTGCCATTTGGAGAATAAGAGATAATCACTGAACAGTTAAGCTCTTAACCATGTTGCCCATTCTCTGAATCAAATATGACTTAACACTTTCATTGTGAGATTAAGAGACCCAAAGGGAAAGATAAAAGCCATGTGCATAAAGAGAACTTAAGTGCCCAAAAAAGGTAACTTCAAAACATAAGATCTAGGGAATGACTAAGAAATTTTCAAGAACAAAACCCTACAAAAGGCAAACAAGACCTAGGGTAAAGGAATGCAGACATTTTTTTGGCACATGACTATTCTGAGACCCATGCCACTTAAAAAGCTTTGTAGGCACATAAAATAACAGAGACATAGGCACAACTCAAATGTCATCAAGAACAAATAATGACACTTCTCAGAAAGCCTAGAAAATAACCCAATAGTGGCTCTATCTAAGGATGCTTGAAAGCAAGTTCATAGAAAGAATTCATGAATCTATGGATGGAAGACCACAAAATAGTAACCTACTGCAAAAAACAAACACACAAAAAAAGAAAACATACCTATACATATATTACAAGACTATTGTGTTGGAAAGTTGACTACACTATTATATATGAGTATGATTTAGTGTTTTCATTATGGAAAAAAAGTCATATGGAGTTTTGGAGTCAGTGTATTAATTAGAAGATTAGGAAAATGGCTAAGTATGGATGAATGGATAGTCAGTGAAGCACCAGATGAATAGAGCATCAACGCACATGTGAATGACTAAGTTTTGGTATGCTCCCTTGAAGATAAGCTTTTGCTTATGTTATTGAGCTATGGTTAAGAGCGCAAGATCAGATGAGTCAGTATGATGAAGATACAGTGAGTTGAAGTGACACAGACAGTGAGCGGCAAAACAGAACAAAGTATGGAGCTGATTGTTAGTATTTTGATTAGCAGTTATAATATTGTTTTGTAAAGTCTATGTGCCCATTGTAAATGTGTTATAGACATGTTAAACTCATTTTATGTAAACACGCTTGAGCCAATTCATTTGGAAGCATTGTATGTAATTAGTTATAGGCCAACTTGGTGAATAGTTTTGTTTGCGCATATAAATAAGACATGAGCCTTTGTATATGACAAAGTGAATGAGACATAGAATTGAAAGAAGCAGAGAAAAAGTATGCGAAGAGTAGTAAGAATGAGATAGATCTTTACAAGAGGATAAAGTATCAGTGCACATAAGGAATTGATCAGACAAGTAGTGTCATAGCAGCAGTTCATCATTACAAATATAGTGTGTATCTAATACTCAGAAGGTTGTAACCTTCAGCACTTGAGCAGTGAGCTCTAGGACAGTGTGTCCCCACCCCTAATAGGGTTAATTGTAAAAGACTCTTAGTAGGGTCTAACCCTTGACAAGGGCATTGTACTTAAGCATTGTAATGACAGCTCCTAACAGGGCTAAGGAACATTAACAAGTTCATAATACATAAGTACAATTATTAGTGGGTATTAATTCCCACCGGGGTTTTTCCTTTGGCCAAGGTTTCCCCCTAACCATATCTGGTGTTATGTGTTGATTACTTTATATGCTTTAATATTTAGTTCAGCATTTAAATTTATTGAGTTAAGTTTCAAGAGATGAGAAAGTAATTATATAGAACACTAATTCACCCCCTCCTCAATGTTCCCATTCCTAATAATTGGTATCAAAGCTTTGGTCCTCTAAAGACAAGTTTAACCACTTGAGGAGATCATGGGTTTGAAAGAAGTGAAACATTTGAAGAAGAATCTTGAAGAAGCTCTTGAAGACCTTGACAGATCTGAGAAAGAAATTGAAGAACTAAAACTAAAGGTTAGTGGTTCTCAAGTATTCATCAAGAAACTGAGAAAAGATTTGAAAGATTGTTCTACAAGTGATTTAGGTAAAATGGTCAAAAAAATGAATGAGGAAAACACTTCTTTGAAAGATCATATTGAAGAGTTGGATGAAAATCTTTTTAACAATTAGGAAGTCTATGAAGAACAAGTCAAAGAGAACAAGTAGTTGGATGAAGAACTGAGGCAAGAAAACATGAAAATATTGGAGTTAGAGAACATCAAGAAGCAGATGGAATCTAAAAGGATATACCACTGGTATTGGATTCAATGAAGCCCAAGTTCTTATTGATGCTACGCGAGATAGAATGAAAGCTCCTGAAGAACTTACAGAAGCCAAGAAGACTGAAGATCACACTAAAGCTAAAGTAGAACCATCTAAAGATGAGAGCAAGCCAATAAACAAAACTTGTTATGCCTGTAACAAGCATGGAAACATAGCAAGAGATTGTAAAGAGGTAAGACCTTTCAATGGTTACTGTTATTCATGCATTAAGTTTGGTCATAGAGCTATGAATTGTAGATCAAATCAAAGAAATTAGAATCAGCAAAGTCAGAGAAATCATCCTCAGTAGAATGTTAGAAGTTCTCAAAACATTACATGTCAAATATGTAATTATAATGGTCATACAGCTAGACAATGCAAATTGGTAACTCACATCAATGCGCTGAGGAATACAAGGCCTCCAATTATTTGTCACACTTGTAACAAGGCTGGACACATCTCAAAGTTTTGTAGATCAAGAGCGCAAAGAAAAGAAAGCCCTAATAAGTCTCAAAATTCAATTTTGGATCAATCTGGAGAAGTCAAGTTTGTGAAAGCTACAAAAGATGCCAACATAATTTGGATAGAAACAAAGAAGGATAATGATGATGAGTATGTATTGGATGCATCTATAATGGATGCACCCTCTACTTCTGGATGAATGACCCTCATGGTCATAGGGGGAGCTACATTAGCTCTAGACCCCTGCGTGGCTGGTATACTCACCCTCAGAGTATGTGATGTTGGTTATGACTTTTTGGAGACTAGTCGATAATATATGTGAGAGTGCACTACCTGATTGATAGCAAAAGAGAAGATTGGAATTCTCTATTGAATTCTATGTTTATGCGGCAAGCATTAATGGTGGAAGTTGTTTTTAAAATCATCGAAGATCCTTTATTCACACATTTGCATTCGAGATCAAGCATTTGAGAGCACAGGAGATTAAAGTAGTTTGTGTTGAGTGATTACAGTTGGTTTATCAGTGAAGAAGTTTGGAAGTTTGTTGCGAAGCCCTAGTTCAGACGTAATGATTCAGAAACCCTTGGAAACCTATTTGAAGCGATTAACTAAGTAAGTTATGGCTACTCCAGTTGTTTTTGATGTTGCTAAAAGGAAGAGATATATTTTTAAGAAGCACACTTTCAAGTCAGTCCTAGATGACCTAGAAGGAGCATTCTCTAGGACCCCAATGGGAGTTATTCACATAGAGGACATACGCGCATATATTTATTGCAAGAAGGAACTTGTTGCATTGGATAGAATTAGGTCACACATAGAAAACATGATGAATCTAGACAAAACATTCATGGATGAGTTTGCGCACTTAGAGAATAACCCATCATTGAGTATGCGACTGCATATGAGTTTTATGAATCCAAATGGATTAAGATCTTATTGAGAAGAATTCATGATGACCTATTCTAGATAGGAGAAGTTCTAGTCTACATCACTTCAAATCTCATTTATGAGATGACAGGATTATCTAAGACAGGCACCATTCTTCCTGTTGGTAAGGATGTCAAAAAACCGGTTGAACAAGCTTGTAAGTCACATAGTGATAAGAACAACATGACCATTGAGCTGATTGAGGACAAAGAAATCAAGATGATGTCTATGATACTTGGATATAAGTTCCAACATGTAAACAGGGTAAATAGTGTTTCTGCAACCACTATTTTAGCAGCCATTAGAATTGTGAAAGAAAATGGAGAGTTCAACTTGTGTGAGATCTTGCGCGCATAGTTGATGGATAACATAAAGGCTATCAAAGATGATAAGAGTAAGATATTCAGGTTTGGGTCACTTATCATCTATATGTCCTTTCATATAGATGGTAAAGTCTCTGATCTATACCTCGACAAGAGTCTACCCAAAATGCCACAAATATCATTCAAAGCATCATCAGAGAGTACCTTGAAGGACTACATGGAATTGGAGATAAAGACATTCATAATAAAGATGCAAAGAAGGTTTAGGATACTTGAGAGCATAATAGAGAAGTACAAGGATACCATTTGTTTCATGGTGGAGACAGACATAACTTGTCTGGAAGCTGTACAGCCTAGAACTAAGTGGATCCATCCACTTGGTTATGAAGTGGAAGAACACATTTTGGAAGCTTATGTACAAGTCTTACTATCAGTGCCCAAGGATATTAATGAACCAAGATGGGGTACTTATGAAGAAAAAACTAGACAAGTTGATTCAGTCTTGAACAGTACTGCGACCAAGAGAAAAGCATCAAGGATCACCTCTCAGATACTAAAAATATGTTGTGTCACTCAAGATGACCTAGATAAGGCAAGGGAAGATAAGATTGCAATGCAACTTGAGAGCGCACCCTCTTCAGAAGTGAAAACAAATAATTCTGATGACCCTAAGGAGAAGAAGATAAAAATGGAAGAAAACACTCCTGCACCCACTCCTATGGTTGATATGGAGTCCACTCAAGCATCTCCTGATCCAAGTAAGATGCTCAAGAGGAAGAAGCAGATAGTCATAAGCCATCCATCCTCAAGATCCACAAGAAGCTGAGGTAGAAATGTTCAACCACATCCTAAAGTAGGATTCATACCAAATCTATAAGTGTTAAGAACAAGAGTGGTAGATGAAGGAAGGATTGATCAAATAGCCAAGTTCTATGATAGATATCATGAGATAGACAAATATGAGATACATAGCATGATAATCAGACATATGATTAAGTTCAAGAAGACTTTCTTGGAACTTAAGACAATGGTTCCTGACCAAGTATGGAACATACTTAAAGAGACAAGCAACAGAGGAAGACTTTAGAATAAGGGAAAAGACCTACATGATAATCTTCCAGTATGTTCATTTTAGGAGAAAACACTGTTGTTAGAATTCGTGAAGCCTCACCTCAGATCCAAGTTAAGAAATTTGTAGATAATGAACAAGGATTATGAGGTAGTTGCAAAGGAAACTAAAAAAGAGTTTGAGAAAGTATTTTTGGAACAATGCATGCATCCGACATCTGTGCCTACAACTCAAGTTCCTATTGTGCAAGTAAAAGTAGTTGAAATCCCAAATGTACCTATGACAGGTCCACGGGATTCTGCACCTATGCCTAAAACACAAGATGACACAATTATGATTGATAATGTAGAGATATCAATGATGGCCACAAATAAATACTTAGACAAGTTTGAGGAAGCCTTTGTAAGCATAGAAGAGGTTGAAATACTATGTGGTGATAATTCACCTAAGCAGCAAGAGGAAGTTCAGATTGAGGATCTAACTGGACAAGAAGAAGAAGAGGAGAAAGAAGAAGAAAAAGAAAAAGAACCTGCAAATGAGCCCTCTATTGAAATACCTATGAAGGTGAAGACAAAATTTATGGACAACACACCTCTCACTCCTAGGCCATCAATATCATTGTTCTCAAGTTTGACTCCTCACACAACAAGTCTAGATTCATGGGGAGAAGAAGACTTGATTAAGATCAGTGTGCTTGCAATGGAAAAAGCTAAGGAGAAACAAGTTATGATGAATCTATTATTTCTTGAATTAGTCAACATTCTAAATAGGTTACTGCTAGAGGAAAAGAAGGTAATAAAATTTCATTCAGTGGGTGATGTAAGTACCATCCTAACAAGCTTTAAAACAAATTTCTCAAGTCTTGAGGAATCAACATCCAAAGTTGCAGAGGAGAAATATCTTAAGAAGAGATTGAATGAGATGACAACAAACTTTACACTTGACCTTAGTTCACTAAAGGCTGGTCAAGATTTATTGAAGGAGATTGCAGCTAAAGGAAGAAAAATCATAGCTGGTTGTATGGACAAGGACAAATTAACTATAGAACTCTCAAAGAAGATTCAAGAAGTTGAATCTATGATGGAAGTAGTGAGGAAATCTATGGAAGATCCATCAACTGATGTAAACATGTGCAATAATGTCTATCAAGGTCAGTTAGACAAAATTGAGAAAGTAGAAAAAGAAATGGCCAAAATAAGGGCAAGGCAAACTCAGTTAAGAAATGCAATTGCGCCCTCTTTAGATTTGCTAAATCAGAATATCAAGGAGATTGATGCCACTATGATGACATATGATCAAGGTCCAAGTTTCGAGTTGGAGAAGATGGAGAAGTTAACTTATGATTTGTGCACCCATCTCCAAACAATAAATGCACTGAAGGCATTTTGGCAGCAAGAAATTGCAAACCTCCAAATTGCATATCCGGATGTATTATCAGTGTAAGTACTTGTAATATCATTTTTTGGCACTATTGTCATTAATGTCAAAGGGGGAGTAGATTATATAGTAGAAGGGAGAGTATGGAGTTGTGTATATGATGTAAGGGGGAGTAGAGTATATAATAGAAGGAAGATATAAGATAAGAGTATATGTTAGAAATTTTTTTGTGTAAGAGATACAGTTTAGTAACTTCGCCATATTCCTTTGTTGCCATTAATGAAAAAGGGGGAGATTGTTGGAAAGTTGACTACAATGCTATATATGAATATGATTTAGTGTTTTCATTATGGCAACAAAGTCATATGGATTTTTGGAGTCAGCGCATTACTTCGAAGATTAGGAAAATGGCTAAGTATGGAAGACTGGATAGTCAGTGAAGAACCAGATGAACAGAGCATCAACGCACGTGTGTATGACTGATTTTTTGTATGTACCCTTGAAGATAAGCTTTTCATTATGTTATTGAGCTATGGTTAAGAGTGCAAGATCAGATGAGTCAGTATGATGAAGATACAACAAGTTGAAGTGACAGAGACAGTGAGCGACAGAACATAACAAAGTATGGAGCTGACTGTTAGTATTTTGATTAGCAGTTATAATATTATTTTGTAAAGGCAATGCACCTATTTTAAATGTGTTATAGACATGTTAAACTCACTCTATGTAAACATGCTTGAGCCAATTCATTTGGAAGCATTGTATGTAATTAGTTATAGGCCGACTTGGTGAATAGTTTTGTTTGCGCATATAAATAAGACATGCGCCTTTGTATATGACAAAGTGAATGAGACATAGAATTGAAATAAGTAGAGCAGAAGTATGCAAAGAGAAATAAGAATGAGATAGAGATTTATAAGAGGCTAAATCATCAGCACACATAAGGAACTGATCAAACAAGCAATGTCATAGCAACAATTCATCATTACAGATATAGTGTGTATCTAATAATTAGAAGGTTGTAGCCTTCACCACTTGAGAAATGAGCTCTAGGACAGTGTGTCCCCACCCCTAATAGGGTTAATTGTAAAATAATCCTAACAGGGTGTGACCCTTGACAGGGTCATTGTACTTAAGCATTGTAATGACAACTCCTAACAGGGCTAAGGAACATTAACAGGTTCATAATACACAAGTACAATTATTAGTGGGTATTAATTCCCACCGGTGTTTTTCCTTTGGCCAAGGTTTCCCTGTAACCATATCTAGTGTTATGTGTTATGTGTTGATTACTTTACATGCTTTAATATTTACTTCAACATTTAAAGTTATTGAGTTAAGTTTCAAGAGATTAGAAAGTAATTATATAGAACACTGATTCAGCCCCCCCCCCCCCCCCCCCCCCTCAATGTTCCCATTCCTAACATACTATGCATGGAATAATTTTAAACTTAATTGAAGAAAAACTTTAGAAATTGTCCATGCACTGGCAATTCCTATTCTTCATCATCTAGATTCTTCAAAAAATAAGAATCCTTTCCATGAATCTGATGAATACTATAAGGGCCCAACCACAACAATTCAAACCTTTTATGTTTTCCCTTATCTTTAGTCCTGGAATTCCATTGAAGGACTAAGTCACCAGGTTGGAACTTCTTGATACTAGCTCTTTTGTCAAAAATATATTTCATTTTCTGTTGTAATCTAACATTTTCTTTTTGACTGTCTCTTCTTATCTCATCCAATTCAATCAATTGGACCATCCTGTCTTGCAAAGGTTCACAAACCTCTAAACCTTCATCTTGTATGAATTGATAGACATGAAATAGATTATTAATAGGATGGTTTAGACTTCATACCATATACCAATTCAAATGGAGACTTACCTATGGCCCTTTTCTCTTTAATTTTGTCTACCCACAATGCAAGTTTCAACTTTTCATGCCAGGTTCTCTTATTCCTTTCTAATGTTTTCTTTAGAATCTAAAAAATACTCTTGTTGCTTGATTCTTCTTGTCCATTGGCCTATGGGTGATATGGGGATGAATATGATAAATTAATTCCCATTTTAGAATAGAAATCAACAAATTTTTCTGACCTGAAGCACATGGCATTGTCCATTACTAGTTTGACAGGAACACCAAACCTAGTAACCACATTATTCATCAAGAACTCAATTACCATTATTCTTGTAGCTTTCTGAGGTGGGGTTGCCTCAATCCATTTTGTCAAATAATCTATAGCAACCAGTATCCAACTATGTCCCCCACTAGATTTTTTTGCAAATTCTCCAATGAAGTCAATACCCCACATGGAAAAAGGAGCTTCTGCAACAACAGGGTTTAATAATAATGCTCCTAAGAATTTTAGTTTATTTGAGACTCTTTAGCATGGCTCACACTTTCTGACAAATGAATGAGTATCCTTGAATAAACTAGGCCAATAATAACCAACCCTCATAATTTTGTGAGTTGCTTCACTGGCTGAATAATGCCCTCCGCATAGTCCAGAGTGCATTTCCTTTAATATCTTCTTAGACTGTCCTCCGTCCAGACACAAGGGAAATATTCCATCTTTGTCTTTCCAATACAAGTCACCCTACAAAAACACAAAATTTTGAGCCTATAATCTGAGGCTCCTCTTCTGATTGTCATTTAGGCCCTATGGGAAACTAGCATTTTTGAGAAAATACACAACATTTTTATACCATGGCTACATCTCAATACTTGTAATCATTCTCTCACCCATGGTAATATTATTCACCTAGACCAAGTCCATATTTTCTTCGGTCATCAACTTTGCCAATCCCAAGCCTTTAACCAACTTGGTAATATGAAGCTCCAAATCAAACTCCTGGATTCTATTAATCCACTTGCATCTTTTCCCTATAACCTCACTTTGAACTAGAATTTCCTTCACTGCAACATGAGGAACATATGCATTAACCTTGGCACAAACCAAATAAGGCCTGAATTCCTTCACTTCTTTCACCAATGCATAACCTTATTTTCCCATCAGCTCATAATTCAATTCAACTAACTGTAGTGATTTCCTAAAGAATGAAATGGGGTGCTCAAATCCTTCCCCATCTTTCTGTAATAAGATTATTGCAATAGTATGAAACAATGCAAAAGAAAACAAGGAAAAAGATTTGGAATAATCAGGAGATATTAAAACAGGGGCCTCTTGAATTTTTTGTTTAATTTTCTCAAAGGCCTTTTGAGCTTCCTAATTCCAGTCAAATCTTACATCTTTTTTTAAAAGCTTGACTATGGGCTTGGCCATTTCTGCAAAGTTAGCAATGAATCCTCTAACAAAATTGATTTGTCCAAGGAAAGACTGTACACCTTTAAGGTTCTTGGGAGCAGGGACCTTTTTAATTTCTTCAACTCTTTTAGGATCAATTATTACTCCCTCTTTGGACACTATATGCCCTAATAGCTTTCCTTTGGTAATAGAAAATTGGCATTCTTGGGATTCAATGATATGCCAAACTCTAATGCTTTGACCAAGACCTTCTCCAAGTGACTATAATGGTCATCAACCTTCTTTGAATAAGAAGCAAGATCATCCTGATACACCACCATGAGAACATTGATAAGATCCTTGAAAGCCACATCCATTGCGCTTTGAAAAGTTGCTCCAACATTTTTAAAACCAAATGGCATACAGCCATACACATAAGTTCCCCAGGGTGTGTTAAATTCTATTTTAAATTGTTCTAACTCTTTAACCATCACCTGGTTATACACTAAGAAACCATCCATCATGGATAATAACTCAGAACCATTCACCCTATGAATCATAGCCTCCATGTTGGGTAATCCATAATTATCTTTTAAAGAGGCAACACTCAAGTTTCTAAAATCAACACATAATCTTATGTCCTCATTCTTTTTTATGATTGAAATCAAGTTAGAAACCCAAGATGAATGCCTTATAGGCTCAATAATACTTTCACCCCTTAACTTCGTCAACTCTACTTGCATTTTAGTAGCTAGTAAGGGATTTGTAGGCCTTTGTTTTTGCCTAAAAGGTTTGGTATCTTCTTTCAAAGGGATCTCATGCTAAAAAAAATATTTTCTGTAAGACTCAAGGTCATCATAAGACCAAGCAAACACATGCTTGTATTTATTCAAAAATATTATCAAATTAGTTCTCACATCCCTACTTAGCTTCTTTGCAATGTACACCAACTGTGGGGATGTCTCTGATCCTAAGTTTATTTCTTCCAAGTCCTCTACCTTGGCATTGGATTTTTGTGACATGTAATTATCATTTATTCTAAACATCCCCTCTAGTTCAACTAGCCCCTTATGAATATGATTAGAAGCTAACTGAACAATTTCATTTCCAAGGATGCAATCCTTTCCATTAACAACCTCTTTTGAGGCATCATAGTCAATCTGTTGGCCGTCATATTGATCTAGGCCCTAAATAAATCTGAGGATATCACCATCAACTTCAAAAAATTGCCAATTACAAATGTTATTAGGAACAGTAGGACTACTCTTAATTTCTAACATTGACATACCGACAAGAGTAACATCATTGTTGTTCAATGCAACATTTGCGAGGAAATCTGCCATGATATTATTTGACCTTTCTACCTAGTGAATATTGAAAGCATCAAAGAATTTTATTCTATCCCAGACAACATATCTATACAATTTTAGTCTATCATCCTTGGCAACATATTTAGATCTAATCTGAGCTATGATCAATTGGGAATCTCCATGTAATTTTGAACATGTTATACCATTCGTTATGGAAATATCTAATCCCAATATCAATGCCTCATACTTAGCAGTATTATTTGTGCATTGAAAATTCAACAAAAAGGAATACTTAAATGTAATACCTGATGGGGATATAAATAATACACCAACTCCTAATCCTTCTTTAGAGCATCATCCATCAAAGTACATTTTCCCACAACCCATCTTGCTACAACAACAACTCATCAACTATTGGATCAATATTCCTCAACTATGGCTTGATTTATTCAACAATGAAATTCTCCATATCAATGTCAACACAAAAATTCAAGTCTTCAAGTGCTACAATCTCAACCATGATAAAAGAGCGAGGTTCTCTATACAACTTAACCTCAGTACCATTTATAGGTATAGTAGCATATGACATGTCTAGTTGCAATTTTCCTCCCACTGTTGCTTCCCACTATCTTGATAGCAGCATACCATAATGAGGCTTGGTATAAACTACAACTATATCCATCTTATATTTAGCTTCAGGAAATGAAGTAATCTTCACTTCTATTCCTACTAATGTTCCTACCACAGGAACTGCCATATTATCCATGGCATAACATCTTCCATTTGATGTATCAACTTGAAGTCCTAGTTCCTTCATAACATGATATGGAATCACTGTAGCTGTAGCACCAGAGTCTATCATGAAATTTTTTTAAAAAAAGTTATTGACAATCAGAGTGACATAGAAAGGATCAATTGAAGATGGTTCTCAGGTTACAATATTCCCAACACAAAAGTTAGAAATCTCCTTGCTTGTCTCCGGGCCATCCACTAGCTTCTCCTTTTCTAATACAACAAGAATATCTCCTTGTTCATTTATCAAAGCTAAGGCTACTACCTTGTGCTCTTTTATCTTTAACATTTCTAACAAGGGGATTGAGACTTTCATTTGAGACAAGGCATGTCTAATGTCAAAGATTGGGCTCAGTAAAAGAAACAAAAGAATATTTTCCCTCTCCAACCCTTTTGTTTCTCTTGTCTATGGAAACTTCCTCATTCTTCTTAGTATCTTGAACAAGAATATGTTCTTCTTTATTGTTGTTACCACCCTTTCCTTTGATTACATTTGCTTTTGGAGAAACCTTATTTTGAGAATCATCCTTTACAAAAACTGACCTCGGTACTCCTTGATCAGGGTCTACTCTTCTATTCCTCAGATTATGTGAGGATTTTGATTGAGAAATGGTAGCCACAGTTAGAGTCCTGATTTCTTCTTCACTGGGCTTTCTCCAGTGAGCATTACCTATCTCTATTCTGATCACACTTGTTGACTCATACACACCACTTCTAGACTCATCTTGATCTGAATGGATAAAAACTTGTTGTTCATATTTTGGAAAATTTCTTCTTTTATAATCAACATCAACAAGTATTTCTTCATCTTATGAAGATGATATTTCTTCCACTTTCTTAGTAGTAAACATATTAACTGCAGGCTTTTTAGATCCTTCATTATCTCTTGTATGTAGGTCTTCTACTTCTTCTCCCAAAGCTTGGGCCACAACACACTGATAAGGTGAGTGAGGCATATTACAAGCCACACACCATGGAGTTCTCTCTACATTATGTGTTTCATTCTTTTTTAAAGGATCAAGGGTATCCCTTCCTTTTTTATTCTCGTGAGTATAAAAAATAGGCTTCCCATCATTCCAATTTGTCTTGTAAGGCTAATCATGCAACCTAGGGAATCTTTACCGCCTCTGATATGGTGGTCTATTGTCCTAAAAACCTCTCTTTCCCTTTTCAATCCTGGTTGAGAGATCTTTGACAACATTTTCCAACTTGTCAACCTCATCATCTTCTTTAGTCAGTCTACCAACATGTGCTTTGGTTTATTTCCACAATCTTCCTTCATCCCTTTTGTACATTTGACCAGATGCTTTCCTATTACTTCCAATATTTATTTCTAACTTAAAATAATTTCTCAAAGTACATGGGCTTTTTTCTCTCAAGAGATAAGACATTTTTCCATCCAAATCATTGAAATATGTGGTTAGGAAAACTTCATCATCTAATCTTAAGACTTGGAATAATTTGTACATTGCCTTTTGAAACCTACTATTAAATTCAGACATGCTCTTATTGGGATTCTTTTTGATATTATTGAATTCATTGAGAATATAACTAGAATTAACATGCTCAACATATTGCTCTTTAAAAATTTTAACAAACTCATCCCATGATGTAATACTATTCTCAGGAAAACCCCTATACCAATCCCTAGCATCTTCAATCAATGACTGAACAAATAGTTTCATTAAAACATCTTCACTTTCAATTTCATAGTCATTTATCTTATCTGTAAAATATTTAAGATGATCTTCACAAGTGACAACATTATTTCCTATGAACTTAGGGATTTTGTCTCTTACCTCATTTGGGATAGCATTTCATTGACTAAGGATACCATCAAAGAATAATGATCGGTATCTATCCAAATGAACAAGTCTCCTTTGAAAATTTTGTGAAGCTTGGCCTCCACCGCCTCCAACACTAAGATTCAACACTCCTACCATGGGACCACCAGCCAATTGAACTAAAGAATTGACATTCTAGACCGGTGCTTCGACCGGTTGTTTATGGCTTGGAGCTTGGAAACTTGGCTTGGGACCACATGGTTGATTTTGAGGCACTGTTCCAATAGTAACAGGGATTAAGCTACTGGCAGTTGTGGTAATGTTAGCATGTAGGAGACAGCCTCTTCATCTCATCTGCAACAGCCTCCAACTCCATTTTTTTTAACTGGATAGCCAAATCCTCCTTGGCCATTCTAGCCTTTTCCAATTCTATGTTAGCTGGGGAGACAACATCTGGAATAGCATTACCCTGTTTGGGTTTATTTATACTTACTCCAACCATCTTTTGTTTTCCTTTATCAGATGCATCCCTAGTGTTATTTTTGAGATCTTCATTTCTCTTGATCTCTGATGGATGCAAGTGCCTTGAAATTGGGCCTTCACCTTCAAATTCATCCTTCTTAGAATTTGACTCATTATTTTTAACTTGTTGTCTCAAAGCTCCAATATCACCAAAAAAATTATTGTCTAGACCTTTGAATTCCTAATTAAGACTTTGAGCCATGAGTTCATTGTCCTTTGTTTTTCTTATGAGTTCTTGTCTCTCCATAAGTAATTCATAAATCGCCTGCTCTCACTTCTTTCTTTGATTAGAAATCTCTAGTAATTGTTCACACTCCTTTTTCCTTAGAGCTATAACCTCATCACACAATTTTTCAAAATCATAAGTAGTCTCAGTAGAAAAAGTTTCTCCTGGTTGGTCTAGAGTTTCTTGTGCAGGGAAAAACCCTACATCTATAAATTCATCATCCTAGGAAGGATTAGCTACATCGGGGTCCATTCTCCTAATAGGCTGGGGATTTTTAGAAGAAGAAGAGACCTCCTTAGGAATAGGTGTTGAAACTCATCCTTTAGAGGGTCTTGGATAATTAGGATTGAATAAACCTCTCCTAGACCACTCCTTTCTACTAAGTGTGGGAAGTTCATCGCCTATACTTCTTTCTAGGTGATCCCTATAGTATGACCTAGTATATCTTTGTCGACTCATGGTATTTCTAACAAGATACTTACACAAATTTCTTTATGCTAAACTAGAAAATGGTAAACATGGATTTCAAATTCTCCACCCACAGAACACGTGGGGATAAAATTTGTAAACTAGTCTTTGAATAAAACAATAGACGGCTAGCAGAGAAATGTAACAAGCCTATTGAAAAATATTAAGGTCCCCAATAGAGTCACCAACTTTGTTAGTGAATCAGATGGGTTGAATCAGTCTAGATTATTCAAACAATAGTTTCTTATGGTCACTCCCCAGCAGAGTCACCAACTTTGTTAGTGCTTAAAATGATTCCAGATGATAAACATAATTTTGAAATTCTGAAGCATAACTCTATGGACCCAAAATATACATCTGACAATATCAAGCACTAAGGCACTGAGGATTTAAATCCTTCTTCACTTCGAGCTTCAAGCTCAGGCGGGTGTACCTGATAGATTCAATTCTATAAAGAATCACAATACTTATATGTGTCCTTGACACAGATATGAATATCTAATTCTTTCAACATAAATTCAAGATAAATTGTTATTTAATTGTGTTGATGGGGAGAAATGTAAATTAAGCAAAGACCAATGCCAAATCCTAGGGCAAAGAGTCAAAGAACATGCATCCACAAAAATCCCTCAAATCTAATATACCTGAAACCCATATAAGATGCCTTACAAATCATCCTCTCATTCACACATACTGTCATCAAATTCTTGTATAAACGATGAATTCGCAGAAATATCCCTTAAGACTTACTCTTTCCTTGAAAGAAACTTAAGCTTAATTCCACCATTTACCCTTTAAATGATGTATTAAAAATGCCTTACAGATTTAATACATGAAAAACTCAAGATCCACACAAAAAGACAACAAAATATGCAAATGAGTTTTAATACATTTTCATTGATATTTCCCTGTATTAGTACATTCAAAGACATGAATTCTTATAACCAAAACAAAGATGCAAAAACTCTCCTTACAAAATGAATTTCACCACCCTTTTACAAAAGTAAAACTTGCTATATATATCACTAGCCATCTTGGAATCCTTAGGAAAAGGATGCAACAAGCTTCATATGGCTAGGATAGTGATAGGCACAAAAGACAAAATGGAAAACATCATTGACAGGAAAGGGAAGAAAAGCCATAAAATCTATTTCAAATCATTGTGAATCCTCACATGTGGCACCTTTGTCTGCAGATATTTCAAGGTAACTGCTGAAAGTTGTTATATGAATAATGACTACCTACTGACTAAATTACATTATTCTCTTTCTGATAATTACCCTCCTTGTATTCTAGGATCAAGTTCCATGTGTGACTCAATCATCTTCCATTGCCTCCAAATCAATGGGTTACTAGCTTCTTCTCCTTGGGCTTCGTGCTCTTTTAAGCTCTATAACTATTTCATCTTCCTGTCTCACTTGGAGTTGTTATGGCCTTAGCATCTTTATCAGACCTGGTGCAATCATTTCTACTTGGAGCATGTCATTCAAAATTTATTTCCCTCTGTCAAAACCCTTGAAAAATGTTAAAAACCCTTAAATAGTTCAAAAAAAACCAGCCATAATGGTTAATATTTGAAGTTTAAAATGTAGTCGTTGATCTTTAATCTTCCCAACACATCAGGGGGTTCTCATAAATTGACAGAATAGTCAACAAAGCCTTGAAAATAACTGGCCACATCACCATCCTCAACAACCAATCAAGAGAAAGCACATCATCAACACCTGGCACCAAGGACCCACCACTTCATTGACCTTCATTAGACAAGATCAGATGGTCATCACAATCCCATGTCCATTATCAATCGAGCACTTTCTCACTGAGGCAACACACCCAATGTCTGATCAACTCTGATGCGCAATATCTTTACCTTTAACTACGACAAGCCTTTAACCTCACACCTTCTGGAGATTATGTGACTGAAGGCTCCTCATGACCTCTAGGCGTTTACTTTAACTCATGGTTGGTTACGAGTTTCAGTGACCACAACTTTCTCATAATCTCAAGACACTGCCATTAACCTTGGTTACATTAGGAGACTTGGAGAAAATACTTATCTCTAAGTCGCTGGATCTTTGACTTAACCCCAAGAAATTCTTGAGATTGAAAGCCAAGCCTTGATCTTTCTCATCATCTATGGTCATTGCTCAATCTCTAGACATTTCAAAACTTAACCATTACAATATGAGAATGGGAGATAATTTCCTACCTTATCTATCTATGCCTTGTCATTGAATCTCAGAATGCTTAGCCACTAACCACCAAAATTATGAGATTAAGAGACCACCTCATTTGCTAAGTCTCCAAACAAATTGTCTTAACCCTCAACCATCCGGAGACCTAGAGAAAACCCTTTCGACTGGAAAATTGAATTACATGTGTGATCCCATGGTCATTAAATTTCCTACATCTTTCTTTCAAGGCATTACGCCCTTCTTCTGATCTTTTTGCAGATGGAAGTTAGATTTTGCACTGCCTACCAACTAGGCCTACCTAACATACTGGTCCCACTTGCCTTGATCCCTTTTTTCTACTGAAGCATCAGTCGTTGGGTTTTTCACTTCTTACCGACTAGGTCTGAAAGACAGAATACTTTTGTTGGATTTTACTTTTCTTGCATTTTTCGGACTTCCTTCACACTAACCTTTATGAGATTCAGAAATAACCTTCCTTTGCTAAATCACCAAATGCCTCACTAAACCTTGTTGTCAAAATCATGAGATCAGGAAATAATTGCACACTGCTAAGCCTTAAACCTTTTCACCAGATCTTTAGATCATTTGAGCTTTAATCATTATCTTAAGAGACTATGAGATAACCATCATGCCGGATCACTGAATGCTAAGACAAAACTACCAAAATTCACTAGACTTGAGAAAGCTTTGTCACCAAATTGCTAGATATTTCAACTAACTTCCTGCCATTTAGAGAATAAGAGATAACTACCAAAAAATTAAGTTCTTAACCATGTCGCCCATTCTTTGAATCAAATATGACTTAACACTTTCATTGCAAGATTAAGAGACCCAAAGAGAAAGATAAAAGCCACGTACATAAAGAGAACTTAAGTGCCTGAAAAAGGTAACTTTAAAACATAAGCTCTAGGGCACGACTAAGAGCTTTTCAAGAACAAAACCCTACCAAAAGCAAACAAGACCTAAGGTAAAGAAATGCAGACATTTTTTTGGCACATGACTATTCTGAGACCTAGGCCACTTAGAAAAATTTGTAGGCACATAAAATAACAGAGACATAGGCACAACTCAAATGTCATCAAGAACAAATAATGACACTTCTCAGAATACCTAGAAAATATACCAACGGTACCATAGACCTGTTAGAAAGTAAAGTCCACCAAGATAACTGAGAGGGGGGGGCTGAATCAGTTATCAGACAATTATAACTTTTATCAACTTCAACAACATTTAACCATGTAAGCAATATAATTACCAACCATAGAAAGATACTCATTCACAATGACACAATAACACAAGATATGTTGACTAGGGAACCTCTTGATCAAAGAGTGAACCCTGGTGGGAATGATGCCCACAAAAGATGCACTAATATGAACATTCCTTGTGAAAGGATGGACTCTATTAGGGGTCTTATGAAATACATTAAGTACATATAAATCCCTATTAGGAGATTTTGAATCCCTATTAAAAGATTCTAACCCTGTTAGGAGTTATGGAAGATAGAAGGACCCACTGCCCAAATAGCTTCAGGGTAAGATCACTGAACTCATTGTCCAAATAATCTTTTCATTATTCAACAGAATAATATGTTACCTCTTCTTTGACTGTGCCAAACCGCACTCACTTCTACATCAGATCTCACTTTCAGATCTTTGTACTTCGCATGTCTTCCTTCACAATTTCACTCTCATACTTAGCTCTTTTCTTTACTTCATGCATACTACATCACAAATCAACATCAACAAGGAAAAACATTCCTTTCTTTATACCACACTCAAATAATTACAAATGAGTAGGCACACAATTACAAAATAAAAGTTTCCACACACTACATCAAAATTACACAAAATTGTCAGCTTCCAGATACAATAACTCTTCACTCGTGTGACCTCAAAGTTTGCACTGTGAACCATGTTACTAACAATGTGTCTCAAACTTTCCTTTAACTGTGCAAAACCAAATTCCATCCCAATTAGGAGATATCATCTGATTTCCAAAAACCGCTACTTAGGAACACTGCCTGAATACTACTTCCACCAAAATGCTCATAACTTTCATGAATAAAATAATTACTATCTATGCTCTTAACCATAGACATATAACATATCAAAGAGTATAACCTCAACATCTCATATCTCCAACTACAATATCCCACGTGCATTAATCAAAACACTGTCTGCTTCTCTAAAAGTCTCCAGAAGATCACTGTGTTGACATCAATGACAATCATAGTCATGAATGCAACAAAAACTGCTATAGAATGACTATCAAGCATTCAACATTCATTCCTAACAATCTCCCCCATTGGCATTGATGGCAACATAGATGAAAAATATCCAATGTTCCAAAAATCCAATACTGCAACACTACTTCAAATCCTCTTCATCAATCAAATCTTGCTTCGTTATCCTGTTCAGTTCTCTCCAATAGATGGTACAAGTGGTTTTTCATGTACACTTCTCCCCCATTGACATCAATGATAGAAATTTCATCATTATGTCAACAACAACTCAATGTCAAAAGACACTGTTCATAAAATACATTCACAAGAGTCCTCATGACTCAGTTCAGATACACATACTCCCCCATAGAGGAAGTACCAACATCCAATATAGAAGAAAGATAGGGCTCATATACCACTAGATGGATGCAACTAACTGCATCATTACTCAAAAGTAGGCTGGGGCATAACCCCAAGCATACCTCTCAGATACTCAAATGTATCCTTAGGCAAAGGCTTAGTAAATATGTCTGCTATCTATTCCTTTGTGCTTATGTACTCCAGTCTAACTTCTTTCTCAGCAACTTTCTCTCTTACAACATGATATTTGATCTCTATATGCTTTGTCTTAGAATGTAATACAAGATTCTTAGACATACTAACTACGCTGGTGTTGTCACAATGTATGACAACAGGCTCAACAAACTTAATTCCAATATCCTTCAGCATTTGCTTCATCCAAATTATCTGGTTACAATTGTTTACTGCTGCTATGTACTCTACTTCTGTTGTGCTCTGTGAAATACAATTATGCTTCTTGCTTAGCCAAGAAACTAATCTTCCTCCAAGAAAAAAGGCTCCACCACTGGTGCTTTTCTTGTCATCAACACTACCTCCCTAATCAGCGTTTGTATATGCACATAGGGTAAAATCATCAGATTTTTCATACCATAATCCATAATCCATTGTGCCTCTTAAATATCTTAGTATCCTCTTTACTGTTGCATAATGTGACTCTCTAGGTTTAGCTTGAAATATTGCTACCATTCCAACTGAATGTTGTATATCTAGTCTAGTGTGTGTTAAGTACTGCAATCCTCCAATCATGGATTTGTATTTATTTTGCTCAGCTATCAATGTTTCATCTTTGCTAGATAGTTTGTGTCCTATAACCATAGGTGTTCCAACTGGTTTGCAATTCTACATTCCAAATCTTTTCAGTAAATCATTCAAGTACTTTGTCTAACATACAAAGATACCATCATTATTCTGTGTTATCTGTAATCCTAAAAAGTATTTCATCTCAGCAATCATACTCATTTCAAATTCAGTCTTCATTTCATCAGAAAATTTGTCACTAGCTTCATCTTCTCCTCCAAAGATAATGTCATCAACAAAAATAACTATAACCAAAAAACCATTTTCAATTTCTTTTATGTACAAATTGCTATTAGTTGTTCCTTTAGTAAATCCCAATTTCAACAAATACTTATCCAGTCTAGCATACCAAGTTCTAGGTGCTTTCTTTAGTCCATATAATGCTTTCTTTAATTTACATACCATATCTCCTTCTTGGGTCAAAGGAAAACCTTCAGGCTGCTCAATGTAGACTTCTTCTTCCAATTCACCATTTAGAAATGTGGACTTCACATCCATCTAATACACTTTAAATTTCTTGAAAGATGTATAGGCCAAAAACATTCTCACTGCTTCAAGTCTTGCTACTGGTGCAAAATTTTCTTCATAGTCAATTCCTTCTTGCTGCGAGTATCCCTTACATACCAATCTTGCTTTGTTTCTTACCACTTCTCCTTGTTCATTCATCTTGTTTTTGAATACCCATTTAGTTCCAATCACATTCTTGTCTTTAGGTCTAGGGACCAATTCCCATGTCTTGTTCTTTTCAATCTGATCTAGTTCTTCTTTCATAGCATTAATCCAATGTTCATCTTCACAAGCTTCACTAGTAGATTTAGGTTCAATTTGAGAAATCAAACATAAATGTACCTTATTATGAGTCAGTACTCCTTTGTCCAAACTTCCAATAACTTGTTCAACAAGATGATGTCTTGATAGATACCTGTTTGGTGTCATAGTCACAGATCTTGTTTCAATTGTAGATTCTTCTCTATATTCCTCTCTGGTTTCTTCTGCAGGATTCTCATTCAATAATTCACTGTCAGTCTCATAGAATAATTTAGTAGATTTAGTGTTAGGCTGAGGATTGGCTTCTTCATAAAATTCATAATCAAGCATTCTTTCCTGAATTTTGAACTTCTCATCAACTTTAACATTTGCACTCTCAACAATAGTTTTAGTTCTCTTATTGTAACATCTATATGCTTTTCTTTTCAAAGAATATCCAAGAAAAATTCCTTCATCGCTTCTAGGATCAAACTTTCCAATATCATCATCTCTCTTTATATAACATTTGCTTGCAAAAATTCTAAAATACTTAACTGAGGGTGCATGTCCAAACCATAATTCATAAGGTGTCTTGTCTGTGTCTGCTCTGATTTGTACTTTGTTCATTGTATATATTATTGTATTCACTGCTTCTCTCCAGAATGTCTTCGCCAAATCATTCTCAAATAACATAGCTCTTGCTGCTTCAATCACTGACCTGTTTCTTCTTTCTGCAATACCATTTTGTTCAAGTGTTCTAGGGGTTGAAAACTATCTCTTAATACCATTCACTTCACAAAAAGTGTTAAACTCTCTAGAAGTAAATTCACCACCTTTATCAGATCTCAAACATTTAATCTTCATTCCAGATTCATTCTCAACTTTATTCTTAATGATCTTAAACTTATCAAATGCTTCAAATTTTTTTTTCAAAAATGCAATCCACATCATTCTTGTAAAATCATCAACAAGAATCATAAAATACCTTTCTCCATAGAATCCTCTAGTCCTGGTAGGACCGCTCAAGTCTGTATGAACGATCTCCAACTTCTCTATTGATGTGAACTTCTTACTAGGAAATGAACTTCTCTTCTGCTTAGCCATCACACATTCTTTGCAAATCATGTTAGTAGGCTTCATAATTTTAAGCAAATCCCTTACTGCAAGTGTAGTACTTACTTTCACAATGTTATCAAAGTTTATATGACAAAACCTTCTATACCATAACCAACTATCATCAATCTTAGTAATCAAACATGTCATCTCAGTAGGATTCAACTGAAATATATTACCTATGGTTCTAGATCCAGTTCCAATCAGATTTCCATCTTTATCCTTTATCACACAAGTTTTCTCAGTAAACCAAACTTGATATCCCTTATCAACTAACTGTCCAACACTCAAAAGATTATGTTTCAATCCATCAAAAAAGTAAACATCATCAGTATTAGTCTTTCCATTAAGAGTAATAGATCCTATACCTTTAATCAAACAAGGTGCATTGTTACCAACTCTAACAACTCCTCCATCATAATTGTTAAACTTTATGAACTTTTTCATATCTCCAATCATATGATGTGAACAACCACTATCTATAATCCAATTAGCTTTCTTTTCAACTTGGGAAACTAAGGCTTTTTCTTCCTTAACATCAAATTCAGGATTCTCTTCTTTAATTGCTATAAATCCTATTTCATCATTATTCTCAGTATCACTTTCACTCAAGGTTATTTCAATACTAGCTTCAAGATCTTCATCATTAGCATAATAACATTCCTTAGATCTTCTAGGCTTGAAATTATTTATGTACTTCTTAACTCTCTTAGGACATTTAGATGCAAAATGACCATATTCTTGACAAGTCCAACATTTAAAAAATTTCTTACCGTCTAGTTCTCTTTTCACAAGCAAGGCAATACCTTCTTCAATCTTCTTGTCTTCTTCATTTCTAGATCTGCTGCTGGCATAATCTCCACTCACACTAGTACTTCTTGACAAAGTAGGATGAACACTAAGAGCATTGAATGTCGTCTCCATTCTAGGTAAGTCTCCTGATACCCTCAGGTTCATTTCTGCTGCTTCCAATCTTCCAAGAAGAGTCTCTCTTGTAAAGTTCATAATACAAGGTATAACTTGTTCAATCATCTGTGCTGTCTTCTTAAATATAGGAGTCAATGTCCTTAGAATTTTCCATATCACTTCATTCTCTATCTTTGATCCTCCATAAGATTTTATCCCTGCAATAATTTCTAACATTCTACCAATATAGCTTCTAACAGATTCATCTTCCATCATTCTAATATCCTCAAATGCACATATCCAATTATGTAATCTAGCTCTCTTTGCATGTTCATCACCTTCAAAAGTAGATTGTAAAGCTTTCCAAATTTTATGAGATTTTTTAAAACATTTTACCTGACTGTATTCATTCTCTGGAAGTGCTATCAAAAGTTCTTCTCTTGCAAGTATGTTACACATGAATAGATCTACCTCATCTTTTGAACTTGATTCAAGATTATCTTCTTCAATGATAGTCCTATCATTCTTTGTAATCAACCAATAAACTGGTCCTAAACACAGTAAATGTGTCTTCATCTTTTCTTTCCAGCTGTCAAAATTTACTCCATCAAACTTAGGGCTTTCTTTCCTGAAATTCACCATGGATCTCCTTAAGCTTTTAAACTTTCCTTTCAAGGACCTGCTGCTCTGATACCAATTGTTAGAAAGTAAAGTCCACCAAGATAATTGAGAGGGGGGGGTGAATCATTTATCAGACAATTATAAATTTTATCAACTTCAATAGCATTTAACCATGTAAGCAATATAATTACCAACCATAGAAAGATACTCATACACAATGACACAATAACACAAGATATGTTGACTAGGGAACCTCTTGATCAAAGAGTAAACCCTGGTGGGAATGATGCCCATAAAAGATGCACTAATATGAATATTCCTTGTGAAAGGATGGACTCTGTTAGGAGTCTTATGAAATACATTCAGTACATATAAATCCCTGTTAGGAGATTTTGAATCCCTGTTAAAAGATTCTAACCCTATTAGGAGTTATGGAAGACAGAAGGACCCACTGCCCAAACAGCTTCAGGGTAAGATCACTGAACTCATTGTCCAAATAATCTTTTCATTATTCAACAGAATAATATGTTACCTCTTCTCTGACTATGCCAAAGCGCACTCACTGCTACATCAGATCTTTGTACTTCGCATGTCTTCCTTCACAATTTTTCTCTCATACTTAGCTCTTTTCTTTACTTCATGCATACCGCATCACACATCAACATCAATAAGGAAAAACATTCCTTTCTTTATACCACACTCAAATAATTACAAATGAGTTGGCACACAATTACAAAATAAAAGTTTCCACATGCTACATCAAAATTACACAAAAATGTCAACTTCCAGATACAATAACTCTTCACTCGTGTGACCTTGAAGTTTGTGTTGTGAACCACATTACTAACAATGTGTCTCAAACTTCCCTTTAACTACGCAAAACAAGATTCCATCCCGATTAGGAGATATCATCCGATTTCCAAAAACTGCTACTCAGGAACACTGCCTGAATACTGCTTCCACCAAAATGCTCATAACTTTCATGAATAAAATAATTATTGTAGGCACTCTTAACCATATACATATAACATATCAAAGAGTATAACCTCAACATGGCATATCTCCAACTACAATATCCCACGTGCGCTAATCAAAACATTGTCTGCTTCTCTGCAAGTCTCCAGAAGATCACTATGTTGACATCAATGACAATCATAGTCATGAATGCAACAACAACTGCTATAGAATGACTGCCAAGCATTCAGCATTCATTCCTAACAAGACCCTTCATGTTGGAAAGGTGAAAAAAAATATGAAGTGACTAAGACGTAAAGTGTAATATTCAAATTCTACCATGGGAAGCACCTACAAGGATTTGTATAAAGGCACATATTTCCCTACGGATGTATGACTTTCCAAGAAGAAAGAAATGATATAGAAAAACTCCTTCTAGACTAGATTAGAAGCAAACACAAAGTGTAGAATTCTAGATCCAAATAGAAATAGTTCACACATGGGTCTGATAGAAGCACATACATCTTAGATTTCCCAAAATTTAACCATTATGAGGGGAATTAGCTATAATTGGTACAATTCATCTACTATTCTAAAAATATGTAGAGGAGTAAGAGACATACATGATTCACAAGTTTTCGGATAAATGGAAGATAAAGAGACCAACTTAAGTAAATAGGACTTGTTAAAAAAATTATTAGCATAGAAAAATTTTATAAAAAGCTAAAGAAAGGTTAAAATTGCACGGTCTTGGTACTTTATTAAGACTAAGCATGCTAATGCCAAACAATAGGTTGCACATCAAAAATCCCACAGAATGCATTCCCTTGTTGAACATAGGGATTTTCCATAAAGATAAACAATGGGCCCTCTAAGAGATCTCTTCTTTTTCACTATAGACCAGGGTTTTAATAGATCTATTCCCTTTTTTTAATGTGCTAGTGACATGATCATTTAATTATGATAATGGTTGTAACTACCTCCATGCTAGAGATTTTTTATATCATTAATCTTTGTGTCTGTGGCATGGGCATCAACTACGCTTTACTCAACTAAATCACCATCATGAGACAAAAAAATATTAATCCCCTTCACAACAAGTGATCTTTTTTCTACCACACGACACCATCTTTTCTTTAAAATTGATCCTAGGATGTCCTTTACAAAAATATTTTATCATGTATTGCATGGAGCCAGATTGTTTGAAATATGGGAGAATATGTTGACACATGTCATGTAGGTCAACACTCTTAGGAATGGTTCTATGATAACATCTTAAAGTTTTGCCAAGCTTCCACATGTCCCAGACCTAGGTGTATGCAGAAGTGTCGAGTTTGAAAACCCAAACAATTGCACGATGCTACCACATGCTCGAAGCAAGGGATGTTTCAAGGAAGACTTTGGTTGTTGAGAATATTTAATTCAGGAAGTCGACTAGATTGTAGAAGATGTCTGCATATGCTAGATCCTCAAAATACATTAAGATTTTTTCTCTTATACATGTTAACCATTATTCAAATTTGTTTGCACTTCAATTGACCCATAATGACTAAATACAAAGAAAAAAATGTCTTAATCCAAAATTACAATTAAAATGCAGAAATAAAACATCATTTTTGCAAATCACAAAAAATTAAACTAATTTTCAAACTGCAAATTTGTCCTTTATGGCTGGATAAATATACCAAAAGTCAAGATTGACTAATAAAAATAAAGTTGAAGATAAGATCAAATTATTTATTGACATCTTATTGAAATGCTTTAATCCACATACTAATCATTACATTAATAACAAATAAATCACTAATCATTAAAATGTACTAAAATATTGATGAAGTGTTGATGTCACATGATAATACTTTGATGCTCTTTAATGTGTGCAAGAGGTGTGTTTTAGATGCTAGATCCTCAAAATAAATTAAATCTGTTCTTAAATGCAACATATTAATCTTTAGTTCAAATCTATGTGCAATTTAATTGACTCATAACTACTAATTAGAAAAAACCATCCTAACCCACAAAAGATTAAAATTTAGAAAAAATAAATATCTTTTTTACAAATTTCATAACAACTAAACTAATTCAATTCTACAAATTGTAAATGTATCCTTGTGAGATAGATAGATAAACCAAAAGTCAAGATTGACCAATAAAAATGAAGTAAAAAATAATATCAAATTATATATTGACATTTTATGGAAATACTTTAGTTGGCACACTAATTATTGACATTTCATGGAAATACTTTAGTGGCACACTAATCATTATATAGAAACAAACAAATCACTAATTATTACATTAAAAACAAAACAGATCCGTAATCATAACTTAACTTCAATTGATTCATAACAACTAATTATTTGAAAAACAAAACATTGTAACCTACAATTAGAATTAATATAGAAAAAATAAGTATCATTTTAGCAAATCAAAAAACTAAACCAATTCAATTCTACAAACTACAAATCTATCCTTCATCTATGAATAGATAAATCAAAAGTCAAAATTGACAAAAAATAAAATAAAAATGAAGTCCAAGATAAAATCAAATTATATATTAACATCTTATTCCTCTCACTAATCATTTCATTACATTACATTAGAAACAAACAGATCACTAATCATTACATAAAACCAAAACAGTTTTCTAATCAATAAATAAAAACAATCAAACAACATGAATCCACAACCAAAGGTGTGGCTAGGGAAGGCCTCATCCACCTCAAGATAAGAACTCCGTGGATAACACTTTATCCACACATATCCCACTTACAAAACTTTTCTCACCCCACCCATTTAAGTTCTATCACTGAAAGTATTCTTCCAACAGAGAAAACTGATAGAGAAATAGAATGGGGGCAGCCAATATATCAGCATCAAAACTTGCAGCACTTATGGGTGAGAATCCAGTAGTGGTGGCAGCCACAAAACAAGCTTCAAAATGCTGCAACAAAGCTATTGAAAGGCATGTAATGGTGGAAGCAGCAGGGGCCATAGGATTGGTCCTTTACTCCACCTTCCGTGAGAAAGAAGAGCATGATCTGCTCACAACCCATTTCTGCCGTTTCTAATCAATTGCCCACCATGCTACTCATCATATGCTTATGATAATGTGCTTGTATCTTAAGTATTGGGATCTAGTTTTTATGTAAAACAGCAGCAGTTCTATACTTGTGGAAGAATTAAATCTGATACTACTGTATCTTTGTTAACTATCTTTTCTTTTGCTGCAATTCATGTAACTTATTGGTTGTTCAAAGAGCGAACATGGAAACATATGACTTATATTTGTGATAAGTTTTATTTGCGGTTCAATTGAGAAGAGAATAGAATAGAATTTCTATAAGAGCAAATATGGTTTATGAGACAGTGGATCCCATAGAATCTATGACCTATGTTAAGTCTATTATATTTTCTTTTACTGTTCTAAAATTCATTTAATGTATTGGTTGTGTAAAGAGCCACGATAATAATATATGAATTAAATTTGTGATAAGTTTTCTTCTGTTTTTTATAATAGAAGTTTAACATCTATAAGATAGGAGATAGTTTTTGGGACAGGAAAATTATGTGTATTAATGATTGCTTTTACTGCTTTAAAATTCATATGAAGTATTGATTGTGTGAAAGAGTCAAGATAGAAATATATTAGCCGGATTTGTGGTTTGTTTTCTGTGGTTCAACCAAAAATAGAATTGAATTGCATTTTAATGTCTATAAGTTGAATATTTTGAAATTCATACAAAATATAGGTTGAGTTGTGCAAAGAGTCAAGATGGAAATATGACTTGGATTTATCATAAATTTGAATAACATAAGATGTGTCCCTGTGATTTTCTTGTGGATTATGTGGTTCAATCAAAGAATAGAAAACAATTTCATTGAGACAGCAGACCACAAAGTCTTAGCTGAATCTGATGCTTTTGTGTCTGTGTCAATCAAATAGAAAAAAAATTCATTGAGATAGCAGACCACAGAGTCTTAGCTGAATCTGATGCTTCTGTGTCTGTGTTAACCATATTGGTTGTGCAAAGAGTCAAGAAGAAAATCTGTGAACTGGATTTATTATAAGTTTTAATACGATATGTCTGTGATTTTGTTTATGGATATGGTATCAATCATTGTTTATAATTTATTGTTGTTTGGATTTTAATCATTAATATAATAGAATAGAAGAATTTGAATGTCTATGAGATTAAAGATAGTCTATGTGATATCAATTTGTGGAGAAAGCTTTTGAGGATACCTGTTTTGAAAGCTTCAAACCAAACAAATAATTAGATTTTAATCTAGCATGAAATCAATCCCAAACAAATAAACTCTAAGCTAAGCCACCTCAAATAGAGTCTAAATAGGTGCACCCAAGCACTGTTTGATTTGCTCTTGCTCAGGGGATGTGGGTGTGCTCTCTAAGCACTTGGAGCATATTCTAATACATATTAAGATAGATTGAGATTCATGAAAATCTCAAAAATGACACAATATTGAGTAAAATACTCAAAATTGTCCCTAACGCCTCAAGAACTCAAGAATGTTTTAATGGAGATTTGATGCAAATATGATTATGCTAAGATTTATTTTAACCCAAATGAAGTGTGAGGATGATGCTATATGCTATGCAAAACAATGAAAGAAACTATATTAATCCATTATTGTTAAGCTATGATGTGCTAAAAAGCTTGAAGAAAATAAAGAAATCTAACAATTAGTTGATTTTAAGCTATGATCTAATATGAAAATGGCATTATAAGATTACTATTACTTGAAAATAAAAGTGGATGGATTTGCTTTTAGAAATGAGAATATTTATAGGCTTTTGGAAAGGTTTGGGTTAAGAGGATAGGTTAGAGTTTGGGGTAAGGCTAGAGTTGGAGTCAAGAGGATAAAGATGAAGACTTTCTAGAAGAGTCTAGACTTTGGATGAGGATAAAGACTTTCTAGAAAAATCTAGGCTTTCTAAAGATAAATATGGAATTTAGGAAATAAATAAAGTTTTATTTATCTCAAAGGCTTTAATGAGTTTGAGGCTCATTAGGGGTAGGGTTTGACTAGGAGTCAAAGGAGACTTAGATTAGCTTAGAGAAAGTAGGTAATTTTTCCTAAATGGGTTTAGAGAAGGATTAGGAAAGTTCTAGAAGAGTCTAGAGTTTTCCTAAGGTAAATTAAGAATTGAAGATTAATATTTAATCTTAATTAAATATTCTTGAGTTGGGATTAGGATTAGGAAATGATGGGATTAGTCTTTAATCGAAATTAAAGAAGGATTAAAAAATTTTGGAAGAGGTTAGTGGCCTTAAAAAAATTGGCCAAGTTTTGGGCAAAAAATAAATTATTTATTTATTTTAAAATTTTTGGTTAATTTATTAATTAAAATAATTAATAAATAGGGAAATAATGTTTAAATAAGATTTAAACATTTTTGGGAATGATTTCTTAATTAAATATTTTTAATTAAGATAAAGGGATTTAATGACATAAAAATAAAATAATTAATTAACAAATGATGATGTCATCAGAAATTTTTCAAAAAAATAAAAATACTTTATTTTTAAAAAGATTTTTAAGTGTCTACATTTTGCCCCTTTTTGATGCGATGTCGCAAGTGGTATGGCGTCAAAGACAAAAAAATAAGATGCCCAAAGCTAAAATTTAGAGAAATGATGGGTTGTGCCCCCTCAAGAAAATAACACAAGGAGTAAACGTTGTGAAATTTTCTCGAAAGGAAACAAAGAAGGAAGGACCTAGGAAGAAGAGGAGAATAAATAACCAAACTTCCAAGAGCAAAGAGGGGTGAATGCAAGATGAGATGGAATGCAAAATGCAGGAGGCAGCTATATGAGAGATGCAAGATGCAAGATTAATCTATATGATGCAGGATGCAGGGGATTGAGGGAAGCTCCAAGTGCAAATGTGGAGAGCACAACCTAATTTAATATAGCAATGCTAGAGACCTACCAAGGATACTAGGATCAAAAGGCCTTGTCACCAGCATTGCATAGGACTGACGCTAAAAAGACACGCAGGGTTGCCCCAGCATCACGCATGAACCCAAGAGGAAGCATGGTGGAAACGATGCTAAAGAAACCACAAACACATGACTGACTCACAAAAAGAAGCAAAAGATCAAAAGACCTTGCCCCAAATTATCCTCATTCGCAGCGCACCATGATATAAAGGATCATGGCGACTTTGAGTAGAGAACAACGAGAAGCTGTAAAAGATTAACAAAATCCAAAGGACAAGATCCAAGACCAAAATGATAACTCTAAAAAGACATCATTTGCCAAGGAGAGAGATTTGATGTGACTGATTTGATTGATGGTGGGAAGATTGGTCTAAACATGTGGAAGGATACATCGACACGGACCTGGTGTGATTGGTGGAAGATGGGATCTGACAGGAGAAAGGATACATCCTCAAGGACCCACTGATTGATGGGAGAATGAGTGTTGTTGGGTGCTAGGCAAATGATGAAGTCAAAGGATAATCACTAGAATCAAGAATAGTTGACAATTGATGTTGCTGAAGTACAAGACTGGGTAGGACAAAGTGTTCTGATCAAATGCGGCAGCAGGACTGATAAGGACTATGTACAACAAGACACGAGGATATGTATAATGGACAGGAAAAGATATATAATGGATATGGACAGAAGCTCAGGATTGGGGATAGGAAGATCTCACTATACAGGATATACAGGAAGGATCATGCTATACAGGATATACAAGATATGGTACAAGATATGTACAAGATATGGGCAAGATAGGGTACAAGATATGGGACAAGATATGGTATAGGTGGGATTGTGGATTTTCTTGAGGATTATGAAAAGAGGAATGTGGGGGGATGGTGGATGGTGGATGGGGATGGGGATGGGGATGGGAAAAAAAAAGGACTGAGATGCTGAGATGGGGGGATGGAAATTTGATAGATAATGATTCGGTCCACTATGTATGGCGTCTGTTTGCCAGATTTTCACCAACATACTTGTCCAAGGTGCTTGAATTGCCAAGTTTTCACCATTAGACGATGATTTTTTTTTTATTTTTTATTTTTTGCTCTTTTTGTATTTTTATATTTTTTTTTATTTTTTATAAATTTTCTGAATATGTAGGATCTGGTTCAGGCATAGAACCTCTTTAGATGTATGATGTTGATGGGATCATTCAAAGGCTTACCTTCTAGTGTAGATAGTTGATAAGCTCCGGAGCCGAAGCATGCTATGACAATATAGGGGCCCAGCCAAGTAGGCTCAAACTTGCCTTTCTTTTCTCTATTTGCTTGGACTTTCTAATTTTCTTTGAAGACCATGTCACCGACCTGGAACTGTCTAGGATGAACTTTCTTGTTATAACTCCTTTTGAGTCAATTTTGGTATGCAACCAGGTGATCATATGCTTGCTGTCTTTTTTCATCTAATAGGTCTAGCTGTGTGAGATGGGCCACACGATAGTCTTCATCAATGGTGTAGTTCTTCATGGAGACTCGCAATGATGGGAGCTCGACCTTGATCAGCAGAACAGCTTCGGCACCATATACAAGGGAATATGGGGTGGTGCCTATGGGAGTGCGATAAGAAGTACGGTAGGCCCAAAGGGCGGGATTGATTTGGAGGTGCCAGTCACAACCAGAATCATTGACAACTTTCTTGAGGATTTTCAAGATAGTTTTGTTGGTTTCCTTAGCCTGGCCATTTCTTTGAAGGAAATATGGACTAGAGAAATGATGATGGATGTGGAGTCTGGCACACAGATCATCCACATGTTGGTTTTCAAAAAGTGTGCCATGGTCCGTGAAGATGGTAGATGGTATGCCAAAGAGACAAATGATGTGGTAAAGCATGAACTTGGATATTTGAATGCCAGTAGTTAGGGTGAGCGAAATTGCTTCAACCCATTTGGTGAAGTACTCTGTGGCAGTTATTATGTACTTGTGTCCATCCGAGGAAAGGGGAGTGATTAAGCTAACAAGGTCAAAGCCCCAACATGAAAATGGCCAAGGCGGCGCAATGGGCTGCAAATCTTGTGCTGGTGCATGAATCAAATTGGCATGTTGCTGACATGGTAAACATTTTCTAACAAACTTGCAAGCATCATGTTTCATGGTGGGCCAATAATACCCAACTCGAAGCAACTGCTTAGCTAGAACCATGCCACTCGTGTGGGCACCGCAAATTCCAACGTGGACCTCTTGTAAAGCTAGGATGACCTCGTTTGAATCTAAACACCTAGAGAGGATATTGTGATACCCTCGATGATAAAAGGTGTTGGCTAGAAGAGTGTAGCGGGAAGCTCTACGAATAAGGTTTTAGCATTGGTTATTGGTGAGATGGGGAGATATGATACTATTCTTTAGATATGCATGGATGTCGTGGTACCATGGGGACTAGGGACCAACTAAGACACACACCATTTCTACATCAACATTCTCATAAGCTGGTGTATGTAGCTGCTTGACTAGGAATTCATACTGTGATGCGTCACGTGGGATTTCTAACAAGGACCCAATAGTTGCCATTGTGTCTGTTGCTTTGTTCTGAAGTCTGGGTATTTGTGTGAATTGTAGATTCGGGAAATGCTCTTTCAATCTATCCACGAGTTCTTTGTAAGGTAGCAGGTTGTCATCCTTTGTCTGATATTCATCTAGGACTTTCTTGATAATCAGCTGTGAATCGCCGAACACTTCCAGTTCTATGATATTTCATTGAATGGTTGTTTTGAGACCTAAGATGAGTGCCTCATATTCTGTAATGTTGTTGGTACATGAAAATCCCAATTTGAATGACTTTGGGATGTAGTCACCTTGAGGTGTGACGAATAGGATTCCTACCCCTGATCCATGTGATGTGTAGGAGCCATCAAAGTATAGTTTCCACATGGGCTGCTCTTTAATCATACATAAGTGTTCATCAGGGAATTCCATGATTAGTGGATAAGCATCCACCAGTGGTGCTTCTGCTAACTGATCGGCAATGACTTGCCCTTTGATTGCTTTCTGATCTATGTACTGGATGTCAAACTCGCTGAGTATCATGACCTATTTTTCCATACAGCCTGTGAGAGTTGTCTTTGATAGTAGATATTTGAGGGGGTCCACCTTTGAAATGAGCTTGATTGTGTGACTGAGCATGTAATGTCTAAGCTTTTGAGTGGAAAAGACCACTACAAGGCATGCTTTTTCCATGTGTGAGTAATTAAGCTCATAGCCGACAAGAGTTTGACTAATGTAGTAGATGGCTCTCTCTTTGTTTTCATCATCATGCTGAGCTAAGAGTGCCCCCAGTGCTGTAGTGGTTGCTGAGATGTAGAGTATGAGAGGGCATCCTGGAACTGGTGGTACTAGGATTGGAGAATTGGCTAGATACTCCTTGAGCTTATCAAAGCTTCTCTGACATATGGGATCCCATTTGAAGCTTGTCTCTTCGCATAAAAGATGTGTGAAAGGTTGGAACTTGTCTGCTAGTTGAGAAATGAACTAACGTACTGATTGAAGCTTTCCTTGTAGGCTTCTGAGCTGTTTGAGTGTTCTTGGGGGAGGCATTTTTGTTATTGCTTTGACCTTTTTAGGGTCAATCTCTATGCCTCGTCGTGATACTATGAAACCTAGGAGCTTTCCAGATGTAACACCAAAGACACATTTCTTTGGATTGAGCCGTAACCCATAGTGCTGCAGGTGATCAAACACACTCTCAAGAATGTCAAGGTGTTCATTGCATGTCTTTGATTTTGCAAGAATATCATCCACATAGTCCTCTAGGATCTTGTGGATCATGTCATGGAAGATTGCTGTCATCACTCTCTGATATGTGGCTCCTGCATTCTTTAGACCAAAGGGCATCCTGTTATAGCAAAAGGTACCCCATGGAGTGGTGAATGTTGTTTTGTGTTGGTCTTTTGCTGCTATATGAATCTGATTGTATCCAAAAAAACCATCCATCAATGACAACATTTCATGACCCGCTGTAAGATCTATGATCATGTCTATGTTAGGTAGCGGGAAGTCATCTTTAAGACATGCCTTGTTCAAGTCCCTAAAATTTGTACATATTCTAATGTCGCCTGAAGGCTTTGTGACAGGCACCATGTTGGAGATACAATCTGAGTAATCTATAGCTCTGATAATCTTTGCATCCAGGAGCTTTTCTAGTTCTGATTTTACCAATAGAGCTACTTTGGGATGCATTTTGCATAGCTTCTACTTTACTGGCTTAACATTGGGGTCTACGGCTAGATGATGAACAACAAGTTTAGGATCAAGTCCAGGCATGTGTGAGTATGACCATGCAAAGTTTGTAGTAGCTTCTTGAAGGAGCGTAGTGAAAGCCATTTCTTCACCTTCTGTCATGTTGGCTGCAATGTAGGTGATCCTTGGACATTCCTCTATACCTAAGTTGACTGGCTTGGTTTCTTCTATGATGATAGGTGACTGCTCAGGTCTGTAATCTTGGATGGGAGGAAGAGGCAAGTCTTCATCTTCTAGCGCTTGAATTGCCAAGTTTTCACTAGAAGATAAGCTCTTTATTTTTACTTTTTCGGAATCAGAATGTGCCCCAAAAGGGTTTTCACATAAGGACTCATGTTTTACTCTTTCTATTTCTCTTTTGCAGCTAAAGCTTGCCTCCTCTCCAAAGTATCCTTCTGGGTCAAGCTTGTAGATGTGAGCTGACTCTAAATCCTGAACTGAGTGTGGGCCTAATGCCCCCATGAATTCTAGGAGTGCTTTCGTGCTTTGGAACTCATCGATGTGTGCAATGCTTGGTTGGTCCCAGTCTATGAGTTGAGGGTGAATGAGGGGAAGTTCTATGAGATTGATGGCAAGTTGTTGGAGGACAGAAGTCCTCAGGAGGGTATCATCGTCAAAGATATCATCATAGGATCTGATTTCTTTCTCTTCAGGGATGTCTTTGATCTCTACAAGGTCATCCTGGCTATTCAAGAGGGGAATGCTAGTCATGTTGGTGCCCCCAGTTGCGATATTGGGCCCTTGTATATGAAGGTAAGGGGTATTAAAGCCAAGACCTTGATGTTGTGGGTTTTTGGATGCTATAATTGGGTCTTTGCTTCCACCTTCTTGTGGTGCTAGACCACCACCTTGGTAGTTCCATTGCTTAGTAGTGTACTTGTGTGATTGTGGGTATTTATCTTTGAAGTAGCCAAGGAGTTGAGTTTCGGGTGGTGGGGGATCTTTGTACAACCACCTATTAATGTCAGGATCCATTTCTTGACTATTTAATGTGCCATGGGATTCAAAAGTCATAGGTCCCATTCTCTTGATTTCATGATGCTCTTCAATAGGCTTTCTTTGGTGACTCGGGCGCCCTTGAGTATGTGGATCAAGCGGGAGGGCCCCTATAGCAAATGCATCATGTAGGCTATATTCACCACAACCCTGGTTATTGATCTTAATAGAAGAGAGGGTGGAGGTGAGAATGGTTTTTGGATTGCAATGGAATCGAGATGAGCTGGCAATAGAAGTACCAATGTTAGTTCTAGGACAATGAGTGGAGTGAGGGAATGATGCTTCCATTGCATGATAGTATGCGAAGGGTTGGGGGTTAGCATGGATGGTAACCTCAGTGCCTTGATGTAGAAATTTGATGCACTGATGGTAAGTAGATGGTACAGCCTTGATGGAATGAATCCATAGTCGGCCTAGGAGGATATTAAATGGTAGGTCAAGATCAACAACATGGCAAACAGTATCTTGTGTTGCTGGGCCCAGCTGAATGGGCAAAGTAATAGTACCTTCAGAGGTACACTCCAAGTTGTCATAGGCTTTGATAGTGATTACTTCATGTGCTATATCGGCTTGTGTGAACCCAATCTGTTGAATGAATTTCAAAGTATACAAGTTCAGGGCTGAGCCATTATCTATTAAGACTTGTTTGATGGCAAAGTCTCTGACCATGATGGCAATGCGGAGAGGGAGAGTATGGTCAGGTGCAACATCTAGCATGTTGGATGTTTTGAAGGATAAAGAATAGGCTGCAGATAAATGTCCCACAAGGGTCGCAAACTAGGTGGTGTTAATGTTTGTGGGGACATGTCCTTCTTTGAGAGCTTGGTCAAGGATCTCCTGATGGAGAGGTGAAGTGCGGAGAAGGTCCAAGATGGATATTTGGGCTGGTGTATTCCCAAGATGTTCTATGAGGTCATACTGTGCATTGTGTGCATTGTGTACTAGCCTTGGACGGGCACCGGCAATAGTGATCCGACCTCTGCGGGTAGTAACAGCACATTGACGATCCACTCTTCTGGCATGGATGGTATTGATTGTGGGCTCAACATGGGTTATACATCCAAAAAATTTATCATAATTGATGTAGGCAGTAGTGTGATCTTCTTGCTTGCCTTTACCATGATTCTGGGGATGATTGGTATTAGCTTGGTTCTTCCCAGCATTGTGTTGTGGGAACACATTCTGATAGATTTGTAAGTTGGCATTTGGTGAGGCTTGAGCGGGTGCATCTACTTGAATTTTTTTTTGATCAATGAGATCTTGGATATAGTTTTTGAGTCTCATACACTTCAATGTAGTGTGTCCTTTGACATGATGAAAATCACAGTATTCATGATCTTTGTACCAATCAGGCTTGGGAGTGGTATCATCAACTGGCTGGATTGGTGGAAACGTGATCAAGTTGGCCTTGGCCATTCGGTGAAAGATAACATCCAGAGGTTCACTCAGTGGTGTGAAGGTCTTCCTTGGATTATTCTGAGCTCTGGGCTTGTGTTGTTTGGGAGAAACATTAATGGCACTGACCTGATTGTTTGGATTACCTTGATAAACTTGATGGGCTTGCTGCTGATAATTTTGTTGTTTATTCTGAGAATAATATTGTTGCGTGGGTTGTTGATGGTCTTGAGGAGGTTGCTGGTAGATGGGTGCTTGTTGTTGTTGGTATGCGGGAGTTGACGGAGGACTAGCCACAACAAATTGGACATGCTTGGTATCAGTGGCTCCATCAGTAACAACATTCTTGTTACGATTCCAGTAATGAGATTTATCATTGCTGGGTTTTTGGGCATCATTTTTGAAGTGTCGGATTGTGCCTTCATCTAGGAAGGCCTTTTCAATACCTATCCCCTTGCTCTTGATATCTTGATAGGTTTGGAGACAATTCATCCTCATGAAGTGGGATAGCTTAGGATGCAAATTATCAATAAAAATTTTGGTCAAATGCTTTTCAGTTGGCTCGTATGATAACCTGGTGGTAAGGTTTTGTCATTGTTGTAAGTATTCTACTAGGCTTTCTCCTTCTTTCTATTTTGAGTTGCAGAGATCTAGCAAGGTCAACTCATTCTCAACATTGTGGGCATAGTGGGTAATGAACTTCTCAGAAAGTTTGGCAAAGGTTGTGATAGTCCCACATGGTATTTTGTAGAACCACTCAACAGCGGTTCCTCCCAAGCTTTTGGGGAATAGGCGTAAGAGATAGTTATCACTGTAAGCCACTTCTTGGCATGCCATATAGAATTCTTTAATATGATTGACTGGATCTCCTTTCCCCTAATATTTATCAAACTTAGGTGTCTCAAAGTGTTTAGGGAAAGGTATAGCAGCAATGGATCGGTCAAACGGATAAGGACACACCTCCTCAAACTTGTAAGTTTTGTTATCAGTACCGGATTGAAGCTCTTTAAGAGCATTCTTCATGGCTTCCCACTC
Source organism: Chamaecyparis obtusa (assembly GCA_027943335.1). Taxonomy (NCBI): domain Eukaryota; kingdom Viridiplantae; phylum Streptophyta; class Pinopsida; order Cupressales; family Cupressaceae; genus Chamaecyparis; species Chamaecyparis obtusa. Next base: position 115,290 of record BSBK01003886.1, read on the forward strand.
AGCATTGATTGGTGTTTGAGTGGGTACTCCCATTTGAGGTGGGTATTGTGGAGTGGGATATGGAGATGGCCCAGTGGGATAGGTAGATTGGAGTGGATTTTGGAGTGATGTTTGCTGGGGAGGATACTGCTGATGTGGCATAGGGGGATATTGCGGTGATGGATATGAGACTGCTTGCTGGTGTTGTGAAATGACTGGGACTTACTGCTGTGACTGATAGGAGAAAACTTGTTGTTGTTGGGGGATGATGGGAGTTTGTTGCTGTGACTGAAAATATGGTTGTTGTGGGGATGACTAGGGGAATGGTGCAGTTTGTTGATATGATAGTCCTTGCTGAACTTGGCTCTGTGGTTGACCAATATAGGTCGGGTGCATTCCCATATTGCTTAAGGGTGGAACTGATGTAGGGAAGCCTGAAGAAAAGGATGGCTGGGCAAAATAACTTATGAAATGGGATGAACTTTGCTGCTGAAGTGGAGGAACTTGCTAAAAAGCACTGGGTGTTGGGAATGGATAGCTTGTGAAGGATGAAGTTGGTGGAGGCTGAGATGGTTGTTGTTGTGCTACTTGTGAGAAGGTGGCTTGTTGGTTTGCAAACATGGATGTAGGAGAGTGAGTTGGTATTCCAAAGGCTTTCATGTCTTCTTGAGTGAGACCCCAACAAGGACCAGTGCGAAGTGGGATTTGTGTTGCAGTGGATGCCAGGAAGGTAGATGTGATGGGAGTTGGGGGCATGAATGGTGGATTTGAAAAACCCATGGAAGGCATTCCTGTGGTGAAGTCATTTTTCTTGGCTTGTGCCTGGGTAGATGTTTGTTGGGGGGAAATGAAGAGAACATTTGCGTTCCCCATGAAAAGGGTGATGTTGATGCGGAAGCTTGCTGGGTATGAAAGGGGAGCGGTTGCACTACCACTGAAATAGATGACGCTGATGTGGAGGCTTGTTGGGAGAAAGAGGGAAATGATTGCGTTGACCCTGGAAAAGATGGTATGGATGTGGAAGCTTGTGGAGTGAAAGGGAAAGATGATTGTGTCCCTCCTATCATAAAAGGTGTGGATGTGGAAGCTTGTGAAGTGAAGGGGAAGGATGATTGCATCCCTCCCAGAGTGAAAGGTGTTGTTTGGCTTATGGAAGATGGTGGAACTGCTTGTGTAAAGGTTTGTGTGAGAGGTGGGAGTTGATTCTGGGACAAGTGTTGAATTTGTGCAAGAGCTTGAGCAACCATGGCAGATGATGAAGTACCTGCGATAGGGAATGGAGTAGATGGTGTTATAGCTTGTGTTACGGGATTGGTGAAGCTTCCTTGCAAAAGAAGAGGAATGGTGGAGGTTTCTTGAGATGTTTGCAAGGTTGGATCAAGGAATGGTTGGATGAATGGAGAGTATACTTGTGCTGGGATTTGGATAGTGCTTATGGGAATGCGAGGATGGAGATATGGCGGAATGGAAGTCTGCGCTTGTGCAAAGTTAGTGAACATGCTTTACTGGTTTTGGGCCATGAGTGTATTGACTAGTGGTGGATTCTCTGGATGATTCGCAAATGTTTCTATTGCCAGAGGAGCTGAGGGGATATTGGGATCATCCCATGTATTTCCAGTTTGTATTTGGAGATCATAGGCTATCATTGCGCTGGTAAAAATGTTGGGATCAGATGAACTGGTGATTGGATAAGGATTCATGTTCCTTCTTTTTCTAGATCCAGATCTTGTCTCGACAGGCATGGAGATGTAGATGCTTAGATGGATGCAAGATGTTTCCTAAAAGACTCTAAAGGATGATGGATGCAAGCTTAAGGAACTTCTAAGGATGATGAATTTCTAGAATGCAATGAAAGGATTGGTGAAATGCTTGGATTTGGATTAAGGATGGTGGAAGATTGATGGGAGATGGTGACAGATTGGTAAAAAAAGCTTGGCGATAATGGAGGCTTGATGGGATGCTCTAATTTGGGTCAAGATTGGGTGGAGGATTGGTGGGATGCTAGTGGAAGATTACTAAGTGTCAACAATGAGCTGTTGTTTTTCCCGATGGAGGATCAGTGGTAGGATTTGGCCAACCTAGGATAGACTAATGATCTTCGGTCAACTGGATTCTTATCAATACAAGCCAATCTCTTGCTCGAGATGATGAGGCTATGCAAGGACAAGTTGGATTTCCTTTAGATAGTGCTCTGTCAAAAAGGGGATGATATCTGACTTAGGATAAGGGATGGAAACAACTCAAAGGTTTTGAACACTAAGTGCTTGTGGATTTGGATCTCTGGATTTGGTGCAAAGGATGGTGGATTCTATTTTGGATAATGGATGTTGGATTTGGATCAAGGATTTGGGATTCTGATTGTGGATTGCTAATGGAATGATAGTGAAGGATAATGGAACAATGCTCTTTCTAAAAGGATGATGCAAATGCAATTGAGATGGATGATCTATGACTCTGCTAGGAAGATGATGGTGTATGCAACTAAGAAGGTTTCTAGGATGCAACTAAGGTTTGGTGATGATGTGGGATGAAACTAGGATGAAGGACTACCAAGATAGGTTTTTGAGATCTGAAGGTAGAATGGGACATGCAATGGATCCAGCTAATCTTCTCTTTCAAGGTTGATGTAACGATGGTTCACTCAGAATCGGTAGGCAAACTTTTTGACTCTTGCATTAGAGCCAATATTATCAAGCCTTTCTTGATATTTTTCTTCTGCTTGGGTTGCTTGGATAGAGGATTGATGGCTTTTAAGGTTTCTTTCTGCAACTTTCTTCTCTCGATAATCTTTGGATTTGGGTAACTTAGCTTTCGGATGTTTGATCAATTTGGGCATAACTCAGGGAAAACTCTGATAAGTTTGGTTTGAGACAAAAGGTTCTTTGGATATCTGATTCCAAGGGTTTCTCTACAAAATGTTCTGAGTATCTTGAATTGGGTTTGTTGATCAGTTTGATGTTTCCCAATGGCAAAGGATAGATTTCAACAAAGATTTTAGGAAAAGCAATCTCCACAAGGGACAAAGAAACCTTGTGGGATACAAACAAGATAACTGACCCTGATAAAGCTTTGAAAGTGTATGTTCTAACAATGTTTTCATGGAGTATTGACTGTCAAGCACTTCAAACAAATCTACCTAAGGAAAGTGAGTATCAAAATCACTTGCCCACAGCTTGGTACCCCCTAGAAGGGAATACAAATGGTGAGTAATCTTGAGGCAACCTGGTAAACCCCTTGGAATCAGTCCTTGCACAAAGATTTTGATACTTTCGGATGTAGATAGGGTAGCCTCTATTTTATCAGGTTTTTTAATAGTTCTGTGGAGTCTCCATACCCGGTTATGCTGATCGCCTGTGACTCACTTAAGAGCCTAGCCAACAATGCTGGGGGAGGAATATTTACTTGTCCTTAGACATTTGCATTTGGCACAAAATGCCCGTGGATTAGGAGATATAAGTGAGTACTTTTTACCTTCACTTTATTTATATACCAGCCAGGGGGGATACCGTTTTGAGGTCATTCTCCAAGGAGGAAGCACTTTTCTCCCTGGACAGGCCTCGCTAAAAGTAGAACACGTGAACTTGTCTGAGTCCAAATGTTCTACGTCTCTTACTTTAACAAGGATTTTGCAAGAATTTGAAAAACTCCTAAATGCACATCAAGTAAGTTGTTCTTTTTCCCAATTTGATTAAGTGATGTTTGAATTTGAACAATTAAAGACACAAGTGTTTAGGCTTTGATTTGTTCTTTTTCCAAAAAGTAAACGATTTGAGTGATTGCAATTTCTTTTTTTGAGCACTCAAGATTGAGATTGGCATGTTGTTTTAAGAACTTTGACGTGCTTTGTTTTGATCTTTTAAGGCATTCAATATTTGAGTTTGTTTGAACTGAAATTCAAAGAGGAAGGAATAGGGATGCTTTGTTTTTTCAATTTATTGCATTCAAGAGTGTGTTTGTTTTTGGAAATGAAAAATGACTCTTTTAGGACTCTAAAGTTTGATTTTAGGATGCTTCCTAAGATTAATCTTAGAACCCAAAATGAAGATGATCTAATGCAAATTTGTGGTCCTTTTTAGGCCTCAACATGAAGTGTGTTTATCTTTGCCTGAATGCATCTAAAACCTTGATGTTGCAAGGATGCAATTGATTTGATTAGTTTTGCCTTTGTTTGTTAGAAGATTTTCCAAGTTTTAGTCTTTAATGTATTCAAGAGTGATTTGGGGATTCATTTTAAGCACTAAAATAAGATGTTTGTCTTTGTTTTATTCATTTTTACCCCAAACTAAAATAATTTTGTTGTCACCCTTGATCTAAACTTTCTTTCCTAAATATTATGCAATGCTTTTTGAATCACCAAAAATGGAGTTCGTATGAAAAAGTTACAAGATTTTTCATGGAAGTGCCTCGTTATGGATTTTAAAGAGGAGAATATGTCAAAATATCTTAAGAAGTAGAAGGAGTAGATAGAATGGAAGAATGATAAGACTAAGAAGAGGAAGAATATTTCCACAAGCTCCCTCCACCTTCAAGCTTCAAAATTTAGCAAAAACTCCAAAATGGATGAGATATTGTCAAAAGACTCATGAAGTGGGTCCCACCGAGTGTGTCAGAATGTGGACAAGGCTTTTGAGGATACCTATTTTGAAAGCTTCAAACCAAATAAATATTTAGATTTTAATCTAACATGAAATCAATCCAAAACAAATAAACTCTAAGCTAAGCCACCTCAGATAGAGCCTAAATAGGTGCACCCAAGCACTGTTTGATTTGCTCTTACTTAGGGGATGTGGGTGTGCTCTCTAAGAACTTGGAGCATGTTCTAATGCATATTAAGATGGATTGAGATTCATGAAAACTCAAAAAATGGCACAATATTGGGTAGAACACCCAAAATTGCCCCTAAGGCCTCAAGAACTCAAGAATGCTTTAATGGAGATTTGATGCAAATATGATTATGCTAAGATTTATTTTAACTCAAATGAAGTGTGAGGATGATGCTATATGCTATGCAAAACAATGAAAGAAACTATGTTAATCCATTATTGTTAAGCTATGATGTGCTAAAAAGCTTGAAGAAAACAAAGAAATCTAACAATTAGTTGATTTTAAGCTATGATCTAATATGAAAATGGCATTATAAGATTACTATTACTTGAAAATAAAAGTGGATGGATTTTCTCTTAGAAATGAGAGTATTTATAGGCTTTTGGAAAGGTTTGGGTTAAGAGGATAGGTTAGAGTTTGGGGTAAGGTTAGAGTTGGAGTCAAGAGGATAAGGATGAAGACTTTCTAGAAGAGTCTAGGCTTTGGATGAGGATAAAGACTTTCTAGAAAAGTCTAAGCTTTCTAAGGATAAATATGGAATTTAGGAAATAAATAAAGTTTTATTTATCTCAAAGGCTTTAATGAGTTTGAGGCTCATTAGGAGTAGGGTTTGACTAGGAGTCAAAGGAGACTTAGATTAGCTTAGGGAAAGTAGGTAATTTCTCCTAAATGGGTTTAGGAAAGGATTAGGAAAGTTCTAGAAGAGTCTAGAGTTTTCCTAGGGTAAATTAAGAATTGAGGATTAATATTTAATCTTAATTAAATATTCTTGAGTTGGGATTAGGATTAGGAAATGATGGGATTAGCCTTTAATCGAAATTAAAGAAGGATTAGAAGATTCTGGAAGATGTTAGTGGTCTTAAGAAAATTGGCCAAGTTTTGGGCAAAAAATAAATTAATTATTTATTTTGAAATTTTTGGTTAATTTATTAATTAAAATAATTAATAAATAGGAAAATAATGTTTAAATAAGATTTAAACATTTTTGGGAGGGATTTCTTAATTAAATATTTTTAATTAAGATAAAGGGATTTAATGACAAAAAAATTAATTAATTAATTAACAAATGATGATGTCATCAGAAATTTTTCAGAAAAATAAAAATATTTTATTTTCTAAAAGATTTTTAAGTGTCTACACAATCAATAACGATTTATTAAATCTAATACTATTGTTTCTGTGTTAACTCTTGTTTTTTTTTTACTACTTTGAAATATATGTAACATATTATTGTGCAAAGAGCCAAGATTGAATTATATGATTTCGATTTGAGGAAGTTTTTCAAGATAAGATACATCTATGTGATTTTCTTGTAAATTATGGCACTTTTTATTGCTTACAAGTCATTATTGTTTGTGGTTCAATCAATAATAAAATAAAATAAAAGAATGGTAACATCTATGAGATCAAAGATAGTCTATGGAACAGCAGATTCCATAGATTTAATAAAATTTGATACTAATGTATATAAATATATGATTTTCTCATAGATTCTGGCACTAATTTATAAGTCATTGTTGTTTGTAGGTCAATCAAGAATATAAAATAATAGAATAGAAGAATTTTAATAACTATGAGACCAAAGATAGTTTATGGGACAGTAAACCCTATTGATGATATTGGTGTATCTATGTTAGCTAACTTTTCTTTTACTACTTAGAAATTCATATGATGTATGGGTTGTGCAAAGATTCGAGACTTGGATTTATGGTAAGCTTAAACAACACAAGATATATCTATGTGATTTTCTTGTTGATTATGGTATTGCTTACTGCTTACAAGTCTGTTGTCTTTGGTTCAATCAAGAGTATATTATAGAATATAATAGTTTTAATATTCATGAGATTAAAGATAGTCTATGGAACAGAAAACCGAATACTTGTATTAATTGTACAAATAATCAAGATGAAAATCTATGACTCGCATTTGTTGTAAGTTTTAATAATATACATTTGCGCGATTTTATCTCTGGATTATAGTATTAGTCATTATTTACAATTGTTGTTTGTCGTTCAACCAAGAATAATATAGAACATAAAAAATTCAATGTCCATGTGATCAAAGATAGTTTATGGCACAATAGACACCAGAGACTTAGCTAAATCTAATATTGGTATATCTACGTTAAAAAGTATTTTATTACTTTAAAATTCATATAATGAATTGGTGGTTCAAAGAGCCAAGATAGAAATATGACTTGGGATTGAAGTAATTTTAACAAGATAAAATACATTTCTGTGATTTTCTTGTAGATTATGGTACTAGTCATTGCTTAGAAGACATTGGTGTTTGTGGTTCAATTTAGAAGAATATATAATAGAATAGAATATTTTAAATGTCTATAAGATCAAAGATAACTTATAGAATAGCAGACTCCAAAGACTTAGCTAAATTTGATATTGATGTACTATTTTGAAATTTACATAATGTATTGTTTGTGCAAAGATCTGATATAGAAATATATGACATGGATTTGATATGGAAATATATTACATGGATTTGTGATAAGTTTTAACAAGATAAGATATGTTTAAGTGGTTGTGAACAATGACACTGACTTATAGATCATTGTTGTATGTGATCCAGTTGAGAATAGAATACTATTCAATAGAAGAGCATGATCTGCTCAAAAACCATTTCTACCGTTTCTAATCAATTGCCCACCATGCTACTCATCATATGCTTATGATAATGTGCTTGTTTCTTTAAGTATTGGAATCTAATTTTTATTAAAAACAGCAGCAGTTGTTCTATACTCGTGGAAGAATTAAATCTGATACTTCTGTATCTTTGTTAACTATCGTTTCTTTTGCTGCTTGGAAATTCATGTAACTTATTGGTTGTGCAAAGAGTCAAGATGGAAACATATGACTTAGATTTGTGAGTTTTTTTAAGTTCAATTGATAGGAGAATAGAGTAGAATTTTAAGTCTATTTTAGTTCAATTGATAAGAAAATAGAATAGAATTTTAAGTCTATAAGAGCAAATATAGTTTATGAGACAGTGGATCCCGTAGAATCTATGACTAATGTTAACTACATAATATTTTCTTTTACTGATCTAAAAATTCATTTAATGTATTGGTTGTGTAAAGAGCTATAATAACAATATGTGATTTGTGATAAGTTTTCTTCTATTTTTCATAATGGAAATTTAACATTTATAAGATCAAAGATAGTTTTCGAGACAAGATTCAAATTATGTACAAACTGCTTTAAAATTCATATGAAGTATTGATTGTCTGAAAGAGGCAAGATAGAAATATGTTAGGATTGGTGGTATGTTTTCTGTGGTTCAACCAAGATAAAATTGAATTTTAATGTCTATAAGATCAAAGATAGTTTATAAGACAACAGTGTTGACCATCTTTTCTTTTAATATTTTGAAATTCATACAGAGTATGGGTTGGGTTGTGCAAACAGTCAAGTATTTAGGATAATTTTAAACAACATAAAAGCTTATATTGTTAAACATAAGATATGTCTTTTGATTTTCTTGTGGATTATGGTATTAGTTATGCTTTCATATCATTGTTATCTGTCGTTCAATCAAAGAATACAAAATTTATTCATGAGATTAAATATATTGTATGGGAAAGCAGACCACGCAGTCTTAGCTGAATTTAATACTTCTCTGTCTGTCTTAACCATATTGGTTGTGCAAAGAGTCAAGAAGAAAATCTGTCAACTGGATTTGTTATAAGTTTTAATAAGATATGTCTGTGATTTTGTTTATGGATTATTGTATTAGGCATTGTTTACACTTTATTGTTGTTTGCATTTCAATCAATAATACAATAAAATAGAAGAATTTGAATGTCTATGAGATTAAAGGTAGTCAGGGAAAACTTTAAGAAACCCCTTCCCTAGAAAAAGTATAAAATTCTGGTGAATCTTATATTATTTTGGGTAAAAAAAAAAATATTGTTGGCGAATTTTTTTAATTTGAAAGGAAAAATATTATTTGTACTGGAAATTTTTTTCAATTATATGAAAATTCTATAAAATATTGGCGAATCCTTCATTATTGAAGAAGATCACGATGACAAAAACCTATACCTAGAAATCATCATTATTTGACGGGGGTGCTCCTTGTCGTGGTACAGGGCGGGGTCGAGGGGCAGCGCCCCCGCGGGGGTTTTTGGGGGCAGCGCCCCCGGAAGCTAAAATGACTTTTATTATTTTATGAAGGTACTCTAAGTTAATTTTACATCTCCTGACAAGAGATAACCCTACTTTTTGTAACCATTTGATGATTTGAGATCAATGGCAGGAATTCTATTTTGGGCCAAGCTTTTAAAGGACACAACCATTCCCGTAAAAGTCTCCGGAATAGAGACATGTGTCAATCTATTTCGGACCAAAGTTTTAAAAGCCATAAAGTTTCATTGAAAGTCTCCGAAATAGAGACACATGTCAAATCTTTGTACTTCACCCGTACTCTAACTTAAATTTTCACTGCATATTGACGAAGTCATTGCTGAAATAAAAATAATTCCATGTCACTATTGGCGATTTGCCAATGCATGGGACCCAACTTTTATAAAGTGCGGGCGATGTGGCCACCCCGAAAGTCTGATTTTTTTGGCCAAATTTTGGGTCCCTGATGAGTGAAATTCACCAATTGGCAAATATTCACCACTAAAGTTATCCCTGAAGGTAGTCTAGCAAACAATATAGACTTGACTAAATCTAATCTAATCCTTTGTATTTGTATTAATTTTTTTTTAACTACTTTGAAATACATGTATTGTTGTGCAAAGAGTCAAGATGGAAATATATGATTTCGATTTGAGGTGATTTTTAAAGATAAGATGCATTTATGTGATTTTCTTGTAGATTATGGCTCTTTTTATTGCTTACAAGTCATTATTGTTTGTGGTTCAATCAATAATAAAATAAAATAGAAGAATGGTAACATCTATGAGATTAAAGATAGTCTATGGAACAGCAGATTTCATATATTTAACTAAATTTGATACTAATGTATGTTTATATGGTTTTTTTGTGGATTAGACATTAACTTATAAGTCATTGTTGTCTGTGGGTCAATTATAAATATAATAGAATACAATAGAATAGAAGAACTTTAACATCTATAAGACCAAAAATAGTTTATGGAACAGCAAACTCTATTGACTTGAACTAAATCTGATACTGGTGTATCTATGTTAGCTAACTTTTCTTTTACTACTTTGAAATTCATATAATGTATGGGTTGTGCAAAGACTCAAGACTTGGATTTATGGTAAGCTTAAACAACACAAGATATATCTATGTGATTTTCTTGTTGATTATGTTATTAGTTATTGCTTATAAATCTATTGTCTTTGGTTCAATCAAGAATATAGTATAGAATACAATAATTTTGATATTCATGGGATTAAAGATAGTCTATGAAATAGCAAACCGATTACACTTAGCTCAATTTGATACTTGTGTGTCTATGAAACAACAAACCAATTACACTTAGATGAATTTGATACTTGTGTGTCTGTGTTAACCATCTTTTCTTTGACTACTTTGAAATGCATATTGTATTAATTGTACAAAGAATCAAGATGAAAATCTATGACTTGCATTTGTTGTAAGTTTTAATAATATACATCTGTGTGATTTTATTTATGGATTATGGTATTAGTTATTGCTTACAATTGTTGTTTGTCGTTCAATCAAGAATAATATAGAAATAAAAAAATTTAATGTCCATGTGATCAAAGATAGTTCATGGGACAATAGACACCATAGACTTAGCTAAATCTAATATTGGTGTATCTATGTTAAAAAAAATTATTACTTTAAAAATCATAAATGTATCGGCGGTTCAAAGAGCCAAGATAGAAATATGACTTGGGATTGAGGTAATTTTAACAAGATACATTTATGTGATTTTCTTGTAGATTATGGTACTGGTCATTTCTTACAAGTCATTGTTGTTTGTGGCTCAATTCAAAAGAATATAATATAATAGAATATTTTTAATGTCTATGAGATCAAAGATAACCTATAGAATAGAAGACCCCATAGACTTAGCTAAATATGATATTGGTGTACTATTTTGAAATTTACATAATGCATTGTTTGTGCAAAGATCTGATATGGAAATATGTGACATGTATTTGTGGTAAGTTTTAACACTTGATAAGATATGTTTATGAGGTTTTCTTGTGAACAATGGCACTGACTGATAGATCATTGTTGTATGTGATCCAGACAAGAATAGAATACAATAGAAGAGTTTTAATGTGCATGATGTCAAAGATACTATATAGCACAACAAGCATTATAGACTTAGCTAAAACTAATATTGGTGTATTTGTATTAATGATTTTTTTTTACTACTTTGAAATTCATATAATGTATGGGTTGTGCAAAGCCACAAGATAGAAAGATATGACTTGGATTTGTGGTAAGTTAAGAAAGATAAGAAATGCATATTTGATTTTCTTATGGCTTATGGTACTAGTCATTTCTTAATGTCATTGTTGTCAAGGGTTCAATCAAGAATATAATAGAATACATGAAATTTTAGACTTGACTAAAATTTGATACTAACGCATCCATGTTAACTAATTTTTTCTATTACTATTTTGAAATTCATATAATGTATTGGTTGTGCAAAGATTCAAGATAGAACATAGTTCCAAGACTATGTAGCTCCTAGCATGTCCTAAACCGACTGACCCTAGTTGAGTCCCAAGAGTACAGGACTCTCCAAGAACTTGCTCAAGGCAAGACTCACTAGAAACTGGTTTTTTTTGAGTTTTTTGTCGAGTCATGTCAAGTCTTGCCGATTTTTTGTTGGGACCTAATTTGGATTAGCATTGCTAGTCTAGGATGAGTTCTGAGTCTTGTTTCTATGAGATAGAAATATATGACTTGGACTGATGGTGATTTTTAACAAGATACATTTATGTGATCTTCTTGTACGTTATGATATTGTGTGTGTGAATTTTGTACCTGATCTGTAGACACAACACTTCAGTAAAACATTAGAGGTTAGCTAAAACCGAAATTGTGCAATAAATGAAAAACTAAACTAACCAAGCGATTTACTACCTTCTAGTAGATGCGAGTATGTATTCTCAGATTATACCAAGATCGGTGACCTTGACGACACCTAAATGAAGGATTTGAATGAAAAATCTAGATATAGAATGAATGCAATTAATCTATTTTTTTAGTTTTTCTGTGCAATAATATGATAAAAACTTGATATGAATCTATGCTAATAATGATATGGAAAACTGATATGCAAACTAAGCTAAGAAATGATATGAAAACTATGCAATAACAAATGAAAATCTCACAATAACTTGAATTCTCAAGATCGATTCTTCAGTCTCCAATTCGATAGTGTGAGTGTGCAATTCATGGATGGATCAATAATGAAGAGCTGAAGTCTTAATTTATAAAAATCTAGGGCTTTGGAGGTGCATGAAAGAAAGCCATAAATCACTCAAATAACTCAGGTTGATTTTTGAGTTATTTTTAAATAAAGGATAATTAACTCACAAAAACATGCAAAAGCAGAGATCAACTCAAAATAGAGTTTAGCTTTAATTGATAATTGATAGTTGTCTGCTTTTCTGATTGTGCATGTTTTATTTATGAATTAATTTAATAATAAAGTGATTTATTTCCAACTTAAATGATTTTGAAAAATAAAACAATTGATTTATGGGTTAATCAATCATTTTTCAAACTTTTATTCAAAAACAATATTATTAAAAATTGACAACTTGCTTTAATTAATTAAATAAGAATTTAATCAATTATTCATAGGATTTTAGATTTATTGTCAAAATTAAATAATACAATTTAAGAATAAATATAATTAACTTCAATTAAATAATTAAGTGGCAGAATTAAATCTAATTAATTAAATATTGAGAATATTCGATTAATCAAATTTTAGGATAAATTGGATTTATCACCAAATAATCATTAAATCAAAGATAATTAGGATAATTAGGAATATTACTAAGAATATTCCCTGATGCAAAATTTAGGATAATCAATTAGGATTCGATGATGTTCAAATGTGCCTTAGGTTAGGACTTCAATGTCGATTTCATTCGAATTGATGATGTAGGAGATTAATGAACCTATAGCCCATTTTTGGGGTATTACATTTTGCCCCTCTTTGAATTGTTGTGTGAAGCGCAGTGGTTCAAAGATAGCCTGTGTTTGATAAAGAATCTGATGTTTGAAATTGATATTGGTATGAGACAGAAGCTAATTGAAAGATTTGATATGAAGATAATAGGTCCTGAATGACCAAAGATAATGTTAACTATAACAGTAAATGAACCGATGATTGTGAAAAAGTGTCAAAACGTCTGATTCTGAACCTTATGATTGCGAAGAAGTGAGTGACCAATTCCAGACCCAATTGTCCTTATATTGAATCACATTGGTATCACATCCAAACCCTTTAGTTTTCGAAGAACCAAGGAAATAACACAATTGAACCGATAGTTGCAAAAACTGATACAATTTACAAGATTAAGAGAATACCAGATTGATATGGATCTCGATGAATCTGATATACCCCAAGTGATGATTGATTTTCCCCAAGCGATGAGGACTTTTGATGAGTCAGTAACTAGATGTGGTTGTTATCTTGAAAACTGAGGAAAGATATGATTCTAGTTTAGATTACAGACTTTGAATGATATGCAATACCATGCCCCCTTTGGGATTAAAATTGAAATTTGACAAGAAAAGTCAACGTTGATAGTTTAGAAGCATGTTAATTGATTGGAGAAGTGGTTAAATGCATTCAAGAATGCATTCTGCATCGTTTGGAGGTCCTGGAGACCAAGTTTGACTAGTTGTGACCATGAGTAGACCATGGTTGACCAAGTTGAAATTTTGATAGTTTGAAGTAAGATAATCAGTTAAGTTGAATTCTAGATCTCTTTGATGATTGAAGGTTGATTATGCAAGCAGTGAATAATATAAACGATCTCAGATTTTGATTTTGATCCCAAAAAAAGGATTCTACTTACTGTTTCGTTGGAGGAACCTTCATGTGAGATTCAGCTCTTATGATATGTTTTTAGCATTTTTGAAGAATCGTTTAAGCATTTAAGTTTAATTCAATAATTTGTGAGATCATGCAAACATGCAAAAATGCAGAGAGACATGCAGTATGAAATGAAACCTAAGACCTAGGATCTAGTCACTGATCATGTGTCGGTCATTCTCATCATTGAATTTCTAGGTAACCGGATAAATCAATACAATGCCCACTAGTTATGAAACCATAGACATATGAATATTGATTTGTATGCACAGGAATCAATACAACACCCACTAATTAGGAAACCATGGATATATGAATATTGATTTCATTTTTGGAATGTCGAATTAGATATAAGCACCAAGGCATAAACGCCAAGATGACCTGAATATCATGTCCATTTTGATATAGAAATTTGTATAAGTATCAAAACATAAGCATCGTGATGACCTGAATACACCTTGCGGTTCAAACACATCAAACAGTCAAGAGATCATTCAAAATCCAGTGTGAATTACCCGTAGTGACCCTTTATCGTTCACATCCTTAGGTAAGATCGCATTTCACAGTAGGAGAAAGAACTCACTCAAAAAGACAATAGTTAGATCAAACTTCCTTGAATTTTCCAGGTATCAATGGTCGAGGTACGCATGACCATCCAATTCAAGATAGAGGCTCTTACATTCGAACACTATTTCAATCCAGAATGTCCAAAGCTGTTAGATTTTCACATACAAGGAAAAGACAAAGAAAAGATTATGCCCCCAGTCATCACTCTCTAAATCATGTAAAGGACATCATGGAAGAGCTCGAAGGGACACAATATGCAAGAAATCTCAATGTGAATCAGTAAGCATACAAGGAGATAAAAGCATGTAAAAAGCACAGATTGTTTTCAGTTTGTTTTTTATGTTTGATTGCATTGTCGGAGATGCAAAATCCTTTCTGGAGACAAGACTGACTGACTAACTCGAATGAAGCGTCAAAGGACTCTGACTTGATATGATACATCTAAGATACATTGGAGGCCATAGGATATGACTTTGATTGCCCCCAAGTTTTAACATTGATAGGATACCGATGCTTGAGCTGATTGGTGTACAGACCGACTTATTGAAAACTGGAAATGTAGAAACAAACTGGGAGATATGTACAAACTAAAGCAAGACTGAAAGCTAGGAAAGACCAAGATTTTTGCTGATAGATGGAGCATTTTGAAACAAGTGGCACCCGTTTGTCAGGTTTTCACCATCTTGGCAGAGATTCTATTTTTGCTACCAGGGCGCCTGTTTCTAGGTTTTCACCAAGGCACTTTTTTCTTTTTCTCATTTTTTTTGTATTTTTTATATTTTTTACTTTTTTGTGAATCATCAAGGCACCTATTGCTAGGTTTTCACCAAGATGTTCATTTTTTCAGGACTTTTTTAGATTTTTATAATTTTTTAGGACATTTTACCATACATTGAATGCCTTAGGCATATAATTTCTTTAGATGGAGAACATTGATTGGTTCTCAGAGCTATTCTCCTTCAGTTGTTGAGAGTTGATAGGCACCAGAGCCAAAAGTAGCAGTGATTACAAAGGGACCCAGCTAGTTGGGTTCAAACTTCCCCTTGCATTCTCAATGTGATTGATTTTTAGGATTCTCTCTCAAGACTAGATCACCAACTTGAAATTCATTGTGTCTGACTTTCTTGTTGTAGCCTCTAGACATTCTTTTCTGATACACTCTGAGATGATCATACGCTGCTTGTCTACGCTCATCTAGTAGTTCAAGTTCTTGCAACCTAGACACTCTGTAGTCATCATCAGTTACTAGACCATGCATTTAGATTCTTAGTGATGGGATTTCAACCTCAATAGGTAGTACTGCTTCATACCCATAAACTAAAGTGAAAGGTGTAGCCCCAGTAGTTGTTCTGATACTTGTTCTGTAGGCCCAGAGAGCTAGATTGATCATGAGATGCCAGTCTCTTCCTATTTTATTAACTGTACGATGCAAGATTTTCAATAGATTCTTGTTAGAAGCCTCTGCTTGTCCATTCCCTTAAGGATAGTAGATAGATGACCAATGTTGTGTGATCTTGAATTTGGCACATAGATCATCTAGGTCTTTATTCTTGAATTGCCCACCATTTTTTGTGATTAAGGAATGAGTTATCCCATATTTGCATATGATATAGTTCAATATGAACATAGATATTTGCTTCCCAGTTGCTTGTGTCAAAGGGACTGCTTCTACCCATTTTGTAAAATAATCTGTAGCTATGATTATATGGGTGTGTCCATTAGAAGAATGAGGATGTATAGCTCCTATAAGATCAAATCTCCATTGGTGAAAAGGCCATTGTGTAGTAAAGGAAATTAGATCTCTCCCTGGAGCATGAATTAAGTTGCCATTCACTTGACATTTTTGACAATTCTTAGCAAACTCTATAGACTCTTTCTTCATTTCAGGCCAATAGTACCCAACCCTAATAAGTTTTCGAGCTAGTGTTAAACCATTTGAGTGTGACCCACAAATACCATCATGGACTTCCTCTAATGCACATTGAGACTCTTCCCATTCTAAACATCTAAGTAGCGTACCATCTAGACCTCTTTTGTACAGATCATGACCAATGATGACATATCAGGAGGCATTACAAATAAGGTATCTCTTTTCATGGTGGTTGAAGGTATTGGGAATGATTTGGTCTTGGAGATAGGAAAATAGGTTTTTATATCTGGATGAATCATGACCAACAATAGTACAAATCATGTGGGTTTTAGGGGAATCATATGCAGGATAAGATAGTGCTTCCACTAGGAACTCATAGCATAGCTCATGTTCAGGCTATTGTAATAAAGTAGATAGCATTGCCATTGCATCGGTAGTCTTATTCTCTATTCTAGGAATTTGCTCAAATGTGATAGATAGGAAATACTTCTTTAGATCATCTACCATTCTCTTGTAAGGAATGAGTTTTTCATCTTTATTTTGGTACACATCATTGACTTGATGGATAACAAGTTGTGAGTCTCCATGAATGTGTAGTTTTGTTACCCTCCATTCAATTGCTATTTTCATACCATTCAAAAGGGCTTCATATTCAGCAATATTGTTTGTGCAAGGGAACTTTAATCTAAATGCTTTTGGGATTGAATATCCTTGAGGAGTTATGAAAAATATGCTTGCTCCTGATCCATTCTGTGTATAGGAGCCATCAAAGAATAACTGCCATTCTCTAGAGGAAAGAGTCATGATAGAGGAATCTAGAAATTCCATTTGCATTGATGTATTATCAATCATAGGTGCATCTACTAATTGATCAGCAATAACCTATCCTTTGATAGCCTTTCTTCCCACATATTCAATGTCAAATTCACTTAAGAGCATAACCCATTTAGCTAATCTACCTGTGAGGGCAGCTTTGCTTAGTAGGTACTTGAGTGGATCAATCTTAGCTAGCAATTGTGTGGTATGAGCTAACATGTAGTGTCTCAGTTTCTGGGATGCAAAGATCATAGCTAGACAAGCTTTCTCAATCATTGAATATTTCTTCTCATATGCAACCAATGTTCTACTGATATAGTATATAGCTCTTTCCTTTTTGTTCTCATCATGTTGTGCTAGCAATGCCCCTAGTGATGTATCTGTAGCAGAGACATATAAGATCAAAGGCTTCCCATGAATAAGAGGCATCAAAATAGGAGGATTTGATAGATATTGTTTGATATCGTCAAATTTCTTCTCACATTCTTCATTCCATGCAAAGGTCACACCTTTATGTAATGTTTTTGTAAAAGGTTGTGATATATCTGCCAGCTGTGATATAAATCTTCTGATAGATTGAACCCTTCCTTGCAATGTCCTCATTTGACTAATAACTTTGGAGGTTGCATTTCCATTATAGCTTTTACATTAGCTAGATCAACTTCAATGCCCTTCTTTGAAACTATGTATCCTAAGAGCTTTCCAAAAGTGACACCAAAACCACACTTCTTAGGATTTAGTCTGAGACTAAATTTTTCCATTCTGTCTAGTATCTTGCTCAAGTCATCTAGATGTGCAGCTCTAATCATGGATTTTGCTAAAGTATCATCAACATAATTCTCCATAGTCCTATGCATCATGTCATGAAAAATAGAGGTCATGGCTCTTTGATATGTAGCACCAGCATTTTTAAGCCCAAATGGCATGACATTCCAACAAAAGGTGCCCCATGCACATGTAAAAGCAGTTTTCTCTTGATCCTCTAGAGCAATTTTTATTTGATTATATCCAGAAAAACCATCCATTAGAGAATACATCTCAAAGCCCGCAGTCATGTCCACTATCATATCAATGTTAGGTAGTGGAAAAACATCCTTAGGGCATGCTCTATTTACATCTCTAAAGTTTGTGCATACTCTAATTGATTTATCTAGTTTTGAAATAGGTACAATATTAGAGATCCACTTGGCATAGTCAATAACTCAGATGAATTCAGCTTTCAGGAGCTTCTCTAATTCAGCTTTTACCAAGAGTGCAACATGGGGATGCATCTTTCTCAATTTTTTCTTGACAGGTTTGACATTTGGAGCTATAGATAAATGATACATTATAAGATTAGGATCCAACCCCGGCATATCTAAATATTTCCATGCACAGTTGATCTTCTTTTCTATTAGGAATGATGTAAAAAAAAATTTCTCTTCTTCTGATAAAGATTGTGCTACATGGATCAATTATGGTTCCTCTATTGTTCCCAAATTGATAGATTGAGTGGGCTCAATTAGAACCAGAGATCTGTCCTGTAAATGACTTAGAAGGACATCAAATATCTCATCCTTACGTGCCTTAGAGAGGTTTTCACCTTCGGATACGTCTTTTATTTTTACTTTTGTAGGTTCTGAGACTGCCACAAAGTGGTTTTCACCCTCAGAACTCTTTTTCTTT
The DNA here is from genome assembly GCA_027943335.1 of Chamaecyparis obtusa. Taxonomy (NCBI): domain Eukaryota; kingdom Viridiplantae; phylum Streptophyta; class Pinopsida; order Cupressales; family Cupressaceae; genus Chamaecyparis; species Chamaecyparis obtusa. Next base: position 134,041 of record BSBK01003886.1, read on the forward strand.
TTCTTTTTATTCTTATTTTTCTGACTAAGATATTTGATGTCTGACTCCGTCATGCTAACATTGGGTTCACTGATGGAAGTACTCATAGGCTCAACTACATTGAGGTAAGAAGCAAGGGCATAGTCATTTGGGAAGGTATAAATACCATGGCTCGGATTTGTGGAGGTTTGATCGATAAGTTTTGGATATTGGATAGTCAAAGTGGGGAAAGATTGGGAGATAGTGTTTACGGATATGGATCTGTCATCATTGGTCCTAACTCGATGCTCAAGTTCAAAGGTGATATTACAACTTAAGACATTCAATTTGTGAATAGGCTCAATGTTGTTGTGGGAGTCCAATTCAGCCCTAGGTGGATCAAACTCGATAGGTTCATCATTTTTCTCTAGACTTACATTGGGTTCAGGTGCATATTGGTGAATAACATCAACATTTTTCTCTATAATAATCTCATCTTCTTCTGGAATGGCTCCCCATTCATAGTCATTAGATTCTTCATCTATGCCTCTAGTAAATCTAAGAACATGAGTAAAGTCAGGTTGAATACCCTAAGAAGGGTTACCCTCATATTCTGATTTGAATTCATACTCATGAGAATCTATCTTAGAACAACTACCACCTTCCTCTTCTTGATTATTTTTGAGATTAGCTGGTTCTTGTGTTGCAACTATCTCTTGATTGATAGTAGGTTCTTGTGTCTCTACTACATTAATTCTTTTGATTGGATCATCTTTATCATCAAGAAGGTATTTGATCTCTTTAGGCAAATTTTCATAGGGGATGAGTTCTGAGCTATTTGAATCACTATCTGATGGTTCAACTTCCTCTTTCTTAAGAAGAGGTTCACCTGGTGCAATCTGCTCTATGACATGAGAACAATTACCTTTGAGGTGAAAGGGTTTCAGTTTAAATCCTAAGCCAACTTTGTCTTTATTCTCTCTACCAGTATGGGGGAGAGGTGCCTCAAGACCTTTTCCTCTAACTCCTAGAGGTCCTTTACCTGAATATCCCATCTTAGCTATTAATTTATCTCTTGGGCCATATGACTTAGAAGGATCTTTTGGTACCACTGAGTTACTAGTTTTAATATCATGGGATTCAGATTCATCTTTGTATAGCCATGCAAGCATAGCTTCATCCTCTTCAAATTATTGCTTGGAGACTTGTTCTGCTACAAAATTCTTTTTATATGCCTCAAGGGGTTCTTTAGATTCTGGTTTGGATTGTTTCAAAGATTTTCCATAAGACTTAGGTGAGATAGGGAGAGATGTCAAAGATAAGACTAGCTCCATAGTATATTCTCCCATACTATTTTCTTTGATATTAACCTCTTTTGCAAGATCTTCCATTTTAGATGTGGATGCTTCTTTAGTTGGTTCAATGGAAGATTCTCTATTATTAGGCACAAGCTTATCTGCACTTTCCTTCAATGTATTGCAAGTAGTGGATATGTCTTCTGGAATAGTGACCTCTACTCCTTCATAAGGAAATTTCAAGCATTGGTGAAATGTAGAAGGAATAGCTTTCATCTCATGTATCCATGGTCTCCCTAGAAGAATGTTGTAAGCCAAAGGTAGATCAAGAACTTGACATATAGTATCTCTGATAACTAGACCTACTCTGATAGGTAAGACAATGGTGCCTTTAGAAGATCTTTCTTGTTCATCATAGGCTTTGATAGTTATTTTCTTTCTAGGATCAATAGCCAATTCTGAAAATCCCAATTGTGTGATCAAGTTGTAAGAACAAATGTTTAGGCCAACACCTCCATCTATCAACACACGTTTGACTCTATGGTTCTAGATCAAGACTTCTATATGCAAGGGCTAGTTATGTGGGTGACTCAAGGATTTGTCATCTTCCTCTGAAAAGGATATATATTGTAGAGACGTAAGATGTCCAACCATAGTCTAGAACCTGTCTAAATCAAGGTCATCACGAACATTGGATCTAAGCAAATCTTTGTCTAGAATGGCTCTGTGAGATGGAGATATTCGAGGCAACTCAAACATGGAGATTTTTGCATTAGTGTGTTAGAGTTGTTGAACAATGCTATAAGATGTTGGCCTTGTATCTTTAGGATTGGAAGATTTAGAAACAACCTTCTATTTGGAAGCAGAAGAAAGATTGAAGGGCATCTTAGGGACTTTTGATGAATCTGGGATTTGTCCATTTAGATGTGCCTGAGCTTGTGATCGAGTAACTACGTTAGCTAAAGAATGATCTCTATCTCTTTGTACAATTGTGATGACATTGCAATGTTTAGAGAGACAAGGTTCAACCATATTGATAACAACATTATTTCCAAGGTAAGCATAATTGACTTTGCCCCCATATTAGGCTGAGAAGATGAGACTTCTTGACCATGTTTCAAAAATGGTTCTGTGAATGCTATATGATCATTATTGCTCTTATGATTTTCAATGGTGATATCTCCCTTATCAATCAGATCTTGGATAGTATGTTTCAAGCGTAAGCAGTTATTAGTTTTGTGACCTTTACCCTGATGGAAATCACAGAATTCATTCTCTCTCCACCATTTTGGTTTAGGATCTGAATCAGGTGGTTAGATCTCAGGAAAAGAGATGATGTTGTTGGCCAGCAGAGTTCTCATAGATGATTCTAAAGATTCTCCAAGAGGAGTGATCGTTCATTTATTATCAGCGGACCAATTTTTATACTCTGGCTTCTTTTGAGATGATTCAAGCACCTTTTGTTCTGAAGCTTTTATGGCTTGGGTACCAATAGTTAGATTGAAAGCTGGTGCCTTTAATGGGGCATAGATGGTATCAACAACACCATCTATGGAAATGCCTTTATTATTATTCCAATTTTTATTCTTGTCTTTAGAACTGGATCCTGATTCGTACTTGTCTTTTTGAAGTGTGATTTCTCCTTTTTTCACAAGCACTTTTTCAATTTTGATCGCATTGTCTACCATTTTATCAAAAGATGTATAATCTTGCATTTGTAAAAGGTAGTTGATCTCTGGAACAAGATTATTGATGAAGATTTCTAGTTTCTTAGTTTCTGGAATAGGCCTAGCATATAGAGAGAATTTCTTCCTCCATCTTTTGAGAAATGTCAAGAATGGTTCGCCTGGATATTGCTTGAGATTACAGATATCAATCATGGAGACTAGATGTTGAATGTTGTAGGAGTATTGCTAATAGAACAATTTGATCAACTCCTCAAAATTTTTGATAGTAGAAGGCAATCTAGAGAACCAATGAATGGCTGCTCCCCCTAGAGATCGAGGGAAGAGACGCATCAGATAGGTTGGTTTGTGCATGAACTCCATAGATTGTGTACAAAATTCCCTGACATGATCTTGGGGATCTGAGTGTCCATCATACTTATCATACTTAGGCATCTCCACTCTTTTTGGGAATGGTGGCATGTACAAGTCTTTGTCAAATGGAAAAGGACATAGGGCCTCCATGGAGAACTCCTTGGGTTCCTTTTCTTTCTCAAGGTTATTAAGCTTGACTTGCATGGCATGCATCTATTTCATCATAGCTATGAGTGGAGTTTCTTCCTCATGTGTAATGATATCTTCAACATTAAAGTTGGGAGGAAGTTTAGCTCCTTGATGAGCTAATTGCAAAAAGTATGCCTCTCTGTCTTCTTTCAAGAAATGCTTCATCATTTGTTTGAGTTATCATCATTTTGATATTGAGAAATTTCTTCAGGTGTGGGTTCCTGATCTGCACCATGTTGAGATTGAGCTCTTTGAGAGCCCAAGTTTTTCCCTGCTTGAGACATGGTAGGAGTTCTACCTAGGATAGATTGATGTGGATTTTGTTGGGTACCTCCATGAGTTGATGAAGGAGGAATGTAACCAGTTTTTAATCAAAGGTTGCCAGCACCATCATCTTTGTAAAGACCAAAATTGAAGAGTTGCTCAAAATTTGGACCTATGTGAGTCAAAGGTAAAGTATGAGATATTTCCCCAGATTTCTTATGTGAGGAAGCTCTAGTTTCCACCATTAACCCTAGGTGAAACAAAAGAACAATATGAAGACAACTGAAGAACGGATTGATTCAAGAAGATCAAATGATGCAACCTTGTCAATGTTTGGTTGATTGAAGCTTGGATTAGATGTAAATGAAGGAGACCATGCCCTAGATGTATGGGTGGATTCCCAAAAGATAGAGGACACGAGTTCACAACACTTATCCATTTTGATGATTGATTGAAGATTGATAGTTATGACAAGGTTTTGACACAAGATGATAAAGACTCAAATTGATTAAACAGAAGGCTAAATCAGATTCAAAAGGCCACTTTAGGAAAATGATTGGATTCTCAGTATTCACTCCCCTATTCCTGACATAGTGATTTGTTTGACAGATTTTGGAAATGGGTTGGAAAAGCTAGGTCTCTGACAGTTCTGACAACTTTTTGACAACTTTTCAAAATTTCCCAAATGAATTTCTCCAGGCTTGTACGATAGTGGGTATAGCATGAAACGATAATTGAAAAACCCATACAACTATTGCAAAACTTGCACGATAGTTTATTGCATGAATTTTGACTTTTTGGAATTGACTAGCAACAAAACTTGTACGACAATGTACCTGATACCATATGACAATCTGGGGGTTCTGAAATGACAATAGCCAAAAGTCGTATGACTTTCTGACTTTACAAAACAACTATTGACTCCAAAAAGGTGTTTGACATCAGATTTTGCAATTTTTAAAGTTTTCAATTTTAGATTGTTCACAAAATTGGTTGTCCAGATTTGAAGATTGTAGCGGATCGATTCGTTCTTAGTAACCAGATAGATAAACAAGAACGCAAAACAACAAGCAAGTGATTTCAAGCACGTCTAAAAATAATGAATAGGGGACAAAGCAACCCTACGCATGAAAAATCAAGTAACTGAATTATGCTAATCCCTAGGAGTGCTAATAGTGTATGTTCCAAAAAGTTTTGCAATAATGCACATATTCCTAGAAAAATGAAAATTTGGCCTCACTAGGGTTTTTAGTAATGGTCTGACTCTACAACTTTTATGATCTCAAGAGGGAAAACTCCAATCTAGGTGCACCAAGGTTTTAACATAGTCTGAGAACTTAATCTTCAGGATCTGCTAGGGAGATCTAACAGCCCAATAAGAGACCACACCTGTGGAGATTTCTTCCATAAGGACATTTATATAGTGGTTGTCACTACCATGGTGAAAATGGCTATTACCGCTTGAGGTTCTATCAATGTGGTTGACCCAATTAAGGGAATGTCCACTGCAGTTAACCCTCTCTAAAGGTGACTCACAAAATATACCACATGGGGACTAGATCAAATTCAAGGATCTGGGTTTCTGGTACTATCCAAAAAGGAAGTAGAGCATAATCCCCTGGCCTCTTCACTTCACCAAAACAAAGCAGACAGATAAATCTGACATGCTAAGACTCAGATTATCTTACAAAGATCTATGACATCAACCCCTTATGATCTATCAACCTCTCTAAAGAGAGAATGCATCGATCAAAAGTTGAAGACACATGGATCTAGTAGAACATGAGACTCCCTCAGTATCCTCCCTACCTACAAGGGTTCCTTCATTGAGAAGAGTTTTTCTGGAAACTCACTCTCTCAAGAGCCATGAATAGTGTTCATAGGGCCTATTTACTATGTGTAACAAAGATGCTGAAAGCAAATCTATGTTCATTTTTAAAGCCCAAATGAAATGTGTGATATGGAAAAAGAAAGGCACCCAAGCTAGACACACAAGATGTTCTTTTTAATCCAAATCAAAATGTTATCAGCTAAGAAGGTTACCTTAATTCCTTGCAATGCGCTTAGTAGATTTTTACCTATTTTTAGAAATTCTCACACTTTTCCCAATTAAAACCAGAAGAAATCAATCAGAAATAGCAAATTTCAATCATTAATGTTAGCTATCAGTCAAAATCTGGAAAAAAAATTTGGAAAGCTGACTGAAAAAGTGAAACAACAATCGAAACCTGGCACTAAAACTTATATGATAGTGGATCACCCACCAGACACCAGTCCAAAAACTCGTATGACACTAGGTACTAGATCATATGACAATATAGATTCCAAACGACACTGTGATCCTAGCGGTATGATCCTTGATCAAATAAACTATCATACGACAGTGGGTATCTCCTTGTATGAGTTTCTGAAAAAACTCATATGACAACTGTACAGACAGAAATTAAAAATCATAGCTTTGATAGAAAAAGTGCTAAAAAAAATTATTATTTTTTTTTGCAGGCAAAAAAAGAAATAAAAAATAACGTCCTACAAATTATACCAGAACCCTTGAAACCCTTAACCTCAAAAGATAGAAAATTGATAGAAATGAAGGGAAACCCATTTTAGGGCCCCACGGTGGGTGCCAAAAATGTGTGTGTGAATTTTGTACCTGATCTGTAGACACAACACTTCAGTAAAAAATTAGAGGTTAGCTAAAACTGAAATCATGCAATAAATGAAAAACTAAACTAACTAGGCGATTTACTGCCTTCTAGTAGATGCGAGTATGTATTCTCAGATTATACCAAGATCAGTGACCTTGACGACACCTAAATGAAGGATTTGAATGCAAAATCTAGATATGTAATGAATGCAATTAATCTATCTTTTTGGTTTTTCTGTGTAATAATATGATAAAAACTTGATATGAATCTATGCTAATAATGATATGGAAAACTGATATGCAAACTAAGCTAAGAAATGATATGAAAACTATGCAATAACAAATGAAAATCTCACAATAACTCGAATTCTCAAGATCGATTCTTCAGTCTCCAATTCGACAGCATGAGTGTGCAATTCGTGGATGGATCGATAATGAAGAGCTGAAGCCTTAATTTATAGAAATCTAGGACTTTGGAGGTGCATGAAAGAAAGTCATAAATCACTCAAATAACTCAGGTTGATTTTTGAGTTATTTTTAAATAAAGGATAATTAACTCACAAAAACATGCAAAAGCGGAGATCAACCCAAAATAGAGTTTAGCTTTAATTGATAATTGATAGTTGTCTGCTTTTCTGATTGTGCATGTTTTATTTATGAATTAATTTAATAATAAAGTGATTTATTTCCAACTTAAATGATTTTGAAAAATAAAACAATTGATTTATGGGTTAATCAATCATTTTTCAAACTTTTATTCAAAAACAATATTATTAAAAATTGACAACTTGCTTTAATTAATTAAATAAGAATTTAATCAATTATTCATAGGATTTTAGATTTATTGTCAAAATTAAATAATACAATTTAGGAATAAATATAATTAACTTCAATTAAATAATTAAGTGGCAGAATTAAATCTAATTAATTAAATATTGAGAATATTCAATTAATCAAACTTTAGGATAAATTGGATTTATCGCCAAATAATCATTAAATCAAAGATAATTAGGATAATTAGGAATATTACTAAGAATATTCCCTGATGCAGAATTTAGGATAATCAATTAGGATTTGATGTTGTTCAGATGTGCCTTAGGTTAGGACTTCGATGTCGATTTCGTTCGAATTGATGATGTAGGAGATTAATGAACCTATAGCCCATTTTTGGGGTATTACAGATACTAGTCATTGTTTATAGGCAATTGTTATTTGTAGTTCAATCAAGAATAGAATAAATTAGAATAGAAGAATTTTAATGTTCGTGAGATTAAAGATAGTCTATGGAACAATAGACCCTATAGACTTAACTACATCTAATATTGGTGTATCTATGTTAATGATCTTTTTTCTTACTATAAAACTCAAATAATAAATTGGTTTTGCAAAGAGTCAAGATGGAAATATATTACTAGAATTTGTGGTAAATTTTAATTAGATAAGATATGTATATATGATTTTATTCTAGAATATGACACTAATCATTGTTATATATGATTCAATCAAAATAGAATACTATATGGTTCAATCATAGTAGAATAGAAAAAAATAATTTTAACATCTATAAAATCAAAAGTAATCTATTGAACAATAGATTATATTTTTTTAACTTTTAAATTTATGTTGAATAATCAGTAAAACACTTCATACTGAACTCCCCAACCCTATTCTCTTCAAACAACCCAATATAAATAAACTAACAGTAGTGCCTATTTTGCGGGCAACAATGAGCCAATAGGGTTTTTGCTTTTATGATTCTTTAAATTGTGCCATATTCGACATTTAGGCCACATAAACTATATATGGTCACTTTAGTTCCGTGGGTTGTGATCCTCAACTTAAACAACAATTAAATTACATCAAGAAATAATTTTTTTCTTTCCAGCTAGTTTTGTAGGTTGTGATCCTCAACTTAAACAACAAATAAAATTTTTATTTCACTATAGTACCCATGTAGTGAGATGCAATGGAACAAATGAAGAGTATGATTGTTGAGATCTTTGTGTGTTCTAGCTTCTACAACTGCATAAGTAAACTTCTTTATTTTCCAATGATAAGACCTGAAAGACATACTTATTATGTGAGGATATAAATGTGAAAGAGTAGCAATTTATGTTTATACAATATTTTTTATAAGTTCCTATCCAAATATTTTTAGGTTAATTGAAGTGATTGCAGTGGTATAATTACTGTCATAACTTACAATTCTATGTAAATGGGAGGAGCATGACTTGTAGCATAGCTTGTACACGGGTGACACAAATTTGAAAATTTTATCAAAACCCTTCAATGCCACCAAGGCAGCAACATATCTTAGTAGAAAGATCTCCCAAAATGAGCAAGAAGCAAGACATTATAACATGACCAAGAAGTAGCACATCATGTTGCTACATACAGTAAACCCGCCACAACTTTTTTGTTCACGGTGCTATGCTTGTCCACAAAATGTGAGTACATGAGAGCTTAGATTAGTATTGCTTACAAAAAAAATTCATTTTGCAATGCGACATAGTTATGGAGAGTGAAAGCTAAATTACCTTTGCATTATTGTGTAGTAGGTGCACTTAAAATGTCAAAGTCAATAGCAGTTTGTTGGCTGTAGCCTAGATATGTGCATGTGGATCACTTTATGATTGGAAAAGATATATGTAATGTTAGCACATGCAACCGCTTGTATTAGTTGTGAGTACATGCAGTTGTACTCCTTTAATCTTGCATCTGCAATGGTGGTTTTTTTCATGAGTTACTCCAAAGTATAAGTTGCATGCTCTACTTTTGTATAAGCTAACAAAGGAGGAGTTTGAATTGACTCTTCATCCCTCTTGAGATCTACCTTCTTTTCCTCTTAAATTTTAGTCATTATGATTATTTATTCATTGTAAATATAATTTTTGTAATTCAATTGAGCACAATGTAATCAATTGTGTTTTTATTTTTTGCAACTCTATTTTATGGCTACCGAGATGGAAAATTCACTCAGTAAGGTAAAGCAAAAAGTTGGTCGCTCGGTAAGCGGAAAGGTTTAGGCAACAAGTGATGTAATTGGAATTTTAAATGAAGTACACTGAGCAAGAAAAAGGTATTAAATATGGATGGAATGGACATTTAATGATTAGGTATGATGAGTTGGATGATAATGATGATGAGGAAAGTTAGTTACAGAGATCTACAATTATGAAAATTCAAGAATGTTAGGAGAAATAAAAGAATGGAAACAAGATCAAAAAATAATCCAAGAAGTGAAGTGCAAGAAGGATTTTACCAAAACAAAATGTGAGAGAGAGATGCAAGATCAAACACCAAAACTAAGATAATACTCCAAGAATCCAACAAGAGCCAAGAGATTTTTGTAAGGAGAAAAGAAAAGAAAAACCCCTTTGTGTATTATGAATGATACATGAAAATCCTAAAGAGAGAGAGAGAGAGAATATGAGCAAGAAGTTCAATAAAATATGATAGAACTACTATGCAAGAGGAGAGAAATTGTGTGAAAGAATTGTGAAAAAAAATTGTGTGAAGTGTGTGGAGAAGCATCTCTTAAGTAGAGATTAGTGAAGGAGTTTGCATGTAACTCTCATGTGAATGAATGCCACATTCATACTAAGTGTGTGCCAAGTGTGAGCATCCTCATAAGGAGGAATAAACTATTTTCCTTATTAAAGGAATTACAAAATATGAGTTTTCCTCCCACTTGGACTAGAGGAAAAAATTACATGTAGAGATTCCTCTAGGAATATCCTAAATAAAATAAAATGAGGATACCTTTGTTTATCCTCAAATTAAATGAAACAACCAAGGAAAGATTACTAATTCTAACATCCATCTTTAATCTTTATTTAGGGATATTAGAGAAATAGGTATCAAACCCAAATGTTTACAATGTTTTTGAGATTGTTCTTTAGAAAGAGTTTTTTTTAAGATATCGACTGCTGGATCATTTCCCTTGCAATGGATGAGGGACTCATGTTTATCTACAATTTGATCTTTCATGAAGTGATTCTAGAGTGATATGTTCTTGGAGCTTGAATGGTACATAGGACTCTTTGAAATAGTATTTTGATTATTACAATATAAAGGTGTAGGTTCTTGTAGAGGAGGACCCACATCTTCAGGTAATCTTTGATTCCATAGAACTACTTTAGATGCATGTGTGCATTCTAAATATTCATTTCCAGTAGAAAATAGAGATGGAGATGGATCAACACTTGAGCCTACAATAAGGCAAAAAATACTAGTAGATATCCCATCATTGGGATCTCCTAGTGCTGAATCAGTAACACTTTGGAAAGAAAAATCATATTGTGAATCATAAAATAAATCAGTTATGTAATCATCAGCTTCAGAAAACAAATTTGTAATGTATCCATCATTATATGAAAAATCAAGAGGAGTGGAGTTATTATAATCAACATCATTATCACTGGCATTGTCATTATCATAGTCATCATTATTGTCCTCCACAATAACCATTGGATTAGTACTATAATCAGAATCTTGAACTTTAGAAAAATCATGAAGTTCATCTTGAACAATACACACAACTCTACTAGGAGATTCAAAAAGAGGTAATGTAACATTGAGAAAAGTAGAAATAATGTCCTCTTCTTGTTCTAAAATATCATCAAAAGTGGAATTAGAAGAATCATCAAGTGTGAATGCATTATAAGAATAGCCATCATCATATGATTCATCCCAAATAGGAGAATTATTGAAAAGAGGAATATTATCATAGTGAGGATTAGACATAATTAAATAAATAAAATGATAAGATTAAGCCAAACCGAGTGAAATACATTGAAGATAAAATGCTAAAGGATGAGAAAAATAAATTTAACGCAAATGTTACCAGTTAAATTGCAAGAAAAATAAAAAAATTTTAAATTTTTAAATTTTTTGTTTAAATGAGAAAACATTTTTTTTATTGCATCTAATTAGAAAATTGGAAATTAGAATTGTTGGAAATTTAGTTGGGAAATGTGATACTGAGAGGGGGAAATTAAATGACAGATCCAGGCACAAAGGGAGGTAACAAAATAAGAATGGTATGATATACTCAGTTTTGTATATGTATATATCTTATGGGGAGTATTTTGCTAATACTAAGTACTCTTGTAAATATAATTATAAATGTTATGACAAAGTGTTTTTGCCACTAATGTCAAAGGGGGAGATTGTAGATCCCTATAGTTTTGTTATCTATTAGCGTCTTACACTTAGTCATTATTTAGGCAATGTTGGTCGGTTATCACTGTGATCGAGTCATCATGTATAGGCCGAGTCATGTAATATATATTTACCGAGCAGTAGTCATTGTTGAGTAAACCAATGGTCGCTAAGTACTTTTGTATTAGCCGAGTTAGTTTTTGTCGAGCTATGTAAAGTAGTTTATACCGAGTGATAGATATATCAATGAACACCGAGTGCAGTGAATGTCAAGTACTAGATACATCAATTGCCGAGTTAACCAGAACTGACATATGAGTTTGTTATGGCACAATCATTGAGGTAAAACATTTTGGCCGACACTCATGTTTTTTATTTTGTTTGTTGAGGAAATCACGGAGGTGATTACACTTCTATTTTACAATCATTGATCCCAATGCAACACTTGGAGCCAATGAGAATTAGGAAAGCTTAAGCGGAAAAAAGAGTAAATCTAAATCATAGATCTTAAATCTTGAAGAAGTTCAGTTGTCTATATAAGGAGAAGATCTGAACCCTAACGTGTGTGTGAGGGGATGCAATGAGAATGAGAGGAATGAGTAGAGAATACATTTAGACCAGTGAAGCATTCTGATAGATTTTAGTGACCGAGTGTAACAGAGTAAAGCAGTGAAGGATAGAACACAAATAAACTTGATAGATAAGATCAAATCAAATACTGGAAGGAGAAGATCTGTAATTAGCATTCAGTGCAGACCGAAGGATCGGGTACTGAGACATTCTAACAAGTGTATCAGGGTAAATCTCTTAATAGAGTGGTTTTAATAGACCTTGTGTAATCTCTTAACCAAGTGTTTACTTAGTTGTAAGTTTTAAATCCTTTTGCAAGGTAGATTGTATAATTCTTTTAGCTCTTAATAGGGCAGACCCCTCACAGGGTAGATCATATTTTGTGATCAAATTTGTAGCCCTAAAAGGAAAACTTTATACTGCAGTAGTGAAGATTTGTGGGTGTCATCCCCACCCCAGTTTTACCTTTCAAGGGTTTCTAGGTAACCAAAGCTATTGTGTTATGAGTACTTTCTTGAATGATGTTTAGTGTATTAGTTCCATTACATTGATGAAGTTTTGTTAATGCTATGCAAAGTTTTTATGTAATGTGAAATGGATTAATAGGTGATATCTGATTCACCCCCCCCCCCCCCCTCCCCCCCTCTTAGTATCACATTTCCCAACTAAATTTCCAACAAGAATATTATTATATTGAAAAATTAAGTATGGGGTAAAAATGATTTTTAAAAAAATGAAGCAAAAATTTTATTTTAATGTTTAAACTTTTTTGAGATAAACAAAATTTCAATAAAATGAGTTAAAAATAGAAAAGAATCTAATGATTAAACAAAAATATTTATAATAGAGTTTCAAGAAACCAGAAAAATGTTATAATAATAAGATGAAATGATTATATTACAAATAAAGAAAAGGCCAATTAAAAAAATTGCAACTTTTTAAAAATGGTATGATTACCTACAATGATATATTACGAATGACATGATTAAATTAATTCAAGAATATAATGATAAAATAAGAAAAGGAATCTAATGATACAATATCAACCAAGAAAATTTATAATGAAAACATTCGCAACAACAATTATGTTAGAAAGAAAAAAGAAAATGCAGGGAATAAGTTGTCATGGAAAATACAGTCCCGGTGCGGGGGTCATATCTCCCAATTGAACTGTTGGATCGAGCTAAGATTTTGATATATTATTAATAATGAAGTTTTCAAGGTTTTTCTTGGAGCGATCTTCTTAATGTATTCGAATTCAAAAGTTATGAGTGATTGAGTGCGGTACTGTCATAATAAAGATTAATACATAGATATGGAGAGCTGTGAATGCCAAAACAAAATAGAGATATCAACAGACATTAGATGTTATAAAAATAATAAAAACTAATGTAGATTCAATCTTTTAATGAAGGAAATCAACTTATAAATGATAATAATCTCAGAGATGCATGCAAGAGGAAGTTAAAACTACTACGCTTTCTAGTTTATTGTTTTAATAGAACCTACAAGAATGTTAGAACATGCAAGAATGATAAAAGAAAATGCAAATCAAAACCTACAAAGATAAATGAGAATAACCTGAAGAGAGTTAGAATAGAACAAATGAACTAAATGAAAACCCTTGCGGTCTCCCAACAGAGGGTGTTGTTAGATCTAGATAAACACAACTTGAAATGAAAATTAGTAACCTTAGATCTAGCGGCAAGCCATCTAGAAAGGGTTAGAGAGAAAAAAAAAATATGAAGAAAACAAGTTAGAACTGCAACAAATATTAGATCTATAAAATAAACTTTTAAAAAGCTTGCTCCTTTGAATGGCACCTTCCTAGAAAACACTTAAACAAGGATTAGTAGCTCTGATACCATGTTAGGAAAAATAAAAGAATAGAAACAAGATCAAAAAATAATCCAAGAAGTGAAGTGCAAGAAGGATTTTATCATAAACTAAATGTGAGAGAGATGCAAGATCAAACACCAAAACCAAGATAATACTCTAAGAATCCAACAAGTGCCAAGAGATTTTTGTAAGGGGAAAAGAAAAGAAAAACCCCTTTGTGTATTATGAATGATACATGAAAAGCCTAAAGAGAGAGAGAGAGAGAGAGAGAAAGAATATGAGCAAGAAGTTCAATAAAATATGATAGAACTACTATGCAAGAGGAGAGAAATTGTGTGAAAGAATTGTGAAAAAAAATTTTGTGAATTGTGTGGAGAAGCATCTCTTAAGTAGAGATGAGTGAAGGAGTTTGCATGTAACTCCCATGTGAATGAATGCCACATTCATACTAAGTGTGTGCCAAGTGTGAGCATCCTCATAAGGAGGAATAAATTAATTTCCTTATTAAAGGAATTACAAAATATGAGTTGTCCTCCCACTTGGACTAGAGGACAAAATTACATGTAGAGATTCCTCTAGGAATATCCTAAATAAAATAAAAGGAGGATACCTTGGTTTATCCTCAAATTAAATAAAAAAACCAAGGAAAGATTACTAATTCTAACAAAGAAGAAGATCTATGGCTAGATCTAAGCGATAAAAAGAAGAAGTTTCAAGAAAAGTTCAAGTTTCTAGGTGAAAAGGAAACGTGTTACCAAGATCTAGATCTAATGAATAATGAATTCAATAGTCAAGATTGATTAATGGAAAATGTAATAAAGGAGATTAAGAGGAAAAAATTGTCTATATAAAGGATGATCTTGTATGGACAATGGGCTAGAAGACTAAATAGTTGAAGGGTTACCGACTATTTTAGAGGTGAGGGAATAGAGGGATTCTGAGCAGGAAAATAATGATTTGGTGAAGTGTTGATGCTAGTGGAAGATGAAGAATTGAAGTGAATATTTGAGTGCATAAGGATCTAGTTGAGAAAAGATAGTTGCACATATACAGGTCATTTTTTATTATTGTTTCTTACTAGTATTTGTAACAGTCAAATCTCTTAATAGAGTGGACTTATCAGTCTTATTGTAAATCTTTGAGAAATGTAACATTCCAAAAAGAGTGCTTAAAGCCCCTTAACAAGGCCACTCCTAACAGGGTGAAGATCCTAATAGATATGAGGTTAATCCCTTAACCGGGACACACCTAACACTGTGTTTTTTAATCTTTAACAAGATTGGCTCTTAACCAGACGTACTTTAGAAGAGTATATTTCTTAGTGGGTGACAATTCCCATAGTGGTTTTTCCCATAACTGGGTTTCCACATTAAAATATGTGTTACACATTGTGAATGATTTGTGAGATTATTTTATTGATTGATATAGTTTAATTATTATTGTCATTAAATAAAGAACTATTTTTCTACTGTGTAGTTACCGAGTTAATCAGAGAAAATATTTTAAGGTATTTTATGATCGGGATTAGTGATTCATCCCCCTCTCTCTATAATCCAACAAGAGGATGAAAGGGTTGAATGGTTATAAGAAGTGAATAATATTAGTTGATGATAAATAAGAGTTGATTGATATTAGGTTTAGATATGCCTAGTTGAATAGATAGAATAGATTGCATGAGATGATTTGACCAATTGATTAAGTGATTAAAATTTATTGATAGTTTGATTGATTCATTGATTAATAAATTTATTGATTAGTTGGTTGATCGATTTATTGGCTGATTGATCAATCAATTTATTGATTGATTGATTAACTGATTAATTGAAGAAATATTATCTAGAAGAAAGAATTAGTAAGAAGTGAATAATAGTTAGGCTAATGTGAAAAATAGATTGACATTTGAGCTTTCATTAGTGCACTTTTTATCTAAAAATATCTCTACTAAGTGGAAAATGGATATCTTTTCACCAATGCATAGAAACCCAAGGTGATGATGTTATCCCTTTGCATTAATAGACACATTGCAAACAATGAATGTTCTCATCCATCCTAAAAAGTTATATGTTAAAGGTCGAGGTATTTGAAACAATCACAACCATAATGATAGATGATATTAGGCTTGCATAGGATCTTTTCTAAATGAATGTGCCAACACAGACACCCAAAACACACTTTCCCCAGAACTTCATGTGACATATCACAAATACTAGAAAACCAAAAAAAAAGACCATGAATCATCCTCACTACTCTAATTACTTGCGGATATCCTTGAGTAGTATACGAATATAATCTAAGATAAATCAAAGAAAGTTAAGACTCATTAGACCAAGCATTTTAGTAGTCACACTAATCTAGTAGGTGAAATTTATTGTTTGTGTTATGATCATGATGCTTGATTTCAAGAGTGAAGTACCCCATATAAGATAGACCCATATGGTTTTGAGCATACTACACCATGTATAAGACAAATGATAGGTGAAAGAGATTGATGTTATTTGATAGGACAATTTGATTGGTTTGGCTATAGACTAGATTGATAGCATGTTTGTTGATGTATGATATGTTAAGCTCAGTGTTTTGTAGGGTTTCTACTCAAATGTTGGCCTTTTCAAGGAATAATTTGTTGATGAAATGATGATTATTCTTAGATTTTGATTATTTTTCAATTTTTAGGGATTTTGGGGTTATTTGATTTTTGGATTTTCTAGAGTTTAAAAATGCATTTTAGATTTCTTTAGGGTGTTTTGTGATGTTTTTGGATTTTTTAGAACACTTCTCAATTTTTAGATATTTTTTCAAGATATTTTCTAATTTTTAGGGATTCTTTTAAAGATATTTTCTAATTATAAGAGATTTTTTCAACAAGCTTTTTTATTTTTGGAGATTTTTCATGAAATATGTATTTATTTATCCCCAATGTCTAGCAAGGCATCAAACATTATGAATTAATGAATGAATTAGTAGGATAGAAATGGATGAAATAAGGATGGAGGTTTCTTAGTATGACATTGGAGCTAATTTGGTTTCTAAGGACTATCTAATGATGGGGAAACATGTTATTTAAAGCTAAGGGATTGAGAATGAGAACATAAGATCATAGCCTTGTGCATTGAATGGAAAGTGGTCCACATCATTTGACATGTCAAGAGATTTTTGAAAATATGTTTTTCATTTTATATCCTTAGTTTTGATCAAGATCAAGGGATGTATTATGAAATATGGATGTAGATAGGATATGGATAGGATAAGAAGATTAAAATTAATGGATAAGATAATGGATATGGACTAAAGAGTGGATAAAAAGATAAGTGATATGGAATAAATATTTATGGATAAGGAAGGTAGATAGGACACATCTGATGCAGGAGCACCCTAGGGTCATTGGCAATCTTGCATCACCCAAAAATATTTCCTTTTCAGTTTGTTCCTATTGTCCAGTTTTAGTGTTTTGGTTGGTGATCCTTCTAGTTGGCTCTTTATCTCATGCAATCCTAATGACATGTTCTAGACATCATGATGAATCTATGGTTGGGTTCACATCCCAATCCATTCTTTCTTGGTGGATATTTTTTAAGATATATTTTCTCTTCACAACTTATAGCTTAATCTAATTTATTGGATCTTGTGAAGCTTTCTCATGGCTTGCAAATCTAAATGGTGCATTATTCGATGATATTGTTTTTGTAGCTGACCTCCTTGTGTTAGTGCACTTAATTTCATATCCATTTGGAGGTGTTCCTTATGAGTTGGGTCCAAACCTATTTGTTGTAAAACATTTTCTTTGTTCTTGGAGAATGTGATCTCCTTGGCTGACTTGTGGCTTGTGATCATGTATATATTGTAGTATTGGTTCCTTATTTTTGTAGCTTAGAAGGAGGATCTCATTAGTTTGATTTGCAAATGTTAGAATCCAGTATGTATCTGGATTTTTTAATTTAATCAGGCATGTGTACCTTAGAATGTAAGTTGACATGTGGCTGGGAAAATATGATGTAAATTATGATTATCTGATAATGTGAAGGCTTGGATGGCATGTTTACTATTCATTTTTTGAGTCATTCATTATATTGTGTTGTTTGTTCCCACTATGTTGACTCTAGCTGCATGGTTGGAGTATCTCCATAGGGGAAACTCTTTCCATAACTACATCAACATTATTCTTATAGAGATCCTTATCCTCATCAAGATTAAAGATGGAAAAGGTAATATGGATGTAGATAGTATGATGGATATGATGGATTAAGGATGATGGAAGATGTGATGTGGAAAGATATCATGGATGAAACATGCCCCTAAGTGCAGAATTCAATAGGATGGTGGATTACATGCAATGCCTATTTGATACATTTTCATCATGGTACTTGCCCAAAGTGTGATAGGAAGTGGTTTTCACCAATGCATGAATTATTTCTCTTTACTATTTTTAGTTTTTTATTATTTTCTTATTTTTTTCTATCTTTTGACCTTTTTGGAAGATAATGGATGCATGATAGGAGATGGAGAAATGACCAAAGTGTTGTTGAATACTCAGAATATTAAGAGGAGGTTGAATCATTTTTCCCTAAAAATCACAATTTAACTACTTTGTAGATTTGTATTAACTTTATTCACATTCATCAGAAGGAAAGAGACCAATAACACAAGTGAAAGAGGAATATCATCCACAACAACATACATAAGGAGACAACAGATTTTTATGTGGAAATCCATGAGGAAAAATCATAGAGAGGAATAAATATTAATATATTATAACTGGTCATGGTATATTACAAAATATGTTCACTTTAAGGCTCACTACTCAATAAGGCTCACTGTAAAAGGGCTTACTACCCATAAAGAAAAATATAATCAACAGGGATTGAAATATTAGAATTGGGTCTTCCAAGTGCATGAAATACAATTCCACTAAAGCTTAATTGATTGTCATAAAATACTTCAACACTACCTAATAAGATACGTTGCTCTTCTCACAGTTGTTTCTTAACCTACACCTTTGTGCACACACATCACTTCATAATCTAATGATCTTTTTATTCCATACTCAGTCACCACCACATTCTTGATATGTATATATATACCATCTTTTAACCAATGTCAAATTTACACATTTCATTCAAGATTGGGTCATCTCCAAAACACTTCCCACATTTCATTTAGATAAATCAGCATAAGTGTAGAAAAAATTGATGCCAACTGGAAACCAAACACTATAATCAATTCTTAAATTTTCTCCAAAATTGCAAGGAAAAATAAAATCTTCTAGCAATTTGTATACATCTAGAAGAGTGTTTTTTATACCAAAGAAAATAGAGAAACTACCAAATAGTACTTTCAAACCTTATAACTTTCATACCTTAGAATCATAAAAAAAATGAATTTAAGTACTACTAGCATCCATAAACATATTTTCAAAACTACAAAGAAATGACTATAACTATAAAAGAATGCAAACCAGAAAATAAAGCACAAAAAATATAGAGTTTCTATAATAGACACAACATAATTTCAACTTTTTACATATTCAAGAATATTGAAGTCAACAAAGAACTTTTCATCAAGGAGAAAATTGTTGACATCAATTAAAAACATGTATGAAATGTGCACAACACTCTTCTGTTACAAGTAATGGTTGTCGTTGCACCAAAAGATTGACCTATTAATGTCTGATACTGTAATACCCCAAAATTGGCACCTATTTAATTTCATCAATTTTGGTGCATTATCTCGATTTTACATCACCAAAGTCCTAGTTCCCTAGGTAGTTTTCTCCCTCATATCTGACTTAATTTGACTTGATGTCAATTACAAAGACCATAAATTGCAATAATCAAACACTAAAATTAATTCCTAAGTCTTTGACTTTATTAGCTAAATTATCTCTATGATACATTAATTTAATTGTAAAGTCCTATGTGCTTTCTAATTAAATTAAAAATCTACCCCCTTTAGCTAATTACACATAAAAAGGAATTAATAATTACTTGATATTCAAATGGACACACTTTTTTGAATTGATAATTCTTGATATTCGAAAGGTCACCTGTGTGGCATTTTCCATTCTTTTTATTAAGTAATTCTTGCATTTTTGTCTCAATATGGGAATGAAGGGTCAGGAGTTTCGAATCAAGAAACTCTTCCTCCTCCTCTTGGCTCTTCTATTTATTTGGGCTCTTTTTCGTCATTAGAAAGAGCAATTTTTTAGAGCATCCTCACTATAGCATTTTTTAGTCTCATATCTCATTATTTTCAAAGCTCTTTTATTGCATTATCTAGTTTAATTTCTCATATTAGTGTAATTGCATTTCACATTTAGATTAAATTTGCTTACTTGTTCTTAGTCTAATATCATCTTTATTTCAAAATCAAATAAAAATCTGCATTTCATATTTCTTTCAAAGTTTTCTAGATTAATTGCATTCATTCTTAGCTTAGTTTCATTTTGCTCATATTTGATTCTTGGAAATCCTCCATTGTTGAATTGGTCTCCCGGCTGTTGGCTCTTGTTCTAAGAGTATTCAAACACCCCATTCACATAGGAGGCAACATGTCACCTCACCATGGAATTTGGATTGAGTTCTTCATACTCTCTCTCAAATTCTATCAAGTGAATAATGACCATGCTGTGTTGTGCCTAATTTAGAGGTCACATTCAGTCACATACATTTTGGCACCCACCGTGGGGCAGAAAAGATCAATTTCTGGCCTCATTCTTGATTTCTTTTTCAATTTTAGTGGTTGTTCCAGGCCTTGTACGGCCATGTACAGCATGAAAAACTTATAATATAGTAATAGATGGATAGAATGATGAATCCTCTTTCTCATTCTTTTGTTTTGATTCATTTTTATAAAGAAATGAATAATTTATGATCATTTTGGTGAAAGTGGGTATTTACAGATTTGAGATTTCCTTAATACAGTCAGATTGAAATGTCTGGTACAGACAAATTATGAAGAATCAGGATCTATAATAATATTCATTGGAAAGATACATGAATTATATTTTATTTCCTTTTGGTTTGATTCATTTTTATTTATATTTGTGAAAGTTATGGGCATTTGAGTGAAAAATGGTTTTTAACAATCTGCATTGGAGTTGCAGACAATGATTTGCTCTTAGAACATGATTTATGAATGAAAAAAATAAATGGCTTACATATTTGAAAACTAGATTCATTAATAGTTAATTTGAAATTGGTTTGGTTTCATTTGGATTTTTTTTGAAAAAGATATGTGATTCCCTAGGCAGGGCCTGGTGTTTCAAATCTGATTTATGATAGAAAAATTACAGTCTGAAAAGGTTATTGGTTGAGAAACCAAATTGAATCATAAGACCTTGTAATTTTGGGAAATGGTAGTTCTTGATGTTGGCTAAAAACTTCATTCTTTCCAAAAAATTGAATATTGTGATTTTATGGGTCAAATAAATCAATCTTTAAAGAATGTCTTGAAGATAGCAATGTTACATATCTTACGGTTTGCCATTGATTTGTCTTGATTCTATACTTTAGGATGTGTGCTAAATGCTGGATTGCAGATCTTTGGACCTAAGGTGAGTTTTTAAAATCTCTATAACATTTGGACTTTGGGATTAAAATCAATCTCTCATGTGTTTGGCTTGAGTGTTACA
This sequence comes from Chamaecyparis obtusa, assembly GCA_027943335.1. NCBI lineage: Eukaryota > Viridiplantae > Streptophyta > Pinopsida > Cupressales > Cupressaceae > Chamaecyparis > Chamaecyparis obtusa. The sequence continues at coordinate 155,632 of BSBK01003886.1, forward strand.
TGCTTTCATAGAACACATTTTTGATACTCTTAATGGGAAATGAATGAACATAGATTTTCTTTTATACAAGTTTGTGTTTAAGTGAATGCTTGTGTTTAAACATTAAGTAATTCTTGGTTTCAAATATCAAAACATCTCATTGAGTAATCTAGGCCATGGATTCATTCCTTGTTCACATGAAGAGTTAAATGCACCACTTTGTGGACTCACTTCATGTTTACTTGGAAAGTTAAATATTCCATGATTCAAACCCTCTTGCACTTATGAGTAGTATTGATTAGCAGTTTTAGATTACTTGTGATTGATTTAGATTTCTATCTTGGGTTATTGGACTTGCTAATCCATCGGCCCCTCATTTCCACCCTGTGGTTGCAATCTCAGCGCCACATTAAAGGGGAGGGGTCTATAGGAAAGAAGCGTTAATTGTTCCACTTGGCAACCCTTTTGTGCTTTTTGGAACTCACTTGTTTTCTAGGGTCTGGACTCACTTTGAGTTTGTGTGAGGAGTTAAATGCACCACTTTGTGGACTCACCTCACATTTACTTGAAGGGTTAAATGCACCACCTTTAGTGCTTTTCAATACTTTTTGATAGAGAATTACTTACTTTTCATTTTTTTTAGAAGGCCTGCTTGGGGATTTCATCACCTCAAGGGACGACCTTAACTCCCGTGTTTTGACGGAGTATAAATATCAGGAGGTGAATCCAAAGACACCTCTCTTGGGAATGAGTTAGATTTCACTCTTGGCTAAGCCTCAAATAACTTTATACCTTTGAGAAGTGAAGGAGGAGATTTGGGTTACCGTCTCCCCCTGGCTGTGTGATTTCAAATTCTTCTCATCTACGGATTTGGGCCTCACGTACCTTGCGTATATTGAGGACTCCCTTTAGAAAATCCATGTATATCCTTATAGACAACTTGCTAGGATGTTGTTGTGTTTTAAGTGTCTACTAAAACATTCTCAAGAACATACACAAGTAGAGTCCTTAGGGAGTAGAAATACTAAGTCACTATTCATGTTCATGCGCAAGGTTGCTTTGTCCCTTGCCCATTGCTTGAAGACTATTTGCTTCAACTCCTTGATTGCTGTCTTATGTGCTTGATCAATGACATAAATCTGATCTGCCTTTTTGTCCATGATCTATTTTTCTATTTTCTTGTCATTCATCATCAGAAACTGGTTGTCCTGAGTTAGGAATCGATCGATCTTTGCTTTGACTCGTATTGTCTCTCATTAGTCTACCTTATCTCGTTGTGCTCTTGTACCTTGCATTATGATTGTCTTATCTCGGCTATTCTAGCCATCTCTTTTTGACAATTCATACTAGGTTCATCTTGCATCTTGGCTGTTCTAGCCATTTATCTCCTTTTCGTTATCTTAGAGACAGAGTCTAGCTTTATCCCGAATCTTTGCTCATTACATCTTCATCTATGACTATCACGACTCAAAGTGGCAAGACTTATCCTATTCAAAATACTAATCAAGATAGAAGCAAACCTCGTAATCAAGACATAAATCATTTCAAATCCATTGCAAAACCTAAACTTCTTGAGGAATCCTCACATTCCTCCTCATTACAAGAGTATTACAATCCATTGTTTCAGATACAGTCTAACTTACTATTTCAAGAATATTATAACCCATTGTTTGAAGACCAGCAAGACTCTGAAGGGTCACTTTCTAAAATTAAACCTATTGATCCTTTTGAACCTATCAACTCTTTCATGATCTCTCATAATACTACCAACAAGATGGGAGATCCAAAACCTTCAAAGTTGGTTTTCAATCTCAGCTCTAACATGCCAAAACCTTCAAAGTTGGTTTTCAATCTCAGCTCTAACATGCCAAAACCCTCAAAGTCTGTCTTTAATCTTAGCTCTAGCATGCAAATAGTCAATGCCACTGAGAAGGCTACAACAGAAGCTCAACCACCTTCCAGATTTGCTAGAATCAAACCTTGGATCTCTCACTGTGACATGATCATTACTCCAGGGAGTGAGGATACTCCTAAACCCAAAACTCCCTTTGTCTTGCGAGGCCCTGCGTCTCCCTCTTATAAATCCACACAGTCTCCAGCTTGTGCAAATGCTATCCCTCGATCTCATGCAAAGATTGTTCTCAAAGGTCCCAAACCTTCAACATCCAGACCAAAACTATCTATGGATAAAGCCCTCACTGAGGAAAATGTCCCCAAAAATCTCAATCTTGACCAGTTTCAATCTATGGTGGGTCATTTGACCTCACCTCATTATTTATCCTTCCCTGAAGAAGATGATCACTCTCCAAGCCATTCGCATGATGCTCCCCTACACACTGAAGTTATGATAGGCCCCAAGAGTATCCCCCACGTCCTCATTGACAATAGTGCTAGCCTAAATACTTGCTCTGCTAAGATGCTTACCCAAGCGACAGACAGCTTTGTTCCTGCCAATCGAGAGTCCATTGAGTTCTATGATGCTAAGCTAAAAGAAATAGAAAAGACTTTGAAGATCAAAGATATTGGCATGGGGGAATATTAGATTGAGTCCATCTTATCTTTGACAACTCTCCCTCCATCTCCATGTTCCTGTGAGGAACCTTCTGAAGATAGATTTGGTATTGGCTATCAGAGCGATGAGCTTGACCAACCTAGCTACAGCTTTCACTCATGCAAGGATTCATATAATGAAGAAACATAGATTCAGCCTATGACACATGAAAGATCTTTGAATGTTCAAAATTATGATTCAGACTACCAGAAAGATTCTTATCTACCTTCTCAAGTGCTTCAAGAACATGATCTTGGTCCTCACCAAGAGGATTTTATACACTCTACTGAATAGATTTCTACTACTGCAGCTACTACTGAATATGTCACTGCCTCCAATGGCACACATACTGATTGGGAGAAACTATTGGATGCTTCCCTTATCTTGGGTATGCCCCGGGGTATGCCTACTTTAGATTATTCCACCACTTTTGCTACTGAGAAAACTCCTACTATTGCCGACTCCAATGATACACATACTGACTGGGAGCAACTATTGGATGCTTCTCTTCTCTTGGGTATGCCTCAAGGTATGCCTATTCCAGATTACTCTGTTGCTTCTATTGTTGAACAAAATCCTACTACTAATGACTACAATGGTACACATACTGATTGGGAACAATTATTGGACGCTTCTCTTCTCTTGGGTATGCCTCAAGATATGCCTATTGTAGATTACTTTGTTGCTTCTACTACTAAACAAGATCCTACTATTGAAGAAACACTTCCTATGTTAGATGACAACAATGACGAAAGTCTACCTCCGACTATGTCTCTAGCTAAATGGGACTCCATATCAGATGCTACTACAGAAATACCAGTTGATGCTATGCACTTATATGCTAGTCTTAACAACTCAGAAAGAGGAGAAAGTTATGATCCTCCAGATCAAGCTATTGATGACAATCCTTTCCACCCTCCTCTGGAGATCATTCCTATGGCTCCTAGGCCATCTGCTCCAAGTTATACTTCTACTACTCCAACAAATCATGGGTATGTAATACCCCATTCTGTTACAGCTTCATGGAATATTGGAAGATCCAAAATTGAAATGGTTCCTATTCGTGCACTCTTACCACCTGAAAGGGGACCTGACTCTTGGAATAGGTTATCTTGGTTAGGCTCACATAATATTCCTCCAAACTTATCTGACTCTTCTAGGATGACTCACAATCGACAACACTCTATGGAAGATTACTTTCTTGATCTATCTAATGCATCCATGAATGATGAGGATGATACTGATATATTTGCACTTGAGCCCATCGCATTGACTTTTCTTCCCTCATCATCTCCTAGAAAAGTGGCCCATCCACTTCCATTTGCACCTCTCCACCTGAACTAGTCATATAAGCCTCTTTCATCCATCATTCCTGAGTCTTTTGGAAGTAACTTGGATGTGCAACATAAAAATAAAAATAATGAGAATCCACTTATATCTCAAGGTCACCATGTCCCATCTAATCGACATGTGACTATGAAGCAAGGAAAGAAACAAAGGTGTTCAAAAGACCGCAAAGGTCCTCAAAAAGAAGAAGACAATCAAAAGCCAAAAAATAAAATAAAAAATGGATCTCGAAATCCATTCTATAGGCATTGTCATCAAAAGCACCTCAAAGTAAAGAATAAAAAATTCAAAAGCTATGTGGATTCCAAAGAAAGGAAAAATCAAAGTTGTCATTCAAGCTTCCAAAATTCTCATACTTCGTTCCATTCCATCACCCTTGCCTCTCATACTTTACACTCTTTACTCCATCTTGCCTTGTCCCAAAGTGCATATCAGCATCTCCTTATTGCTAATGGCATGACTAAGAGAAATCTAGAATGTACTCTCCCTAAGCGTTTAGAATGTGGGAAATCTGACAAAGAATTAAAGTGTGTCTATGAGGACATTTGTGGGTCTCACTTAAGTGATCTTTCCTTGACTATGGATCTCTTGACTATTGGACACTACTGGTTGGCTCTCCTGTTACTGCTACAACATCTGGTTCTGATTCTGCAACTTCTCAGCTGGCTACTACTACAAATGACTATGTTTCCAGAGATCACCACTAAAGGAGAGGCACTCAAAGAGCCCATCAACGCTCTTCATCTGAAGAAGTTCTACAACTGACATTCTCTATGTGCTCATGTACATACTTATTGATCCTGAAAAAATCTTAAAAATTGATATATTGCAAAAAATTCTAAAAATTGTAAAATGTCCTAAAAAAATGATCATCTTAGTGAAAACCTGGCAAACAGGCGCTTTGATGTATCTATTATCTTGGTGAAAACCTGGTAAACAGGCACCTTGATAATACAAAAAAAATAGAAAATTTGAAAAAATATAAAAAAAAATCAAAAGATCAAAAATAAAAAAAAATTTTAAAAAAAGAGAAAAGTACAAAAAAAATGAAAAAGAGAAAAATGTGTCATTCATGAAAACCTGGTAAACAGGTGTCATGGTAGCAAAAATAGAATCTCTGCCAAGATGGTGAAAACCTGGTAAACAGGCACCTCTTGTTTTCCTGAAGTAACATCTCATCTTAGCATCGCTTGGCTCTTAGTTTCCTGCTTTAGTTTCCTTCCATTCCTGCTTTAGTTTATTTTCCCGCTTTCTTGCTTTAGTTTATTTCCTGCTTTGGTTTGCTAGCTTATGCCTTGCTTTCAGTGTCTTCAAGATTTTTCTTGACTCTTCATGGATTGGAACTGGTCCACACTTGGGGGCACCTGCCTAGTCTAGGGGGCATTGTCCTATCACTTTCAGAAACTCTTTTTTGAGCATTGGTCGCCAATGGTTCCAACTATGCCTGCCTGCGGATACCTAGCTTTCGTTCGATCTCTCTTTTTTGGGATTTCTCCCTTCTATCAATCACCAATGATTCTCACTACATCTGCCTACTGTCATTATCTCATTAAGACTTCAAACGTTATCTTTCTGAATTGTCTTCAATCCGCTTGAACATGAACTTAAACTAAAACTAAAACTAATTGTATGTTCCTTTGAGGCATGTTGAGCTTTGTTTTCTTTGAGTGCTTATTTGTTTGCTTTGCTTTTTTTGCTTTCTGTTTGTTGGTTTAGTTCCAATGATCCAAAGAATTCATTTAAGAGGGGTGTCTGTCTGTAAGAGCCTCTATCTCGTATTGGATGGCCATGTCTACCTCGACTCCTTTTATATGGATGCTTTGGTGAGGTTGGTTCTTCTCCTTGTCTTTTGAGTGACTTCTTTCTGCTACTGATGAAATTGTAAATGCTCATCCTGTTAAGTGAACGTAAGGGTCACTGTGAGCAATCTTTGGCAAAAGAAGGAACTCCTGCGTGCTTGGTGTATTTTTTTGCAAGAGACATTCAGGTCATTCTAGCATTTATGCTCTAATGCTTATGTTAACTTGCTAGATTAAAAGGAATAGGTGTTTAGGTCATTCTGGCTTCTTGTGCCTTAATGCTTACACCTTATTTCGACAAATTTAAGATTCATGTCATATTCATATTCTCATGATAGTGATATTAGTAAGGATTGTATGGCATCTTGCGACTATCCCATGCTTAAACGAACTCAATGATGATAAATATGATGAGTCCAACAGCTGAATCTGGAGGATTGCATTTGTTCATCCTAGGCCTGCATTTAGACTTGCATCTTTCATTCTAGGCTTGCATTTGGAGCACTTTCTTGTTGCTCTCTTTATTGCTTTCTTTTGGATCTACTCATCAAAGGTTCTCATCTTTTGTCCCAATCTCATCTTGGCTGCATCCTTTTTCGGGATCGAAATCAAAATCTGACATCTCTAAGTGGCTCAAAATCACATTTTAAATATTAGACTCCTTCTGGATTGGATGCTTGTGCAGTCAACCTTCTGGCATCATTTTCTTGCCAGATCCTCATCTTTACATCATGTTCTTGAGATCTTTGCTATTTTCATCAAAGTCAATTCAAGTCAAATTTAGTCAACTATGGTCAAACTTGGTCAACAGGACCTCTGCTTTGCTCTGATTCACTTTTGTAGCTTCACGAATCTAGTCTAATTGCTTTTTCTCTACAATCTCTTGGTGTTTATCATCCTTCTGACATGTCATCTTTCAATTTTTCTCCCGAGGGGGCAGGATGATTACATCATTTGAATCTTGTCGAATCTATTCTTGAATCAGTCTGATTTGAATCATCAGTTCTCATCGCTAGGGGCATCTTGGTGCCTCACATCTTGTTATCTTATCATCTATCTCTTAGGTATCTGAGCAATCTAACTCGGATCCTCAAGGATCACTCTTTGTTCTAGAGATGGTTCTTGAAATTTTTTGGGTATTGGGGCAATCTAACCCTGATTCCTGGGAGTCAAGCTTCATTCTAGAGATGACTCTCAAAATCTCTTTTAGACCGTTATCTGGGCAATCTAACCTGGGTCTCGGAGGACTAAGCTTCGTATTGGGGCAATCTAACCCTGATTCAGAGATAGTCCTAAATCTGCATCTTCATCAATTGGTATTGGGGCAATCTAACCCCGATTCCAGTTCTCTTCTAAGACCGTTGTCTTCACAATCTAACTTAGACTTAAAAAATTCTCATCATCTGTCACTTCAGACTATTCTTTGAATCAACACGCTGTTCGCACATCAATTCAAAGAGGGGCAAATGTAATACCCCAAAATTGGCACCTATTTAATTTCATCAATTTTGGTGCATTATCTCGATTTTACATCACCAAAGTCCTAGTTCCCTAGGCAATTTTCTCCCTCATATCTGACTTAATTTGACTTGATGTCAATTGCAAAGACCATAAATTGCAATAATCAAATACTAAAATTAATTCCTAAGTCTTTGACTTTATTAGCTAAATTATCTCTATGATACATTAATTTAATTGTAAAGTCCTATGTGCTTTCTAATTAAATTAAAAATCTACCCCCTTTAGCTAATTACACATAAAAAGGAATTAATAATTACTTGATATTCGAATGGACACACTTTTTTGAATTGATAATTCTTGATATTCGAAAGGTCACCTGTGTGGCATTTTCCATTCTTTTTATTAAGTAATTCTTGCATTTTTGTCTCAATATGGGAATGAAGGGTCAGGAGTTTCGAATCAAGAAACTCTTCCTCCTCCTCTTGGCTCTTCTATTTATTTGGGCTCTTTTTCTTCATTAGAAAGAGCAATTTTTGAGTGCATCCTCACTATAGCATTTTTTAGTCTCATATCTCATTATTTTCAAAGCTCTTTTATTGCATTATCTAGTTTAATTTCTCATATTAGTGTAATTGCATTTCACATTTAGATTAAATTTTCTTACTTGTTCTTAGTCTAATATCATCTTTATTTCAAAATCAAATAAAAATCTGTATTTTATATTTCTTTCAAAGTTTTCTAGATTAATTGCATTCATTCTTAGCTTAGTTTCATTTTGCTCATATTTGATTCTTGGAAATCCTCCATTGTTGAATTGGTCTCCGGATTGTTGGCTCTTATTTTGAGAGTATTCAAACACCCCATTCACATAGGAGGCAATAGGTCGCCTCACCATGGAATTTGGATTGAGTTCTTCATACTCTCTCTCAAATTCTATCAAGTGAATAATGACCATGTTGTGTTGTGCCTGATTTAGAGGTCACATTCAGTCACATACAGATACAACCACTATAGTTATAGAAGACACAGAAGGTGGTTAAGATATGTTGCGAATCCTGAGGGGAGCGTTGACCATTTTTCCAACAATCTCCCCCTCAACATTACCCGAGGGGATTCAAACCTGTGACCAAGCTCTGATACCACTTGTTACAAGTAGTAGTTATCGTTGCACCAAAAGATTGACCTGTTAATGTCTGATGCAACCACTAGACTTATAGAAGACATGGGAGGTAGTTAATCCATGTCATGAATCCCAAGGGGAGCATTGAACATTTTTCCAACATCTCCTTCTCATATCACCAACAAAATCATCAATGAAAAATTCTAACAATCTCCCCCTTTTCATTGATAGAAACATGCCAAAGATATTCTTCCCGAAAACTACTCTCCCCCTTTGACATCAAGGAAAAAGGATATCAAGAAAAAAATATGTCTCTAAATAGCTCCCCTATCACCAAAAATACAATCTAAAAATAAAATAGCTTAGTTACCTTTTGTGAGGCCTCACCTCGTGGCGTCATTTTATGGGATTTTATTTTCATCTTATGACTATCATGTTGACACTTTATTTTATCATGTTGGACTATTTGGACAGAGACATTATATATTGATACTTTTTGATGACCTATGATTATGTGGATGATGATTTAGGACTCACTTCCATGCTTTGATTATTAGGTCCTGCTTATAGTATTTGACAAATCTTTAATTAGAATATGATGCTTTAATTTTATGCTTATGCTAGAAAAGCTTATGTAAAATGATTATGGTCAATATGTTAGGTTAATTAATATATATCATTGAGTTCTTGATTTAATATGATTTAAATTTAGGAAATGTATTATTGGAAATTATGCGATTTATCATGTGATGTAGATGAAATTTTATGATGTGTATGAGTATGATTATTAAGATGTATTTTTGTATATGTTATTTGACCTTTCATGAGCTACTGATAGTTTGTCAAGTGTGCAGGTAAGACCATGGTTTAAATAAGGGGAAATTAAAGATGGATGCATGTGAAAATCTTGTTAAGCCAAGGTTATCTCCAAGGGGAGGAATAACCTTGTCGTGATGTATATTGTTGTAAAGTAATGCTTGGTTGTATTATTTAAATGTGTTTATTTTTGTTTTTAAATTTATGTCTACTTGACATGCCATGTGTGTAGTGATGTATTGTATCTTTTTTGTGGTGTCAATTGACACATGTCTTGTGAGTTGGCATGGCCAAGTGCATTGTATGTGAGTTGTCTTCCACTTTTGAGTTATCTTGTAGAATCCCAATGTTAGGTATCTTGGTTAATGAGCCTTGGGTGGGAATATTTTTCAAATTTTTATGAGTCAACTCTTATTGGACTTTTGAGAGGCAAAAAGTAACCCAAAGGGATAGTTAAGGTTAAAAATAGATGTCCCCATAGGTGTACCTTGGGTTGGGGGTCAGATTTTGACCAATGAGATGATTTTAGACCATTTTTCCCCCTTCAAAAGATGTCTTTTTGAAAGGTGACGAATTTGGGAATGTGTGCCAAGTCTTCTCTTCATTTCAATTTTTAATTTCCCTTTTGTTGAGAGAAAATATTAGGTGAGTGTGTCCAATCATCATTGAGGTTAGGTACGATTTTCTTTTTTAGTGGGTTGGAGAGGAATTTGGTAGGTTGATTGCCCACTCTCTAATTTTTGGAGACTTCTTGTGGACTTAGTAGGTTTTTGGGTGGACTTAGCAAGGAAGGAAGGCTTGTAGGAAAAGGGAGCTCTTCTCAACCCTCTTTTCCTTAGCTTGAAGTGAGGTTTGTGATTTTTGACATAGAAGACTCTTGTTTTTCATTGTATGTAATATGCATATTTTTATTGTTATGTGTTTGTGATGTTTTTTGAAGCTTCAAGTTTATTTTCATGGCTTCCTTATTATGTTTATTTTATGGTTTTTCTTTTAGTGATTACATTTTTGGGGTGTGCAAGGTCAAACTCACCCTTGGGATGGAAGAGATCCTTGATGGGTGAAAGGCTTGAGTTGGGAATGCCCATATAGTGTAGAGTCCTTCCTCAAGGAGGAAGGGGATGAGGCATGGATGTATGGGCTCCATGTTGTAATTATTATGTATTCTATTTTGGGGGTCATAAGTGTACACACTAAAATAGTGCACTTATATGAACCATTACATGCAAGGTTGCTCAAGAATGAGGTCTCACAAAGTGGCTCATAGCTCTCTATGCATGGAGTTGCAAGGGACTATGATGTGTTTGCTCTCAGCTAGAGCTACAAGCTTGTGACCTTGCTAGTCAACCACACAATGAGAGATTCAAGTGAAGACAAGGGCAACAATGCCAATATCTCCAAGAATCAAATATGCAATGTAATGCAAGCTATATGAGAATGCAATCTAAGCTATGAAAGGAAGGTACAATGCAACTAATCTATGAAAGGAAATAGCAATGGATTACAATGCCTCCTATTTAGACTATGTGAGCTTATTCTATTGCATAAAAAGAAATCTACACTAAGAATGCCATTATCATGCAACTAAGAAAGCAAATATGCAACTAAATGATGAGAGCAACAAGTCTTCAATATCCTCAAAAGCTCCAAATACACCTAAAACCTGCAGCATAACATTAGCATAAAAACACGGTATATGCAAATGGAGGAGAGAGCTCTCCTTTTATAAGAGATGCAAAGAAATGGACCATTGAGATTAAGAGGCAAAAAGTCTTAATCAGCGGTGGAGCTTGAAAGAGGAGCAATCCATGTGCACAAGTATCCTCCAATAGGAAAATAAGAGTTGACTTTATGTCCATATGAGACAAAAAGTGCTTTTCTCCTTTTTATAAAATAGAAATAATGCTTTATTTGTGTAACTTAGGATAAGAAGAAAGTGGGGGCTTTTTATTTAATTAAAAGGGGAGGAAATATTCTTTTTAGGTAAATAAAAACTTAGGATAAATGGTTAGCCCATAGAATAAAAATCTAATATATGATCGAAATTAAGATTTGATCAAGAAATTGATAATGTTGAAAATATTGATTATTGATAAAAATGATTCAGGATTGATAAATTAAATAAATGGGGCCCAAAGTCTAGGCGACCATTTTTGGGTGCATACATTTGCCCCTCTTTGACTAATGTGTGATCGATTTGGGAACACATGTAGTCAAAGAAGAATTGAAATGTGAGATCAATCTGGGATCACAAAACAACTTAAATATGAGGTCGATTCGGGATCATATCCAGACAAAGCATGAACAAAGGTCTTTGAACATGAGGTCAATTCGGGATCACATTCAAAGTAAGAGATAAGAATCTCAAATTTGAGTAAAAGCTCATACAAGATGTCTGAATCAAGAAAATCAAGTAGTTGGGGATGAGAATCCCATAAGTACTACCCCCTCGGAATCAAAATCAAAATCAGGTAGAGAGGAGAACAGTGAATTGATAAGGATTTGATCAAATCAGAATGAAATCATAATCGAAGGTAAGGGTCAATAGGTTAACCATTAAAACATGCCCCAGCCTGACTGAAAAGATGCAGTCAAATGTGAAAAAGGAGGGAATGGAATGAATATGAATGAAAGACTAGAAGTTTTGAAGACATGGAAATGAAGAAATGACAATGCCCCAACAAAGATCGAAGGATTAGGCCTCAAAAGAGAAGTCAACTGTGCAGAAGAAGGGAAGATTTAGAAACATGATTTTGACTATCAAGATGACTTCAGATTTCAATTTTGAGTTTGAAAATAGATCTAGGACGTCGAAATTAGCTAGGGGTGCAATTTTTGTGCAATTCTAAGGTGTTTTGAAAATGAGGTCAAAAAGTCAAAAGGCTATAAAAGGGGTCAAAATGTCATTTTCAAAAATCATGTCTTTTAGCGATTTGAGAATTTTTAAAGCTTTAGAGAGATAAAATGGCCCAGCAAGTAAGAGTTCCCATCCACAAGCATCGATTCGAGCGCGCCCAGTTTCACAACCGGCCACCACACTATCCTACCCTGGTATGTTTTTGAAAAACTCAAGCTTTTTGAGGCATTTTTCACATTTAATAGCTTTTTGAGCACATTTTTGAAATTTTTAAATTTCAAAAAAAAATTTGTTGGGTGAAATATCGCGTGATACTTTAGAAGTATCGCACCCTTTGGGGAGAAATGTTGCACGATACTTCGCGGGTCCCCAAAGTATCGCGTGACCTAAGGCACCAGTATCGCATGATACTAGGCGAAAGATCGCACGATACTGGGTGAAGTATCACGTGGCATAAGGTATATCGCCCCGCTATAGGGAGAAGTATCACGCGATACTTCTCCAAAAAAGAATATCGCCCAATTTAAAAAATTTGATATTTAATGCATTTTTGAGAAAAAATGACATGGGTCTAGACAACGTTACATTTTAGAGATGTTTTATACTGAGTTTTTAGACATCCATCATGATATGTGCTAACAACTAGCTTGGTTTTAGCTTGCAGGAGGTTTTTTCACGCTGATCATCAGAGCACTGAAGGTGACGAGATTGAGATGTGTCTAAGATCTAGATGATCCGGGCAATGCTGATGTCCGGGCTATGGGATTCAGATACTTATTGAGATATCCGTACATATGAGCTGACCATGGGTTGTTGACTGCTCTTGCTGAGAGATGGCATAGCAAGCACAACACCTTCCACCTGCCTACTAGAGAGGCATTGATCACTTTAGAGGATGTCTATAGGATCTTACGAGTGCCATGTCATGGCGAGCCGGTGAGTATAATCATGCTTTGAGATATAATCATAAAAGTAATGTTTCCATATGATGAAAACTGACATGATTTATTTGTTGGCACAGGTGTACTATGATCAGGATGCCACTGAGGGGCACTGACGGATCCAGGAGATGTTCTAGGAAGTCACTATTCTGGATAGGCATATCAGCTGGGAGAGGCTGATAGATGATTTTGGCAGAGACTACCCAGTGCCATGTATTGTGGCCTCCATTATCTCACAGATCCTGATGACTGATCATAGTCAGAAGGGATTCCCCCTCAGATGGGCTAAGTTACTGGTTGATTTGGTAGGTAGGCCTCGTCAGATGGCATGGGGTCCTACCATATTGGCAGAGATGTACCATGAGTTACACGAGATCATCTATAGAGATGGTCAGACATGGGCATGCGGTGCCATCCTGGCACAGGTGTGGGCGTGGGAGCACATCGCTGTGGTGCACCCTAGGGTTCAGCCGAGGGAGAGGAGGTACCCCTTCATCTACAGGTACCTCAGGTTCATATCACATGCCCATATTGGGGATGTGACGTACTACAGGTAGATTTTAGATGAGATGGCCTCATTCACATGGAGGCCATATAGGGAGGTTGAGGTTTGGGGAGATGCAGCCAATGAGCTAAGCTACATGCTATGCACTTAGCCACTGGTAGGTCGATATGCAGAGATAGTGGAGAGGTTCTGCATCACTTGGGTATGGTGACATTTTGGGAGATAGCAGTGAGTCTCAACAGAGACTACGACATATGCCAGGGCCAGGGATGAGGAGGGTCATGGGTGGCTACCCATGTTGGATTATCAGTAAGCTATCGCAGAGACAGTGGGTATCAGGAGCGAGCCCTGGGAGTATTTTCCAGATGTGGCAGATGTAGGGGCTGATGTAGCCTACAGAGTAGAGTGGCGGAGGGTGTCATTCCTTTGATTTATGGTACCAGATGCACAGGTACCAGCGTAGGGAGAGACAGAGGGGATGACAGGGGAGATGGAGGGGAGGGAGGGGAGGGAGGGGAGGGAGGAGATGGTAGGAGGGGGAGAGAGAGGAGGATGGAAAGAGGAGAGGGGTCAAGATTAGGTGGTCAAAAATGGTCACGGGGATAGAGATCGGTGACACCTGAGGATGAGGCGAGACCAGCTCGCCAGTAGGTAGAGGCACAGTAGGAGGAGCCTACGGGGGGGATGATCTGAGAGCCCAGATATAGGCTCAGGAGGTAGAGATACAGCAGCTCCAGATTACTATAGCCGTGAGAGATCAGCAGCTACTAGATCTGAGAGTGGAGTGAGATCAGTAGATAGTTGATCTCAGGGTAGAGATAGCACACCGTGAGGTGATGGCACAAGCCGATGCACTAGAGCTCCGATGGGAGTCAGCAAGAGCAACCTACTATCATGAACTCTATCTGTAGGCCATTCCAGAGGGTGAGAGAGCACCATCATACTCTCAAAGGGTAGGGGTATCAGATGTGGTACTTGATAAGAGAGTTATGCCTCCTCCACCACCACAAGCTCCTCATGAGGGTGGTAGCGAGTCTTAGGGATAGGTGTTAGATGTTTTGGACATATCCTGAGACTTTTGATCCAGATTTTGAGATCTCATATTGTATTGTATATCATGACATTGTTATAGATTTATGAGATTACTGGATGTTCGATGTATCATGTGTATTTGTCTCACTTGTGATGGATGTACTAGTTTATATATATTGTCTTGTCATTTTGCTCAAAATGCTTATGTATATGCTTATGTATGTTCTCTCTCATAGATGTATGTTTAACTCTCATGTGTATGATATAGACTCAAGTTTCTTGAAAATGACAGTTTTGATATAGATATGATGATATGATTAACCCCTTGTGATGAATAGGAACAGGTTCAAGATGAAAAAGATAAGGAGTGAAAGACATGATCAAGAAGAAGGAAAGGTGAGCACAGTTGACTGACAGGTCCACGTAAGATGAAAAGGAGAGCTCTTTCCATATGCAATAAATGCAAAACTAGACTATCATGACCCTAAAAATGCATGCTACTATGAAAGTGGTTGACTTGCAAGGTCACAATGCTTATAGACATTTAATTATCATCATCGAGTGTTATTGGTAGCATCGTAAGATCATACAATGCACACTAGCATAACTATGTGGATATGAATATGATCTTTATCAGATAGAAATGTGGGAATCTCATCTAGGCATCAAAAGACATATAGGTCAAGATGACTAGTGCAGTGAGATTACCTAAGTTTGATATGATGAGATTATGCTTGTATCAAGACATGTGAAAATCAGGATAGCTAGAAGCATGCACTCGCATAATAGTCAAGGATAATACCTTGTCAATCCATAGTGTCAAGTAGGACCAGCATAAATGCTCATGATAGTTAGGATCAACAAAATATACCCACAAGAAGATAAAGAAAGAAAACATGTTCTCATAGTCTTCTAGCTATGCATCATCAAAAACTTCTCAGGGAGAGACCACTCATCAAAGAAATCCTCATAGATAGCACACAAAGAAAAATAAAGTCATCATATCGTCAGCGAGTTGATTGTTTAAGTGCGTGTGTGTTGGTCATAGAGTCAAACTCTGAGTATCGTATCACATTACACTTTAGACTATTAGGTAAGACACCTGATAAGTGTTAAGAAACATTCGACGCAAGGGTAGTGTTGAAAAACACTATTTGGGGTGGTGTTGAAAAACACCTATTGTGAAATGCCCCAAGAGACAAATGCACCTAAAGGACCAATGCTAACAGTTATGCCCCCTAGACAAAGACAAAGACCAATTCCAGACTAAGCCAAATAAGGTCAAGGCATGAGGGAAAGGCTCAGTGTCGAGGATGCATGCTAAAAAATAGGAGTGCAAAGGCCTCAAGTAGTGCCTGTTTCCAGGTTTTCACCACTTGGATTCTTTTTTCATTTTTTTCTTTTTTTTTTTTTTTGGATTTCTGAATTTTTTTGATTTTTTTGTATTTTTTCAGGACTTTTTATGCTTTTTAGAATTTTTTCAGCATCATATTTTAATTTTTTTTGGTATTTTTTTTAGGATCAATAAGATATATACAAAGGATGCCCCTAGACAGAATGGGCATCAAGGATAGAACTTCTTGAGGTGCACAATGTTGATGGGATCAAGGAGCTATTCTCCATCAGGATCTGTCAGTAAATATGCACTGGTACCAAAAGCAGCTATGATGACATATGGTCCAAGCCAGTTAGGTTCAAACTTGCCCTTTTGCTCTCTATTCTGTTGGTTCTTAGGGTTCTCTTGCAAAACAAGATCACCAATTTGAAATTCTCTAGGGTGAACCTTTTTGTTGAATGCCTTGGACATATGCTTCTGATGCACTTTCATATGATCAAAAGAAGCTTTACGCTTCTCATCTAGAAGTTCTAGTTCATGTAACCTCATGGCGCGGTAATCCTTATCTGTAATCAAACCTTTGAGTGAGACTCTAAGTCATGGTATCTCGACTTCTAAAGGCAATACTGCTTCAGCGCCATAGGTAAGAGAAAAAGGAGTGGCTCCTGTAGGTGTGCGAATGCTTGTTCTATAAGCCCAGAGTGCTGGATTGATTTGTAAGTGCCAATCCCTACCATTCTTGTGCACTGTCCTATGAAGAATCTTAAGAATGGTTTTGTTAGAAGCTTCTGCCTATCTGTTTCCCTGTGGAAAGTAGATGGACGACCAATGTTGCTTGATTTTAAACTTTTTGCATAAATGCTTTAGGTCCTTATTCTTGAATTGACCTCCATTATCAGTGATAATCTCAGAAGGCACTCCAAATCGGCAAATAATATGATTCAAGATGAATAAGGAGATAGTCTTCCCTGAAGCAACAGAAAGTGGCACAGCTTCCACCCATTTTGTGAAGTAGTCAGTGGTAGTAATAATGAACTTATGTCCACTTGATGAGTTGGGATGAATTTTCCCAACTAAATCAAAGGCCCAGTGCTGAAATGGCCAATGAGAAACAGAGGGGATCAGCTCCCTACCTAGAGCATGAATCAAGTTTCCATGTTTCTAACATTTTTCACATGACTTAGCAAAGGTGACCACATCTATCTGCATTGTGGGCCAATAATATCCCACCCTAAGCAACCTTCAGGCCATGGCAAGACCATTAGAATGTCCACTGCAAATGCCATTGTGGATGTCAACTAACGCTTGGTTGGATTCCTCCTTTTACAAGCACCTAAGGAGCGTCCCATCTAAAATCCTCCTATATAAATCACTAGAGATGAGGGTGTGGTGAGAGGTGTTACAGATGAGGTTTCGGTGTTCAGAGTGATTGAATGTGTCAGGAATGATGTCATCACAAAGATATTAATAGATAGCACCATATCAGGAAGACTCGTGTGTGACAATGGTACAAATGACATGGCTTTCAGATGAGTCAAAGATGGGATGGTGTAGCTCTTTCACCAGAAATTCAAATCTAGATTCATGTGTCTCCAACTGAAGAAGGGAAGCTAATGTGGCCATGGCATCTGCAGCTTTGTTCTCTGTCCTAGGGATCTGTTGAAATGTTACAAAGGTGAAGTAGCATCTCAGAGAATCAACCATCTTTTTGTAGGGTATCAATTTGTCATCCTTAGTTTGATACTCCTCATTGACCTGGTTTATGATTAACTGAGAATCCCCAAAGACATGTAACTCTATGATGTTCCATTCTATAGCCATTCTCAAGCCATTGGTTAAAGCTTCATATTCTGCAATATTATTCGTACATGGAAATAAAAGTTTGTAAGATTTTGGAATATTGTACCCATGTGGAGAAACAAATAATACTCCAGCACCTGATCCATTTTGCATGCGGGAACCATCAAAGAACATTTTCTAAGTGCGAGTAGTCGTATACAAGATGTGTTCATCTGGGAATTCCACTTGGACCAGCATACTATCCTAAATTGGGAAATCAGCTAATTGGTCAGCAATAGCTTATCTTTTTATGGCCTTCCTTTCAACGTACTCTATGTCAAATTCAGTTAGGACCATCATCCATTTAGCAAGTCTACCTATGAGGGCAGCCTTACTAAGAAAGTATTTAAGAGGATCAATTTTTGCAATCAAATGTATGGTATGAGCAAGCATGTAGTGGAGAAACTTTTGAGAAGCAAACACCACTGCAAGACAAGACTTCTCAATATTATTGTAATTGATCTCATAGGAGACTAGAGTACGGCTGATATAGTATATGGCCTGTTCTTTCCCAGTATCATCTGATTGAGCCAACAATGCCCCCAGGGAAGTGTCTATAGCTGAAATATATAGGATCAATGGTTTCCCTGGAATAGGAGGCATTAGGATCGGAGGATTAGCCAAGTATTGTTTGATCTGATCTAGGCTCTTTTGACAATCCTCATTCCAAACACAAGAAGCACCCTTATGCAATGTCTTTTTGAAGGGTTGCACTCTATCTGCAAGCTAAGAAATAAACCTCCTAATTGATTGAAGACGTCCCTGAAGACTTCTCATTTGGCTGATATTTTGAGGAGGTGGCATATCTAAAATTGCTTGGACCTTTTCGGGATCAACCTCGATACCTTTTGCTGATATTATGAATCCTAAAAATTTGCCTGAGGTGACACCAAATGCGCACTTCTTTGGATTCAATCTGAGTTGAAACTATTCCATTTGATCTAAAATTACTTCCAGATCATCGAGGTGTGTGTCCCATTTTCTTGATTTTGCCAGGGTATCATCCACATAATCTTCCATATTTTTGTGCATCATATCATGAAAGATAGTCATCATAGCTCTTTGGTAGGTTGCTCTTGCATTCTTTAATCCAAATGGCATGATGTTCCAGCAATAGGTTCCCCATGCACATGTGAATGCTATTTTCTCTTGGTCTTCAAGAGCTATTTTGATTTGATTATACCCTGAGAAACCATCCATTAGAGAGTATATCTCATAGCCCGCTGTCATGTCCACTATCATGTCAATGTTTGGAAGTGGAAAATCATCCTTTGGGCATGCTTTGTTTAAATCTCTAAAATCTATACATACACGAATGGACCCATCATGTTTGGAAACTGGTACTATGTTTGAGATCCATCCTGCATAATCGATGGCTCTAATGAATCCAGCTCTCAAAAGTTTTTCTAATTCCACTTTGACAAGGAGAGCTACATGTGGATGCATTTTTCTGAGTCTCTGTTTCACTAGCTTGACTCCTAGGGCTATGGATAAGTGATGCATTATAAGATTTGTGTCAAGCCCTGGCATGTCTGAATAGGTCCATGCAAAATTAATTTTTTTTTTTTTATAAAAACTGTACATATGCCTTGGTCTCTTCTTCTGATAAAGACTGAGCAAGATGGACTATCTGAGGATTTTTGTCTGTGTTCAAATTGACAGGCTTTGTTGGCTCAATCAATACTGATGATCTATCCTAGAAATAACTCAGAAAGTTATTAAGTACCCCATCCTTAGGTGCCTTAAAGAGGTTTTTGCCCTCGGATGTGTCATTTCTTTTTACTATTTTTGGTTCTGATACCGCCACAAAGTGGTTTTCGCCATCAGACCTATTTTTATTTTTTTCTCTCTTTTATTTTTAGACTGAGGTACTTAATATCAAGCTCTGTCATGCTGGTTGTTGGTTCACTGGTGGAAGAAGCCACAGGTTCAAGAGCATTCAGATAGCAGGCAATTTCGTAATCATTATGAAAAGTGAGGAAGATAGGCTCCTGATGGCACTGAGACCAGCCAATGAGGTCAAAGTGAACAAGGGGTAGGTCAATGACTGGTTTGATGTTATTTATGTGAAAAGTGTCATCTCTAGTGACCATATAATCAGAGTTCATCAAGTCTTCTCCTAAGATACCCGAATTGGGACTCATCCTACCAAATGAAGCATCGTCCACTAAGGCAATTTGAGGAGTGCAATCCTCTAGTCCTACACTAGGATTGTCAGCCGCATCGGGTTGGGTACTATAGGCATGGACAATATCTACGTCCAGATCAACTGTTGCATCTGAAAGTGAGTCCTATTCATATTCATGGGAGTCTGTGTCTGAGTCATCATTTGGGCCTCATGATGTAGAAGCCTTAAGGTTAGGAAGGGTCTCCTCCTCTCTATTGCTAGCATTGGTACTATCCATCGCAGCTAGGACAGTAACACTTTCCTTTATCGATCTAGCAGCCATATAGTCACTATCCGTCGCAGCTGGGATAGTAGGACTGTCAGGTATCAAATCTATGGAATCTCCCCAAAGGAGATTTTTTGAGGGCACCCAATCATCAAACACATCTTGTTGATTAGAAAGATCAGGTGTATAATCTGAGTCACTGTCATTGTCCGTCACAGCTGGGACAGGGACACCTTTCTTCTTCTTATTCTCAAAACCTAAGCCAACCATGAACTTATTCTTTCATCCGAAAAGAGCATGATCAAGAGGCTCAGCTTTAGCATCTAGCCTATGACTAAGGGGACCATATCTAGGATAACCCATATTCTTAACCATTGTATACCCTTTTCCATAAGCTTCAGGTGGAGGAGCAAAATTCTCGTTGTGCTTGTATATTTCCTCGTGATAGATCCAGTCCCTTACGGCAACTTCCTCTTTCTCTTCCTGAATGGGGACCGAAGACTCAACAAATTTTCCAAATAATGTCATTGCTGATGATGAAGGCTTCACACTTGGTGATGGTCTCCCATAAGACCTAGGAGAGATTGGCATTTTTGTAAAAGAATCAATTTTATAATCTCCCATCCCAAGATCTATGGTCTTGAACTTCTGCTTGCATTGTTCAAGTGAACTACTAAGACTGTTAGCTTCCCTATTCAAAGGTACATGTGATCTAGTAGAAATGTTATTAACTGACAAAGCACTATCTCCAGGTATGCAAATTTCTACACCATTATGGGAAAACTTAACACACTGGCGATATGTTGATGGGACTGCTTGCATTTCATGAATCCATGGCCTACCTAGCAAAATGTTGTAGGCTAAAGGTCCAACATCAACAATTTGAAATAAGATATCCTTTTCTACTGGACTAATGTGAATAGGTAAAACAGCCAATCCCTTAGAACTTCTTTCTGCTTCATCATATGCCTTGATCGTGATCTTTTTCCTTATGTCAATGACATTCTTGGAATATCCTAGAGCCAGCAACAAACTCATGGTACAAATATTGAGCCCCGCACCCCCATCTATCAGTACATGCCTGACATGAGTTTTATGAATCATGACTTTGATGTGTAAGGCCAAATTATGTGGGTGACTGATGGATTTGTGGTCTTCTTCTGAGAAGGTGAGGTAATGAGGGCTAGCCAAATGGTTGACCATATTCTAGAATTGATCAATATCTAAGTTGTTAGGGACACTGGCTATTCGCAAAGCATCCTCAAGGATGCGCTTGTGCTTAGGAGATAATTCTAAAAGCTCAAAAATGGATATCTGCCTGGGTGTACATTGTAGTTGGTCAATAAGATTATAATTGGAATCAGGACCAATGGAAAATTTGGGAGGAGCGCCTTTGGACATGGGCTTCTTAGACTTGCTAGTGCTAGGACCTCTAATGATAATGGGCACTTGGGCCTGGCCCCTAGTGACAGCATTGAGGGACTGGGGCATTCTTTGTGAGTGAGGACCTCTTATCACCACAGCGGGTCTTTCATCAGTCATAGGAGTTGAGTCCACATTATGTCCATAAGGATCTTTCCCTCTCACCATGTTGACACTATCATCCACAACTTCAAGCATGTTAATAATGTTCTCCGCATTTGTGTAGGTGTAGTTGATAGCCGCCTTGCCATTCTTAGAATTCACTCCTTTTTCATACTTAGGCAAGGGCTCTTTAAAGGCTTTAGGATCCACATTAGTGGTTAACCCATCAAATTGTAATTTTCCTTTCTCAATAAGGTCTTGGACAAGATGCTTGAGTTTAAAACAATTTTCTATGTCATGTCCAATCCCATTATGGAAAATGCAAAAAGCCTTAGCATCCCACCAATGAGGTAAAGGATCCGGTATACGATGTTTTGTAGGATCCTGTGGGTGTGCCAAATTATGAGCAACTAATGTCTTGAAAACATCTGCATAAGATTCTCCCAATTTAGTAAATTGCCTTTTCTCTGTTTTAGATCTCCTTTGATACTTAGGTTTATCTTGTTGTGTTGAAGACGTTTGCAGCTTCATAGCTTAAACTGCATGAGAAAGGTTAAGAATTCTTTCATTTTTGGGTTGAGATGAGTCAACAACTCCGTCATTAACCACTTGCTTGTTTTTGTTCCAATAGGAGTTCTTTTTGTCCTTGTTACCATTAGTATTGTTATTTTGGCTATTGTTGTTATTTGTTGGTTTAGCCAAAATTCCTTGTTCTTTTAGGACATCCTCAATGCGACATGCCACCTCTACCATAGTATCAAAGGAATTGAACGGGATTTTCTTGACTTCATATCATAGTTCTGGTATTAGATTGCTCACAATGATATGAATCCTCTCCTCCTCAGGAATTGTCCTTGGGTATTTTGAACACAATCACCTCCATCATTGTAAAAATGTGACAAAAAATTCCCTTTGATTTTTCTTGAGTTTGCACAAATCAAGCATTGTGACCGACCTCAATAAGTTGTAAGCAAAATGCTGAACAAACCTTTGGACAAGTTCTTTAAATGTTTTTACTAGAGGGGAAAGGTTGGTGAACCACTCCATGGCTTGACCTTTTAAACTCCTTGGGAATAATCTCATCAAGTAGGAGTCTTCATGGTGAAAGGAAAAGCTCATTATGTAGAACTATCGAACATGGTCGTGAGGGTCACCAGTGCCATCATATTTGTCATATGTTGGGAACTCAGCTTTCTTACGGAATTCTACCATCACCACACTTTTGTCAATGGGGTTAGGACATATGGAGTCCAAATGAAATGTGCTCTTGGGAGCCTTCATCTTGTCGATATCCTTTTGCATTTGTAAGATCACCTCATCAGTGGAAGGGCTCTGTTTCTTGATCTTTTGGTGAACATCAAAATTATATGGGACTTTAGCACCTTTGCTAATAAGACTTTCCAAGAATTGATCTTTATTTTGTTCCACATATTGCTCCACATACGCTTGAAAGGATGGTTCTTGTTGCATAGTCATGAAATCCATATGATCAAATTTAGCATAACTTTCTCCATGTTGTGAGCCATGATGTGCCCATTGGGAGGGTTGCTTTGAATGTCTATGAGATGACTATCTCCTATGATGGTCATATCTTGAAACCCTTCTTCCTCTAGGGCTTGGGGATCATGAGGGTGTCCTTGATCTTCTTCTAGGACTTGGCGAAGGGGTAGATGGGGGTGAGTTGGTCCCACTATTGGTTCCCCTCCCATTAAATCAGCTTTGGAGTTGTTGTGTGTAGAGTCTATCTTCTTCTTCTTGGGTGACTCTTTCCTTTATATCCAACAACACACGTTCCTCTTCCTCTAGTTGTCTAAATTTTTCCTTTTTAGCAGTTTGTTCATCCAAATAGGCTTGCTTCTCTCTCTCAATGCTTCTCAATCTTGTATTTGCATATCGAGAGGTGTCTTTAAGTGGGGAGGATTGTCTCGAATGCCTTATAGCATTAGCTACGTTTATGTGGTGATCACTAGATTCATTGTTCTAGTCTTCGTGTTGTGACCCTAAATTTGAGTGAGCTTGCTTATGATGTCTCTCAGCTCGTTGGTGAGCATCAAAATACCTCGTGTTGTTGGGAGGTGACCTGGGTGGACTAGCGTGAGAAGAACCACCATACTCTCTTCTATGTCGTTGGAAGATATCCTCAAGAGTTTGATTCATGGCTTCTCTTTGTTGTTGAGTGAAAGTGTAACTCATGTCCATACTTGATGAAAGTGGTATGAAAGAGGTGCTCACTTCACTAGGATTAGCTCTTGGATTAAAACAAACTTCAGATTCACTCTTAGGAGATTGGTCAAAAAGGGGTCCTTTTCCCTTATGTTGTTGATGAGTCTTGACGGGTGGTAACTGGCTAAAGGCAACAGGGGGTCGCTTCCCTTGATTGACTTGGTACCTTGTTGTAACTGACATGAAAGAAAGATACTCTCAATGATAAGGTGACCTCTCAAAGTGTCAATGCCAAACTAGGATAATCAAAGTCCTCTATTGTCCAAAAAAAGAAATGAGAAAAAAAAAGGGGCTTTACCAACATCGTCAAAGAGGTGCTTCAAATCAAAAGGTGACTACCCTTGCACTTTTGAATTAGGAGGTTGGACTAGGCCAAAAGATAATTGAAATTAAGATTTAAATGAAAGTGATTTGGACAATAAGAGTACTAAAATTTTCCAAGAATGTAGCTAACAATCTTAGAGATGAACCTTGGCACCAAGAATGACCTTCTAACTTGACAATTATTTCAAAGTGATTTTGTAAATCAAATGATGCTATCCCGAAGGACTAAAACCAAAAATTTAGAATCAAGACAGGTCTCAAACGTCAGGGCAAGAAGCCTACTCTAAGACCTAACCTGATTAACAGTGACTGAAACTGACCAAACTGTAAGCATGACAGAAATTAACCAGGTGATATACTCCAAGCTATTGGGGCGATATACCTATAACTGCATGATACTTCGCACGACACCAGGTGATATACCTCAATATTGGCAGGTGATATACTCCAGGTAGGTCAGGCGATAGTCCATCAAGGGCGAACTATCGCACGATATTTCTCTTCAAAGAAGGTGATATTTTTAGAAAGAGCGAAGTATCACACGATATTTCACTTTGCAGGGTGCGATACTGTTGCAGAATTGTGTAAAATTTGCATTTTTGAGTCTGCTTGGTCAAAATTTTTAGTTTGATGGTTGATGTTTTCAATTTCAGTCACAATATCAGCAGAATTTTGGCAGGTTTGCAAACAGTGAGGGATCAAACATGTCTCAAACACTTGAAACAAGGGCAAAAGCAACCTTGCCAAGACAAACACTTGTGATATCAGAATTGAAAAATCACCCTATGAATACTACCGATTGTTTGTATGTAAGAACATTTGCACTGGTATCACACAACCGAGGACAATTCAAGCAAATCTATCCTAAAAAGTCAAGGCTCAATACTTACCAACTTAGCCCACAACTTGATGCCCCCTCACCTCACACCAAGTGGTTACCCACAAGAGACGTTGGCTTTGTCGTGGAAATGTCAAATGACACAACCAAAGGGACACATATGGTGAGTATCTTAAGGTGATCCAGGTAAACCACTTGGATCAATCCTTGCACTAAGAAGATAAGCGGCTAAACAAGGTGGCTTCTATCTAATGGTTCTTAATAAAGATTTTCATTCACAACACCCCTCTTGCTCCTCATAAAGGATTGGGACCTTGCGGCCTCAAGAGTACCTTAAGCATTCTTATTCAATATTTTCCCCATGGTCGCAATCCCATGAGCTACTCACATCAAATGAAGATAAGTGTTATGTCTACCAAGTTTTTTGGTGTCCTTGATAGCCTTGAGATTATAGTGAGTTGGAATCACTTGCCACCAAGGAAAATGATGACAAGGTTGTCCCCACTTGAGTTGTTCCTCTTGATTGCTCAAGAGTAGGCCTGCTAAAGGATTCCTAAACTAAACAAAAATGGATAATTTATGAGGTTCAAGGTTTTTGGTTCACCTCAAGGGTGAAGAGCATACTCCCCTATCTCAAAAACTTCTCCCAAACACACCAAGAAAAGAGATTCAATTACTCCCTTGCTTCCAAAACCTTAAGATGGGTCAAGATTTTCTGGTTCACCTAAAGGTGAAGAGCATACTTCTCCTACCACCTCAAAATCTCTTTCACAAGGTTTTAAAGATTCCTAATACAATTAGTGAATGCGACACTTGAAAGGAAAGAAAATAAACAAGCAAGATTTTATTTTTTTAGTTTTTATGCTTGGGCAGCCCTGCAAAAACTATTAGTAGCCCTCTTTGACATGCATTTTTAGCAATTTTCAAGCAATGAGAGCACCTACAAACACAACTTGTTAGACCCACAAGGTTAGCAAAATTAAAATCCAAATGTAAATATGCAATAAACTGATAGATTCAAGCTAAAAGATGTAGGTTAGACCTATCTAAATACAGTAAAATAAAATAGCAAGCTAAAATGATAAATTTGGATGATAAAACTGGAAATACAAGTCTCTGTCAGATCAAGCGATATACCTTAGACTTCACCAGTATCGTGCGACACAGTTTCCTATAGTCAAGCAATATACCTCAGTCTAGGTGATACTCTGCACTATGGGCGGGCGATACTTCACTCAATGCCAGGCGATATACCTCAGTACTAGCGGGCGATTCTTCTGTCACGCGAAGTGTCACACCACTATACAAAGGTATATCACGTGATATTTTTGAGAAGTATCACGCGATACTCTGAGACAGAAAATCAGAATTGTAAAATTTTCAAAAAATAATCCGAAAAATGATGAAAATGCAAATAAAATAAAGGACAAAGCCTATCTACTCTGCCCTACGGTGAGCACCAAAAATGTACACACTAAAATGGTGCACTTCTATGAACCATTACATGCAAAGTTTCTCAAGAATGAGGCCTCACAAAGTGGCTCATAGCTCTTTATGCATGGAGTTGCAAGGGACTATGATGTGTTTGCTCTCAGCTAGAGCTACAAGCTTGTGACCTTGCTAGTCAACCACACAATGAGAGATTCAAGTGAAGACAAGGGCAACAATGCCAATATCTCCAAGAATCAAATATGCAATGTAATGCAAGCTATATGAGAATGCAATCTAAGCTATGAAAGGAAGGTACAATGCAACTAATCTATGTAAAGAAATAGCAATGGATTACAATGCCTCCTATTTAGACTATGTGAGCTTATTCTATTGCATAATAGGAAATCTACACTAAGAATGCCATTATCATGCAACTAAGAAAGAAAATATGCAACTAAATGATGAGAGCAACAAGTCTTCAATATCCTCAAAAGCTCCAAATACACCTAAAACCTACAGCATAACATTAGCATAAAAACATGGTATATGCAAATGGAGGAGAGAGCTCTCCTTTTATAAGAGATGCAAAGAAATGGACCATTGAGATTAAGAGGCAAAAAGTCTTAATTAGTGGTGGAGCTGGAAAGAGGAGCAATCCATGTGCACAAGTATCCTCCAATAGGAAAATAAGAGTTGACTTTATGTCCATATGAGACAAAAAGTGCTTTTCTCCTTTTTATAAAATAGGAATAATGTTTTATTTGTACAACTTAGGATAAGAGGAAAGTGGGGACTTTTTATTTAATTAAAAGGGGAGGAAATATTCCTTTTAGGTAAATAAAAACTTAGGATAAATGGTTAGCCCATAGGATAAAAATCTAATATATGATCGAAATTAAGATTTGATCAAGAAATTGATAATGTTGAAAATATTGATTATTGATAAAAATGATTCAGGATTGATAAATTGAATAAATGGGGCCCAAAGTCTAGGTGACCATTTTTGGGTGCATACAATAAGGGTTGTATTTTTGTGAAGGAAAATAGAAGGGTTCTTGATTTTTGTTATGGCCTTGTGAAGGCAATGGATATAGATTCTTGGCCTTGTTGAAGGCATGTATTTTGTTGTTGAATGGCTTCTCCTATTTGGGTAGTTTCCACCTTCACCCCTTTTATGGGTCCAAGGTGACCCATTGTGTGTACAACCATGGGATGGAAATTTTATGTGTTTTAAATACTTTATGGTTTTTATGTGTATGTTCTATGAAGAATGATTGTGTCCATCATCCATCTTTGTTTCCCCTAGCTCGGGGGTGGCCATGTAATGGCCTAGGTTGGGAGGCGAGCCTCCATGGTCCTTTGGCTTTCTCTTTGCAGATTTTTCAAGGAAAGCTTGTTGGTTTTCAATAGAGTAAATGAAGGCTTGACTAGTCCCTACTTGTTATTTGAGTTCATGTATGGCTTTAATGCCTTGTTTAAAAAGTTTGTTCAAGAGGCTATGTAAATTCCTTTAGCATGAGACATGATTGTAATAGCTTTGAAACTTATTGTAAAAATGTTCTCCTATTATCTCCTTGTGATTTGAAGTAAGAAAAGGATATGTAAATGCAATCTATGTGCTTGAAAAGTAAAATTAACATTGTTATTTTATTGTTCTATATGTAAGAAAAAGAAGGAAAAAGATCATGGTTTCTTGTATGCAAATGTTCACTTGAGTTCATTTCTATTTCAAAAAAAATGTAGTACACTTAATATTGTTTCATAAAGCAAAGATTTACTTTTCATTTTATGTATTGCTTTCAAGAATGTACATACCATGTATATACATCCATGTATATATACTAGATATGTATACATAGATGTATATAAGGTTAGAACATTGTCTCTATATTGCTATTTAGAAAAAAATAAATCTTTTATATTTCCTATGTTTAAAGAATGAAATCTTTCCTTTCAAGTATGTATATACTTCCTAGTAAGTATATATGCACAAATGTATATGTATGAGTATATATACACATTTATATTACCCTATATAAATATATATATATATATATATATATATATATATATATATATATTCATCATATAACATACATACCATAATATTTATGCATTAAAACTAAATTTACTATTATATAAAAAAAACCGAAAAGCTAAACCTTTAATTAAACATCAAAGAACTTGATTAAAGGCAAAAAAAAAATTAATGAAATTTTAAGCGCTGCACGCTTTTTCTATGCATTGGGGCCGAGCTTTAATTATTGGCGAAGGGAGTTATGCCCACCGCCACCCTTTGAAGGGGTGTGGTGGCACAGTCCCTGCCACCATTCCCCATGAGGGGCGGTGGATAGGGAAGCCCCCCACATACCCACTAATGGGTGTGGTAGGGGTTCCCCCCACCACCACCACCCCCCCCCCACATACCATTAGTTGATGCGGGTGGCTCTGCACCCCCCAAAAAAATGCTAAACAAATATTTAATCGGTGTCGGTCTATGCACGCAGCCGATAGCCCACTCTTTGACTCAAAAATATATGACATTTTTTATTTAAATGCCTGTCGTATTCATGGTAATATGCCAGCAAAACATTTTTTTTTAAAACAAAAGACAAATAATAAGACTACATATTGAATCAGAACAATAAAATAAGAATAAGGATAAATGTAAATCTATAAAATAAAATAGAGTTGGTTATGCATATTCAAACTACAACTTTGTAAGGCAGGCTAAAGCAGTCTTAAAAAATTTGTTAAGAACTAGATTAGTTTGAGAAATGCCAAAATATTATTCTAGCATAGGGAATGCCAGAATAATATTTTGAGCATATTCATGACTACATATCTTAAAGATAAAATTTTGAGGACTGTAGAATAAAATTATAAAAGAGCATTATTAAATTTGTAGCTCACTAAATTGCACCAAAGTCTTAGCATTATATTTGAGAGCAAAAAAAAATTGGGGCAAACAAATAAAAATATTAGTATACCTTATTGTTAATATCGTAGATGTCTTGAGAAATTATGATGTTTGTTGTAGATTCTAGCTTTGTATATATATTCACAAGTATATATGGGAGTATACACACTTGTTTGTGTATATACACCATTATATACTTGTGAGTATACTTCCCTTTGTTCCTTCTCCATCTTGTCCATGGCCCAACCTGCAAACCCAAATAGAAAAATTAGGGTTTTAGCCATGTTTTATTTTTGGGCCAAACCCTAATTTTAAAATTAGGGTTAGGGTTGGCCTTGGAGCCAAAGACACATTTTAAATTTTAATTTTGAAAATTTTTATTTAATTCGATTATGTCAATTAAATACTGGTATCAGTATTTAATGCCCATTTGACTTTTTTTTCCTTCCTCTTTTTGAATTTTGATTTTAAAAATTATTATTTAATTTATCTTTTATTTTGTTTCCCAAGATTCATTTATTGGAATTTTAAAATATTGGACCATTAAATGTTATTTTGACTTATTTTTTAACTTTAAAATGTTGGATATTTATTTATGGCTTTTTCTTTAATATTTAATTATTATTTTGAGATTTGAGATCTCAGATTTTAAATTATTATATTTTAATAATATTTGAACATAATTAATATTTTATTTAAGGAATTAAATGATTTTTTTTAATATTATTATTTAATGACCCTTACTATTTTCTTTAAATATTTGAATTATTAGGGGGGATTAGTAATCTTATACATCCTAGGTGGGTCCTAGGTAAGATATTACACCCTAATAATAATAATGTTTGATTTAGTAATTATAACATTATTTAAATGTTCTAAATCCCTTAGTTGGAATAATATTTATGCTTATTTTACCTTAATTAAAATTAATGCTAATCAAGGAATATATTAATGTTACCTCAATTAATCGAACATTATTATATTTTAATTATTAATAGGTTGCTAACCCTAGTTTTGCATTGGGGTTATTTTCATGTTTTCAATATAACCTTTTTAACCCATTAAATCGAATTCTGCATTTGACCCTGAATGGATACCTGGTATCTGTTAGGGGCCATTAGGGTTACAATTAAATTCATTGATTTGATTCATCTTCAATTGAACCCCTAGGTTTTGATGACTTTATTGTTGACCTTATTTTTATTCTCTTATTTTGGATTCTTGACTTGGGTTAATTCTCTTTTTATATTCTCATGCTAAACCTAGTTAGGGTTTCCTTTGGCTAATGCAATCTAACAAACAAGGGATGTTGGCAAGCCATCGAATAACATGATCCCCCTTGTAAGTTGATTGTGTTGGTTAAAGTGTTTTCATTTTCAATTTGTGAGTGTACCTTTGTGTGTAACCTTGTTGATGTTATGTGCTTTAAAAAAAATTGGTGTGTGTGTTTTGCCCTAATTTGTGGGCATGACACCTTTCTAAGGTAAGATCTCTTTATATTTCTCCTTAAATTTTGGTAATAAGGAATTCCAAGAATGGGTAACAAGGGAAATAACTATACACTAACTATTGTAATACACAAGTAACTCAATAGCACCTACTAAATCATCTAGTACATCCGGACATAATTTAACTCTATCAGCTTCTTCCAATATTCAAATAAAATGCTCCATCCTTCAACTATTTCCCTAAGAGACCAAAACTACCTTATAAATTAATCTTTGTCTTTGTACTTGACACAATTGAAATAGCAATGTATTAATTTGTGTTCTTTCAACACCATCATTTTCCTTAAATATGTCAAATCATTAAGCATATTCATTAATTTGAGACTCAATAGAGTCAATTTTACCTTCATGATCCTTAGTAACAGTAGGCCATTTGAGACAATATTTTTAAACTTGAGCAACAACACTTAAACATTTTCTCATATTTTCTATGCATTCAACAAGATTTTTTTGATCAACTACACACGTCTTACTCATTATCCTCTATAGCTCATCTTCAAGATCAAGTTTCTCTTGATTAGTATTGGTAGCTTTCATAGTCATGTGTTCATTAATAAGATCAACCAAGACATCTAAGAGAATATCTTCAATAGCATTAGGATTAATTTTGTTCTAGAGTAAATAGATGATTAAAACCCCTTTAATTCTATCTTGATCATAAGATGGTCATGCTAACCATACTTCTCCTATCTTCTTCATACCATCAAGTTGTTCAAGAAAATTCAAGACCTTGTTTGTGTCAAATGAATCATCATCGGAGGAACTAAAGTGTTCATTGGGTCTATATTTATGCACAACATCAATATTTTTTCTATTTAGTATCATCCTTCTCAGGCTCAGCAACATTAATGTTAATTATCTCAACTTTTTCTTTCTCACATACTCCCTTTTTCCTCTTCAGAGCTAAGGAGGAGACCTTAGTAGACCTCTTATACCTTTCACATTTAGAAACAAATCCTTCTAGAGAAATATTTCCTTCTTCATCTAGTCTACTAATTTTGTCATAGGTTCCAAATATGTCTTCAATAAAATCTATCAAACCCTTAAGAAGCTTTTATCTAAACATCATGCAATTTCCTCGTCACTGACTTTGTAATTAAATCTTGTCAACCAATTTTTCTTATGCATTACAAATTCCATGGAACATTTATTAGTATCTGCCAAGAAAGTGATGTTGTCTTTCTATAGTTCAATATACTTCTCTACAAGTTTGAATCTTGATGTCACCTTCTTCCAAAGATCATTGAAATATTCTTTATAATTTTTGTCCTTGCCTTCCAAGTTGTCCAAATATCATTTAACCTATCATTCTTCACTCCATACAACATTTTCCTTCAATGAAAAAAAGTTCAAAAAATAGAATACAAGACACACAACAAGGGATCCAAATCAAAAAGCATAACCTTCCTTATTTGTTAGAATCAGATTGTTCAATAGTTGTTATCGCAATAGTTTACACAAGTCATATTCTTTTCTCTACTTAAATATTTGATAAGCTGCATAGGCATAAATTGCCAAAGTGGAGCCTTCTCTATTCTAAAAATAAAATTTGTGAGAAATAATCATAGCAACATACCTCACCTAGGGATCAATTATGGTATCAATTCACATGGCTCTCTAATCCAAAACTACTATGAATTTTCAACTTCTTTATTCATTACAGTCTTCATTGCAAGCATCATTCCATTCAAGCATAACCCAATAAAAACCTTTAGGGATTCCTTTATAATTTGATAAGGTCAGTCTAACCAATTGTAATCACCATGAATCTTCCTTAAGATAATTTTCACTAAATCCCCATCAACAAACATCAAAAAATTTCTCCAAATGTTTAAAATCATGCACCCTAATTCTACAAATGATTTTGAATCTTCTATCAAATAGGAATATTTGACATTTTTTATCTTCATGTCATCATATTCTTTAATTTGTAGTTCAAAAAATTTGTAAATATCTTCCAAACATACTATCCTAGCCATTAACAAAGAAAATGCACCAAAAAAGTCATTACTCAATGGTTCTTTCAAGAATTTCTTATGTTTAGGTAGAGGTTATTCTTCACTAATTTCAAACTTACTACAAGCCATAAGATAAAAATATTAAAATATATTTTGTTTAATTTCTGACAATCTATGCTCAATTTTGCACTTCACAATTTTCAACATCTACCAGTTTCACAGATAATAGTAATGAATATTAGAAAAGGGCTTATATATGTTGTCAAGCAATCTAAGCTTTTTTTGCTCAATTTTTTGCATCACCAAAAAAATTTCAATACCTTCTTATATATGTATGCAGCCAATTTTCAAAGCTCTGCAAACTCGTGTACTCCATCAATTCTTTCTACAACTTCTTCCAAAATATTGAACACATTAATCTACATATGATATATTTATGTTGATATTTCAACAAACATTTCTTCAATAAGAGTTAAGGATATTCTATTAAAACTCCCCCTAAGCCAAAGCCCTTAAGCTAATTCCTAGAGGAGATATATGCACTGGAGCTAAGTGCAACATCATCTTTCATTTCCACATCCACTTCCTTTTCTTCCAAACATTCTTTATATCATTCTTTATCTCTTCTGTAATGCCCAAAATAATCAGACAAATACTACACAACAAAAAAAATTAAATTAAATACAACAATCTCAAACACCTAGGTCAACAAGGTTACACAAAAGCCCTTCGACATGAAGCTTTGGAGTCGTAAGCTCACTTGAGTGAGACACCCAATGACACATAAGGGGATCATGAGGCAAGCATTGGCATGCCTCCATCCCCTACATGACAGAAGTCATTAGGCGACGAGGAAGATTATAGAAGTTTTTAAAGGGAAAACTTTTCCTTAGGTTAACGAGTTTATTCTAGGATAACACGGTTCAACCCTAAAAATTTCAAGAAGTAAAATAGATATTAGTATTAAAAGAATTAAGTTAAATTCTAGAAATAAGAATCTCGGCAAGCATTGATAACCTAAATACCTTTAATAAATTAATAACATTTGTCAGGTTATAAAATTTAGAAAATTCTTTATTAAATTTTATATCTAAAAATTCGCAACAAGGTAGGTTTAGCCCCATAAACAACTATAATAACTTTTAAAAACAATATCGTTCATTTAACAATATAATGGTGCCTAGAACATTTTGGTTATACATTAAAATATAAATCAAAATAAACAAATAATATTTTAAAAATTTACTTAACAATTATATCTAGGCACAAGAGGTTTTAATTTTTCAATAGAATATTTACATAATTCAATATAAATTTATTTAAATAAAACCCACTAGAAATCCAATATATAATTAAACTAAAATAATTAATTCAAATGACATGGTTATCAAAATCTTAATCTCCTAATCTAACTAATGTATTTTGACGTCATAGACGCTAATAAATAATTTTTTTTCTAAGAAACTAATATATCGCTCACCATAAAATATATAATTAGATAAAATTTAAAGGACGATAGAAAGGAAATGATTTAAATACAACTTTATTACAATCTAAATTTAGATTAGATAAATCCAAGTTTTCCATTTCAAAAGGGCGACCATTTAAAGTATAGGTTTAAGAAACATTTCCATAGCATGATGTATATTTAATTATTAAAAGTGACTCCCAAACCCTAATTCAAATTAGGGTTGGGGGTCACTTTAAAGTATAACCAAACCCTAATCTTTCTTATTATTTCCTATCTCTTCTT
Source organism: Chamaecyparis obtusa (assembly GCA_027943335.1). Classification (NCBI taxonomy): domain Eukaryota; kingdom Viridiplantae; phylum Streptophyta; class Pinopsida; order Cupressales; family Cupressaceae; genus Chamaecyparis; species Chamaecyparis obtusa. The sequence continues at coordinate 190,087 of BSBK01003886.1, forward strand.
CATGTGTGTGCAGGTCTATGGGAGGATGAAGAATGAAGCTTATGTTGTGTATCTCTCAAATGTGAGAGGGCATAGCACAGCAAGAGATCTCTTATGCCATAAGAGAATTCTCTATTTCATTTCAAATAGACACACATCTGCAGTGCTCTAACAGTGGGTGAAATATGTGATAGTGCTAGCATCTGCACTGTATGTAAACTGTCATATCAAATATCAATGTTATTGAGTTTTGTTTACATTTAATGGCAGCCCTACATATATATTATATATATATATATATATCATTGTGTTTATACAATAGAAATTACAAATGTGCATTTGTTAATTATTTAACAACATTGTCATTTTGCTTGTTTGCAGGAATAACAAAGTTTAACATTAAAAATATATTTGTTTTCTTTGAAATGAAACAGGGGTTCACTTCCCTTTACCCGCCTATGGAGGGCCTGAGCTCCACACACCCATGGATGTGGGAGCATAGCTCCTCTGCCACCCATTAGTGGTGGTCAACAGGCCTTGATCCCCTGCCACCACCACTAGCGGGTGACGGGGGGGTTGTGCTCCCACACAAATGAGTGTGAGGAGCACAGTTCCTCCGCCCACAGTGTTGCACATGCTAGGGCATGGAGGAGGGGGGTTTCAGTAGAGCCGAGCCCCAATGCAATCTTTTTTAATAATTTTTTTTTAAAAAAGAGAAACAACAGATGTTAATGTATATTATATTATTTATATTATATACTATAAAATATACATTGTATAGTATATAATATATATAATATTATTCTATTACATTTATTAAAATCTACAGTATGATCTTATATACTATATTATTATATAATATATACTATACAATAGATATTGTATAGTATAATATATATAATATTATGATATATATTATTCTTGTTTAACACTGTAGTGTATACTATGTATTATATTTTATCTTATGAATAATATGTAATACATATTATTACATCACTTGATATTTCAGGATTTTATTTTTATTAGATATAAGTTAATGATTAATTAAGCCCCTTATTTTGAAGGATAATGTATATTGTTATATATGTTATATTATACATTTTTTTTTATGTATAATATAATATATATATATATATATATATATATATATATATATATATATATATATATATATATATATATATATATATATATATATATATATATATATATTGTAAATATTAGTACCAACATGGTAAAACCAGATTTGTCTTCATAGGAAAAAAAAAAGTACAGAAGACACAGGTCTCTGTTATTCAAGTAATTTACTATCATGAATGTGTATGTCTATATAGTCTCATGTTGTATTTACATATGATTCTGTAACAATTGGCTTTATGGTTTAACTTAAACAGTTTCCACATGAGCATCAGAATTAGGAAAGGGACAGATTGAGTTTTGAAACAATCTATTGTAAGAATAATATAGATTAGTTTTGTTCACTTTTGCATTTAATTTTCTTACTATGTTAAAGTTTCAGTTTGACATGTTTCAATCATATTCTCTAATGAAATTCAAATCTCTAGCCTTAATATTGATTCTGTTTACTGTATTCAACTAGGCATATAGACTTGTAGGTTTCTTTAAAATCAATTTTAATAGAAGTTAATGAACTCACTAAATAAACATAAATTCCAATCTACATAAGCATATTGTTCTGTTATAGGAAATTTCATAATGAATCTAATTCATAGGAATAACATTAGGAATCTTTTAACAATATTATATCACTAAACAGAGATACAAAAAATTTAGCTTTTCATACATGGAAGTCTAATAAATAACATAGAGCTGAATTTATCCTTTCTGTACATAACATCTTTCATCATGTATGCATGCTGGAAACTAACTTTAATAAGTAATTTACCATTACAAAAAAATTCAACTTCCTAAGAACAATAGATTTAAACTAACATTCTAGTCCATGTCTAACCAAATAACATTTATGCAAAGAACTAAGTTTAAATTTATGTCAATAGTTACAGATTTATGACTATTTAAAGAGAGCAATTAAATTGGCTCAATACAGGGAACTACTAAGTAACTAATCTAAAATTCCAGCTTTGATAATACTACAATTTCTTTGTACAGGAAGTAAACAAATGTAAAGAACAAGTTCTCTTAACCAGAGACCCCTTAGAGAAATCTTTTGAAATTTCCAACTTTATCTTTAACCTTCAAACTTGGACTGCTTCTTCAAGCCAAGAACCAAACCTGAAAACACAAGACCTTCTACACATGGCCATGGAGGCTCACCTCCTAGCCTAGGCCATTACGTGGCCACCCCCGAGCTTGGGGAAACAAATATAGGATAGGATACACTCATACCACACAAACATAAACATTTAACACAAATTTGGAACATAGATTTTTCACATATTACTCCCTTCCCAAGCCTACACAAAGGACTCTTACATAGAATCCATATAGTGGGTGAAGGTGGAATCTTCCTTATGGAGACACCTAACTTATAATAAACAACATATCAGTAGATTATACAAGCCTTCACAAGGCACTTCCAAGCCAACAGCTCAAATCCATGAGCATCACAATTCCCTTATGGCCCCCTAAACAAACATAAGTAGGTTCTCATGGTGACCATACAACCATGCACTCAAACATAAGAAAATCCCAAATTAGGCCATTCACCCCAAGTTCTCCTCTAATCCTCCCAAGGATGAGGAGTGAACTTTCACACCCATAACATGAACAATTCAAGAAGACAACAAGATTGAAACAAAATCTCAAAAATGAAAACAACAATAAAAGGTTTACACATAGTAAAATAGATTACAATTTTCACATAATTCATTTCTTTCAAAGCATATTCAAATAAACACAAGATATAAAACCACCAACCTCCTTCTAAGACAAGGCTGAATTGAGAGTTGAAGATGAGCTTCCCTTGTCTCCAAGCTTGCTATCCTCAAATCTACTTAGTCCCCAAAACTTTCTAGATCTCCTCTCCCTCTCCCATTCTCTCTTAGACCCAAAATGAACAAGTGTATCCTCCCCAAGTCTCTCTCCCCTAAAGTCATTCAAACATTCTTCTCTCATCTCACTTCCCAAGGCAATTAGGTTTCTAGATCTAAGACAAAAATGGCAATTTCCCTTACCTAAGGTTTGGAAATAATTTCAACACATGAATATGAGAGACATCCTAGATAGATAGCATTCTCCATTTTCGTACATATCAGTAATGGCCCATTTGGAGAGGTAAAAAGGTGCCCTAGGAAAGTGGGAATAGAAGAAATAAGCCCCCTAACCCAAGTACTAACCTTGGGACACCAAAATTCAACCTAAACCACAACCTAGGACTCCACAAAACCTCTCAAAAACCCTAATTAATCATGCATCCGAAAATGGAGTATTGGTTTCATCAATTCTTGGTCCCTTAAACCACCTACCTAGCTTAGGAATGCTCAAGACTAACTAAGGAGAGGGTGGGGTCCATACTCCACTCAACATGCCACTTCATCAACATGGTGTCAAGTGACACCTCACTAAAGCACACATCACAAACACATTTGGCATGCCTTGTGGGCAATTACATTTATACATTTTCACAAAAATAAAAATTTACTTACAAACATATATTTCAAACATTATCAACATATACACACAAGTATCACGTTTATGAAATAAATCATGATATGACAAGGTCGTACTCTTCTTAGAGTCAACCTTGGTTTCAAACTTATTGCACTTAGATCCTATCTTGTATCCTCGACTTACAACCATGGCCATGTTCCTACACACTCAAATTTGATGTCAGTACATTATAAAATCTTGCATTAATAATCATTTCAAAAATAGAGTAGTAACATCTAAACTTGACAAATACATATATATCTGCATTCATAAAACATTACGTAATCCACATAAGCATGTAATCCTAAACTTATCATAGAACCATGATTTCACCAATATTCATTATACTGAAAGATGACATAACAAATGTAGGATGCAAAATTCATATATCATAGATAATCATGGAACCAAAATGAGCACATATAAAAGTACGACTAACGTGATCATCATAAGAATCTATAACAACTATCTCATAAGATCCAATGATAGCATATGTAATCCAAAATAGATCAAATGTCTATACTCAAGGTATCATCCTGATGAATCAAATGTCAAAATGAATGTCGAACTAGGATGGGTCGGAATAGGACCTCACATCTTCCAAATCAACCTTCTTCTCAACTTCATTTCCTTTTACTAGATTTTCCTTCTTTTCATTCCTACTACAAAATTTAGCAATGGGTCCAAACCTATTGCAATCGTAGCATTTGATATTTATTTTTCCTATATTTCTTTCATTCATTCTAGATCTACATTAATTATCTTTATGGCCAAAACCATTTCATATATGACAATATCCATAGAAAGATCCATTTACTCTACTATTATAACCATTCATAATTTGATTTCTACATTGACTATCTCTATGACCAATTTTTTTGCAATTGAATCACTAATCAAATAATGATGTAGCCTTTTGATTCATTCTACTTCTACATTATATATCATTATGTCCAAATCTATTATAAAAAATAATAATAACCATTAAAAGAAGGGTTCCTTTGAGCATTAGGTTGCCTAATCAATGGTTTTCTTACTTGACTTCTTTAATTTTGGAATCACTTCCCTTTGTTCATCTCTCTAACAAGATAATAATTTCGTGTTTTCTTTGTAGGACTAGCTTTTCCTCTATCTTTGTTTTTTTCTAATTTGAGCCTTCACTGGTTTCAAACCCTTATCCACCTTTACCTTTCAAATTTTTCTACTTTTCCAATACGTCATCAAACTTTACATCACTCTCTTTGAATTTATCTTCCTAGCTCCTTGTTTTCTCCAAATCTGATCTCAGGTTCACCACCTCTTGTTCCAGTTTTGTTCATTTCTATGTCTTATCTTTAATTATATCATTTAGACAATCCTCAATTTTCTTTTTCTCTTCAACTTGTACCTTGAAAAAACAATATTTTCATTTTCTTATTCAACTCTTCACTAACCTCATTATGTCTTTCTCTGAATTTCTTAATCTTTTCCCTTATTTTTCTAATCTACTCATTCACTTCTTTGATATTTTATTTCAACACTTCCAAGTCTTCAAGAGAAGATTGCAACTCTTTATCCATGTGAATTCCTTCAACAATTTCCTCAAGAGTAAACTTTTTCATAGATTTCATATGTTCAACCTCCAAGATACCCTTATGTGGTTAAGCTAAAACAAGGGACCAAGCTCTGATATTAATTATTGAACAACTAGAATACTCAGGGGGTGAATTAGTATTCCTTAAAAATTACAATCTTGTTACTTCACATATTCATATCAACTTTATTTACATGCATCAGAAGGAAATATGTAACCAATACAGAAAATAAAAGAGAAATAGCATCCACAACAAGATACACAAGGAGTCACTAGGATTTTTACCTGGACGCGTGTGAGCGAAAAACCATGGAGAGGATTAACTATCAATATATTTTAACTAATTATAGTATATTACAAAATATGTTCACTTCAAGGCTCACTTTTAGAGGGCTTGCTTCCTAATAATGCTCACTGCCAAAGGGCTTACTACCAATAAAGAAAAATAATATCAACATGGATTGAACTATTACAACTACATCTTCTACGTGCATGAAATAAAATTCCACTAAAGCTCAGTTGACGGACATGAAATACTTCAAAATTGCCTAATAAGCTATTCTACTATGCTCACATTCACTATTTAACTTGCACCTTTTCACATTCACAATGCTTCATCATCTCATGATCTCCTTATGTCATACTCACTCACCACCACATTCTTGATATCTATATATATAGCATCTTCTAACCAATGTCAACATCAGATGTTTCACTCAAAGTTGATTCAACTCCAGAACACTTCACATCTTTCATTTAGATAAGTTGGCATAGGTATACTGAAAATTGATGCCAACTAGAAACCACATACTACAGTCAATCCTTAACTTCTCTACAAAAGTGTAAGGAAAAATAAAACCTTCTAACAATTTGCAGGCATCCAAAAGAATTTTTTCTATACCAAAGGAAACAAAGAAACTGCCAGATAAAACTTTTTCACCTTATAGCTTTCATACCTTAGAATCATGAAAACTTGAATTTAAGTACTACAAGCATCCATAAACATACTATCAAAATTGGAAAGCAGTATCTATAACTATGAAGGAATGTTGACTAAAACGTGAAGCACAAAAACATAGAGTTTTCAAAATAGACATAGCATAAGTACAAATTGGTGCATATCAAAGAACACAAAATTCAACAAATAAATTTTCATCAAGGAGTAGCATGTTGACATCAATGAAAAACTTGTATTAACTATGCACATCATTCTCCTTCTCATACTACCAACAAAATCATCAATGAAAAACTCTAACAAGTGTTTCATTTGTTGGATGGTACTCTTCAAATATATCCTACAATGGACCATGGTTATTGATGTTATGCTCAAAGACATTGGTAGGATAAGGATAAAGGGAAATGAAATGGATATGAATATATGAGGTAAGATTTTATGTAATGGATCAAATAGGATGAATGAAAGGATATAAATTTGGTGTTGGATGGAGTGTAAGAAGAATTTTTTAGTGGATGAAAATGTGGGAAAGACCAACATTGGCATACACCTTGAGGGGTGATAGAGTGATGGTAAAAATGAAAAAAATTTAAAATTTTACAAAATTTTAAATGCTAAAATATTATCTCAATAGGGGCTAATAAAGGATCTAAATGGAAAGAGCTAAAGATTTAATTGCACTAATACCATGTTGGAGTAATGCTCCCATGCCAATATTTTGAATGCAAGAACTTCCACATATATATGTATGTATCTATGTGTGTGTATGTGTATTTGTATGTGTGTGTGTGTGTGTGTGTGTGTGTGTGTGTGTGTGTGTGTGTGTGTGTGTAATGCCCCTCCAACCCTGTCAAGTCCTAGTTATGCTCACTAGAAATTAGGAAGAGCTATATGTGAGAATGATCCTTCTTGAGATGGTTGCTTAAACCGAACCTCTTCCAACTCACCATAACTTCATATTTTAATGTGATAAATAATAGTATTGCATAGGTATGTTCCTATACATCTTCTTGTGTGTTAGGGATAGTTTAGGACATTAATGCTAAAAGGATCACCCGATAGACTTATATGCTTCTATGTGAAATACTCATTATTAATATATATTTTTACCTTAGGTTAATTGATTACAATCACTTAAGGGTTAGATGTGTTACCTTCTCTAATAACGTTACTTGGGATTAGACATGATTAATACATTTAGGGTTATATGATTTGTTTATCTTGATTTGATAATGGGACATTTTGAGTACATGCCTAATGGTTAAATGGGTTTGTGAAAGTTAATAGATGACTTACATTTACATGAATATGTTATGATGCAATTCTTGTTATAAAATATGAAAAATATATTATTCTATTACTAACCACAATAATCCAATTATGCTTTCTTGATGTCACTATCTGATGTGACTGTAGGATGAGGGGAGGCAGTTGTAGTTACTCCTACAAGAGGTCCACACAATGTCACACTCTCCCTCCTTGTTTTTCATTGTCTGTTTATATATATGTATGCATGTCGGTTGGTTTTGTAGGATGTAGGTACCAAACATTGACTCCACCTGGCTACATAGGTCTAAGCATGCATTCAAAATCCTTGAACTATTGTTGTGTGGAGATATTACCAAGATTACTCTCAAGATTACCCGTGGACTTAGATTTCTGTTTAGGCCTAGCTGGGGGATCTGAATGCATTATGTGATGTGGCCTTGTGATTTGATGTGGTTATGAGATTAATGATGTGAGTTAGATTTATCCTTGTAAGTATATGTATATATATTTATTATATATGTGTTATATTGATTGTATGTTATATAGGTATGTGTATATGTGGGTGCACATGCATATACCCATGCTTATATAAATAATAATATTTATATTTTTTATTGATTATGTAAATGGTATGTTCTTTATAATTATTAAATTAAGTGAATTAAATAAAATGTATTGAATGAAGTGTATTAAATAAAAAGTGAAAATAATAAATAATAGTAATAAAAAGAAATGCTCTTTATAGTAAAACTAGCTATCTAGGAGGGAGTTGAACTCGAGACCTCCTAGAAGTTAGGCTAGTTGTTTTCCAATTGTGCTATGTGTTTTCCTTGAAAGCTTAATATTTATCCTTCTTGTTATTGGTTTCTTTGGAGGAAATTTTTGATTAAATTTATTAAAAGCTGAATAGGGGAAAAATGGAGCCTTAACAATGCACCTAACATTCAACACTATTCATTTGTAATATGTTTTGTTTTGAATAGCATAAGTAAATCTGGAAATATTTGAAAATTAATTAGGTCAAGTTACATACCTCATCATGAAATTGATTTAGAAATACCTATTTTCTGAAGCTTGTGCAGAGTTTCAGAAGATTCTACAACCAGATCTAGGATCAGGAAGCCAAGACAGAGAAAACCTAGAAAAATTTTGTCTTTCCAGTAGCAAGTAGTCTTTGAACCTCATAAAAGGTCAAAGGCTACATTTTTATTTTGAAGGATGATTCTGATTTTGTTCACAGATCTCGAAAGTTCAGCGAAAAGGGTACTCAGATATGTCCTCTAATTCCTGAAACAACGACTGTAGATATATGAAAAATGAAGTTTTGGGGGGTAGCTATATAGGGTTTTGCCTTAGTCAAACCCCCATTTTGGTGATCTCCACCTCCACAAATAGCCAATTGAAATAGAATGTGTGTGTGTGTGTGTATTGAAAGTGTAATGCCAAGATCTAATCCTCTAGATCAAAACCCTAGCATGAATATGTATGAAACAAAAATGCATAGATTTGAATGAGATAGAAAAGAATACCAAGCCCCCAAGGCTAAAGTACTTCTACCAAACTCACAATCTTTAATTGCTACTCCATGATTATATCTTTGAATGCTTGAAAATTGATAATGGTGGATCAAGGAAGAAATGATTTCTCTTGCTCCAAATATGTGTTCACAAAGATGCTTGATGTCAACAATGGCTTGATCTTCTACATCATCCTCTTGCAATCTTGCATCTTCACCATTCCTTGCTTGCTTTAAATCTTCTTGATCATGAAATTGCTTGGTGAAAATGAATGCAAATGAGAGTCTTTATATAGAGGTTTCAAGGTGAGGCTCCTAGAGCAATGTGAGGACCCATAATTCAAATTTCACCTCAAATTAAGGTCTAATAACAATAACCAACTAAGGAGGGAAAAAAATCAAATGAATTTCAAATTAAAACCTTTTCACACTTGGATCTAAGGGCCTGAAATTGATTTCAAGGCCCATCGGGACCAAATTTGAGAAAGGGGCATAGATTCTGGATGAGGTAAAAAATGAGCTTGATTCTGACCTATTCAGGTATGAGCTCAACCTTGACCTAGTCAGGGTCTATCTCCACCTTGACCTAGTCAGGGTCTATCTTGACCTTGACCTAGTTAGGATCAACCTTGACTTTGACCCTGTGGGCCTAGATCTAGCCAGAATCAAGGCAAGAGGTCTCGGGAGTGCTCGGAGGCCTAAAAAATGATACCATAATGGGATAGAATACTAGGGATAGGCATAAAATCCTATGATGACTATGATGAAGGCCAAGAGGACCTATTTCTAAGTCCTACCTAGAAAATAGATCCATGTAAGAGGGAAATTAAGGAGAATCCTTGGGATCCTAACCCTAATTTCACCTAGAATGAAGAAGATAAGTGCAGAATGCATCTTAAATGCAAGTCTATCATGATAAATGTACTAAAAGAGGGTGATAAACCTATCAAGATGGATGTGCTTCCATTTTAAAATGATACATTTATCCCCCACTTTAGCTTAGATATGACACTACGTGAATATGCAAGCTAAAGTAAGAAAACATCATAGTAAATAAAAAGGATATAGCCAAGTCCTTGATGTAAAGATCCTACAGAAAACTATTAGAACCTACAACACACAAGGTTAATGAAAATCCATAAATCACCTAAAGCTTACTATATGATAATTTGAGAAGTGTGTAGAGCCCCTTATGCCCCCCTATTTCGGCTTTCTACTTCGGAAGGGTGAAACAGGGTGATAAGAAAAACTCTATATACTGGATATGTAGAGTGTTGAAAATTCATTTGCTAAACCAATTATAAGGATTCCCAACCTTCCTAAACTATTTCAAGGATTTAGGTATCTGAATCATGATTACAACACTGCTAATAGCACTGAAAATAGAGTTACCAAACTCAAGTTGTGATGAAAAGAGTGGATGTCTGTCTAAAATGCATAAGAAGGGAAATCCGAGTTTACCCTAAGGAAACCCTAATAAAACCCTAATTTGAAATTATAAATAAGAAAAAAGAGAGAAATACTTACTCATTCTTACCATTTGTAGTTTTGAAATGAGGAAGCAAGATGTCGAGAAGAGAGGAACTTTGAGCGACATGCCTGGAGATTCTGAGACATAGCTTGGCTATCGGACGGTCACTACCTGAGGTGAGTTTACCGTTATCTACCTTTGTACTTTCCAAATTCCTATTTTTTATAGGTAAGGTTAACTTTACCCTATTTAGGTGGGCCCTGACCCATTTAGGTCTACATTGACCCATCTAGGTTGACTTTGACCCATGAAATTTGACATTGACCAGAGGGTTTTTGCCAGTTTCTGGGATGAGGTTGACCTTGACCTAAAAAGTTTGACCTTGACCTAGAAAAGTTGACATTGACCTAGTAAGGTCATCCCTGACCTAACAGAGGTTGACTTTGACCTAGTTCAGTTAGATATGCAAATTTGATGATGTTGATGACTGATATGATGTTTGTTTGTGCTTACAGGACTTGGTCTATTTTCGAGAGCATCCCTTTGGAGAGTTGCTAGTCATGGTCAGAGAGAGACTATCTGAGCTTGATGATGAGGAGATGTAGTTACTAAAAGATGTGGGACTATACTGGGTATCAGTCCTTCCATAGATCAGACTACACCAAGCCATACTATCAGCTCTGATAGAGAGGAGGGATGAGGATACATGCTCCTTTGATCTTCCCTCTGGTGAGATTACAGTGACCTTAGAGGATGTCTATAAGATCATGCGGCTTCTAGTCTAAGGAAAGACCATTAGACCCAGAGCACAGCATGGTTGTGAGGAGATCCATGTAGACATAGAGTATTGTATAGGATGGGCTCCACAAATGCAGGCCCAGTCAGATCATGTCCTATTATCATCCATATTGCTAGGCCCTACACCTTTCATATAGAAGGTGATGCTTTGCATAGTATCCTTGGTTGTGTTACCCAACTCAAAGGGTACTATATTTTTTTCACCTCTTACACATCTCATACAGAGGATGGAGAGAGATAGGACTATGTTATCATGGGGTTGCAGCATGCTAGCTCAGCTATACCATGAGCTAGGTCAGCTAGTGAGGTATCAGAGGGAGAGTTTGTTGATATGCACACTCCTACAGATTTGGATGTTCAAGAATTTTACATGTACACATCCACAAGGAGTTCCAGTGATGGTAGATGTGAGCAAAGTGAGAGCCTTCATGTATCCCTTGAGAGATATTTGGCATTTTGGAGATATGCTCTATTGGAGAGTACATCTAGACCGCATTGTGAGCACTGATGTGATATGGAGACCCTACTGTCAGATGACAAAGTATCCTAATACATGATTCTAGATGAGACATTCATAATATCATAAGCTACTAGAGGGTCATTAGAGTCATATAGTGATGCCCTACTATTATGATCAGGTGATGAGGCAATTCGACCTATTACAGGGAGTCCCTAAGGTAGTACCTTGCTATGTACATCGGATGAGATACTATTAGAGACCTGACGCCATACACCAACCATCGATAGCAGACATAGAGGATAGTGATGTAGAGGAGGTAGAGGACATAGAGGTACCATCAGATGTGATCTATTCAGGCATGAGTTGGGATTACATCAGGTACTGGATTTTGGAGGGGATCCATCCTATCTTTCCTGAGGATTATCCCATAGGTGACCCAGGCTTTATAGAATGGATACATTAGGATAGTGGAGCCATAGGGGAGGATGAGGATATCAAAGATGAGGAGGAGCACATCTCCAAGGGAGATCCCATGGAGGAGGAGAGAGAAGATAAAGTGAAGGAGAGAGAAGAGGACATGCCCCCAGTCAGTGATACTAGTGCAAATATACCTATTACTCATGCATCACCACTAAGATCATGACAGCCCCCATGGCCCCACATAGAGATGCCACCATCAAGACCTAAATATAGCGAGCGTGGAGAGAGTAGTCACTCCATGCCCCCACCATCTAGACACTTTAGTGATGTCTAGGAGGGAGACCAAGGTATGAAATTTGATTGAATATGTGATTTGATTTGAGATAAATAAGACACTAGACTGATAAAAGTTTTCTTTCTACAGCTGGCGTAGTGGAGTGGAGGAGCTTTGTATCTAAAATTCTCAAGGATACAATTATATCCTACCGACTACCAATCGACGAGAGAGAGTCTTCCATCGGTCACAGAGATCCTAGCAGGCATGCTGACATCTTTGCATGCATCCAGCGAGAGTTGAGATTGTGTAGAGAAAGAGAGGAGAAGCTGATGGCAGAGGTATGGAGTCTCCGAGGATGTTCACATGGTATGAGCATATCCAAGAGCCATACATGAACACACAAATCTTCATCTTCCTAGCATAGAGTAGAGAGATTTGGGAGCCATCAACCATCAGAGTGACATAGTGATAGACGTAGTGATGGATAGGGTCATTGGCCACATATGTATCATAACTTGATAAACTCTTTTTGATGAATGAAAAACTTTCTCTACTAATTAGTTCTATGTTTGATTACTATGCTTTCATCAATATAAAACTTAATAGAAAGAAAGAAAGTGCATAAACATATTCAATATGTAATTTTGCTAAAACTACATAACCTATAAAATGAATCTTTATAAGGAATACATAAATGCACATGGAACAAATGAAATTAAGGGTAATAACATTTTAGATGCATAATATTAATGGGTTCCTTAAAAGAAACACCATCCATATCAGCAAGTTTATAAGCACCCAAACCAAAGTCTTCAATAACAACAAAAGGTCCAAGCCAATTAGGGCTTTTTTTGCCTGGTAAAGCATTCACATTTCCCTGGTTCTCATAAAGGACTAAATCACCAACCACAAATGTTCATTCAATTACCTTATGATTGTATTGTTTCTGAAGAGATTTATGATAAGCTTTTATATGTTCTAATGCATGTATTTGTTGTTCATCCAACATTTCTAATTCTTGTAAGTGTTGTTCATGAAAAGTATCTTTATCAATTATCCCATGAAACAAAACCTATAAAGAAGGTATTTCTAGTTCCAAAGGCATAATAGCATTAGTACCATAGACAAGGCTGTAAGGAGAAGTACCTATGGCAGTACGAACACTAGTCCTATAGGCCGATAAAGCATAAGTCAATTGAGTATGCCAATCTTTCGCATGCTTATTAACTATTTTTCTCAAGATTTGTTCAATAATTTTATTTGATGCTTCAACTTGTCCATTAGATTGAGGATAGTAAGGAGTTGAAAATCTATGTTGAATCCTATATTTCTCCAAGAATTTTGCAAATTCTTTGTTTTTAAAAGAGGTTCCATTATCCAAAATTATCGTCGAAGGAAAACCAAATCTTGTTATGATATTATTAAGGATGAAATCACAAATAACATCTGTTGTTGTTGAACAAAGAGGAACAGCTTCAACCCATTTCATGAAATAATTCGTAGCAGTGAGAATGTAAGTGTGTCCTTGAGAAGAAGACGGTGAGATTTTTCCAATAAGATCAAAACCCCAAACACTAAAAGGCCATGGAGAAACTTGATTATGAAGCTCACGAGCAGGAGCATGAATCAAATTAATATGTTGTTGACATTGAGGACATTTCTTAACAAACATAAAAGAATCTTGTTCCATTTTTTGCCAATAATATCCCATTCGAAGCAATTTATTAACCAAGGATTTTCCACCAAAATTTCCCCCACAAGAACTAGAATGAGCCTCTGCTAAAGCTACAAGAATTTCAATTCTATTGAGACATCTCAATAATAATCCTTCATAAGAGTGTTGTAAAGCATATCTCCTAAAATGATGTAACGTGCTACAAGTTTCCTAATACAATTACACATGTTCCTTGTTGCTGATTTAGGAAAAGTACCATCCTTCAAAAAATGAAAAATATGTGAATACCATTCATCTGAATGCAAATTGAAACAGTCAGAGGTAATCTTGTCAGAAATTGCAAGGCATTTAAGAGTTTGTATAGTAAATTGAAAGTTTTCAGCATTGTTCTCAAGACAAACCAAGGAAGCTATGCTTGCCATGGCATCTGCATGTCGATTATCCTTCCTAGGTAAAGTTTGAATCGTATAAGAGGAGAATTGTGAAATCACATCAAGAGCTGAATCTCTATATTATGTCATTTTAGTATTCTTAGTCTGGTATCCTCCTTTAATCTATTCAACAATCAATTGTGAATCTCCATATATTTGTAAATGTTTGATATTAAGGGATGAAGCTTCTCATAGTCCAGCTATAAGAGCTTCATACTCCGCAATGTTATTAGTACAAGGAAAAGTTAATTTATATGATAGAGGCATGGGTTTTTTCATAGGCGGAATCAAGATGATACCGACACCAGAACCTATCTTACACTTATACCCATCAAAATACAATTCCCAAATATCATCCTATTGAATAGCTAGGATATTATCATCAAGAAATTCTATTGAAGTAGGACATTTATCTGAATGAGGACAATGAGCTTCAGCTAGATAATATGTCAATGCTTGTCCCTTAATAGACTTTTGAGAAATAAAATTAAGATCAAATTCGGTAAGAAACATCACCCATTTTTCCAACTGACCAGAGAGATCAGTTTGTGAGAAAAGATGTTTCAAAGGATCAAATTTGACAATCAAATTAACTTCGGCATTTATGAGATAATGTCTGAGTTTTCGACATGCATAAACTATAGCTAGACATTATCTTTCTAAATCTGTATATCTTGTTTCATAATCAAGTAAATTCTGACTAATGTAATACATAGGTCTTTCTTTACCATTATCATCAATTTGAGTTAACAATGCACTCACGGCCCGTGGAGTCGCTGAAGTGTATAAATGAAATGGTTTATCAAAATTAGCAGGCTGCAAGATAGGAGGATTCAGAAGATACTCGTTAAATTGCTCAAAAGTTTTTTTACACTCATCATTCCAAGAGAAAGTGTTATCCTTTCTAAGTAAAGAAGTAAAAGGGATAGTTCGGTCTGCTAAATTAGAAATAAAGTGACAAATAGCTTGTATTTTTCCTTGTAAACTTTGTAACTGAGAAATATTCTTAGGATGAGGCATATTAACAATAGCCTCGATCTTTTCAGTGTCTACTTCAATGCCTCTCTTAGAGATTATAAATCCTAATAATTTACTGGAATCAACTCCAAAGACACATTTCTTAGGATTCAATCTCATATTATAACTTCTAATTCTTTCAAATATCTATCATAAAATAGTAACGTGATCTTCTCTTTGTATAGATTTTGCCAAGATATCATCCACATAATCTTCAAGAATCTTATGAATGTAATCATGAAAAATTAGGGTCATAGCCCACTGATAAGTTGCTCCTGCATTTTTTAATCCAAAAGGCATCATGACCCAACAAAAGGTTCCCCATGGTGTTATAAATGCAGTCTTAAATTGATCTTCAGGAGGGATAAAGATTTGATTATATCTCGAAAAACCATCAATAAAAGATAACAAGGCATGGCCTGCTATTGAATCCACAATCATATCGATGTTAGGTAATGGGAAATCATCTTTCAAGGATGCCTTATTTAAATCTCTAAAATCAGTACACATCCTTATCTTATTTTTGCCTTTTGACACAGGCACAATATTTGAAATCCAATCTGAGTAATAAATAGAATGGATAAATCCAGAATCCAATAATTTCTCAATTTCACCTTTGACTAATAAAGCAATTCATGGATTCATCTTTCAAATTTTCTATTTCACAGGTTTCATATTTGGTTTTAAAACAATGTTATGAGTAACAATCTTAGAATCTATACCTGGCATATCTGAATATGTCCAAGCAAAGATATCCTTAAATTCAAGCAAAAGGGAAACCATCTGATCGCGCTCATCCTGATTCAAACATTTTCCAATTTTTATCATCCTTTCAGAGTTGTTTTCATCTACTTGAATATCAATAGTTTTCGTGATTAACAAATCACTTCTTATCAGAGAATCCATTGGTAAAGGAAGATTATCCTGTTCTTCATGTTCTCCAAAATAAGCATCGGTTTTTAAACAATAAGGCTTTCCTCATTTGTGATGAAACTTAGGTAAATCCTCATAAACCCCTAAAAATTCCATTAAGGCCTCATCTTTAGGAAAAATATCCAAAGAGGATTGTTGATTAAGATTAATAAGCAATGGGTTAACCAACTTCAATTGTCCACTGCAAATATGATTAACATTAAGAGGAAAAGCTAATGGTTGTCTATAAGGATTGAATCCTAATCCATATGTATGATCATAAACTTCATTATCCAAAGGTACTTGTATACCTTGTTCATATTTACCACATCCTTTCCCATTAAATCCTTATTTCTTAAGAAAATGATAACTAGGACCATATCAATCAGTCATGTCAGAAGGTGTCCAAGGAGTGACATATGTCACAATGTCATAACAATCAAGTTTTATAGTTTCAATCATTTCATTAATCTAAGCGGCAACAAAATTACTTTTTAATTCTTCAGAAAGCGGTGAAGAAATAAAGACTTTTTTCTCAAATTCATTTTGTTGCTTCATGAATTCCAAATCAGAGACCTTGTATTCTCCAATAAACATAGGATTAAAATCCAATGTCCCCCAATCATCTTCAGTCAAAGAAGAAGAAGATGGAGCTTCTTGTTGTTGAATCTTAGGTTGTTTTATCTCAGATTGTTGTATCTCCGATTGTTTTTCAATCTCTTTACTAGGTTGAAGATGTTCAGAGTTTTTGGCATATTCTGCATTTAAGAAAGGATTTGGGGCATCATCTACATGTAATGTATACATTAAGTTGTTATAGATGAACCTAACCTTGCAATGAAGAGTAGGAGGAACTGCATGCATAGTATGTAACCAAGGTCTTCCTAAAAGAAGGTTATAATTAAGAGGTCCAGGCATAACATGAATAGGAGTATTTAGAATAACTAGACCGACTTTAACAGGTAAGGTAATAATGCCCAAAGTTCTTTTTGCAATATTGTCAAATCCACGTATAGGAACATTATTAGGTTGAATAGTAGTAAGATTGGTCTTAATGGCCTTGAGCATATCCATGCTACAAACATTAAGCTTAGATCCATTATCAATTAAGGTTCTTCGAATGATACTTTGATTAATAGAGATAGCCACCATAAGAGCATCATATTGATTCTGCACCTCTAAAGAAGGTAAATCATTATCAAAAAACACAATAGGAGGTACAGAAGGAATAGTATGCATACAATCCAAAATAGAATTAATGTTCTCTTGATTAGGAGGTGAAGCAGGAAGAGTAGATAAAGCTTTTTGCAAGGCCTCATGATATGTTGGGGAGGTTTGAAGTGATTCCCATAAAGATATCTTAGCAGGAGTAGCACGTAATTGGTCAACTAAGTTATACTCCTTAAAGGTAGATGGATACCTAGGTGCTTGAGGAAGCATAGGTTGAGAAGGAGGTAAAGAAACTAGAATAGGAGGTTGAGGGTTATTCCGTGTGCGATAAGCATGTGAAATGGAATCAGTGTTATCAAAGAAATCCAAAGGATCTCTAGGTTTACCCTTAATTAGTAAATGAGGACATCATTTTACCATCATCAAAGGTGTAGGATATATCATTTTAGGTTTATCAATGTTACAAATAGTGGGACATGAAGGTAACCATGCACACACCCTATGGTAAAGGTCAATTGGAGAGGTTGTGGATGAGAGTGAAATAGGAATAGGATCCATGGAGATCATATTTGAACCATTTTCATCCTCACTACCATGTACCTCATTAGGGAATCTATCCTTTTGTACAATAAAAGCCTCATCAAAGTACTCAAAACAAGAATCATACATTTTGAATACAAAGAAAGCACTAAAAGCATGAAAATGTAAATATTTTTGTATTTTTAAAGGAATTTTGCAATTTTTTTGTATTTTTAAGATATAAATGTAAGAAATCTAATCTTAGAAGCATGCAAGATTTAAATCTAACACCATAAAAGAAAGAGTTGTCATAAACGGGTTCACCAAAATGAATAGGGGCAAAATGGAGCCTTAACAATGCACCTAACATTCAACATTATTCAATTGTAATATGTTTTGTTTTGAATAGCATAAGTAAATATGGAAATATTTGAAAATTAATTAGGTCAAGTTACATACCTCATCATGAAATTGATTTAGAAATACCTATTTTCTGAAGCTTGTGCGGAGTTTCGGAAGATTCTACAACCAAATCTGGGATTAGGAAGCTGAGACAAAGAAAACCCAAAAAAATTTTGTCTTTCCGGCAGCAGGTAGTCTTTGACCCTCATAAAAGGTCAAAGGCTACATTTTTATTCTGAAGTTTGATTCTAACTTTGTTCACAGATCTCATAATTTTGGTGAAAAGGGTACTCAGATCTGTCCTCTAATTCCTGAAACAGTGACTGTAGATATCTGAAAAAGGGAGTTTTTGGGGGTGGCTATATAGGGTTTTGCCTTAGTCAAACCCCCATTTTGGTGATCTCCACATCCACAAATAGCCGATTGAAATAGAATGTGTGTGTGTATGTATTGAATGTGTAATGTCAAGATCTAATCCTCTAGATCAAAACTCTAGCATGAATATGTATGAAACAACAATGCATAGATTTGAATGAGATAGAAAAGCATACCAAGTCCCAAAGGCTAAAGTACTTCTACCAAACTCACAATCCATAATTGCTACTCCATGATTATATCTTTGAATGCTTGAAAGTTGATAATGGTGGATCAAGGAAGAAAGGATCTCTCTTTCTCCAAATATGTGTTCACAAATATGCTTGATGTCAACAACGGCTTGATCTTTTATATCATCCTCTTGCAATCTTGCATCTTCACCATTCCTTGCTTTCTTGAAATCTTCTTGTTCATGAAATTATCTCCTTGAGAGCACTTGATCATGAAATCGCTTGGTGAAAATGAATGCAAATGAGAGTCTTTATATAGAGGTTTCAAGGTGAGTCTCCTAAAGCAATGTGAGGACCCATAATTCAAATTTCACCTCGAATTAAGGTCCAATCATAATAAAAAACTAAGGAGGGAAAATAATTAAATGAATTTTGAATTAAAACCTTTTCGCACCTAGATCCAAGGGCCCGACATTGATTTTGGGGCCCGTTAGGACCAAATTTGTGAAAGGGGCACAGATTTTGGAGTAGGTCAAAAATGAGATCGATTCTAACCTAGTTAGGTACGAGCTCAATCTTGATCTAGTTAGGGTCAAGCTTGACCCTGACCTAATTAGAATCAACCTTGACTTTGACCCTGTGGCCCTAGATCTAGCCAAAATCAGGGCAGGAGGTCCTAGGGATGCTCGGAGGCCTAAAAAATGATACCAGAATGGGACAAAATTCCAGGGATAGGCATAAAATCCTATGATGACTATGATGAATGCTAGGAGGACCTATTTCTAAGTCCTACCTAGAAAATAGAGCCATGGAAGATGGAAATTAAGGAGAATCCTTGGGATCCTAACCCTAATTTCACCTAGAATGAAGAAGATAAGTGCAGAATGCATCCTAAATGCAAGTCTATCATGATAAATGTACTAAAAGAGGGTGCTAAACCTATCAATATGGAAGTGCTTCCATTTTAAGACAATACAAAAGCTTTATTATTGACTACAAGAGATGTTGGTTTAATTTTGCAACCAACTATGGAAGTTGGAGAAGTTACTTCCCATAAAGTAAATCCTCCAACCGTATAGTTGGAGATTAAATATTTGTGTTTTTGGGAGTTTTGGGGAGGAGAGGTTTTCAGATAAATTTTGGAAGTTGTCTACATATATCATTCTGGAAAGATCATTTTTGAGGTTTTTGTGAGGTTGAGAGTTCTCTTGTTTTGTGAGTGCTAGTGTGGGGATTTTCTATGAGTAAGAAGGATTTCTTGCTAGTGGAAATCCATCAAGGAGGCTACCATATGTTGGAGATTTGCAAAGTGTGCTCCAGTCGCTTGAAGAGGATTCTCCGCAAGACCCCAGGTAGGGTCTGAATCTGAGATGAACTCTCTATTCTTCATGTGTGTATTTTGAGTGGGTATGATATGTTATTGGAATTGAATATGATTTATAAACTATGAGTTAGAAGGAAATTTAAATGCTATGTTTTCTGTGTGATCAAACTATGCATCCAAGAATTAAATTTATGAGTGTTGTATAGTTTTTGTTGTAAAATATTTCTTGGAGGTTTAAGAATGCTTTCGATTGATTTTGATGGTGTATCTTACTATTATTGTATGGAATGAGGAAGTTTAGGCAGAAATAGGAAGAGTTAGGGAGGTTTAGGAAAGAGATGCAGTCATATTTCCCCATTTTTGGCTTCTACAGGCTCCTTTGTGATTTGTAGTTTTTAATTTGATTTAATTTAATCTAAGGCTTAGGTAATGTTGAGGATGTGTTTTGGATGTGGTACTGAGATCCCTACATCAGGTTGACCTCAAGGAACCTTTCCTAGGTGCTCTCCATGCCTTTAAAAGTCATTTTTTGGCCTTTTTGGGCAATTTTGAATTAATTTCATAAAAGTGTCCTGCAGTGTCGTGTGACATTGTATTCATACTTGTATGAAACTTGGTCAAATGTCGTATGGTAATGCATACATTATCATATGGGTTAAAAAAATAGTTTTAGTATTTTTAGGAAGTTGAAAATTTAATTTCTTGAAATTGTTTTGTAATGTCGTACAACATTGTAGTCATACCCATACGACATTTGGTCAAATTTTGTATAGGAATGCATACATTGTCATATGGGATCATATACAAAGTCATTTGGAGTTTTGAGGGTTTCAGGGGCTCAAATTTGTAGAATTTATGGTAGGATTTATACAAATATAACATTTAAGTATAATTCTGATAACTTATACTTTAAGTTATATTTTTATAAATACATTCTAGGATGTTTGAGATAGGTTTCAGCTTCATAGGAGTTAAGATGCAGATTCTAGATTTTGGAGATTTCTAAAAAAAATCAGACTTAGCCAAATTTTAGGCACATGAGGTTTCCATAGTTGGAATGTTGTTTTAATGCATGTGGAATTTTGTATCACCTATGTATGTTCATTACTTGTTTTTTTGAGGTTATATGGTGTACTTATGATGTTTTTGCACTTGGCATATACTTGAGCTTAGTTTATGAGGTTAGGACTCGTCTCAGTGACCTATGTGCACAGGAGGGTTCCTTAGACCTATAAATGAGCCTTGGAAAGTTGTACTTATGCATGTGGAAAGTTTTATTCTTTTCTTTGAGATGTCTTATGATAGAAATTCTTCCAATGGTTCCTATTATGTATATGGCTAAGGTTAGGACTCACTCTGAGGGCATGAGTGCACAGGGGAGTTTCCTAAACCTATGAATCAGGACTTGGAAGTGTTATCTTGTATTTGTGGCTTGTGATGGGTTAGGGGAATAGGAACCCTAAGTAATTGGTTCACCATAGGTGTTGGAACCCTAAAGTGGTTTCCATATGATCCTATGGGTGGGTTGTAAAAAGTGATAACCTTAAAAATTAACCTAGGAAGGGGGGATTCAAAAGATAATGAAAGAAAATATAATAAAGGCGAAACAAACTTGATTGGAGTATTGAGACTAGGTTTAACTACCAAGATGGAGCCCTATTCATAAAGGGCAGACTAGGGTTACATGGTTTCCAGGAAGGATCCCAATATATAGGTTGTGTGATGACACTCACTTAGGTGGTCTCCTAGAACCTTAACCTCGGTGTTATAGTATGATGATATTTTATGTGCTTTATTCTTGTTCTTTTGAGTCTTGGATTTATTGGTATTTGAGACTTAGATTTCCCAAAGGACTTGAAAGTACCTTGGTTCTATCTCTTAGCACGGGGGGTGGAACTTTACCAGTTTCACATGGTTGGGTGGAAAATCTCTTTCAAGGTATTGTTCGTGGTTCAAGTCATGACTTGGATTCTGATTTGTTCAATGGTGAAGTTTTTATTCTTGTATCATGTATCTCTATCTTTGAAATCAAGATGTAAATATGTATTGTCAGCCCTTGGGAAACTTGATGTAATTATCTTTCTATATGCCTTTGGGCAATGTGCAGTAATTGTAATTATGTCTGCAAAAGGAAATTGTAAGAAATAAGTTATGTCTATGGGAAGGGTAGAATTATGAATCTAAAAAGGGGATTGAATATGGTTAAATTAATGAGTAATTCCTACCTTATATCTCTTGTGAATATTAAATGAAATCAGAATTAATGGTTCTATGAAAACCTTTGTAATGCAAGTACTTATGGATGTAAACCTCTTTAAAAGGAAACTCATTTTGATATGTGGAATAGTGAAAAGATATGCTAAGGGTTGAAGGGTATCTCCAGGTGAAATAATAAGGGAAAGGAAACATGTATGTTATTGAAATTAGTAATAAGATGTGACTTCTTAAATGTATAGTTCAATGTGAGTAATGTGTGATTATTCAAACAAGGTTTTAATCTAAATTCTTAACTAGACTTATACAAGGTTATAGATGATGATTTGTGGAAGTTAAACTTATGGAAAAAATGATTCATTTAATGGTTTATGTTGGTTATCAATATATGGTTAAGCACTTTACGCTCTTTCTATTTTTATATTGAAATGAAGATAGAAAGTGAGGACTCTTAATGGAAAAGCTTAATTGAGTTTTGATGGTGCAATTGAGTTGAGCATAGATAAGGTTAAGGAGTAAATAAATAGGAAATAATAAATGTACTTAGTTGATGAGATAAGTAATGTGTGCTTGTTACATTTCTAAAAGTAAATGATGTGTTAGTTTGGTAAAGAAAATCAATTCAATTAATTCATTAAGGTAATTGGTTTTGAAGTAGAATGAAAGTAATGTCTCAATGTAAATTGAAGTTGAAATAGAAATAGAATTTGTTAGATTAAGTAATACTTGATAATGGTAAATGAATTCATTAAGGAAACCTTAAGGAATGTACTTGTGAATGGTTATGATGATATGTTAGAATGTTAAGAAAACAATTTGTTAGTTGTAATTTTAGGTCATAGACCTAATTCCTTATGGGTTCCCTGGCGGGGACATTACAATGTGTGTGTGTATGTGTATGTGTATGTGTACATCTACGTGTGTATGTGTATGGGTATATGTATGTGTATGCGTATGTATATGCCTATGTCTATGCATATGTGTGTGTGTCTATGTTTGTGTGTATGTGTGTGTATGTGTATGTGTATGTGTATGTGTATGTGTATGTGTATGTGTATGTGTATGTGTATGTGTATGTGTACATGTACATGTATGTGTACATGTATCTGTACATGTATCTGTACATGTACGTGTATGTGTACATGTATGTGTATGCAAATGTGTATGTGTATGTGTATGTGTGTGTGTGTGCGCGCGCGTGTGTCTGTATGCGTATGCATATGTGTATGCATATGTGTATGTGTATGTGTATTATTGACAGGGGAATTTTTTTGTTAATGTGGTAGTGTTGATGTTGTAGAGGTGATGACATTGTTACTATTATAGTATTTTGTATGGTTGTCTTTGCTAGAAAATTGTTGATGTTGATAATGTGTCAAAGTTGTTAATGTGTTAGTATGGTTGTCATTTATGGAAACATATTGCTTTGGAGGTTTGTATTATACTTAGAATTCCTATTATGTTGATGTTGTTTTGATGTTCTCTTGGTCTAGAGGTAGGTGATATGAAAGGATGGTGTTTCAAAAACTATTTTATGGTGGTGTATTCTATGATTTTCATGATTGACATTGGTTCATAATTCTCTATTGTTATGGGTATGGTTTGTGGCATTATGGTTATGTTATTTTTTATTTTTTGGGTCATGTTGATGTGGTTCAGAGGCATAATTGCTCACATTTTATTTCTTGTTTGGGTCCAGTTATTATGGAATTTAGGTAATGTGTAATTTGGTTGAGGTAGTGTGTGTGGTGTGGTCCACTTTTCATTCATCCCCACAGTAGGAATGTTTAGTTTTGACATGTCTCAAATTATGTTCTTGATGGTCAACTTGGTGATTTCGTGTTCATGAGATCAATATAAATAATAGGATGTTTGTTATGAATCAATAAGGAAGTGGTTGAGAAGAAGATTCGTTAGATACAGTGCGAAGGTTTGGAAAAAATTTGAAGTTGGGTTGTGATCAAAGCATGTGTTTTTTTGTTGTTGTTAGACACCTTTTGATCAGAGTGTATGTGTAGCGAGCCAAGGGTTTATTTCATCATTTGTAGTATAGTGTTGGATTTCCTTTTTCTCTCTTCTTTCTTAGGGAAATGAGACCACATACCGTGAACATTTTGGTAGTGATCCACCCTCTTTAAAACTCACCTTAACCAATGTCATCTTAACCAATTTTTTTATTCATGAGAATTATCTTCTTTGTGGTTTTTCCCATATCGGGTTTTCCACAAAAAAAATACGATGTTCATTGTGTATGATTGATGTGTGTTCTCTTTCATGTTTACATCTGACTTGATTAAGTAGACAAAGTATTAATTTTCTAATTATGGATTTGTGAAAGTAATAAAAAATTTATTTGACAGTTGACTCACCCCCCTCTCAGTTGTCCAAGACATTCAACATTTAGTAATAGAGCTAGGTTCCTAGATAGTGATTCTAACCACTCGAGTAGATTTGGTGGCATGTAAATTGACCATTCCTATTTTTTATGGATCCAACTATGGCTTCTAGAGAGTGAAGATGAGGGGTTGTCTAATTCCCTTAAGTTACAAGACTTGGAAATCTATGGAGAAAAAATATATAGTATCAACAAATGGACCTACTAATTCATGTGAGTTTGATGTCTAGGAAGAAAATGAAAGAGCAAGGTATGTTATTTTTAGTGCATTGTCTAAAACTGAATTAACAAAGGTTTTTGCATTAGAGACTACTTATGAAGTTTGGGAAAAACTAAAAAAAAATTATGAAGGAAATGATAGAGTTAAACTAGCTAAGATGTGGATTGTTAAATGTAGATGTGAGAACATAAGGATGGAAGAAGGAGAAGACATAGAAAGCTACCTCTAGAAAATTGATGATTTTGTGAATGAGATCATAAATCTGGGCAGCAGTCTTGATTATAAGGATGTGATAGAAAATATTTTGAGGACTTTATCGGAAAGCTATAGTGACAAGGTCTCAACAATTGAAGAAACTTATGATCCAAAAAAATTCACCAGAGAATAATTGTTTGGCACTCTAAGAACATTCAAAATGATGAAGTTTGGAAAATACAAACCTAGATCTAAGACTACTTTCAAAGCAACGGTAGCTGATCAAGATCTAAAAGATGAGAAAAAAGAAGCAAAAGAAAACTTTGTAAGGAGGATAAAGAAAGGAACTGATGAGTATAAAGGTATCTTAAATCTTAAATGTTTTTAAGTGTGGAAAGTTTGTTCATATTGCTACTAGATATTTGGACAAAGGAAAAAGACCAAAACTAAAATTTAATAAGACATAATAGGTGAATAAAAATGATAGTATCTCAAATGATGAATCAGAAGAAGGTGATGATTTATTTTATGTTAAAGAAGTTGAACCTGAACCTAAAGTTGGTAATGCGGCATGTCTAGAAAGTAATATTTAAATTTGTGATGCATTACATGATGGAAAGAATAAGAATGAATGGTTGATTGATAGTGGTTTCTCTAATCATATGATTGGTGACAAAAGTAAGTTTGTAAAACTTGAAATTATGGTGGTGGATCTGTTAGATTTGGAGATGATTAAAGTACAAAAATTGTTTGAATAGGTTCTATTACTTTTTATAGGATACATAATATTGATAATGTGTACTATGTAAAGGGATTGCATCATAACCTTTTAAGTGTTGGATAAATGTGCAAAAATGGATACAATCTTGTCTTTTATATGATAGTTGTGTAATCTAGAAGAGATCTATAAATATTATAGTTGCAGGAAAAAGAATTGGAAGAAATATGTATCTATTGGATGTTGCCACAAGGCATTACTTTTTATCACATACCGATGAAAGCTAGTTGTGGTATCAAAGGATGTGTCACACCTACTATGATAATTTGATAAAGATTAGTCCAAAAAATGAAATAAAAGATCTACCAATATTAACCAAACCAAATAACTGTGTGAAAATTGTACCTAGCTACGGACACAACACTTCAGTAAAACATTAGAGGTTAGCAAAATCAAAAATCTACAAATAAATGAAACTAAGCTAACCAGGTGATTTACTGCCTTCTAATAGGTGTGAGTATGATGTTCTCAAATTGAAATCGAGATCAGTGACAATGCAACACCTAAACGAAGGATTTAATGCTAAAAGATGAATGTAGAATGAATGCAGATTAATCTATATTTTTATATTTTCTATGCAATTAGGATGAAAAGTTGTATGAATCTAAGCTAGAATTGATTGAAAAAAATATGCATATTTAATTTAAGAATGATATGATTTGATATGAAAAATTATGAATTGATCTCACAAAGTCATCTGTCACAAAAGCTTGATTCTTCGTATGTAATTTTGCCAGAGTAATTGTGAAAATTTGAGAGAGGTTAATTGTGAAGAGTTGAGCCTTGATTTTATAGAAATCCAGGGCTTGAGTATACATTGAGAGAAGCCATAAATCACTCTTGATGAACTCAGGTTGATTTTTGAGTTAACAAGAAATCAGAAATAGATCAACTCACAAAATCATGCAAAATCATGCAAGAACAACTTTTTAACTCAAATAAGAAGTTTAGATCAACTTTCAACTCAAAATAGATGTTGAGTTTCCAAAAGATAACAACTTGAATTGATTTTCTAATTTTAAGTTTACCTGCTCTTTGAATATGCATAATAATTATGAATTAATTAAATAAATAAAGTGATTTATCTTCAACTTAACTAATTTTTAAAATAAAACAATTGATTTATGGGTTAATCAATTATTAAATCATACTTTTATTCAAAAACTATATTATTAAATATTGACAACTAACATTAATTAATTAAATAAGAATTTAATCAATTAATCATAAGATTTTTGCTTTATTGTCAAAATTAAATAATACAATTTAGGAATAAATTTAATTAAATTTAATTAAAAAATTAAGTGGTAGTATTAAATTTGATTAATTAAATATTCAGAATATTCAACTAATCAAACTTTAGGATAAATAGGATTTATCGCCAAATAATTATTAAATTAAAGATAATTGGGATAAAATAGGATTATTCAAGGAATACTCCCCGATGTAGAATTAGTATAATCAATCAGGTTTTGATGATTTTATGTGTAGATGTGCCTTAGGTTAGGACTTTGATGTCGATTTCATTTGATTTTTTGATGTAAGAGGTTAATGAACCTATAGCCCATTTTTGGGGTATTACATTTTGCCCCTCTTTGAATTATTGTGCGAAGCGCAGTGGTTCAAAGATTAGTCTATTTTTTATGTATGAAACTGATTTGAAAGATTAACCAATTTCGAGACAGAAACCGATTGAAAGATTAGAAAAGATGATTCAGGTCCTGGTTGACCAAGAATTGTGATGATGAAAACTATAGCAATGATGAACTGGTGATTATGAAAAAGTATCAAAAAAACCTGATTCTGAATCTTATGATTACGAAGAAGTGAGTGACCTGATTCTAGACCTGATTGTCCAAAGGAATCAAAATGATATCACATCTGAACCCTTCAATTATGAAGAACCAAGGAAATAACACTAATGAACTGATGGTTATGAAAAGCTAATATAGTTTACAAGTTTGATAAGGATACCAGATTGATATGGATCTCGATGAATCTGATATGCCCCAAGCGATGAGGTCTTTTGACAAATCAACAACTAGACGTGGTTGTTGTCTTGATTACTAAGGAAAGATTTGATTTACAAACTTGATTGATGTGCAATACCATGCCCCCTTCAGGATGAAAATTGAAATCTACCAAGAAAAGCTAGCGTTTGAATGATTAGAAGCATGTTAATAGATTGTAGAAGTGGTTGTACACATCTAGGAATGCGTTCTATGTCATTTAGAGGTCTTGGAGACCAAGTTTGACTAGGTTTGACCATGAGTTGACCATGGGTGACCAAGTTGAAATTTTGATAGTTTGATGTAAGATAATCAGTTAAGTTGAATTTTGGATTTTTGTGATGATTGAAGGTCGATTATGCAAGCAGCTGGCCATCTTGGGTCTAAAAATTTTAAATCATGATTTTGACATAGTAAATGATCTCAGATTTCAATTTTGATCCTGAAAATGGATTCAGAATGTTGAAATTAGCTAGGGGTGCAATTTTTGTGGAAAACGGAGCACTTTGAAAAATTAGGTCAAAACCTATATAAGGGCCAAAAGGGTCATTTTCAATTCATTATTCACTTTTGACTTTAGAAACTTCTATAGAGCCCTCTGAGTGAAAAATGGCCAAGATGAAAGTTCATGTATCCTCACATCATTTTGAGCACAGCTGGAGACATCAGTAACCTCTGTAGTATGGACATCCGGTAAGTGGACCTCTGTGCCTCTCCGTAAATTCAAATTTTTTCTTATTTCAATCTTTTTAGATCATTTTTCATACATTAGGAATTTTTGAATTTCGTTAGCATAGAAACTCCTACGACAGTCCCCTAGGACTCGTACAACTTTTGAATCTTCTGTAGAGTGTCATCTTGGAACCCCTGTAAACTCGTATGAGAGGGATCCAAGAGTCGTACGACATTTTGTCGGGTCCCTCAGTTGTCATACGGGAACATATGCATTGTCGTATAACTATGGTTTTTCATATGGGACCTTGTTGAAACTTGTACAATTTTTGATACCAGACTGTATTGTCATATGGAAAATAGTGAGCTAAAATCACCCTTTTAGGTCAATTTTTTGAATTTTCTAATTTTATAAGCCAATTCCATAGCATTTAATGTACCTTCTAAAATGTTCAACTTTCATATTTCTATACTTTTAGCCTATTTTTCAACCAAGTGACTGATAAGATTCCCTATTTTTTTATTATGTAGGTCATCTATCCTGACGTACATGTCTGTATTTCACATCTGACCACTCAGAGACTCTACGTGTCACTACCAGACCCTATGAGAGTACATTTGGCTTCTTGTGGTTTCGAGTACTTGATCCATTTACCTGAGATTCAGGTAAACCATGGGCTACTAACTGCATTGATTGAGCACTTTCATTCTGAGACTTAGACTTTCCACCTGCCTACTAGAGAGCTGACAGTTACACTGGAGGACATCTATTAGATACTCCGCATTCCATTTCACAGTCCTCATCCTGACTATGTGAGTTTAAGGAACTTAGGTTTACATGCTTTTAGGAGATTATTTGGAGATGATACCCAGCTGACCCAATCCATATCATGGGAGTTCTTAGTCCAACAATATGGGTAGACCCATAGGTTAGAGTGCATACTAGTTGGTATGATAGGAGGTATCATTATGTTCGACCATCAGCAGAACAGTCTCTTGATGGGCTGGGCCCCCATGGTTGCTCATTTGATGGCCAATCCTTCTGAGTTAGGTTGGGGTTAGTGTATGTTGGCTCATATGTTCTTTGATATGCACGAGATCATGTATCAGGAGAGTAAGTTATTTGCCTCAAGTGCATTAGTGCTTTAGATTTGGGCTTGGGAGCACATCCCAGTATGCAGACCCATATGTCAGAGTCCACGCCAGCCATAGGAGCCGGTGATTTATATTTATTTAGGATATGTCACACAGGTGTGCATGGTCCATACTAAGTATTGGAGGTGTGTCCTTGATGATATGACTTATGTGCTCTAGCATCCTTACTTACAGATAGAGGCCTGGCCTACTGCCTGAGAGCAATTTAGTTATTTCTTTCAAAGCTGAGTGTTGATTGGGTGATCTACCATAGTGATTGAGAGCTTCATCATTACCAAAGTGTGGTGACAGTATGGTATCATTCAAGATGCTCCATAGGACTATGCCACATATGCATGGATAGTCTGAGAGATTGGCTCAGGATGGATAGCATGATTGTCTTATGCTCTTAGTACATAGGAGTACAGTGAATATGTTGGCAGAGACTAGGACTACCATCCAGATGTGGCAGATGCTGGAGTTACAGATGGATTCATTGCCTAGCTCATGAAGCATCCCATATATAGATTTTTAGATCCTACTGAGTTGATCCCTAGTATGGAGGAGGCTATGGATGTGATAGGTGCACTGATGGGTTGAGGCCAAAGACGGCGTGATGTCTAGACTCTTATGCCCCAGCCTACACCTCCAAGACCAAGAATAGTGGTGACACCACAAAGACCATCTGGTCACATGAGACCACCTCATCCTACTAGTTCTACAGCAAGCATGCCTGTAGTTTTACAGTGGAGATCCACTAGAGGAGAGAGTGACACTTTGGATAGTATTGATAGCGCAGATGGGTTACTAGGTGCACAGCAAGATGTAGGTGTTGGTCCTGATCCTACACAGGGCGATACTGATTTTGATCTAGGTGCCAATGTGAGACACTGTAAGGCATAGAGATTAGAGGTTGTTGATCATCTAGTTGAGGATACAGAGATGCCCACTGTAGAGAGAGATCCTAGTGTAGCATAGACTCCTCAGGAGTTGATTAGGCAACTCAGGTTATAGGTCAGGGACCTGAAGTTATAGAGTGCTACCCGTGATATACAATAGAAGGAGCTGGAGAGACAGCTTTTGTTGAAGGAGGCACATGTTATGAGATTATAGGAAGAGGTGACACACCAGATAGCTCAAGCCTCATATTATGTCTTAGTATATTATTCTATTATTCCAGTAGCTCATAGAATTCCCACATATTCACAGTACATGATAGCTTCAGAGGGAGCAAGGGCACCACAAGCTGAGGTAGTGTCAGATGCACCACTACCACCTCCACTAGATGTAGAGGATTAGGCTGATAGCTGATCTATCTTGATATTCTATTTTTGAAATTTTGTTCATATACACTGATCTGACTTCTGATAGCTCACACGAGCTCATTCTTTTTGTATCTTGTGCTAGTAGTGCACCCTTGACTAGTTCGAGTTATATGATATGAGATCAATATTTTGGTTATGATGTCATTTGTACTTGTCATGTTTTAATTTATGATGATATCATGTGATGTAAATGCTAGGAGTTGTGTAGAATGTATGTATGGATTTATGCAATGCAATGATTTCTTTCAAATGTATGGATTTATGTAAATGTAGTTGATTATGGAAAATGTATGGAAATGTATGATTTTGATTATGCTATGCAATGTTAAATGCACATGTATGTAATGTAATAAATGGAGTGATCATGAAATGCAATGTAAATGCAATGATACACATGATATGTTTTGTAGGGATTGATGAAGACAAGTACTCAGTCTTATGTCAAAAAGGATGTTTAACCCAGGATGGTGACTGCTTGCGATTCTATGAGGAAACCTTCATGTGAGATTCAGCTCTTCATGTCAAGTTTAAGTTTAGTTTTGAAGAATCGTTTAAGCATTTTAAGTGAATTCAACAATTTGGGAGATCATGCAATCATGCAAAGTGCAAAATGGCATGCAGAATGAAATGCAAACCTAAGATCTAGGACCTAGTCACTGATCATGTGTCGAGTTGTTTTCATCATTGAACTTTTAGTAGGTAACTAGATAAATCAATACAATGCCCACTAGTTAGGAAACTATAAACATATGAATATTGATTTGTATGCACAAGAATCAATACAATGCCCACTGGTTAGGCAGTCATGGACATATGAATATTGATTTTATTTTTAGAATGTCGGATTAGATATAAGCACCAGGGCACCAATGCCAGGATCACCTGAATATCATGTCCATTTTGATATAGCAATTTGTATAAGCATCAAAACATAAACGTCATGATAACCTGAATACACCTTGCAGTACAAACACATCAAATAGTCAAGAGATCATTCTAAATCCAGTGTGAATTACCCGTAGTGACCCTTTATCATTCACATCCTTAGGTAAGATCGTGTTTCATAGTAGGAGAAAGAAATCACTCAAAAAGACAATAGTTAGATCAAACTTCCTTGAATTTTCCATGTATCAATGGTCGAGGTACTCATGGCCATCCAATATGAGATGAAGGCTCTTACAGACGGACACCATTTCAATCCAAATTTTTGAAAGTTGTTAGATTTTCACATACAAGCAGAAAAAAAAAAATATTATGCCCCCAGCCATCACCCTCTAAATCCTGTAAAGGACATCATCAAAGAGTTCAAAAGGACACAATATACAAAAATCTCAATGTGAATCAGTAAGCATACAAGGAGATAAAAGCATGCGAAGCATAGATTTTTTTCAGTTTGTTGTTATTTGATTGCATTGTTGTAGATGCAAAATCCTTTCTAGAGAGGAGACTGGCTGACTGACTCAGATGTAGCTTCAAATGACCTTGAATGGATATGACTCATCTGAGTTATACTGGAGACCATAGGATATGACATTGATTGCCCCCAAGTTTGAAGCATTGATAGGATACAGACGCTTGAGCTGATTGGTGCACAAACTGACTTTATTGAAAATAGGAATGTAGAAACAAACCAAGAGATATGTACAAACTAAAGCAAGACTGAAAGCTGGGAAAAGACCAAGATTGTGCTAATAGATGGAGCATTTTGAAATAAGTGGCACCTGTTTGCCAGGTTTTCACCATCTTGGCAGAGATTCTATTTTTGCTACCAAGGCACTTGTTTCCAGGTTTTCACCAAGGCACTTCTTCTTTTTCTCATTTTTTTGTATTTTTACTCTTTTTTATTAATTTTTTGTACTTTTTTCATTTTTTGATTTTTTTGTGAATCATCAAGGTGCTTATTGCTAGGTTTTCACCAAGATGTTCATTTTTTAGGGACTTTTTTTTATTTTTATAATTTTTTTAGGACTTTTTTGAATGTTGATTGAGAACGTTGATTGGTTCTCAGAGTTGTTCTCCTTCAATCATTGAGAGTTGATAGGCACCAGAGCCGAAAGTAGAATTGATGAAAAAGGGACACAGCTAGTTGGGTTCAAAATTCTCCTTGCGCTCTCTATGTGATTGATTTTTAGGATTCTCTCTCAAGACTAGATCGCCAACCTAAAATTCTCTATGTCGAACTTTCTTTTTGTAGCCTCTAGACATTATTTTTTGATATACTCTGAGATGATCATACGATGCTTTTCTGTGCTCATCTAGTAGTTCAATTTCTTGCAACCTAGACACTCTATAGTCATCATCAATTACTAGACCATGCATTCTGATTCTTAGTGATGGGATTTCAACCTCACTAGGAAGTACCGCTTTAGACCCATAAACTAAAGTGAATGGTGTAGCCCCAATGGGTGTTCTGATACTTGTTCTGTAGGCCTAGAGAGTTGGATTGATCATGAGATTCCAGTCTCTTCCTATTTTCTTAACTTTGCGATGCAAGATTTTCAACAGATTCTTATTGGATGCCTCTACTTGTCCATTCCCTTGGGGATAGTAGATTGATGACCAATGTTGTGTAATCTTGAATTTGGCACATAGATCATCTAAGTCTTTGTTCTTGAATTGTCCACCATTATCTATGATTATAGAGTGTGGAATACCATACCGACATATGATGTAGTTCAGGATGAACATTGATATTTTCTTGTCGGTTGCTTGAGTCAAAGGGACTGCTTCTACCCATTTTTTGAAATAGTATGTAGTTGTAATAATATGGGTATTCCCATTAGAAGAATGAGGATGTATGGCTCCTATAAGATCAAATACCCATTGGTGAAAAGGCTATTGTGTACTAAAGGGAATTAGATCTCTCCCTGGTGCATGAATTAAGTTACCATGTACTTGGCACTTTTGACAGTTCTTAGCAAAGTTGATTGCGTCTTTCTCCATTTTAGGCCAATAGTACCCAACCCTAATAATTTTTTGAGCTAGTGTTAAACCATTTGAATGTGACCCACATATACCTTTGTGGACTTCCTCTAATGCACATTGAGACTCTTCTCAATCTAAACATCTAAGTAGTGTACCATCTAGAGCTCATTTGTATAGATCGTTACCAATGATGACATACCGGGATACATTTTGGATAAGGTATCATTTCTCATGGTGGTTGAAGGTATCGGGAATGATTTCATCTTGGAGATAGGAGAAAAGGTTTTTATATCTAGATGAATCCTGACCAACAATAGTGTAGATCATGTAAGTTTTGGGGGAATCATATGCAGGATAAGATAGTGCTTCCACCTGGAACTCGTAGCATAGCTCATGTTCAGGCTGCTATAATAAAGTAGATAGTGTTTCCTTAGCATCAGCAACCTTATTCTTTGTTCTAGGAATTTGCTCAAAGGTGATAGATATGAAATATTTCTTTAGATCATCTACCATTCTCTTGTATGGGATCATCTTTCCATCTTTCATTTGATACACATCATTGACTTGGTGTATTACTAGTTGTGAGTCTCCATGAATGTGTAGTTTTGTCACTCTCCACTCAATTGCTATTTTCATGTCGTTAAGAAGAGCTTCATATTCAGAAATATTGTTTGTACAAGGAAACTTTATTCTAAATGCTTTAGGGATTTATTATCCTTGAGGTGTGATGAACAATATGCCTACTCCAGATCCATTCTATGTATAGGAGTCATTAAAGAATAACTTCCATGCTCTAGAAGAAAGATTCATGATAGAGGAATCTGGGTACTCCACTTGCATTGGTGTATCATCAAACAATGGTGTGTTAGCCAATTGATCAGCAATAACTTGGCCTTTGATAGATTTTCTTTCAACATATTCAATGTCAAATTCACTTAATAGCATTACCCATTTATCTAATCTATCTGTGAGGGCAGCTTTGCTTAGTAGGTACTTTAGTGGATCAATCTTAGCTATCAAATGTGTGGTATGAGCTAACATGTAGTGTCTTAGTTTCTATGATGCAAAGATCACAGCTAGACAAGCTTTCTCAATCATGGAATAGTTCTTCTTGTATGCTACCAATGTTTTACTGATATATTATATAGCTCTTTCCTTCTTGTTCTCACCATGTTGTGCTAGTAATGCCCCCAGTGATGTATCTATGGTGGAGACATATAAGATCAATGGCTTCCCTTAAATAGGAGGCATCAAGATAGGAGGATTTGATAGATATTTCTTGATATGATAAAATTTCTTTTCACATTCCTCATTCCATGCAAAAGTCACACCTTTATGTAATGTTTTTGTGAAAGGTTGTGATATGTCTACTAGCTGAGATATGAAGCATCTAATAGATTGTACTCTCCCTTGTAAGGTTCTCATTTGACTGATATTCTTGGGAGGTTGCATCTCCATGATAGCTTTAACTTTTTATGGATCTACTTCAATTCCTTTCTTTGAAACAACGTAGCCTAAGAGCTTTCCAGAAGTAACACCAAAAGCACACTTCTTAGGGTTCAATCTGAGACTAAACTTCTCCATTCGATCTAGTATTTTTCTCAAATCATTTAGATGTTCAAATATTATCATAGATTTTTCCAAAGTATCATCAACATAATCCTCCATAGTTCGATGCATCATGTCATGAAAGATAGATGTCGTAGCTCTTTGATATGTAGCACCAACATTCTTAAGCCCAAATGGCATGACATTCCAACACAAGGTACCCCACACACATGTGAAAGTAGTTTTCTCTTGATCTTCTGGAGCAATTTTTATTTGGTTGTATCCAGAAAAACCATCCATTAAATAATACATCTCGAAGCCCACAGTCATGTCCACTATCATATCAATGTTAAGTAGTGGAAAATCATCCTTAGGGCATGCTTTTTTTACATCTCTAAAATATGTGCATACTCTTATAGATTTGTCTAGTTTTGATACAGGTACAATATTTGAGATCCATGCAGCATAATCAATAACATGGATGAATCCAGATTTTAGTAGTTTCTCCAATTCAGCTTTGACCAAGAGTGCAACATGTGGATGCATCTTTCTCAATATTTGCTTAATAGGTTTGACCCCTGGAGCTATAGCTAAATGGTGCATTAGAAGATTAGGATCCAACCCTGGCATATCTAAATATTTCCATGCAAATTTGATCTTCTTTTTTGTTAGGAATGTGGTAATTTTTTTCTTTTCTTCTTCTGATAAGGATTGTGCTACATGGATCAACTGTGGTTCTTCCATTGTTCCCAAATTGATGGATTGAGTGGGCTCAATCAATACTGGAGATTTTTCCTGTAAATGACTCAGAAGGACATCAAATATCGCATCCTTAGGCACCTCAAAGAGGTTTTCACCTTCGGATACGTCATTTATTTTTACTTTTGTAGGTTTTGAGACTGCCACAAAGTGGTTTTCACCCTTCGAACTCCTTTTCTTTTTCTTTTTATTTCTATTCTTTTGACTAAGATACTTGATGTCCAACTCTATCATGCTAATGCTCAGTTCACTGATGGAAGTCATCATAGGCTCAATTGCATTGAGGTAGCAAGCAAGGGCATAGTCATTTGGAAAGGTATAGATACCTTGGCTCGAATTTGTGGAGATTTGGTCAAGAAGTTCGGGATGTTAGATAGTCAAAGTGGGGAAAGATTGTGAAATTGTGTTTATGAATATGGATCTATCATCATTGTTCCTAACCTGAATCTCAAGTTTGAAGGTGATATTAGAACTCAAAACATTCAATTCATGAATAGGCTCAACGTCATTATGGGAGTCCACTTCATCCATAGGTGGATCAAACTCATTAAGTTCATTATTTCACTCTAGACTTACATTGGGTTTAGGTGCATATTGGTGAACAACATCAATATGTTTTTCTGTGATAAGCTCATCTTCCTCTGGAATGGCTCCCCATTCATAGTCATTTGATTCCGCATCTATGCCTCTAGGAAATCTGAGAATGTGTGTAAAGTTAGGATGAATACCCAAAGAAGGGTTACCCTCATATTCTGATTTAAATTCATACTCATGAGAATCTATCTTAGAATAGCTGCCACCTTCCTCCTTGTCTATTTGATTGTCTTTGAGATCAGCTAGTTCTTGTGGTGCAACTACCTCTTGTTCTATAGTAGGTTCTTGTGTGTCTACCACATTGATTCTTTTGATTGGATCATCCTCCGCTTCAAGAAGGTCTTTTATTTCTTCAGGAAAACACTCATAAGGAATGAGCTCATCAATGGTGTCTGAATCATCACTATCAAATTTTTGTGTTATTTCCTCCTTTAATTCAATTTGTTCTAAGACATGTGGAGATTTTTTGCTAAGATAGAAAGGCTTCTTCTTATATCCTAGACCTATTGTATTATTTTTTGTTCAGCCACGATGGTCAAGAGGTGATAGAAGACCTTTACCTTGTAGTCCTAGAGGGCCTTTTCCAGTGTATCCCATTTTTGTGATCAATTTATCCCCTAGTCCATATGACTTCTGAGGAATTTTTCTTGAAGTGGAGTCACATTTCTAGACTGATTGGGATTGAGACTCATCCTTGTATAACCATGCAAACACAGCTTCTTCTTCCTCAAACTCTTGTTTAGATACTTGTTCTGTAACAAAGCTTCCATTGAATATGACCTGGGATTCTTTAGCTGTAGGTTTCACTTTGTCAAAAGGTTGTCCATAAGATTGTGGGGACAACGGGAGAGACATGAGAGATAAAATAGGTTCCATTGTGTATTCTCCCATACCATTGTCTTTAATTTTGATTTATTTAACAAGTTCTTCTATCTTGGATGTTGAAGCAATGTCTATTTTCTTAGTGAAAGATTCATTGTTATTAGGAACAAGTTTATCAACACTTTCCTTTAATGCATTGCAAGTTGTAGATAGATCAGTCAGAATCATCACCTCTACTCCTTCATAAGGAAATTTCACACATTGATGGTATGTGGAAGGAATAGCTCTCATTTCATGTATCCAAGGTCTCCCTAGAAGGATGTTGTAAGCCAAAGGTAAATCAAGAACTTGACATGTGATATCTCTGATAACTGGACCTGTTCTGATAGGCAAGACAATTGTTCCTTTAGAAGATCTTTCTTGTTCATCATATGCCTTGATAGTTATCTTCTTCTTAGGATCAATGGTAGCTTCAGATAATCCCAACTATGTGATCAAGTTTTAAGAACAAACGTGCGTCTCCATCTATCAACACGTGTTTGACATGATGGTTTTGGATCAAGACTTCAATGTGAAAAGGCTGGTTATGCGGATGACTCAAGGAGTTATCATCTTCCTCTGAAAAGGACATATATTGGGGAGACGTTAGATGACCAACCATAGTCTGGAATCTATCTGAATCAAGGTTGTCAGGAACATTGGATCTGAGCAAAGCTTTGTCTAGAATGGCCCTATGAGATGGAGATATCTGAAGCAACTCAAACATGGAGATTTTTGCATTTGTATGTTGGAGTTGTTGGACAATACTGTATGATGTTGGCCTCATGTCTTTAGGATTTGATGATTTAGAGGCATCCTTCTATTTAGAAGTAGACGAGAGATTGAAAGGCATCTTAGTGACATTTGATGAATCAGAAGTTTGTCCTTGCAGATGTGCCTGAGCTTGTGATCGAGTAACTGCATTTGCTGATTGATTATCTCTATCTTTTCTTACAATTGTGATGACATTGAAATGCTTAGATAGGCATGGTTCAAACATATTTATGACAACATTGTTTCCAGAGTAAGCATAATTGACTTTAGCACCCACATTAGGCTGAGAAGATGAATCTCCTTGACCATGTTTCATAAATAGTTGTGTGAATTTTGTATGATCATTATTGCTTTTATGATTGTCAATTATGATTTCTCCATTATCAATTTTGTCTTGTATGATGTGTTTCAAGCATATGCAGTTATTGGTTTTATGACCCTTATTGCGATGGAAGTCACAGAAATCATTCTCTCTCCACCATTTCAGTTTAGGTTCAGGATCAAATACTTTTATCTCAAGCAAGGTGATGATGTTATTGGCCAACAAAGTTTTCATGGCAGATTCCAAGGATTCTCCAAGAGGGGTAAACTTGTGTTTAGGATCTGTAGCCCAAGTTCTATAGTCAGATGACTTCTTGTTCGACTCTATTACTTTTTCCTTTGAGGCTTTGATATATTGGGTGCTAATTGTGAGATTGAAAGCGGGTGCCTTAGATGGGGCACGGATAGTATCAATAATGCCATCTGTGATGATGCCTTTATTCTTGTTTCAATTTTTGCCTTTGTCTTTAGAACTAGATCCAAATTCATACTTGTCCTTTTGAAGTGATATGTCTCCTTTTTGTATAAGTACTTTCTCAATTTTGATTGCATTTTCTACCATTTTATCAAAAGACATATGATTTTGCATTTTCAAATGGTAGTTGATTTCTGTAACAAGATTGTTGATGAAAATTTCCAGCTTCTCAACTTCTAGAATGGGTCTAGCATATAGAGAAAATTTCTTCCTCCATCTTTTGAGAAAATTCAGGAATGGTTCTCCTGAGTTCTGTTTCAGATTGCAAATATCGATCATGGTGACTGGATGCTGGATGTTGTAGGAGTATTGTTGATAGAATAGTTTGATTAACTCTTCAAAAGTTTTGATGGTAGGAGGAATTTTCAAGAACCAATGAATAGCTGACTCTCCCAAAGATCGAGGGAAAAGATGCATTAGGTAGGTTGGTTCATGCATGAACTCCATAGATTGAGTACAAAATTCTCTAACATGATCTTGAGGATCTGAGTTTCCATCATACTTATCATATTTAGGTATCTCCACTCATTTCGGAAATGGCGGCATGTACAACTCTTTATCAAATAGAAAAGGGCATAGAGCCTCCATGGAGAACTCCTTAGGTTCCTTTTCTTTTTCGAGTTTGTTGAGTTTGACTTGCATGGAATGCATCTATTTCATCATAGTGTGTGTGTGAAAATTGTACCTAATCTATAGACACAACACTCAGTAAAACATTAGAGGTTAGTGATAATCAAAATCGCGCAAAATTGAAATCTAATCTAACCAAGCGATTTACTACCTTCTAATACATGCGAGATTAATGTTCTCAGATTATTATCAAGATCAGTGACCTAGACGACACCTAAATGAAGGATTTGAATGCAATTGATCTAGATATGAGATTGAATGCAATTAAGCTATTTTTTTGGTATTTTTCTATGCAATAAGAATGAATGAAAAACTGATATGAAATTAATCTATATGAAAACTGATATGCTATGCTAATCTAACAATGATATGAAATATGAATGCAAAAATAAGATTGATCTCACAAAGCTTTGAATTCGCAAGAGCTTTGATTCTTCAATTCCAATTCTCCAGCGTGATTGTGCAAAATATGAGATGAATTATGAAGAGCTGAGCCTTGTTTTTATAGAAATCCAAGGCTTTGGAGGTGCATGAGAAAAAGCCATAAATCACTCAAATAACTCAACTTGATTTTTGAGTTATTTTTAAATAAAGATAATTAAATCACAAAAATCATGCAAAAGCACAGTTCAACTTGAATTAGAAGTTTAGATCAACTTTAAAACTCGAAAAGATGTTGAGTTTCAAAAAGCTAACAACTTGCATTGATTTTCCAATTTTGAGTTTAACTGGTCCTTGAATGTGCACATGGATAATTATGATTTAATAAATAAATAAAGTGATTTATTCTCAACTTAACTGCTTTTTGAAATAAAATAATTAATTTATGGGTTAATTAACTATTTTACCAAACTTTTATTAAAAATTATATTATTAAATAATGACAACATGCTTTAATTAATTAAATAAGAATTTAATCAATTATTCATAGGAATTTTGATTTATTGTCAAAATTAAATAATACAATTAATAATAGATAGAATTAAATTTAATTACATAATTAAGTGGCAAATATTAAATCTAATTAATTAAATATGAAAATATTCAATTAATCAAACTTAGGATAAATGTGATTTCTCGCCAAATAATCATTAAATTAAAGATAATTAAGATAATTAGGAATATTACTAGGAATATTCTCCAATGCAGAATTTAAGATAATCAATTATGATTCGATGATGTTAGATGTGCCTTAGGTTAGGACTTCGATGTCAATTTTGTTTGATTTGTCGATGTAGGAGGTTAATGAACTTATAGCCCATTTTTGGGGTATTACATTTTGCCCCTCTTTGAATTACTGTGCGAAGCGCAGTGGTTCAAAGATAGTCTGTGTTTGATAGAGATATGAAACTGATTCAAAAGATAAACCGATCTCAAGATAGAAACCAATTGAGAGATATTGAGATAGGAGGTCCTGAATGACTAGAGATAATGTTCACTATAGTAGCAAATGAACCTATGATTGTGAAAAAGTGTCAAAATGCCTAATTCCAAACCTTAGGATTGATAAGAAGTGAGTGACCCGTTCTAGACTTGATTGTCTTAGCAGAACTAGCAAGTATCACATCCAAACCCTTCAGTTGTCGAAGAACCAAGGAAAGAACACTATGATCTGATGGTTGCAAAAACTGATACAGTTTACCAGATTAGGAGAATACCAAATTGATATGGATCTTGATGAATCTAATATGCCCCAAGTGATGATAGATTTGCCCCGAGCGATGAGGACTTTTGATGAATCAGTGACTAGACGTGATTGTTGTCTTGATTATTGAGGGAGATATGATTTCCATAAAGATATGATTTCAAATTTGATTACAGACTTTGAATGATATGCAATACCATGCCCCCTTCGGGATTAAAATTGAAATTTGACAAGAGAAGTCAACGTTGAGAGTTTAGAAGCATGTAAATTGACAAGAGAAGTGGTTATACACATCTGAGAATGCATTCTGTATCGTTTAGAGGTCCTGGAGACCAAGGTTGACTAGGTTTGACCATGAGTTGACCATGGTTGACCAAGTTGAAATTTTGATAGTTTGATGTTAGATAATCAGTTAAGTTGAATACTAGATTTCTGTGATGATTGAAGGTTGATTATGCAAGCAATTAATAATATGAATGATCTCAGATTTGAATTTTGATCCTGAAAAAGGATTCTACTTGCTATTTCATTGGAGGAACCTTCGTGTGAGATTCAGCTCTTGTTAGACTTGAAGATGCGATTTGAAGAATCATTTAAGCATTGAAGTTCATTTAATCATTGTGAGATCATGCAAACATGCAAAATGCAAAGAGACATGCAAAATGAAATGCAACCTAAGACCTAGGACCTAGTCACTGATCATATGTCAATTTGTTATCATCATTGAACTTTTAGGTAACTGGATAAATCAATACAATGCCCACTAGCCATGAAACCATAGACATGAATATTGATTTGTATGCGCAAGAATCAATACAACACCCACTGGTTATACAACCATGGACATATGAATATTGATTTGTTTTCAGAATGTTGGATTAGATATAAGCACCAAGGCACAAACGCCAAGATGACCTGAATATCATGTCCATTTTGATATAGCAATTTGTACAAGCATCAAAACATAAACGTCGTGATGACCTGAGTACGCCTTGCGTTTAACATACACATCAAACAGTCAAGAGATCATTCTAAATCCCATGTGAATTACCCGTAGTGACCCTTTATTGTTCACATCCTTAGGCAAGATCGCATTCCACAGTAGGAGAAAGAACTTACTCAAAAAGACAATAGTTAGATCAAACTTCCTTGAATTTTCTAGGTATCAATGGTCAAAGTACGCATGGCCATCCAATTCGAGATAGAGGCTCTTATAGTCGGACACCATTTCAATCCATAATTTCCAAAGTTGTTAGATTTTCACATACAAGCAGAAGAAAAAGAAAAGATTATGCCCCCAGTCATCACTCTCTAAATCCTATAAAGGACATCATCGAAGAGCTCGAAGGGACACAATATGCAAAAATCTCAATGCGAATCAGTAAGCATACAAGGAGATAAAAGCATGTAAACGGCATAGATTGTTTTCAGTTTGAGTTTGATGTTTGATTGCGTTGTTAT
Organism: Chamaecyparis obtusa; assembly: GCA_027943335.1. Classification (NCBI taxonomy): domain Eukaryota; kingdom Viridiplantae; phylum Streptophyta; class Pinopsida; order Cupressales; family Cupressaceae; genus Chamaecyparis; species Chamaecyparis obtusa. Next base: position 233,365 of record BSBK01003886.1, read on the forward strand.
AGATGCAAAATCCTTTCTGGAGACGAGACTGACTGACTGACTCAATTGGAAGCTTCAAAGGACTCTGACTGGATAGGAAACGTCTAAGATACATTGGAGGCCATAGGATATGACATTGATTGCCCCCAAGTTTGAACATTGATAGGATACAGAGGCTCAAGCTGATTGGTGTACAAACTGACTTATTGAAAACTGAAAATGTTGAAACAAACTGGGAGATATGTACAACTAAAGCAAGACTGAAAGTTGGGAAAGACCAAGATTGTGCTGATAGATGGAGCATTTGGAACAAGTGGCGCCCGTTTGCTGGGTTTTCACCATCTTGGTAGAGATTCTATTTTTGCTATCAAGGTGCCTGTTTCCAAGTTTTCACCAAAGCACTTTTTTTTTCTTTTTTCATTTTTTTGTATTTTTCATTTTTTAAATTTTTTTGTACTTTTGATATTTTTTGATTTTTTTGTGAATCATCAAGGCACCTATTGCTAGGTTTTCACCAAGATGTTCATTTTTTCAAGACTTTTTCTGATTTTTAAGATTTTTTTCAGGACATTTACCAAGCACTGAATGCCTTAGGCGTGGAATTTCTTCAGATGGAGAATGTTGATTGGTTCTCAGAGCTGTTCTCCTTCAGTCGTTGAGAGTTGATAGGCACCAGAGCCAAAAGTAGTAGTGATAACAAAGGGACCCAACCAATTGGGTTCGAACTTCCCCTTGCGTTCTTGATGTGATTGATTTTTAGGATTTTCTCTCAACACTAGATCGCCAACCTGAAATTCTCTATGTCTGACTTTCTTGTTGTAGCCTCCAGACATTTTTTTCTGATACACTCTAAGATGATCATACGCTGCTTGCCTGCGTTCATCTAGTAATTCAAGTTCTTGTAACCTAGACACTCTGTAGTCTTCATCAGTGACAAGTCCATGCATTTTGATTCTGAGTGATGGGATTTCAACCTTAATAGGCAGTACTGCTTCAGACCCATAAACTAAAGCGAAAGGTGTAGCCCCAATAGGTGTTCTGATACTTGTTTTGTAGGCCCATTCTGATACTTGTTCTGATACTAGTTCTGATACTGGTTCTGATACTGATTCTGATACTAATTTTGATAATTGTTCTGATACTGGTTCTGATACTGATTCTGATACTGATTCTGATAATTGTTCTGATACTGGTTCTGATGCTTGTTTTGATACTAGTTTTGATACTTGTTCTGATAATTGTTCTGATACTGGTTCTGATGCTTGTTTTGATACTATTTTTGATACTTGTTCTGATAATTGTTCTGATACTTGGTATACTTGATAGCATCTTTTTCCATTTACAAACTCCCAAGCAAGATCATATCGTGCAGTCCCAATGTCTAGCAAGGTGGAGAACAAGAGGGATTAGCAAGCTGGTGGAAGAGATGGAAGACAAGAGAATGAAGGAGAATGAAGGGAAGAAATCCTCAAGGGAAAACTCCTCAAGAATACTCAAGCTAGGGAAAAATCATCATGTAAAGCATATTTGGATAAGTAGGGAAAGGCTAGTATAGGATAAGTCACAAAAGCATAGTGCAAGAGCAGGAAAGAATGCAATCCAAAGGAGTAGACATGTCAAGAGGCTTCATAGCACTGTGTTTTACTCTTTCTTTCTTTTTTTATTAGATCAAGACCAAAGGGGAAAAGGATAGCGACAGGTGAAAATGAATGAAGGAAAATAAATATGAAGGCTAAATAGGAAGGGATTGAAAGCAAGATCATCATCAGACAACTCACAAAATAGCCAAATGTTCGTGTATAGATCAACATTGTCAAGATCAAAGAGAGAAGATGAAATGGATGAAATATCTAGAAGAACTACGCATGATGCCTGATTGCCAGGTTTTCATCATGGTACTTATCCAAGGCACCACAAGGGAGTGGTTTTCACCTTAGGATGAAAAAAAATTTCTCTTTACTTTTTCTACCAAGGCGCCTGTTTCCAAGTTTTCACCAAGGCACATTTTCAATTTTATTTTATTTTTGAATTTTTGGAAGAAGGCAGCTTTTTAGATAGTGCTCCTTGAAAAGATAAACCATGATATGCCAAGGATTCAAAATGATATGCTCAAAGATGCTGATAGGGAAAGGAATATGGAGGAGGAAAATGGAGGATAGGGTTTTATGTAAAGTGAGTGAGGATGGAAGATAGGAGGAATAGGCAAATGAGGAAAAATGATAGAAGGTAGAAGGATAATGCATGGAAATATTGTGAAAGGGTAGATGGAAAGGAAGGAAAGCTCAACATCAACACATACCTTGAAGGGTGGCGAGAGGGTGGAGGAAACGTGAATGAAGGAATACGTGAAGGAATATGGCGAATGGATAGCAGAGGTTGAGGTTTGGGCGCATGAAATGGAAGAATATTTTTGGAAGGAGATGTAGTGGAAGCCTTTGGAAGCTTGAATGTCAATTTCACTTTTTGTTCAACACCAGACTCTTTCAAGAGAGACTTTGGAATCCATATAGTCATAGGCTTTTTATTTCTTTTTGATGATTTAGAGATAATATCTTCAATGATGGATTTTGGAACCCATACTTGTCTTGTAATTTTTTTCTTAGATATCTCTTTTGACTTTATGTTTCCATGTCTATTAGAGGAAACATGGTGATCTTTTTTTGATGGATTCTTGTATTGCTTCTTTTTCTTGTATTGAACATTCAAGTTACTTCCAAAAGACTTGGAATTTGTGGAAGAGGGAGGATACGACTGGTCTAGATGGGTGGGTGGATGAAAAAGATTCAAGGGTATGCATCTATGTTGATCTTGAGGAAAGATGGGAGATGGAGATATGTAAGGACCCAAGATGGATGGAAAATTAGGAGAGTTAGGAGGGGAAAGTGAAGGGACATAAGGACCCAAGATGGAAGGAAGGTGTGAAGATCTTTGTAGTGGTGGAAGAGGTCCAAGGATGGAAGTGGAAGACGCAAAAGGATAATCAATAAGTTCATCAGCATCTATATGACAACCAAGGATATCAGCATCTTTAGAGGGAGCATTAGAATTTTTAATAGAATCGTGGACATCTTGAATAAGAGCATTTTCTTTGATAGGATCATTCAAAGCTTGTGAAGACTTAGGAAGAGTAGAAAGTGGAAGTGAACATGGAGTGGTAGAACAAGAAGATGAAAGACTTTGATCTTGACAAGGATCTTCGGATAGCATAAGCGCATAATTTTTCTCTTGTTTTTCAATAGGCTTAACATTGGAAGGAACACCATTTTTACCAACCTTAATGGAAGTATCATCTTTGGAAAGTGCAAGCGTAGTGAGGTCATTTTGATTGTCAATAAGCTCATTAGTGTAAGTAGTAGCCTAATCTTGCTTAAGAGAAGACTTAAGACATGGTGGAATGCATGAAAAAGGGTGTATAGGATCAAAAGAACCATGAAGCAGATAAGAGACATTGGGAAAAGGAGTGGATGACATGGAGGGTTCTTGGTCTTGATCTTTCTTTATGTTCTTTTCTTTATCATTTTTAGAGTCCTCTTGACATGGAGCCACTTCTAAGGACAAGGAAGCATGTTGGGATTGTATGGATGACTTTGGAAGAGATGGTGGAGGACTAGCTGAAGTAGGGATTATAGCATATGAAGGCTTAGGCTCTTTAGATTTATCATTATTGAAAGTCTTTGCAGCCAAGTGAAGGTTAGCTTGAGTTTCTTTAAGAGGTAGCCCCGGGGGATAACTATAGGGAACCACATGAAAAGTATCAAGGCTTGTGTCAGATGAAGGTTCTGTGAAAGATTTGAAAGACTCGGAAGCTTTAGGAAATGTATGGGTATTGGAGGAAGTAGGGGATGGAAGGGAACCATCACAAGACAAAGGTCCAACATTAACATGATCTTTCTTGAGAGTGTAATCTTTATTTTTAGCCTGAGAGTTCTTAGAGGAGAGATCCTTATAGTATGCATGTTTATAATCAGCGTGGTAAACTTTCTCTTCCTCAAGTGAAATAGATGGATCATCTAGGTATTGTGCATAGAAATCATCAAAGTCTCTTTCATAATCAGAATCATATGGATCACCCTCACGATCTATCCAATGTGACGGCCCATTTGTAGTAAGCAGGAATGGATGATGAGGAGGACTCTTAGGAACAGAGGTGTCATAGGTATCATTACATTGTCTGTCATCATAGTCATCATAGTCTTCAAAGCTAGATGTGTCACTCTCCGTGGAAGAGGTATCATATTGCTCAATTTTTTTTTGGGGGCATGGTGACATGTACAAGTCTTTATCAAATGGAAAAGAGTATAGAGATTCCATGGAGAACTTTTTAGATTCCTTCTCTTTCTCAAGTTTGTCAAGTTGGACTTGCATAGCTTGCAGCTACTTCATCATAGCGGTGATTATAGCTTCTTCCTCTTGTGTACTAATTCTTTGAGACATGTGTACTGATTCTCAATAGCTATTGCTCTATTCCTGACACAATGATATTTTTGACAGATTTTAGAACTAGGCTGGAAACATTGGATATCTTGCAATTTGACAATTTCTGACAACTCTCTCAAATTTTTCCAAATGACACTCTGCAGACTCGTACGACACTGGGTAGTCTATGAAACGATAGTTGCTAAACTCATACGATAGTTGGGTAATACTGAAATGACACTTGATAAAACTCATACGACTTTTGACTTCTTGAAATGACTTTTGACTCCAGAAAGATTTTACGTCAATTTTTGCAAAATTTAAGGTCTTCAGTTTTGGATTGTTTGCAAATTGTACTGTCCAGATTTTGAAGGTTATACCAGATTTGATCATTTTTAATAGCCAAGTAGATAAATAAGCATGCAGAATAGCAAGCAAGTGATTCCAAGCACGTCTGAAAACAATGAACAAGGGCAAAAGCAACCTTGTGCATGAACAATCAAGTGACCAAATTGTGCTAATCCCTGAGAGTACTAATTGTGTATGTTCTAAAAAGTTTTGCAATAACACATATATACCTGAGAATGAAAAATTGGCCTCTCTAAGGTTTTTAGTAATGGTTTGACTCTGCAACTTTTATGATTCAAAGGGGTGAACTCCAATCCCGGCGCACCAGGGTTTTGACATAGTCTGAGAACTTAATCTTCAAGAGCTGCTAGGGAGATCTGACAACCCAACAATTAACCATACCCATGGAGATTTCTTCCACAAGGACATTTATATAGCGGTTGTCACTACCATGGCAAAAATGGCTATTACCGCTTGAGGTTCTGTCAACGCAGTTTGCCCTATGAAGGGATTGTCCGCTACGGTTAACCCTCTCTAAAGATGACTCACAATAGTATACCACAAGGGGACTTGGCTCCAGATTCAAGGTTTTGACACCTCTTCACTTTTAACCCAAACAAAGCAAGCAGATTAATCCGACACGCTAAGACTAAGTTTTGTTCCACCAAGGTCTGTGATATCAACTCCACGTGATCTATCAACCTCTCCGAGGAGAGAATATATCAATCAATAAGAGAAGACGCACTAACCAATTTTGATTCACCAAAGCTCATGATATCAACCCCATGTGATCTATCAACCTCTCCAGAGAGAGAATGTGTCGATCAATAAGAGAAGATGCACTAACCAAGCTGAATGTGAAACGCACTAAGTATCCTCCCTACCTACAAGGATTCTATCGTCAAGAAGGATTTCGCTGGGAATCCAATCTCTCAAGAATCATGAATAGTGTTCATAGGGCCTAATTATTATGTGAGCACAGATGTATGTTCTGAAAGTAAATCTACCAAAAGCATCCAAACAGTAGAAAGAGAAACACTTAACGCTTAAAGCGAATATGAGATGAGTCCACAAAGTGGAACACTTAACATCTCACACAAGCTAAAAATGAGTCCCCAACTTAGAAAATAAGTGAGTTCCTAAAAGCACAAAAGGGTTGCCAAGTGGAACACTTAACGCTTATGTCCTGTTGACCCCTCCCCTTTATGGCGCTGAGATTGCAACCACGGGGCGAAAATGAGGGGCCGACGGATTAGCGAGTCCAATAACCCAAGATAGCAATCAAGATCAATCACAAGTATTCTAAGACTACTTAATGAATCCTTAAAAGGTCACAACCTAGTATCAATTATGCAAGTGTGTAGAAATAGATAAAAGCATGAAAGGATGCACACAAGCCAGACACATAAGAGATTTATTTTAATTCCAAATTGAAATGTTAATAGATGAAGGAGAATACCTTGGATCCTTTCAATGCGCTTAGTAGATTTTACTTGATTTTTAACAATTTTTGTTGAGCTTTACTATGCAAGCAAGCTACGAACTCTCCAACAAGCAAACAAGCAAACAAGATATGCAAGGTATATTCAACTTATGAAAACCCTAGGGTTAGATCTAAAAATCAATTGTTAGGAGCAATAATAATTAAAAATTAATCCAAATGACAACTCATATCATGCATTGAATCATATGAAAAATAAGTGCATACCCATCACAAAATTTTAAGTTGTTTGCACTGCATTTGACCTAGTCAACAAGATCTATTTTTTTTTATATGATTTTGGCCACAAAAATAAAAATTCAAAATAGAGACCCCTACTAAAAAATAGAGAGCTTTCCAAAAATGCAAAAATTTTAGAAAAATCTCTTCATTTGTGCCCTAGAGACCCATTTTATCAAAACAGACCAGTTTTTGTAAATTGACTATTTGAGCTATGATATCATGTCCAAATTTAAAACACAAAGAATGGACCCCTTATAAAATTTAAAGATATTTCCGAAAATATAAAATTTTCCCAAAAATATGCTGATTTGCGTCAGATATTAATTTTTTCTATAATTTCAAGAAAAAATTATTAAAAATTCAAAGCATCTCAGAAAATTCTAAATTTTTTACTGTAGCTTTCCTGACATGTTACCAACTTTCAAAAAAAATTTCAGACCAAAATTCCAAGCCGTTTGGGAGATAAAATTAAATCTTTAAAACTTTGAGGTTTTAGCTCCCAAAAAAATCAAAACTAGCATGCAAAGGTGGGTTGCCCCACGGTGGGTGCCAGAAATGTGTGTGTAAAAATTGTACTTGATCTGTAGACACAACACTCAGTAAAACATTAGAGGTTAGTGATAATCAAAATCGTGCAAAATTGAAATCTAATCTAACCAAGTGATTTACTGCCTTCTAATACGTGCGAGATTAATGTTCTCAGATTATTATCGAGATCAGTGACCTAGACGACACCTAAATGAAGGATTTGAATGCAATTGATCTAGATATGAGATTGAATGCAATTAAGCTATTTTTTTGGTATTTTTCTATGCAATAAGAATGAATGAAAAACTGATATGAAATTAATCTATATGAAAACTGATATGCTATGCTAATCTAACAATGATATGAAATATGAATGCAAAAATAAGATTGATCTCACAAAGCTTTGAATTCGCAAGAGCTTTGATTCTTCAATTCCAATTCTCCAGCGTGATTGTGCAAAATATGAGATGAATTATGAAGAGCTGAGCCTTGTTTTTATAGAAATCCAAGGCTTTGGAGGTGCATGAGAAAAAGCCATAAATCACTCAAATAACTCAACTTGATTTTTGAGTTATTTTTAAATAAAGATAATTAAATCACAAAAATCATGCAAAAGCACAGTTCAACTTGAATTAGAAGTTTAGATCAACTTTAAAACTCGAAAAGATGTTGAGTTTCAAAAAGCTAACAACTTGCATTGATTTTCCAATTTTGAGTTTAACTGGTCCTTGAATGTGCACATGGATAATTATGATTTAATAAATAAATAAAGTGATTTATTCTCAACTTAACTGCTTTTTGAAATAAAATAATTAATTTATGGGTTAATTAACTATTTTACCAAACTTTTATTAAAAATTATATTATTAAATAATGACAACATGCTTTAATTAATTAAATAAGAATTTAATCAATTATTCATAGGAATTTTGATTTATTGTCAAAATTAAATAATACAATTAATAATAGATAGAATTAAATTTAATTACATAATTAAGTGGCAAATATTAAATCTAATTAATTAAATATGAAAATATTCAATTAATCAAACTTAGGATAAATGTGATTTATCGCCAAATAATCATTAAATTAAAGATAATTAAGATAATTAGGAATATTACTAGGAATATTCCCCGATGCAGAATTTAAGATAATCAATTATGATTCGATGATGTTAGATGTGCCTTAGGTTAGGACTTTGATGTCGATTTTGTTTGATTTGTCGATGTAGGAGGTTAATGAACTTATAGCCCATTTTTGGGGTATTACACATAGTTGTGATTGGAGTTTCTTCCTCATGCGTAATGATATCTTCAACATTAAAGTTGGGAGGAATTTTAGCCCCTTGACGAGCCAACTCTAGGAAGTATGTTTCTATGTCTTCTTTCAAGAAATGCCTCATCATTTTCTTGAAGTCATCATCATTTTGATATTGAGCAATTTTGAAAGGTGTGGGTTCTTGATCTGCACCATGTTAGGATTGATGTCTTTGGGACCCTTGGCTTGCGCCTCCTTGAGACATAGTTTTTTGGAGAGAACTACTAGGGATTGATCGATGAGGAGTTGCTTGATGACCTATGTAGGTTGATGCAGGAGGGGTGACATAACCACCTATCAAGTAAAGATTTCCAAGAGTGTCTTCTGCAAATTCAGTTGTGTCGAAAGGTTGATGAAATGTCTCAGCAATCACAGAAGATGCAGCTGAAGAGAATATGGGATTTTCTCCTTGTTTTCGCTATGATGAAGCTCTAGTTTCCACCATTAACCTTGGGTGAAATAAAAGAGAAAGATGAAGACAACTGAAGAATGACTTGATTCAAGAAGATCGAATGACATGACCTTGTCAAGATTGGATTGATTGAAGATTAGATTGAATGTAAATGAAGGATAATGTGTCCTAGTAGTATGGGTTGATGCCCAAAAGATGGCGAACACGAGCTCGCAACACTTAGCCATTTTTGTTTGAAGATTGAGTTGAAGATAATTTTGACAAGGTTTTGACGCAAGATGGAAAAGACTCAAATCGATAGATTAGAAGGCTAGATCAGACTCAAGAAACCACTTTTAGGCAATAGATTGGATTCTTTCTAGTTTCTGCTTTGTTCCTGACACAATGAATATTTTCATAGATTCTAGAAGTAGGCTGTAAAAATTGGATTTCTCACAATTTTGGCAAGTTTCTAGAAAAATTTTAAAATTCTCATACGACTTTCTACAAGCTCGTATGAAAGTGGGTAATCTCTGGCACGACAGTTGACAAGACTCATACGATAATTACAAAGCTCGCACGATAGTTGATAGCATATTTTGACTTTTTTCTTGTGATTTCTGACAAAACTTGTATGACAATATACAAGCTCTCATATAACAGTCTGGGGGTTTTGACACGACAAAGGGGAAAAACTTGTATGACTTTATGATCCTATGGGATGAATTTTGAGTCCAGAAAGGAATTTTGCGTCAGATTTGCAATTTTTCAATTTTCAAAATCAGTGTGTTTTGCAAGGTTTTATGTCCAGATTTGAAGTTCATTTCGAGATTGTTCATTTTCAATAACCAAGTAAGTAAACAAGCATGTAGAATAGTAGGCAAGTGATTTCAACCACGTCTGAAAACAATGAATAGGGGACAAAGCAACCCTGTGCATGAACAATCAAGTGACTTAATGCACTAATCCCTAGGAATGCTAGTTGTGTATGTTCCAAAAAAAATTTCAATAATGCACATAGTCCTAGAAAATGAAAAATTTGGCCTCACTAGGGTTTGTAGTAATGGTCTAACTCTGCAACTTTTGTGATCTCAAGAGGGTGAACTCCAATCAGGTGCACCATGGTTTTGACACAATCTGAGAATTTAATCAATCAGGAGCTGCTAGGGAGATCTGACAACCCAATAAGAGACCACACCTGTGAAGATTTCCGCCACAAGGACATTTATATAGTGGTTGTTGCTACCATGGTGAAAATGGCTATTACCGCTTGAGGTTCCATCCATGTGGTTGACCCAATAAAGGGAATGTCCACTACGATTAACCCTCTTTAAAGGTGACTCACAAAAGATACCACATGGGGACTTGGTCCAGATTCAAGGATTTGAGTTTCTGATACTACCCAAAAAGGGAGTAGAGCATAGTCCTCTAGCCTTATCACTTTTACCCAAACACAGTAGATAGATTAATCTGACACACTAACACTGAAATTATCTCACCAAGATTTGTGATTTCAACAACTATTCTCTATCAATCTCTCTAGAGAGAGAAAGTATCAATCAAAAGCTGAGGACCAAACCCAGTAGAATGCAAGATAATCTCAGTATCCTCCCTACCTACAAGGGGATCCTTCATCAAGAAGAGCTTCACATGCGTGAACAAGCGAATGAATCCCACTCTCTCAAGATCATCCACAAATAGTGTTCATAGGTCCTATTTACTATGTGTAACAGAGATACAAAAAAAAAATCTATGTTCATTTTATAGCCCAAAAATTGAAGTCTGTGATATGAAAGCAAGAAAGGAACACAAGTTTGACACGTGAGAGTTTTTTTTTATATCCCAAATGAAGTGTTATCAAATTGAACATAATACCTGAATTCCTCGCAAAGCGCTTAGTAGATTTTACTTGTTTTAGCAATTTTTCTTGCGCTTTTCCAATCAAAATCAGCAAATACCAATTAGAAATAGAAGATCTCAAGTGTTAGGGTTAGCTATTAGTCCAAATCCAAAAATCAAATCTGGAAAACTGCCTGAAAATCTGAAACGACAATTGAATTCTTATGGCAAAACTCATACGACAACCAGTTACCTCTCGTACGATAATCTAGAAACTCGTACAATAGTGGGTGTCTTCCCACATGATAGAGTGGCTCCCAAATGATAATGTGTAAGTTCTGATATGAACCTCAAAAATCTCAACTGTCGTACGATAGTCAGGGGGTCCTAGTATGACTTTTTAACAAAAGTCGTATGAAAAATGTACGGACAGAATTTGAAAATCACAGAAATGGTAGAAAATGATAGAAAATTGAATGAAATTATTGGAATAGAAATGGAAACCTATTTCAGGGCCCCACGGTGGGCGCCAGAAATATGTGTGTGAAAATTATACCTAGCTGCTGGCACAACACTTCAATAAAACATTAGAGGTTAGAAAAATTGAAATCTGCAAATAAATGAAACTAAGCTAACCAGGTGATTTACTGCCTTCTAATAGGTGCGAGTATGATGTTCTCAGATTGAAATTGAGATCAGTGACAATGCAACACCTAAACGAAGGATTTAATGCTAAAAGATGAATGTAGAATGAATGCAAATTAATCTATATTTTTGTATTTTCTATGCAATCAAGATGAAAAATTGTATGAATCTAAGCTAGAATTGATTGAAAAAAATATGTAAATTTAATCTAAGAATGATATGAGTTCATATGAAAAACTATGCAAAACTATGAAACATTATGAATTGATCTCACAAAGTCGCCTGTCGCAAAAGCTTGATTCTTCGTATGTAATTTTGCCAGAGTAATTGTGCAAATTTGAGAGAGGTTAATTGTGAAGAGTTGAGCCTTGATTTTATAGAAATCCAGGACTTGAGGATACATTGAGAGAAGCCATAAATCACTCTTGATGAACTCAGGTTGATTTTTGAGTTAGCAAGAAATTAGAAACAGATCAACTCACAAAATCATGCAAGAACAACTTTTTAACTCAAATCAGAAGTTTAGATCAACTTTCAACTCAAAATAGATGTTGAGTTTCCAAAAGATAACAACTTGAATTGATTTTCTAATTTTAAGTTTAACTGCTCTTTGAATGTGCATAATAATTATGAATTAATTAAATAAATAAAGTGATTTATCTTCAACTTAATTGATTTTTGAAATAAAATAATTGATTTATTGGTTAATCAATTATTAAATCAAACTTTTATTCAAAAACTATATTATTAAATACTAACAACTGACATTAATTAATTAAATAAGAATTTAATCAATTAATCATAAGATTTTTTATTTATTGTCAAAATTAAATAATACAATTTAGGAATAAATTTAATTAAATTTAATTAAATAATTAAGTGGCAGTATTAAATCTGATTAATTAAATATTTAGAATATTCAACTAATCAAACTTTAGGATAGATAGGATTTCTTGCCAAATAATTATTAAATTAAAGATAATTAGGATAAAATAGGATTATTCAAGGAATATTCCCTAATGCAGAATTAGTATAATCAATTAGGTTTCGATGATTTGATGTATAGATGTGCCTTAGGTTAGGACTTTGATGTCGATTTCGTTCAATTTGTTGATGTAAGAGGTTAATGAACCTATAGCCCATTTTTGGGGTATTACAATAACAATGTTTGAAGAGAATATCAAGAGGGAAAACAAATAGAGGAAACTCTCATATGAAAAGGACTACCAGCTACCAAACCATTGGATTTTGCATACACAAACTTATGTGGTCCAACCAAAATAGGGGGTCTATATCGTGAAAGGTATTTTTTCTCTCAATTGATGATCATACTAGAAAGACTTGGGTTATGTTAAATATATTCAAAGCCAAAGTTGAAAATAAAGTTGATAGAAAAATCAAATACTTGAGATTTGATAGAGAAGGATATCTTGTTAATAATTGATTTAACATATTTTGTGAGATGCATGGGTTTAGAAGACTATTGTTGGCTCCCAAGACACTGCGGCAAACTGATGATATGGATAAATTTGACCAGACTATACAAAATAAATATGAATCTTATGTGTACTCATAAATTCAGACCATTAGAGATAATAATAAGGGAGTCGTTCTTTCTAAAATTGAACTTAAGATAGTTGAAGAAGCTTGTTGTAATCAGAGATAGATGAAGGAAATGGAAGAGGAGCTAGAACAAATTGAGAAAAATCTTATTTGTTTTTCCAGACTAGAAGACAAATATGTTATTGGAACCAAGTGGGTGTTCTACAATAAAATGGACAAGGATAGACATATTGTGTGAAACAAGGCAAGATTTATCTATAGTCAAATTGGGGGCATTAATTTTGAAGATTTTTTTGTTGCCTGAATGGAAGCTGTTAGGACATTTTTGGCATATGTAAACTTCAAGGATTGTAAGGTCTATCAGATGGATGTGAAGTCGATGTTGTTGAATGAATAACTAAAAGAAGAGATTTACATTGAACAACTGGAAGGATTTAAGCTTTTAAATTATCAAGAAATTATCTGTGAACTAAAGAAGGCTTTATATGGATTAAATCAACCTCCTAGGGATTGGTATGGAAGATTAGATAAGTATTTAATAGATCAAAGCTTTCAAAAAGGATCTACTAACAACAAAATTTATTTCAAATTTAAATTAGAAAAACTTTTAATAGTTATGGTTTTTATGGATGACTTATTATTTGGAGGAAATGATGGCATGTACAAGGAATTTGTTGATCAAATGTAGGATGAATTTGAGATGTCCATAATTGGTGAGTTAAATTTTTTTCTTGGATTTCAAGTGAATTAGAACCGTGAAGATATTCTTATCTCTCATTCAAAGTCTATTAAAAAACTATTGAATAAGTTTGGATTTGAAAATTGTAAACCGGTGTGTACTCCTATGACTACCAAATGTAGGTTGATCAAAGGAGATAAATCCTCCAAAGTAAATGCAAGAAATTATAGAGAAGTGATCAAAGAACTTCTAAATTTGACTTATACCAAACCGGATAGCATGTATGTTATTTGAATGAAAAATATAATCCAACAAAAACCAAGAGTGTCACATATTATTGCAATAAAATGGATCTTAGAATATTTGAAAGGAATAGAGGAATTTGGATTTTGATATCTGAGAAGGTAAGGCTTTACTCCAAAATTTTACATTGATTCATATTGGGTCGATAGTTTTGACGATGGGAAGAGTACTAGTAGTGGAGCATTTTCCTTAGCTCCTAGTTGGTTGCTTGGTTCAGTAAGTGGGATTTTGTATCTTTGTCATATGTAGAAGCTAAATATGTTTTTATTGCATCATTTTGCACAAAGATACTGTTGATGAAACTAATATTGAAAGATATTGGTGTATTGTTTGATGAACCAATCTCAATTATTTTTGATGACACCTATATAATAAATTGGGTACAACACTCCACATTGAGACATGTTTTGATTCAGTATCTCTTCTTGAAAGAAAAGGTATTATAATGTGAATTAGAACTTTTGTATACACCCACAACAAAACATATTATGGATGTCTCTACAAAAGCTTTCTGCAAAGATACTTTTGAGTACCTCCATGAGAGGTTGGGTGTATTACCCCTTCTAGATCAAAATAATTATCTTTGGCACTGCATTAGTCCAAGGAGTTTACTACACAATCCTGGTCTGGACTAATGTATGGAGTTTCCCCTCTAGGGAGAAATGTGTGTTGCCCACCTTTGTATTTAATGTAAAAGGGGGATAAAAAGATTGAAAATGATATGTGATGAGACTGCGTGGACTATGAAATTATGTTTGTTTTTTATGGATGTTGTCATCAATGACAAAGGGGGGAATTGTTGATAGGGGAGTTTGTTGATAATATTGCAGTGCTAATGTTGTAAAGTTGATGACGTTGTAGTGTTGATGTTGTAAAGTTTGTTCTTAATGTTATAGTAATCATTTTTTAGATCTTATGATGTTGTTACTATTGTCGTATTTTGTACGGTTGTCTTTAATGGAAAAAAAATTATGTTGTTGATAATGTTGCAAAGTTGTTGATGTGTCAGTATGGTTGTCATTGATGGAAACATACTACTTTTTTGGTTGGTATTGTGTTCATTATTCCCATTATTTTGATGTGGTTTTGAGGTTCTATTGGTTCATAGGTTGGTGCTCTTAAGAATGGTGCTCTAAAAAATGTGCTCTGATGGTGTATTTGTGATGTTCGTGTTTGACAGTGGTCTAAAATTATCTTTTGTTTTGAATATGGTTTGTAGTAGTATGGTTTCTTTTTTTCTATTTTAGGTCGTGTTGATGTGGTTCGAAGGCATAATTTCTTTAATGTTTCATTTATTATTGAGCTCTAGTTATTATAACATTTGGGTAATGTGTTATTTGGTCAAGGTAGTGTGCATGGTGTGGTCCACTTTGCATTCCTCCCTACTGCGGAAATGTTTAGTCTGGACCTATTTCAACTTATGTTCTTGATGGTCGACTTAGTGATTTCATATTTATAAGATCAATATAAATAAGAGGATGTTTGTGATGGATCGGTAAGGAAGTAGTTGAGAAGATTTGTTAGATATAGAGAAATGGTTTGGCGAAAGTGTGAAGTTGGGTTGTGAGTGGATCATGTGTGATATTGTTGTTAGACACTGGAGGTAGTGATCCAAGGGTTTATTTTTCCTCTCTTCTTTCTCAGGATAGTGAGCCCACCTTCAATGAGCATTTTGGTAGTGAGCCACCCTTTCTAAAAATTATCTTAATTGGTGTCACCTTAACCAGTGTTTTTATTCATGAAAATTAGCTTCTCCATGGTTTTTCCCATATGGAATTTTCTATGTAAAAATCTATTGTTCATTGTTAAGAAGGTTGTCTTATAATATATTTTAAACATGATACATTAAGGAAAACATTAGATGTTGGCATTGAACTATCATAAGCGTAGCAATAAAGGATCATTCAACTAAATTCCTTAGATGAATCCATAATTGAATCACTTCAATAAACCAAATTGATCCTAAACCATTGGATCTAGTTGCATGATAGTTTCATTAAGACAAGGAAAATCCACTAGGGTAATTGGGCCCTCATGTATGACTCTTGATATAAATATCATAAAGAAAAACTACAAACCAAATGGTTGGACCTCTAGGAGATAGTGGAATTATTTTCCAACGGTATTGTAAGGCTTCAAACCATTGACCAAATGAGGTTCTCACTATTGGTCAATGGTCATCATCTTTGATTATATAAGAAACCCATCAATAAGAATGAATTCCAGAAGTAGCTCATCGTGAAGGTATCTCCAATACTTCTTGTGTCATTTGTGATTGATGATGCCCTATTGGAAACAAATAATTTTTTTGAATAAGATTTATATTTAGAGCCCCAATCATCATTCCATAATAAATTATTTTCACTTTATTTATCACCTAGGATTTCCATTAATAGTGTTAAAGGGACATATTCCTACAGCTAGTAGTTGGGACCTATTAGACTTCAATCCATGATAGAAAACTTCAGTCAACTCCAACTCAGTCCAATTCCATGATGCATCCTCAACACATGTCTGCTTCTCATTTAAAATTTACTTATTTTCCAACTCATCACATGTCACCACAACCAGAAGACTTTAGATTATGATTTCATGCATGTTTGATTGCTTGGGTCAAGCACAACTATCAGATCACTAAATGTCGCAAAAGGAACTTTTCATCATTAATTAGTATGATGAAAAAATTACATTAACAAGTTATACTAAATTCGTCACATTTTTATTTCATAATTGAATTCATCATTTTTCTTTCGTTCTCAATAGTCACACTAAATGCACAAATTTTAATTAATCAATCTCCATCCTATCTTTTTGCATTTGTAGACACTTTTATTACCTTAAGATGAGGTAGAATCATATGCCTGTCTTTAGGAAGTCAGCATGCTTAGTTAAGGACATAACTAACTATCTTTTTCAAACTTTATGTACTGTCACTTCCAATTAATGGCATGTACCATCCTAAGTATGATAATTGTTACATTATTCATTCTCTTATTATCATCTACATGTAGCAATCAAATACTTATCCTTGGCAATCAACCATTGACACTTTTAGATATCCACGAAGTAGACCAATTATGGTTTGGTAAATTGTAAATGGGTTATCTCATTTTCCACTTAGCGATCTTATTTGCTTATTATTGTAGGTGGTTTGATGGAGCACTTAGATGTATCGATGGTATATGTTGGCTTTATGGATTACTCCCTTGATTTTTGAGCTTAATTTTGATTATTTATTCATTGTATTTAGAAAGTGAGATAATTTTGAGAAAGGTTTTTTTTACACCTTGAAAAAAAATATTTATGGTACACTTAGGGATGCATGCATCGTATTGGGTAGACATCTTAGGATCAGTTTGTATGTTTTTGATTAATTACAAAAATAAGTTTTGAAGGGGCCCTGAAACCCTGTACAATACTAAAACTTAAGATCAAGCATTAAAATTCCTTAAAGAAAATATCAGGTCATCCACCACACAAACATTGAAAATTATTGCCAAAGATATATCATTGGAAGTTATCAACCCAAAAACTAAAACAAACCAACACTAAGACTTTCCTTTTGTCCCCTTCTTATGGGACACTTTGTATGTTATATTATATTATAACATTGCCATAAATATTTAATCTGGATTGCACATTGAAAAGATATTCAATATTAGAGAAAACCAATCCCAAAAAGTAAGTGAAGGGGACATGGTTTTGTAAGCTCATGGTGTTAGGCAAGTGATTTACATAATAATGCTTGGTGGTTTTGAGCAATTTTATTTTCATAAAATAAAACACATGAGTAGTTGTTGAGGTTGGTTATCATTACCTTTAAGGTTTTTTGTCATATGTATTGAGCTCACTTTTAAGTGCATATGTGAAGCATGGTATGGGATGTGTTGTTGTATGGTTATCCATTACTCCTAGACATGTGAAGGATGCATTAGAAAACTTGTATGCTTTTATAATTGATACATCTCATTTTTTAGAACCCTTTAGACTATGTTATTTTGTTGTGCATTTCAATTTTGGTCTTGAAAACTTGAATTATGATCAATTGAAGGTATGATGATGAATCATTTATGTCATGTACATATATATGATTATAAAGCTAGGCAATTTACTTTTTATAGAAATGAAGATGAATATTATGTATTATATTTAAATGATATGTTGGTGTTTTAATTGTTATCAAATTAACTAATCTTTTGGTTTGATTAAGTGTATGTAGAAGATCATCCTTTCATCTTTGAGATTGAGAAGGAGAGTACCATTAAGGAGGTGGGGTAGCTAGCAAGGAAAACTTGGTGAAAATTTATATGCTTCAAGTTTGTAATTTCTCAAAATGTAACAATGATAAGTACTTCGGTATTATAATAGAAATTTTTTATTAATACTATGGTGTAATTGTGTGCTTATAGATATGCATGAAAAAAAAATTGGTTTTAAGAAATTGGTATTCTTTTATAGTTATTCATGGGGTCTTACATGTGCGACCCTTGCGTCTATTCCTAGTGTTGGCAAAATCCTCTCAGATAAGTCCTCTTAAGGCTTTATAAATAGTCATTTTCTATTTCATTTGGGAGAAAAATCTTAAGTCTACGGTCTTCTCGACTAAATCAAACTAATATGATAGTTATTTGGTGTTTAATTCTTTAATAAAGTCCATTAAAAGAATAAAATGTCCTCTTGTCAAAACCCTAATGTGTGCTGGTCTTTATGTATAGTCGAAGCTTTAGTTTCATTAAATTTTATGCCTTTTAGTCACGAAATGAAATGGTGAAGTTAGAGATTTATTTTTAATAATATAATCAGATGTCTTCTTATTTTCTTATGTTAAATTTTATGGTATCCTAGTCTTTCAACCATTTTCTTTGTAATACCTAAGGTATCATAGCCATCAACCTTTTTTCTTTGTCAAACTTACATGTTGTTATAGATCTCAAAGTCATTTGACTATCAATTCTTATATTAATGATGAATTATTATAATAATATCTTAGCCATTTGGCTATAAGTTCTCTAGTAAATAAAACTAAATGATAATCTAGTGTTAAAGTTTTTGATAATCTAGTATTAAAGTTCTGATTAAGTAAAAATAGGATTTGAAAGGTCCCAAAACCTTATACAAAAAGCATAAAAAGATATGACATTGAAAGACCAAAATACAACTGTGGTGCCCCACCAGTCAAACCAAAGGAACTAACCATAGTTCCTACCTAATGGATAAAAACATCCCTACCTGACACAACAAAGGGCTATCAAGATTTACATTTTAGCCCATCCTTATGAGAACGTAAATTCATATCAAAAGGAGTGGAAGGTTTAAATTTCTTTCCCTTAACTATCATCCATCCATCCTCCACCTTAGCAGCAGCCTTCTGCTAAGCCAAGGAAGAACTAGAAGAGCCCACTAAAGGGCTAGTCACATCAAAATCCACAGAAGGTACAGGAATAGCACCACTACCATTCCCCAAAACCTTCCTAGGAGAAAGATGGACAGAAGATCGCACAGGACTAGTAGACAAGACAACATCAGAATCAAAGACAGCATCAGTAATCCAGTCAGGAACAGTAGCAGCACTAGAAGGGACAGCGTCAACAGGCTAAACCAAATCAACAGGATCAGCAGTAGAAGCATCATCTGAATCTAACTCTGACGAAGAGCTATAGGCATCCCCAGCCAAATCCTTGGAAACTTTATGAACCGTATAATGGTAGACAGTAGCCCTTGCCACCATGAAGAATTTTTCTTAGATTTAACTTTATGAGAAGAGCACTGTGCAGCAAGATGACCAATCTTATGGAAAGATCTGCAACAGAACAGAACTCCCTCATAATCAAGATTCTAGGTCCAAGAGCCCAAAGACGAAGCCAAAGTAATCATCTTAGGGAGCCCCTTGGAAACCTCAACATCCACAATAATACGAGCATACGTCGGATGAAGAACATCAGAGGATTTCGAGTCAACCATCTGGAAAACCCCTATAGCCCTCCTCACAGATTCCAAAATAGAATCCAACCAAAGGTGAAGGGGAAGATTCGGCAGTCTCACCCATAAGGGAATAACATTGAATGACTCCGAGAGAGGATCAAACCCCAGATGCCAGGGTTTGGCCAGTAGGGGGAAGCGGCCCCAAGAGAAGCTTCTATTACACATAATAGTTTGTCTATCTTTAGCTATTTCAAACTTTACAATAAAGAAACCCTTATCCATAGGGTAAATCTGAACAGAAAGCGATAAAATGGGTTCCTAGTTTTGAGAAATCTAGGTATGCAAATCCGAGAGAGAGGGCCAAAAACCCCAAAATTGAAAGATTGCAGCCAAAGATGAGAAATACTCTACATTTTTAGAGATCTCATCAGCAATTTTAGAATCAAGATTTACCACTAGAGGTTCACTTACAGAGAGAGGCAACAATGAAGGCGAGGACCGTAAACCCCCTCTCCCAATAGAGGAAGCACCACAAAGACCCACTTCAAAAGCTGCAACATCTGCATAAGAAATAGAAGAAGACCCTTTCAAAAGAGGAGAGACAAGCCCAGAATCACAAATCATAGCAGCACCACCACCAGGCACCAAAGGGGGAGCCTCGAGCGAGCAAAACTTCCAGAAGCACCAGACACCAAAGGTCCCGAGTGAGTAGTAGTAACAGTAGCAGGTCAAGCAACCACACTAGAGGGCCTCGAGCTGGCAGCAGTGGCTGCAGGTCGCACATCAGTAATAGATTCAATAAGAGCAGCATTGGCATTGGAAGCGGGAGACTTCATCTACTATTAAAGTTACTCAGCAATTGTTGTTGGTTTTAGTTATAGCATATTTATATACTTAGTATCTTGATGTTTTCACCATATTAAATACTTTATTATGTCTAAGTGTAGAGGAAACTTTTGTGGTATATTATAATGAGCATGATAGTGAGCATTTTTACTTAAATCTGGACCTTAAGTTTAATTGCTTCTAAGTTAAATTAAGAATCATTTTCTTATACTTCTACAAGTGTATAAGTATATTTTGAGTGATAATATGTGTGTGCTATAAATGTGTCACACTTCTATGAATCATTACATTCAAGAACACTCAAGAATGAGGTCTCAGAAATCAATCCATAGCTCCCCAGGCATGGAGTGCAAGGGTTTTTAAGAATGCTCTCAGCTAGAGCTATTAAGCCAATAACCTTGCTAGTAAACCATGCAATGGGAGATTCAAATGAAGACAAGGGAAAGAATGCCAATATCCTCAAGAATCAAGAATGAAAATGCAATGCAATGCTATGCTAGAAATGGAAATGCAAGCTAAGCTATGAAAATGAAAGAACAAGTATTACCAAGCCTCCTAGTTAAGCTAGATGAATTAATCTAAAGCATAAAGGAAATCTAAGCTAAGAATGCCATGAAAATGAAGCTACTATGCAAGAAATGAAACTATGATAACATGTAGATGCAAAAGCCAAGAATGCTCCAAATCTCCAAAGGCTCCAAAGTGACCTAGAAAACCTGCAGCATAACATTAGCATAAAAAGTTGAGATATAAAAATGAAGAAGAGAGCTCTCCTTTTATAAGAAATGAAAAGGAATGGACCATGGAGATTAAGAGGCAAAAGATTTAATCAAGGGTGGAGCATCAAAGAGGAGCAATCCATGTGCACAAGTATCCTCCAATGAGAAAATAGGAGTTGACTTTTGTGTCCATATAAGACAAAAAGTGTTTTTTCCCTTTTTATAAAATAAGAATAATGCTTTATTTGTGCAACATAGGATAAGAGGAAAAGTGGGGGCTTTTTATTTATTAAAAGGGGAGTAAATATTCTTTTTAAATAAATAAAAACTTAGGATAAAATGGTTAGCCCATAGAAAATAATCGAATAAATGATAGAGCTAGGATTTGATCAAGAATAAGCAATTTATGATTTAGCAAAAGGGGCTAATAGTCTAGGTGACCATTTTTAGGTGTATACATTTGCCCCTCTCTGACTAATGTGTGATCGATCTGGGAACACATTACGTCAAAGAATAGATCAGCCAAGAAGGTAAGCAGATAGCCAAGAAGGCAAGCAGATAGCGATCTGACTCTAAAGAATGAAGTGCAGAGAGATATAAAATCCTGCATGGTCAGCCTGGTAGCAATAGTACTGAACACTTAGGAAAGAGATAGCCAATAAGATATGATGTGTCTACCCCCTCGGGATCGAAAGTGAAATCCAGGTAGAGGGAAAGCAGAAGCAAGAGCAACATGATCAAATCACTAGAAATCATAATCGAAGAAAGAGAATAGAATAACCATCAAGCAGTGAAGGTATGCCCCACACATGGGACACAGGGCACGAACCTATTGGTCCCTCAACCCATAAACACCACGGAGGGGGATTTGAACTTGGGATTTGAAAGTGAATGAAAGACTGAAAGTTTGAAAGAGATGGGGATGAAGAGGTGAAGAATGCCCCAGCAAAGATCGAAGGATCAAGCCTCAAAAGGTCAGCCAACTATGCGGAAGAAGAAGAAAGGTGAACGTGGATTTCAGTTTCGATCCTGAAATGAAGAGAAAATGATGTGATATGAAAGACCAGAAGTGAAAGACATGATCGGGAAGAAGCGAAAGGTGAGCGTAGTTGATTAACAAGTCCATGAAAGATGAGAGGAGAGCTCTCTCCATATACAAGATGCAAAACTAACTAACATGAACTTAAGAATGCAAGCTACATGAAAAGTGGTTTACTTGCAAGGTCACAATGCTTATAGACATCTAATTATCATCATCAAGTGTTATTGGTAGCATCAAAAGATCATACAATTCACACTAGCATAACTATGTGAATATGAATATGATCTTTATCAGATAAAAATGTGGAAATCCCACCTAGGCATCAAAGACATGTAGGTCCAGATGACTAATGCAGTGAGATCACCTAAATTTTGATATGGCGAGATTATGCTTGTATCAAGACACATGAAAGTCGGGATAACTAGAAGCATGCACTCGCAAAACAGTCAAGGATAATACTTTGTCAATCCCTAGTGTCAAGTAGGACTAGCATAAATGCTAATGACAGTAAGGATCAAAAAAATATACCCATAGGTAGAAAGCAAATAAAACATGTTCTCATTCCCTCAGTTTTCTAGCTATGCATCATCGAAAATGATCATAGGGGGAGAACACTCAACAAAGAAATCATCACAAATAGCACACAAAGAAATAAAGCCAAGCAAGTCTCAGCGAGTCAAGTGTGTGTGTGTAGGTCATAGAGTCAAGCTTTGAGTATCGCATCTACCAGTGAGAAATATTGCATCATCTAGACTGCGGGTAGGACATCTGATAAGTGTTAAGAAACACTCGATGCTAGGGTAGTATTGAAAAACACAGTTGGGGTGGTGTTGAAAAATACCATTTGTGAGGTGCCGAAGAAACTCAGACGCACAAAGAGACCCAAGATAAGCTTAAAACAACGTATGCCCCCTAGACTAAGACAAGAGTCAATTCTAGGCTAGGAGAGACAAAGCAAGAAGTGGAGCGAATGAGCGCCACGCAAGACTGATAGACATAGGTGCAGAGGGTCTCAAGTAGCGCCTATTTCTAAGTTTTCACCATTTGATAGATTTATTGCAATTTTTTAAGGACTTTTTATAATTTTTTTTGCATTTTTGCTACCAAGGCGCTTGTTTCCAATTTTCACCAAGGCACTTTTTCTATTTTTTGAATTTTTTGAATTTTTTTATTTTTTTGGATTTTTTCAACATCATATATGAATTTTTTTGGAGTTTTTTCAGGATCATAAAGTATGTACAAAGAATGCCCCAGACAAAAATGAGCATCAAGAATCTGTTTCCTCTGATGTAGAGAACTAATAGGCCCCAGACCCAAATGCTGCAACTGTGATGATAGGAGGTCTCAACCAGTTTGACCAATAATAACCAGCCCTAAGCAATGTCTGAGCTAGTGGAGGATCATTAGAATGTGATCTACATATGCCTTCGTGGATTTCAGCTAGCACTTTTTCTGACTCCTCTATTTCTAGACACTTAAGGAGAGTTCCATCTAGACCCTTCCTATACAAGTCACCGGAGACAAAGGCAAAGTGTAAGGGATGGCGGGAAGAAAGGCATGGCAGATTTGTAGGAGAAATATGAGGTGGAAGATATGAAAAGATGGTAGGATTGTAAGATTTGTGAGCAGGATAGCGTAATTCATCCACCAGCAACTTGAAGCAAAATTTATGCTTTTTCATTTGTAAGATGGATGTCGAAGTAACCAAGGCATTAGCAACTTTGTTCTCAACTCTAGGAATGGGCTGAAGTATAACAGATATGAGATCATGCTTGAAGTAGTGCACCATTTTTTTGTAGAGAATCAACTTGTCATCTTTTATTTGAGAATCATTATTTTTGAGCAGATTTTTATTTTTACTTTTCTTAGGTTCAGATACCGCCACAATGTGGTTTTCGCCATCCGACCATTACTCTTTTCGTTTGACTTGATGACTATGATGCTTGATTTTTTATTCAATCTTTTTTGTTGCTAGTTCGCTGGTGGAAGAAGTAATAGGTGTTAATGCGAGATGAAATGAAGTGACTGGTTCAATAGAATTTATGCAAGGGGTGTCATCTTTGGTGACAAGAGAAGTTGAGCCTATAGGGTAAGCTCCAAAAGTAGCTAGATCTAGATTTGTCATAGAAGGACCAACATAGTCTACTAAGGCAATACAAGGAACAAACTCATCAAACCCTGCACGAGACTCATCAACTACGTCGAGTGGGTTACGAGAGGTATGAACTATATCAACATCCATATCTGTCATGGAAGAATCTTCTGGAAGAGGCTTGAGATGCCGAGAAGTAGAGATACTCATGTCATTAGGTGAGAGGTCACCTCTTTGTAGCAGTCGTGCAATGTTGCGATGTTGTCTATCATAGTTCAATGATTCTTTAGGCACATAGGTTCTAGACATAGAGGCCTCAGCTATATCATTAGTAGATATACATTCTTCTCCCCAAAGAAGTGAAGTAGAAGGAAGATCATCTCCCATTTGAACCATAGTGTGTAGTGGTGACTCATCTGTATCTGTATCTGAATTATTGAGCATGGGAGTATTTCTGGAATGATCAAGGAGGGCATTTTTCGTACTACCCTCATCTTCTCTATAGATCCACTCTTGAACAGCTTGTTCTTCTCTTTCGACTTCTAAAGGAATGGATGAAGGAACAAAAGTATCAAAGATCGTCATAGCAGAAGTGGAAGGCTTCATGTTATCAGAAGGTTTCCCATATGACCTAGGAGAAACAGGTATAGAAGCAAAGGAACCCAGCGTATATTCACCCATACCAAGGCTCATCATCTTAAGTGATTTCTCAGCAGCAGCTAGAGACGTACTAGGATCAACAAAAGGTTTATTGTGAGGAACAAATTTTTTAGCAGCAGCAAGAGCATTAATAGCAATAGTATGGTCTCCAGGAATCACAACTTTAGTGCCATTGTACGAAAATTTGACGCACTGATGATAAGTGGAAGGAACAGCCTGCATGTCATGGATCCAAGGACGCCCCAAAAGAATGTTATATGCGAGTGGGATGTCCAATACTTGGAAGTTAATATCTTTCGTGACAAGGCCTACTCGGATAGGCAGCGTGACAAGACCTTTGGAAGATCTTTCCACTTCATCGTAAGCTTTTATAGTAATCTTCTTCTTAGAATCCATAGCGAATTTTGACAAACCCAACTGTTGTATGACATTGAAAGAAACAATATTTAACCCTACACCATTGTCTATCAGGACCCGGTGGACTTGGGTATTGTAGACTAGAACTTCAATGTGTAAAGCTAGATTATGCGGGTGAGCAATAGATATGTCATCTTTTGCAGAAAAGGAGAGAGATAGCGGAGATGAAATCTGGTTGACCATAGCCTGAAATTGATCTAGATCAATGTCATTGGGAACACATGTTGTACGTAGAGCCTCATCAAGAATCTCTCTATGCGAAGGGGATAACCGAAGCAACTCAAGGATAGATATCTATACTGGTGTCTTTTGCAAATGTTGGACAAGATCATAGCTAAGGGTGGTTGAAGGAGCTGCTTGTTTGGAAGGCAAAGCTTGCTTGGGATCTTGCGCAGTTTTAAGGACAATCTTGGATTGCCCCCTAGTAACAACATTCAGTGTCTCACTTCGGGAAGATGAACTACCATGTGTTTGCAAGACCAACTTTGGCTTACCATGATTGGCTTTATTATTCTCTTGAGACCTCATCATTAAAACACTCTCAACGAGCTCTACCATGTTGATCACAGGCGTATTAGAAGGATACTTGTAATTGATCTTACCATCATGATTCTTCTTATGTGCTTGAGAGGTTTCCCCCTTGTCATGCTTAGGTAGAGGATCTTTGAAAGTTGTGTGATCAAAATTTTTAGTTAAGCCATCAGTGGAGATTGTGTTGTTATCAATGAGGTCAAAAATGTGTGCTATAAATGTGTTACACTTCTATGAATCATTACATTCAAGAACACTCAAGAATGAGGTCTCAAAAATCAATCCATAGCTCCCTAGGCATGGAGTGCAAGGGTTTTTAAGAATGCTCTCAACTAGAGCTATTAAGCCAATAACCTTGCTAGTAAACCATGCAATGGGAGATTCAAATGAAGACAAGGGCAAGAATGCCAATGTTCTCAAGAATCAAGAATGAAAATGCAATGCAATGCTATGCTAGAAATGGAAATGCAAGCTAAGCTATGAAAATGAAAGAACAAGTATTACCAAGCCTCCTAATTAAGCTAGATGAATTAATCTAAAGCATAAAGGAAATCTAAGCTGAGAATGCCATGAAAATGAAGCTACTATGCAAGAAATGAAACTATGATAACAAGTAGATGCAAAAGCCAAGAATGCTCCAAATCTCCAAAAGCTCCAAAGTGACCTAGAAAACCTGCAGCATAACATTAGCATAAAAAGTTGAGATATAAAAATGAAGAGAGCTCTCCTTTTATAAGAAATGAAAAGGAATGGACCATGGAGATTAAGAGGCAAAAGATTTAATCAAGGGTGGAGCATCAAAGAGGAGCAATCCATGTGCACAAGTATCCTCCAATGAGAAAATAGGAGTTGACTTTTGTGTCCATATAAGACAAAAAGTGTTTTTTCCCTTTTTATAAAATAAGAATAATGCTTTATTTGTGCAACATAAGATAAGAGGAAAAGTGGGGGCTTTTTATTTATTAAAAGGGGAGGAAATATTCCTTTTAAATAAATAAAAACTTAGGATAAAATGGTTAGCCCATAGAAAATAATCGAATAAATGATAGAGCTAGGATTTGATCAAGAATAAGCAATTTATGATTTAGCAAAAGGGGCTAATAGTCTAGGTGACCATTTTTAGGTGTATACAATATGAATATGCTTGTATGAGTATCATGCATGAGTGAATATATCTTTCAAAGAAGAATTGGGATTAGTTTTTGGATTATGGCAACAAGGAATAGTGTTTGTTTTCAACTGTATAATATTTATTGTAAAATGTAAAACGTGTACAAACCATCAAACAAGGAAAGGCTAGTTTTATGAATAACAACATATTTTACTCCATTTTATATTTTTTTGTACAAATCTATGAAAACACTAGATTTGTGAATTGTTTTTATTATGACTGGAATTGGTTATGTGGAATCAATTTGTCAATATATTTGATAGATAATTGTGTGAACATAACGACCATGTAAGTTTATGTGAACATTTGCTTTCAATCTTTAGTCAAAGTAATGAAAAATTTGTACTTGTATTGTTGGGGGGTACCTAGAATTATATAATAGATTATTTGTATTAACGCACAACACTAGTTCTTATATGGTATCATGTCCTTAGTTTCTCTAAATTTTCTACTTTCAAGAAAGGTAGGGCCACTTCCAATAGAAAGGTGTGCAAGATATAGTTTTTAGTTGGAGGAAAAGCATAAGGCAATAACTATGATTTCATTTTCCATATTATAACTATAATTCCATTTGACATGTTATTGTTATTATATTTTCCCATTCACATGAGATGAAATATGTAATAAAAATGGTTGTACTCTGGTATGTTTTACTCCATTTTATATTTTTTTGTACAAATCTATGAAAACACTAGATTTGTGAATTGTTTTTATTATGACTGGAATTGGTTATGTGGAATCAATTTGTCAATATATTTGATAGATAATTGTGTGAACATAACGACCGTGTAAGTTTATGTGAACATTTGCTTTCAATCTTTAGTCAAAGTAATGAAAAATTTGTACTTGTATTGTTGGGGGGTACCTAGAATTATATGATAGATTATTTGTATTAATGCACAACACTAGTTCTTATATGGTATCATGTCCTTAGTTTCTCTAAATTTTCTACTTTCAAGAAAGGTAGGGCCACTTCCAATAGAAAGGTGTGCAAGATATAGTTTTTAGTTGGAGGAAAAGCATAAGGCAATAACTATGATTTCATTTTCCATATTATAACTATAATTCCATTTGACATGTTATTGTTATTATATTTTCCCATTCACATGAGATGAAATATGTAATAAAAATGGTTGTACTCTGGTATGTTCTATTTGAAATGTAAACACATTCAATGAATGTAAAGTGATCAATCATATTCTTATGTTTATGATGGGAGACAATAAATGGAAATTATATCGTCTTATAATAGATATGAATTCAATAATCTTAATGGACTATCCTCTTAATTCACTCTTTGATAGTATAAATATAAATCTATTGCAAATAAAATTTGTGCCTAATGTTTGTTTTTGTTTCAAAAAATTATTAATGGTTTTAAATTAATGGATCAATTAAGTTTGTCATAGAAGTATTCATGGAAACTTTGTCAATGTATTATAATGTCTCATAGTTGAATAATATATTGAGTGTGGATGGTTTTAAAGGTTGATTTGTTTCTCTCATGAAGGTTTTCCCATGGTGCATCTTATGTCATCCTGGTTGTGTGATTCTCTATTCTTTTGCATAGTGGATTTTGAATACTTGTTTGTATGTTTTTCTCTTAGCAAGTGATGTGATGGGACTACAAATTTTCTTTCAAATATGTTGATTGTATGATACTTTCACATATATAATTTTTCCAAGGAGAACATCATTTCTTTAACATCCATTCAACGTATTTGTATTAGATTCAAATTTTTCTAAAATTCTTGAGTATAATGCACCTATCTGTAATGGATGCTTGTCATCAAAAAAAGTATCTACGAAGCAAACCTGAAAAGGATGCATCATCCATTATTAATAGACATTTTCAAAAGGTTCTCTAGTTTCATATACTTAATAAGATGGTTTTTTATTTCTCAAAGAAATATGGATAATTTTTATATATACAAATGTTTCTGAAAATATATACCTTAACAGACTTTTGTTGATGTAGAACTTGATATTTCCAAGTAGAATTTTTTCATTTTTTTGAGTGGGGGGGGGGGGGGTGTCTATATTTTAGGATAGTTACCCTATTGCAATATCTCAAACTAGATACATATATTATTATTTTAAATAATATAATATAATGAAGTATAAACTCACTATTATATCTAATAAAATAGGTATCAAATTTGACCTTAAGTCATCAGATAAAAAGGCCAAACCTACTCAATATAAATATTTAGCATGAAATCCATGTATGGTTCCATGAAATGCGGCAAAAAGAATCTTAAGTGATGTATAGAAGTACATTTCATTATGATTTTATTACTAGTACACTAAAATTACAAAATCAATTGATTGTTATAATACTATGCTAATGAAGATATTCATAAGAAATCCACCCAAAAATATGTATTCAAATATGGTGTAGGCATTATATCATAGAGTAATAAAAATAACCTATATGGCTCTTTCATCCAAAAAGCTTAAATGTGGAAGGTGCAATAAAAATATATATATGAATCAATATGGTTGAAGCTCAACAACCAGATGAGCATATTCATATTAACAAGGATACCACCTTAAGTTTACAATCTTCAAGTGTAGTCTTCAATCTCCCATTGTGTCTCTCGCTCCTAGGGTTTCTTGTGGTGATGGCCTTTTATCTCCTCTATGTGCTAGCAATGGCCTTCCTTCTGCGGACAAGGGTGTGGAGTCCTTGAGTGGTGGCTTGGTTTCTTAGTATGTGGGTGCCAAGCCTACTTTGATTGGGCCTTCTCTTGTGACGGCTTTGCCCAGACTTCTTGTGGTCATGTCTACTAAGGTTCCTTCGTTGGCACCTACTTTATCTCTCATAGTTGCCACTCACCCTTCTTTTTCGGTTGTTGCCCCCACAGCTGCTTCGGGTGTGATGCGTGCGGCTACTCCCTCTACTCGTATGGTCTCTAATTTTGTGAATTATGTTTTTTTCTCACGTTCTCAGACCCCCGCGGTGGTTGGTTGTGGTGCACCATCAGCTGCAAATGGTAGTTCTTAGGCGACCTATGTTCTTTCCTTGGCTACTCTGGAAGGTCTGGTTAGGGCTTCGGATGTGCAGCATAGGGCCTTGTTCCGATGTGTAAGTCATTGGCCCTTAGGTTGTCTGCAGATACGGAGAAGGAGATCACTCAAAATACCTTTGTTTTCCTGTTTGATGGCCTGATTTGTCAGTTTCAGGGTTTCTAGCCTAGCCTTCCACAGTTGCATGCTTGGATTACTAAACACAGAGAGCCTCTCCTTACAAGTTATGTTCATATGTATCCTATGGCTAAGGGTTACTTCATTGCTAAATTCAATAATGTTGAGGATAGAACTAATATTTTATGTGATCACTTCTTCAGCTAGGATGATAAGTTTTTGTTGATGGTTAAACCTTGGCATCTAGAATTTAACCCATCTTTTGAGAAGTTTAATAAGATTCTCATTTGGGTTAGGCTCCCTATTATTCTTCTTCTTCATCTATGGACTAACTCCCTATTAGAAGAAGTGGGTGAAGCTTTGGGGGATTTTTTGATGATGGATAAAGACTCAAATTATATTTTTCACTCCACTTATGCTTGGATTTTAGTTGACATGTATGTTTCCAAGGGGCTCCCTGATGAGATCTCAATCGAGTCTTCTACAAGTTCTTGGATTCAATCACTTGATTATGAAGGCACTCCCTTCAGATATTGAAGATGTTCCAAAACTGGGCATGTCTCCACTCAGTGTGAATTCGAGAAAAAGAAAAGATTTGTCTCTTGGTGGAAGAGTGCTTCTTCTTATCATTATTTTGTTCAAAAGAAAAGCTTTTCCTAGGTGGTTTCATAGGATCCTTCGAGTGCTAAGGCTTGTTGGTGAGGGTACTGCTACTAGATCTTTAGAATTTGTTGAGGTTCTAGTTGTTGATATTGTTCGTGTTGCTACTACTAGTTTTAATGAGTGTTCAATTGTTGGTTCTCTTATTGATCGGGTTATGGTTAACGGTTGCTCCCCCTTGCCTATTGTTGATCCCTCTTCGAGGACTTCTTTTGGACCTATCTTGGGTCCTTCTGCCTCTTAGGCTTTTGTTGATCTTGTACCTCATGCCTATGTTGGCCCTGCCTTGGGTTCTTTTGTTGGTCCTCCTTCCCAGAGTGGGGGTACTTCTATGATGGATTCTATTTCTTGGCAAAATGTTGTTGCAAAGGTGGGATCGCGGTTAAAAGTAAAAAGTCTAAATCTCCTCGGGCCACGTTTGATATGACCCTTCACTCTCATAAGGGTAAATCGCTAAGGAAATGTTAAGTTGTTTTGAGATGCTTGGGCTGCATGTGGGACTTTCGTGGGTTTGTTTCCTCTTCTCATGCAACCTCTTGGTTTGTTGGGGGAAGTTCTCTAGTTTTTCTCCCCTTTCTTGGCTTTGCTCTGTTTCATCTTGGTCCTGTTTCACATAGTGTGTAGTCTTAAATATCTTAAGTCTGAGTTTCAGGTCCCTCCAAAACCTACTTTGTTTAGGGTTTCTGGTCCCTTCAAAACCTGTTTGCGCTTAATCAAAAACAAGGATACCACCTTATTGTTTGATGTATTTCTCTTGCCAAGAATCTTGTTCAACTCCATTAGAAGAAAAAATCTCAATAATGAAACTATTATCCATTTCTATCAAAGTGTTAATCATATAGTAGTTGTATTTTGTGTTATAGAAATGGAGATATATGCTTGAATCCAAGTAGCTTCATTTACAAAACCTCCATGTAGTACAAATTCTCTAAAATTGAAACAATGTTGAACTTCAAAATATTTTTATAAAGGGAAAGTATACATGATAATGTCACATCCTAATGGTTAACCATTAAGATATATGATTATTTTATAAAAAAATTCTCTATTTTTCTTCTTCCACATGTAAAACATTGTATCGTACATAAACATTTTTAAAAGAATTATTAAGAAAATTGAAATATTTGTCTTGACATATATTTTATCATTTGGTATCTATATCGAAGGAATTGTGTTACTAAAAAATTTCATTTTTTATTTTGTAAAAAAATTTGACAATGTATGCACCCTCTAAACATTAAGAATATTTATTAAGCTCTAATATAAGATATATAATATTAATATACAAATATACTTTTAACATATTATATTTTAATTAATAAATTTACTAATACAAATTTTATTAAAAGATGCTACCTCCTTTTTTCCTTATATTTAAGAGATTTTAGTTGGAATAGATTATCAAACCATTTGAAAGGAGTTTTTATATTTTTTTATATTTATAAATAAATACAAATATATTTTTTTTTAACTATTATACATTATCTACCATATGATTTTGCCACCACAAACTTATGATTGTGCATTGTCTTTAATTATCTCCTTATATACTTTTATTTAAATATTATATATATAATTTAATTAACACTCTTAAAGAGATCTCTCTAACAACAATCTATAAGATAAACTCCATAAAACTCCAATCAATAATAGAAATACAATGTTAAAAAATGATTCATCCACACATGGGTGGAAAGCATTTTCTTTATAAAAAAAAGTGCCCAAAGCCTTCACGCAAACATCAATTGGAAAAGAAAAATCCCAGAATTCTCCACAAACTCTTAAACTCCATTAAAGCTTCTCCAACTTTTGCTCCCTAGAATAAAATAATGAAACATAACAAGTTTCCTTTTTTATTAAATATCTTAATTTATTAAATACTTCAACAAGAAATTAAATTGAACAAAACTCAATCGATGAGGTCCATTTAGAATTATAGATAAATTTAATATATATATATATATATATATATATATATTTAAAAATTAAACTCAAATTGTCCTACCATATAATATTTGTAATATCTATTGTATAGTTAAATTGTATTTGTACTCTCTTTAGCTACCTACTGATAACTTCTTACTTCTTTTCGTTTATAAATTTGTTTTGTGCACTGTAAAAATATAAACACGAGAACTAGACCTCTTTAGAAAAAATGCATAAATCTATATATGGTTCAAATTGTTGGTTTTTCTTCCCGTTTACTAATTTTTGCTTTGTTTTTATGCTTAGTTTTTGTTCTTTTTTATTCACTTCCTAACTTTTTTGTTTTCCCTATTTTCTCTTTTCTCTCTTATTTATTTTAGGTTCTTTTTCCCATACACCTTCATATATATATATATATATGTGTGTGTGTGTGTGTGTGTGTATATTCTTTTATACATATATTTTCATATACACTCGGTCGTTTTTATTCATTTTCTTATTTATATTCATATACTCGCTCCTATTCTTTTGTGTTCCTTACTTATTTCATTTACTCTTGTTTCCTTTTATAGATACTTTTACATCCTTTTTATGTTTAGTTTTTGTTATTTTTCATTCACTTCCTAACTTATTTGCTTGACACTCTCATTCTATTATTTTTCCTCCTATTTTTATAATTATTCTTTTTTTCTCTTTTTTTGGCTTTCGTTCTCTTTTCTTTTTTTTCTCACTCGTACATTTGCATACATCATATATATATATATATATATATATATATATATATATATATATATCCATTACACTTAATCATCATTTCTCTCTTTTTTCTTATTCAGATAATTTTTAGCTATTTCACACTTTAACTTTTTAATATCTTTTTTAAACCTTTTACTTTGCATGTAATCCTCCTCTTCATATCTTTTTATTTTCATTCATGTTTCTTCTCACTGCCTTGTCCCATCATTTTTTGGCTCTTTATTTTTTGGAGTGTTGTTTTTATTAATGTGGAGGTATAGGACAGACCTATTTTTCATTTTTTATTTATTTATTTTCTATCCTTGTGTACCTCTCTTCTCTCTCTATCTCTTCTTCCCTTCTCCCTCCTTTTATTGTCTGTTAGATCTGCATTCTACCATTTCATGTTCCTCTTGCTCTTGCTCTTTGACATCCTGATGATAGATCATGTAGTATGATCTGAAACATTGATGGTAAAAAAACCTACACAATTGAATCTAAAAACTGAATACACCATACGTATGGATTGTGAAAATCTAATAGATTTGCATAAATCTAATCAATCTTTCGGATCAGTCCATTATCAAGTACAAAAGAGAAGAAATTATATAAAATAGGAGCTCATTTAATAGATAACTCCGTTCTCCTTTAAAACACATTAAATGTTATTATTATAATGTTTCCAGCTAAATTAAAACCAATAGATTAACTGCTCACTGATGTAAAACCAATAAAATAATTGCTTACTGCTGTAAGTAAAAAACTCAACGGTCACCAGCCATTAGGGCCCCCACATTAATTCATTGGTTACACCTACAACTAAGGTATAATACTATATTAAGAGTTTCTATGACTTGAAAATAATGACTCGTGGATTCAGTCCTCAACCATGTTCTGGTTTTCATATGTTTTTATTCAGTTTCTCTCAGCTTCAATTATATAAATTATCTTTATCAGCAAGAACTCCACCCTTCTAAGAAAATATTCGAAGCCTGTTCTTTCCAAAATGCTCCACTGAGGCAGTCACGTCCATTTCTCAAACAAAAATCAGTGTTAAAGTTCCTCTTTCTTACATCAAATTAATCTGCCCATCCTACTGATCGCCAGTCCCATAAACATTTGATTGATACGGTAGAAATCAACCTTAAAGAATTCTTACAAAAGTTGTAAGATGTAACAGATTGGTAAGGATGATATAGACTGCCCATAGGCTTCCATTCCCTGCCAACAGATAAAGCAGAACACCAGTATCTCAAGCATACAAACTAGACTCGGACTCAGCACAGACTTAGCAAGAGGACCTGACTTGGGATTCGGCAAAAAATCAGCAGGACTCAGCAAAATACCAGTTTCTAGTAGGTTTCACGTAAAACGAGTTTCTGGAGAATCCCAAACCCATGGGACTAGGCTAGGATCACTCAACTCAAAACAACAAAGGGCAAAGAACGAACAAAGAACAAACTAAAATTGAATTGCGATATTAGCATTAAATTCATAGAATCAACATTTGTCTAAACAAGAATGAGTAGTGCGTCTGAGTACTACGACAAAATTTAGAATGGGTATAAATAAACACCCAAACAACCTAAATAAGGATGCTTATATTTTACATAGCAATTCATGATATGATATAGTGTGCTTTGTCAAAAATATTTCAAATGCCATTTTGTACTCTTTAGTGTCCTACTTAGTTGTTTCACATGCTGTCAAATTTGCATTTGATGATTATTATCGGTCATTAATTACTAATACATCTAACTGGCTTCCGCTATAACTTAATTCAAATGATTTTTACTTTGCTCGAGTTAAAAAATAAGAGTTTAAATTAAATAATTGTAGCATCCCCCCACGATCAATGGCATTTTGTGCTCTTTTACTGAAAATGCATATAGCCCCGCCATACCGAAAAATTGAATGGAGACAGAGAACCTTAACAGGTACAGTACAAACTTAAATCACAGATAAAAATTAAATTTATGTCGGAGCACGTACAAAGAAGATTAGTACTAATTTATTGTTGCTCTGGAGACGATACTAGAGAAAAAAAGATGTAGGTTCTCTTCCTGCTGCAGCACTCTAATGGTTTGACAATTTTACCAATTTCACTGGAGATTTCTGCTTTGTATAAGTAGAACTTGTATGTTGTATGGGAATAGCCTCCAATTAAGAAATTTACAATTGAATGTAAACTTGGCAACGAAGATTAACGGGAAAAGTGGGAGGTTTTGTCCAGCAACTACATAGTATTTGCAAAATTAAGCTTTTCTTTTATGGGGTTGTAAATTTTAGATTTCTCAGATTGTAACTTTTCATTGCACAGGCTTTCACAGGGTTGCTGACAGAGAAAGAAATAGGTATTAACTAGTTACAGTGTATGCTAACTTTTCCTTGTTTACAAAAGTTATGATAAAATGACGATAATAGTACAAGGGCATGGCATATTTCAGCCATGCTTTTCTATACACTAAGAATAAACAAATTATGCATAGGGAAAAGCATTGGGTTCTGCCTCTCATGATGCTATCTGATTGTCCTCCCAAATGCCATCAATCTAAAACCGTCTCTTTGCTGCTTCCATCTTCATCAGTAAATCTTTGATGTCTGCTTCCATCCTGATTTTCATGCTAAAATATTCCCGCTGATCCCTTTCTATAATTTGTAACTCTTCAAGCTTAGTTTTACGCCTTTCCTCAACCTCAGCAAGACATAGTTTTGCTAGCTTGCATGCATACTCTTCTTCTATCTTTTCATTCTTAGCGATTGCGATCCGCTGAAGCCCTTCTGCTTCTCTACGAGCATCATCGGCACGAACTTGAAACATCTTTGCCTCAGCTTGCTTAATTCTCACAATACTCTCCAACTCATCTATCTCGGCCTTATTCCTAGTCCTATTATATTGCATCTCTGTAGCTTCTATCCTCTTACCTTCAGCTTCCCGGTCATAGTTTTGAAGACCAACCCGAGCTCTCTCTGAAGTCCCAGACGTCCCAATCTTCTCACCTGAGCCAGATGGTATGTTGTACACAGCTTCTCGAACAGCAGTAGCCACTCGACTGTTAGTATCAGTTTGCTTTGGCTGAACAGTATCCTTGGCTGTAGCGCAAGAGGTTCCAGCACCCTTGGTATCACATTCTGTATTTAATGCAGCAGAAGATCTGTTAGTTATCATGTACACAACTTTGACTAATAGCTGACCCTGGGCATTTCCAATTAAATAGATTAAATCCAACTTACAGAACAGCAGAAAGACTACAGTAGACATTTGAACCATCCCTATGCTAAATCCAGCATATAAAACATGGATAAATGTTGTGCATCTGTGCGTGCATGCATACATTTAATGATTTAAGAGTAAGAATGAATAGAAATGGATATACATGCATTCATGGTTACACGGAAAAGAGATTTGGGAAATACACAAGAAGAAAAAGAAAGATTTGGAAAACTCGTAAACATCGTACACACAATTATTGATAGTAGAATTGTCACTTGGAAAGCGACACAATTATTAATAATAGAATTGTTATTTGGAGAGACATAGAGGGGAAACATTTAAGTCTTAAGATAAATATGATAATAAACAGAAATATAAAAAAATTGGCCATTCATTGATTTCTCTTCAAAGTCCAAAATTGTATATCATTCTACAAGAACCCATAGACAAATTCTACGAGTCGTCATTACCATCCTTTCTGCTGGGAAGGCAACTATAAGCTCTCCAATGTATGCTTGGTCCTTTCAATGGAGGGTAAAATTCCAGAAATGGGTCTGAGATTGAATATCCAATGAGAAAAATTCTAGAGCATAAGCCACAAACATAAAATCATACAAAACTTGAAATGTAATATTTAATAGTCTTCTTCAAGTTTGAGGCTCCTCTTGATACGATCACACGCCCCCTTTACAGCAGTGTTTTTTTATATAGACCATTTTTTGCAAGTTGGTTAATTTTTCATATAGTTTCACAAATAAAGGCCAATTAATTTTAAAAAATTTTAAAAGCATTGTTTTCAAACTGATTGGTTCAACCGTGGCGTGGGATAAATTTTGTATCAGGAAGCAGTGGTCTGCTTCACTCACCATGGGTGTGATGTCCTCATCCTATCCATGAAACCTATCAATTGTAAGATACAAGTTTGGGTCCAGGTGTGGCAGACCTAGGACACTCCAAGTTAGTTAGCAGTAGAAGCAATAATTGTACATAGCATCAAGTAGTTACAAACAGTTAGCTTTCTATTACCTTGGTGAAGGATGATAGCTCACACTAGACAGAGCCAGTTTATATTATGGAAGAAATCAAGACGAAAGCTGAAGCAATATCATATCAAGGAAAATAGGTTTATCTTGCATAAGCATTTAGGATAGAAAGGCAATCTTTGTTAATAGAAGGCAATCTCCATTGCAATTATGCCATCATCAAGAATCGCATCAGAATTGTTGTTTAGCAATATAACCCTTGCATAACATCAAAGATAGCAGAGATTTGCATTGATCAATCTCTCCTTTGTCTAGTCCATAGAAAATAAGGACATCGATAATTACAAATTAGATAGAAAGAAGTCTCTTGCAATTTGAATTTAAGAAATTAGACAAAACCCTAAGAAATCGTACAAGGGGGCATTACAATGGGCCAAACAAGTTTCTATTCTTTTGTTCTATATTTATAATATTATATTTTTTTATATATTAATTAATTTTTACTTTTAAATATCAAAAAGTTCAATATTTCAAATAAACATTTTTTTTTCATTTAAAATAAAAGTTTTTACATGGGACTGATTTTTTTTAAATGTCATCAGAATAAAATGAATTAAAAAAGAGAAATCAAAAAACTAATAAAAATTTGATATCTTTATTTAATTCACAACCAAAAACTATATAATTGTGAAATTAAATTATATTTTGTGAAAACAACTTGTTAATTTTATACTGCTGTTAAACTGTCATTACTTATTTACATATTGATATTGTTGTTATCAGTTAGTGACATCTCTCTCTCTCTCTCTCTCTCTATAATATATTTTGAAAAATTCATGTGTGTGTGTGTATACATACCAGTGTTCTCGTGCCATCCCCAAAAAATAGCCCTTGGACTGCCATCCCCCATGTACCTGTCCCTGAAACGCTGTGGAACTTTGGTATATGTCGTTGCTCTTCTACACCTTTATCAAACTGTTTGCATTGTAGCTCTAAATAGCTGTGGAGAAGGAAGACCTTTCGGCTCAAAAAAGACATTATATAATTATAGTAAATATCCAAGAATTCTATCACTGTTTTTAAATTGAGAAGTTCCCAAGAAACCATTTTCTTTGGAAGGGGAAAATTACATGCTAATGTTGATCGACTTAATTGTTGCCTTGCCAGAGACGAGGGTGCCTCTTAACAGACTGCTACACATTATCATACTTACAATGGTTTGTAGATGCTGTGGTCACTATCATAGATGGCATGTTTAACCAATGAAACATTCTCCGGTAAATATAATTCTCCAAGCTTATCACCACATGTTGATTAGTAACAATCATCTTTCACTCTATCAAAAGTTGTATGGTTGAGAATGTCTTTCTGTGGTCAATTTATGATTAAGTGTGCAAGCAGTTCCTTTGTCTGGCAATGGTAACGGAGGAATATTCTAAAGTCATAAGCACCAGTTGTGGGCAAAAAATGTTGAGATTGGAGACTTCAACCAAATCCATATTTCTAATCCCCCTTAATGACCAATGCTTTCGACTCCCTCACTATCTCATCCAGACAGTTTTCATCTGAGTGTCCATG
This sequence comes from Chamaecyparis obtusa, assembly GCA_027943335.1. NCBI lineage: Eukaryota > Viridiplantae > Streptophyta > Pinopsida > Cupressales > Cupressaceae > Chamaecyparis > Chamaecyparis obtusa. The sequence continues at coordinate 272,739 of BSBK01003886.1, forward strand.
GGATTTGCATCAACTAGTATATTTTAACATGTTACCTCAGACTTGGGTCTTTGCTGAAATTTGGATACGATAATATTATTTGATAACTGGAAGAAGAGGTGCAAACATTAAATCATTGACTGTTTTGGGGTATACACTCTGTGGCAATGACTTATAGACAACCATGAAATTTTGTTCCAATCTTCAATGCAGAATTGCAAACTAGAAGATATCAATCAATCATGTTATGTTGAAGATATCAACCTTCAACAGGATGCGAATAAAGTTCCTACAAAAAATGTTAGGTTTAGACCATCATTATGTCAGTGATTTCCAGCCCAATAAAAAAAAAGAACTCAAAGTTCAGATTAAAAATGTCTAACTGTTTGATTGACATACGTCTAGTCTGTGTTCGGCTAGCTCCTTGCAATAACTAAAGAGAAAGATTCAGTCATGTAAGAGGATCTTGGTTAGTACTGAATCCAGATTTGTGGCACCACATTTCCTTAAGATGAAGCACAACTGACAACTATTGTGTAGGGAGTGATCTTCTATATGAAACCCAGCAATATGACACGTTCGGTCCACAAATTGTATGATTCCAAGCCTTTCCTGTAAGTTGTTGGTTTGGGTATGGGTTCAGGTCTGATTGTTCGCTGACTTTTTTACCTGGTTTGAGTAAAGCTTGTATACAGCAGCACCAAAAAATAAAATAATATTAAAATATAAATTGATAGCTATAATATGCATTAAATGGAAGGTTAAAGTTGCTTTCTTTTACATTTTGTTTTGTTAGTGTTGTTTTAGGCTTTAGGTAGTTATTATTTTACATTTTTTAATCATTTTATTTTGCCATTGTTGAGGAACTGGTCTTGACAAGGGAAGGCACTCCCTCATTCATCTCAGACAAACCCAAAATGTACCCTGTCAGGATACCCTCCAAAGGGGATATAGAAGGGGTGAACCCAAGTCCTTTGAGTTCAAGTACCTGCCCAGGAGTGGGAGCCAATTTGAAAGCAGTCCAAGTATGTAGATGCAGGGGGCCAAACCAGGTTTTGTAGGTTTTAATCCATGTATTTACGTTCTTAATATTGGTGCACAGCGTCAGACCAAATGAAGTTGATTTTCATCTCTAAGTTGAGTGTAGATTGATAAAAGGAACTACAGAGGGCATGTTTCCTTGTGTTGTCCACGTACCTAATTTACTGGTTCACTCAGAATAACCCTTGTATCCAGGTCCAGGTTTGCAGTCCTATCCAGGTGGTTGCAGGCAGGGGCTTTTTTTCAATTTTATTTTCTTTCTTTTTGTGTTATTTCGCTCTTTTTTGCACTCTATCTTTGTTCTGGTGATAAATGTTTCATCGAAAGAATATAAAACAGCACTTTTGCTGTTTCTCAGAACAAATTCAAAATGGCAATGCTACTGTTTCACAGAATTTGCACATGCACAACTGCGGTACACTTTTTGTAAGCACTGAGTGTGGATTTTCCCCACTGCTTTATGTACATTCTTGCTAGGCAGTGGATTTCTAACATATTGTGCATCTACCATGACTGTGTATCCTGCTTCAAACATAGGTTGGAAAGAATTTATCACTGGGCAGGGTGATGGAAATTGTACATTCTTGGAATAGAAAGCATTTATTACTGGCTTCGTGTTATTAATAACAGCACAATTTACTTTACTGTCTTTTAACTGTCCACTCAAAAGGGGATTACAGCTTTAAGATCGAAGTCTATATGCTCTTATAAAACTTAACTTTGACAAGGCTAAAATATGTATGTATATGATGTATCATGGATGTATCTATGTATGTATGTACGTATGTATGTATATCTGTGTGTGTGTGTTTCTGCGAATGTGCCAAGGTGTATCCAACCCCCCAAAAAAATCTATGAAGTCTGGTTCGCCTATGCAGAGCCCTGGTCCAGGTCCAATTCGAACCGAGTCCAGGTCCCGCCCTGGTCCACCTATGGGTTCGGACAGGATTCATGCCCAAGGCAGCCGGTTCGAGCCAGTCAGACCAGGCCAAATTTGGCTGGACCACGGGTGAACCCAGGCTAAAAAGTGACGCCCAGCCTTTTTTTAGCAAATTTAATAAAAATTTCACATCTGGGACCCTAAAAGTGATTTTAAAATGACTTATGATAGCTTTTATGTCTCATTTGGTGTGCAAATAGATTGTCTTCTCTTGAGGTGAAGCGATTAGGTGGTTGAGCAAAAGTTTGGTTGTGCAATAGGGAGTTGGAAGATTGATTTGTGGATCTTCATCAACTCCCATTTCAAGATTTTGCCGTACCAGCAAACTGGTTCTTCGAACTCGTATCTGAACCTAAACCCGAAACAGCAACTTAGAAAAAATTACAATAGTCACATCTTGAAGGCCCATACCTGAACCCAGTAATTTAGCCTAGTATTTACCGAAGTAGTGGCATCATTCCATGCATTATTACTTTAACATTTAAATTATTCACCAAATCAACGTTGTTCATAAAGCTGTTAGCCCAAATAATATTTTATACGAGTTATGCAACCTCATTTAATGATAGAAAAAAGATAGTATTTCATAAAGGTTGTGTTCATTTTTGTTAGATAAGCTGTAAATCACCTTCTGGGAACTTAAGTTAACAAACAACATTTTACTCAAACATATGTAACAGCACAAATGCATAGGCCAAAAATGGATTCTAGAATAGAAAGAGAGATTAGAGTCCATTAGGTACTTATGCAGCAAAATAAATATCCTTGGTACCAAGCAAAAACCTTAAACAGGAACCAAAAGTCAAAAGCTAAGTTGCTCAATCGTGGGACTTTTCCAGGCGATTCCGGGTACAAAACGTACCAGAATCAGATTCTGAAACGAACCTCCTGTGGGTACACATCTGGGATTTGTGTTTTTAAATGCCAAAATATTTAGTGATTCTAGTTTGATCTATCATGAGATTCCAGATTGATCTTTTTGATACAGAAACCTGAATTTAAATTAGAATGATGTGTTTCAAAATTGCTTAGCATATGTATTGGTATATGACATTCTAAACTTAATTCTATTTTTTAGCTGCACGCACGAACAGACACACATGTATGTATGTATATGTATATTTGTATGAAGGAACCAAAAACGTACCCAACCCCCCAAAACAATTTCTGCCATACTGGCATCTCATACCCACATACCTGAAACGGCAACTTAGGACTCAAAAGAGTATGAATTGATACCACACAGAAAACTAATAATATTTTGAATTCCTAATGCAATCTGAAGTAACAAACCTGGTGCCTGAGCAGAATAGCAACTGAAAAAAATCTAAGCTATTGGTAGAACAAGATAGTAAATCCAGAAACAAAATTAACAGTTCAAAGAAGACAAAAGAAGCTTGATAAATAAATTTTGAGGACAGTATTTACTAATAAAAGAAAAGCGGGCATTAGAAGAGTTTGATCTCTTTATGGAGGTCCATCCTCTCCTAAAATGCTGCCACCCTTCATAAGTACTATTGATCTAAAGAAACTGATTAGTAGTTAGAAAACTCAGGTGCCACTTAGATTTAGCAATTACAAATTTGACAAGATACAGACAAACTCGCATAATGTACTGATATAAAATAAAACATATGATGAGATAGCATGAACTGCCGATCAGGTTGTCCAGTGGGCAAATATTACAATTGAGACACAGATTCAAAACTCATCTAAGAACCAACAGACCATCCCACAAAAGTGCAGGCCTTTTCAAAAGTATGTTCCACATGCCCAGGGACTGGGGCTGCCATTTGTGTCTCTGAGGTTGACAGATTCACTGATAACCCCTAATTAATCAGCCAAAAATAAAACGCTGGCCAGGTTCTTCAATGAACTTGGATGCTTAAAGTGTTTCCCCTCCAGAGTTACAGGAAACATTTTGATAACAATCCATCCAAAGATGTCCATTGCAATAGATTTTTCTTTTTTAACTAAAAATATATAGTATTTATATTTCATTGGCATGTTTGACTCTCTCACCTTGTATATTCATTCAAGATTCTGATTTTGCAAGTGTTGAACACAAATGAAGGCAATATCTGCAGCAGTGTGAGATCTGACTTGGAACAAATCAGGTATAATGCTATTCATTTCTGGATTCAATTGTGTGAGAATTTTTAACATCAACGTTTCAGATCACACTCCATGATCCGTCACCTTTCTTTTTCTGTTACTCTCTTGCATCCTGATGATGGATCACAAAGTGTGATCTGAAACATTGATGTTAAAAACTCTTACACAGTCAAATCCAGAAACAAATAGCATTATTCTTATGGATTTTTGGAAATCTGATAACTTTAACAAATCAGGTAATTGACTGGTGTACAATAGCAAAAACAACTGCACGAAATATTGAGATTGAACAAAGACACATTCATAAAACAGCCTACAGATGCTTCCTAGGCCTCACAATCAAAGAGTGAGCCTTCCTTTTTCATAAATTGTATTTGTTTCCATACTAAGCTTTTATGTTGTTGAAACTAGTTTCTGTCATTCCAAACAGTAATTGACGAAGAGTGGATTTGTTGCAAATTATTTAACAAGGGATGTGTTTGCTACCATCAGTTAGCTGGAAAGTTGGAGCCAGAGTCCATTTGAATCTAGTTGATTTACCTTTAGATTGAATATATGAATACACATTTCAGTAGGATGAATCCTAATCTTAACGTGAAACAAATGACCACGCTTCTGAAACAGTGACAGAATTACTCAACCAGCAGCTCAGATGAAATGAAGAACTATCAGTCGATCACCTCTCCCCTATCCTCCTCTCTACTAAGGTTGATTGGTTGGTCGATTAAACTTTGGTTGAAGTAGGGCAGTTAATCAAACTTGGTTATAGCGAATTTGAGAAAATAGATGTGTCAGTTGCTGGAACTTGTCCTTGAAATCTTATTTATTCTGAATTGGCTAAAAGATGAGACACTAGGGAACCATAACTAAGTACCACATTGGCCCATCTACTTGTGGCTCTTGTATGCTATGGTATTAAAAAAATGCCACAACCAGAATCTTCTAGCATACATCATACCACATTGCAAACACTAATAGACAACTAAATATTTCTGGTTGTAACAATGTAAGATTTTTTGCATGAATGCTATGAATCGTGGCATGTGATTCAAAACATTGATGCAAAAACCTTACACAGTTACAACCAGAGGAACTGAAATGATAACAAGAGTTGTTCATACCAGAGGAACCAAAATGTTAACAACGACTTTCGGAAAAAATTAGCTTATATTATGTTAAAAACAAAAGGGTTTGATAGCAAGCATGATTTTCCCATAGGTCATTGCATGGTCAGACTGCTTTTAAATTTTAGTGAGTAGGTTTTGTTTACAACAATGTATCAGATCACACCGTGTGCTCTATCATCAGGATGAAGTAGAAATGGCAGTGATGTCTTCACATTCAATATAGCAGCTTGAAATCAATGTCCAAAAAGATTCTAATATTATGACGGTGTAAAAATGAAATAATTTAACAAACAGTAATTGAAGAATTTGAAAACCCCCTATATCTCAACTTACCATTCTTTGAGACCAAGGTTTGCTACTTGGTAACTATTTAAAAACAAAACTGGGTCAAAATTGAACAGAATAAATAGGGAATGCTTACCAGACAAAAATAGCATGAAGCTGCTACAGACCTCTGCCGGATCAACCTTAGTTTCCAGCTTTCCTAACATCTGCCCTGCCTTGTTCCATAATTGCTTTCCTCTTGGATCCTCACTTCTTTGGAAAATCCTCCTCACGCAGTCCAACTCTTTTGCAAGAGTTTCAACATCCCAGCCCTCAACACAAGTTCTGAATACTTCCTTGACAAAACCAAACATCTCAGAAGCATGCTCGCAACCAATGCAGTGGAACTGCATCTCTGTTGTCCCTGGTGCACCATTTACACTTGGACCATTTCTAACATATGACATGCGAATGCCACAATCTGTATGACACCAGTGCAAGCAAACATCACAGCCAATCCAGCTGCATGTATTGTTAGCAAAATCAAACTTTGAGCAAACAAGACACATGCACGCACTGCAGAACCCATTCCTCTGGGAACAAATTTTACATTCACAGTCATCCACAGGAAGAGCACTTCTACATGCTATATTTCTGCATCTTACTTGTAAAAAGACTTCAACAAGCTCCGAAGATGGAAGGTTATTATTTAGTATAAATCCCTTTATCCCGGTCTTTACTGCAACTAAGATCTCCAGCTGAACCTTATGAGCTTGCAATAGTACCTCTGATGTTAGATCTGTCCTATTCTGCAATACTTTCTGCAAAGTGAAAAACTCTTCAGCCTTTTCATTCTTACCAATCAATTCCCCCGAACACTGCCTCAAATGATCTAATGCTTTGGTTGGCATTTCCTTAAGCTTTTGACACATAACTGGAATAGGTTCAGAAACAATGTCAAAGAGAACCCTCTCGATGCTTGGAACAGCTCCTGGAATCGAATGATCTATGCTCCGTCCAGTATAGCCTCTTTGAGGCATAGATGTCCTCTCTCTGTCTGACTTATTGCCATCCCTAATAATTTGCTTCCACTGATCAGATCCTTTTTCTCGTGAACCCACACTCTGTGTAGGAGAGGACTTGACCTCTCTCCATTGTTCTGGTAATTCCCTTGGGAAAATGGCATTTTTTTCAGGGCCATTAGTTAGTCTCCCTAAATTTCCATCTGAACTTCTTGCTTGCTTTCCTTGGGCCATTAAAAATTTAGCGTGCCTTTCCACACTGTTGCTTTTACCTAAGCTTCCTTCTGAGCTTCTTCCATGCTGCATTTGTGTCATTGCAAAGTTTCCTTGAAAGTTAGTATCAGTTGCACCTCTTTCATATGCTGTCGGATCCCTGTCTTTTGAATGCTGTCCCCTGCTATTTCCTCCAAACATGCCTTGAGAAAATTGAGAAGCCTGCAAGTTCCCATTCTGTAACATTCTCTGATACAAAGGTGCTTCCCTACGTTGTTTTAACACATCCTGAGATACAACCCCAGTTAAACTATTATTGTCATAGGATGTCTGCTCATTCGGATAAGTTGCATTCCAATTGCCATGGGATACCTGGTCACTACTTGCTTGAAAAGCAGGATGACTACCAACAGAAAACTCATAATTCTCCATTGAGTTTTGAGTGAGAGAGCAGCTCGGATTATGAACAAAAGGATGAGAACCTGAGAATGATATGGACGTAGTGAATGCGTCTGAACCTGTTTGGGTGTGAGCTGTATGAATTGTATGGGCTGTATGACTTAAGGACTGATAGCTTCTTCCCCGAGAAGGAGAAGCTGGTGCCACATTTATGCTAGGAGAAGCCAGAGTCAGCGAAACATCTGGCAAACCCAGAGAAAGCTGCAGTGGCTCCAGCTTAGCCTTCTTTTGTCTTTGTTTTTCATTGGATAGTTCCGACCTGCCTTCCTCTATTTTAGTGCTGCTTAGAGGTTCCCTCGGAAATCTGCTGCTGCCTCCAACAACAAGGTCTTCTTCTAGTAGGGCCTTTTTCTTCCTCTCGTTGCTCAACAGCAAAGCTCTTTCATCCCACTTGCCATAAACACCAGGACCATTTGAGAGAGAAAGAGACAATCTCTGATCTTTATCTTTGCCCATTTCTTCTCCTTCCTGCGGCAATAGGCTGTTCATAGATTTCAACGTAGGATCTCCTCTAGATCCTGCATCTGTCTTATCCTGAACATCCCCGAGGGCCTTTGGTGTGTCGCACATAAAACTGAAAGTCAATTCCTTGCGTTTTGATTTCTCTTCAGCTTTCTCAATCTCATCCGAAGCATCTTCCATTGTTTCCATCTTCACTTCTACTTCAAGATCTACACTCTTTCTCTCTTCAATTCCCCAACCTGCTGCAGGTTGCTGCTCTATCTCCTTCTGATTGAGTTCCTGCACTGGCTCATCAACGATCACACTTTTCCCTGCCGAATCTGGATCCCTTGCTACTGAATCCGAACAAATATCCACTCTAGGGGCAATCTCCAAATCATTTGTTTCCCCGTCCTCATCGATCTTGTCCAGGTCCTGCACTGGCTTTAACTCCTCTCTTTTTCCCACTTCTTCTCTGTCCCCATCTCGGCTACCATTTCCAAACAAGACATCTCTTTTATCCACTTTTCCATCTGCATGCTTTGAGCCATCCATCTGTGTGGCCATCCCCTCATCTGCCTCAGCAGCAGATATGTCCCCGTGTTCTTCCTGGATCCCCTTGGAGCTTAGCTCTTCATGGTGCTGCTCCACCTCTACCTCTGCCTCTGCCTCTCCCTCTGTCTCTGCTTTAAGCTCTCCAGTTTGTTGCTCTTGTTCGTGTTCATGGTGTTGCCAGCCACTAGACTCTGGCTCAGGTTCCAATTCTGGTTCTAGTTCCCCCTCCTCCATCTCACTAGTACTAGTACTATTACTCTGACTGATAGCCCGTTCCCCTTTCCTTGACTCCTTAAAGGAATCCACGGTCTCCTTAGACCCCTGCGGCGACTTAGCAAGCCCAACACCATGCGACCACCCGTTGCTTCTATCCTCACCACTCGTCTCATTGCCAGTCCCTGTCCCAGTCCCATTCCCTCTCCTGTGGTAATAATCCTCACTAGTTCTCTTCCACAGGCTGCCAGAACCCTCGATTCCATAAGACCGCTGGTCATCCCGCTTAGGCCTCTCCCTTTCCGACCTAAACCCCTTAGCCACAAACTTCAGATTGTCGTAACTCTCTCTCTTGGACCCCGAACCCGCCGAAAAGCTGCTAGATCTACGACTGCGCTCAAGCCTCCCCTTACCCGAATCCCCGCCATCTCTATACCCACCACCGCTCTCACGGCTCGATCGGGGGACCTCTGTTCTTCTAGGGTTTGAATCCCTCCTAGATGAAACCCTAGCATACCCATCTCTGGGCCGCTCAAAACCCTCAGCCTCGACTTCCATTCTCTTCCTCGACGACACCCTCGCTTCATCCTTCTCATAGTTGAATCCACGGCTACTGTAACTCTTCTTATAACAAGTACTCGCCGTGGAGTCCAAACCCTTGAGCGATCGCATCTTGGTACCCTCCTGTTCTCTGCGCCCCCATTCCTTGCTATTCCCACTCCCATCTCCCTCCATCAAATCATCGCTATACGATCTTTGCCTCTTCATCCTCCCTGAATGAAAAAATTCAATCCAACAAACCAACAAATTCCTGGACTAGATCAAACGCCCGTTTATATCCTACTTACCTGTGCACGACCGCCCAAAAATAGAGCAATTACAAGAAAGCAGAGCTAAACTCACGGCTTCATTGTATATGATAAGCGGCACGGAATTCAGGCCGCCGTCTCTGCAACTCCACCCATTTCCTTTGGCATTCACCCCCGAATTCAATGAAGCCCGAACAACCCAAATGAAACCCAAATTGCTCGTAAATATGGGGGAAATGCAATTCGCTCGAAATTGACGCCAAACGAAGAACGTCAACGCAAGTTGCTGTGGAGTTGTCAGGGAAAGATTGTCGCACTCGGAACGTTGAACAGTTAAGTAAAGTGAAAGACATGCTATGGTTGACCTTTTTTCATTTTTCAAAGTAAAGTGCACCAGTCATTTTCTTACCCCTCCCGATCATGGCGGATTTCATTTTTCCACCCTCCGATTGCGATTTTCTTTACAAGTAAAGCATAACAAGATCATATCTACCAAAGCGTCCCTTTTGTTCTCCAATAGCTCATACCCATACCCTTTGTTTGGGTTGTACTTAGAAAAATCTTCCATTCAAAGGTGTGATTAATGGATTAAATTTGATGGTTGTATGGTTATATTTATGATTTTTTTTTAAAAAAATTATTATGAAATATGTTGTATTAAGTGAAAGGAAAAAGAAGATTTATATTCATTTGGCAAATGGATAGTCCTTGGTTCTTAGTGGAAGAGGTCAGCCTAAAGGTTCGTGCTCTTTGGCTTTGTGCTTCACTTTGCAACCATGCTCACAGAACATCCTTAAAAAAAAAATATTAAAAATCTATTATTTTAAGGTCTTATTCTTTTTCTAATGTGATTATACTCAATGGTTGTATGGTTATATTTACATGTTTTTTGGTAAAATACTAGGATCATTAAAGATTTTTTTGTTGATCGTTAATTGTAATTTTAAGGAAAGTTGATGGTTAAAAATTCTAACCATGAAAGATTTTATGCTCATCACTAATTATAATTTCAAGATCTTTCATTTATTTCTAGTGTGATTAAATTTGATGGTTGTATAGTTATATTTAGGTATTTTTTCCTAAAATATTATGAAAATTTCAAGAAGGTTGTGCTAAGCAAAGAAAGACAAAATTTGCATGGATCATTCAAAAATCTTAAGAAAGTAAGATTTTATGGAGACTTTATGGAGACCATTGATTATAATTTAAAGGTCACATATTTGCATTGATCATTAAAAAGTGTCATTTTTTTCTAATAGCTAGGAGTCTTTGACAGTGTTTGGATTTTACTTCCTTGGGAAAACTTTCCATTCAAAGGTCTAAGGCCTCCCATTTTCTTTATGGCAAATTAAGTTTGATGGTTGCATGGTTATATTTATTTTTTTCTATATTTACACATTTTCTTGTCAAATATTATTACAATTTTAGGAAGGTTTTATTAAGCAAAAGGAAAGATTTTACACGATAATTAAAATTTTGATCAAAAAATATTTATTGCAAATTAAAAATTCTGACCAAGAAAGATTTCATGTGGATTGTAATTTTAAGGTCTCTCATTTTTTTTCTAATATGATTAAATTTTAGGGTTGTATGTTTATATTTAAGTATTTTTCTTTTCTTAGACCATTGCTTGCAAATTAAAAATTCTAGAGAAAGATTTTATGTGGATTGTCATTTTAAGATATTTTATAATGTGATTAAATTTGATGGTTGTGTGGTTAGATATATGCATTTTTCTCTAAAATATTATCAAAATTTTTAGGAGGTTTAATTAAGAAAAATGGAAGATTTTTTTTGTAGAATATATTTACTTATTTTCTTCTATATTTACATACTTTCCTCTCAAATATTATTAAAACTATAGGGAGGTTTGTTAAGTGAAAGGAAGATTTTAGGTGGACCATTTAAAATTATGACCGCAAAAGATTTTCCATGGATCATTGATTGTCAATTTAAAATTTCGATCAAGAAAGATCTTGTGGGGATTGTACTTTTAAGGCCTCTTATTTTCTTTTTCTAATGTGATTAAATTTGATGGTTGTATGGTTAGCTTTATATATTTTTCTTTTGTAAAACTATGAAAATTTGAGAGAGGTTAAGTAAAAGAAAAGGATTTTTGGGAACCGTTAAAAGATATATTTATTCTATTTTTATGTATTTTCTTGTCAAATATCATTAAAATTTTAGGGAGGTTAGGAAATATTTTATGGGGATCAAATTTTCAAGGAATCATGAATTATAAATTAAACATCCTTACCAAGAAATATTTTCACTTATTGTAATTTTAAAGTCTTTTGTTTTCTTTCTCTAGTGTGATTAAATTCAATGGTTATATGATTACATTTATGAAACTCTTTTCCTCAAATATTATGGAAATTTTAAGGAAGTTGTGTTAAGCAAAAGGAAACAAGGATCTAAGTTTATTTAAAATAAATAGACCAAAAAGTAAAATAAGAGTTTTGAAGTCATTAATTTAATTAAAATAAATTTTGATATAAATATATTATTATAATTTGGAATAGATTTAGCTTAAAGATGTTAAGAAATATAAATTTAAAAAAATATATTAAAATTTTGAATAGAGCATTAAAATTATTGATTTAATATAAATATATTAGTGTAATATTTTGGAATAGCTTTATTTGAAAGATGTTAAGAAATATAAATAATATGATCAATATAATAGTATACTAATCAAATTTTTCTATTCATATTATTTTTATCAAGTTTGGTAGTTATTTTGAGGGAATGTTTTAACATTGGGAATATGGTGTCTTAATCTTTGATAGATCATCTCTTTATCGTGATTAGTTTGTACATATTAGTTTTATTCATCCATTTTTTAATTCTAAGTAGCAAAGGAATAGAAACCCTAAGAGCTAAAATTGTATTAGTCTCCCTCTTACCAGGTGGTGATGATATGATTTGTCTTGAGGTGGTTTTGTATTCTAATGTGTGTTGTGAATCAGGAAAAACTAGGCTTTAAGGTGATCCCCTTTTCATACTACACATAATGTAAAGAGGACCATTAGGTGTCTTAATAGTCTCCTTAGGATCAAATGTAATGCAAGGTTTAGGTTTTGTCTTGGGTTTGGATTTAGATTGATCAATAAGGTTGATAACATTATTGGCCTTGATACGTATATTATGAGAATTCACAATAGTTATGGTGAGGGAGACTCAACAACATTGGTTGAAGAGGAAGGTAAGGAATGGGTAGACTCGATTGTACTGGTAGAATGGGAAGCTAAATTATTAGTATAGATTTGCAAGCTTTTATTATGAGAGGCAATGGATTTGTTTCCTTGATCATTAACACCCTTAACAGTTATAGCATTGGAATCAATAAGGCCTTGGGCAATCATTTTCAAATAGGAACACCTTTCAATATCATGATCAGGTTGATAATGGTATTGACAAAAGGCTTTGGGATAAAAGGATTTAGATGTTTGTTTGGAAGGATAAATTGGCTTTATGGGAGGAAGTGTTAAAACATTAGCTTTAATTAACTTCAACATCACATTATGCAAAGATTCAGAAAGAGGTTTAAAATTATGAAATATTTTTAAAATAGATGAAAAAGGAGTCACGCCTTTGGATGCTACTACCACTTGCACATCAATGTTGTTTGAAGAATTGTTGATCATGTTGAATCCTTTAGGCTTTTAAAACTTTTGAAATGGTTGGGAGGCAAAATCACTCTTATCAATCAGAGCCATTGGATAGACCTCTTGAATTGACTCACTTGAAGATGATAATTATGAAGCACATTAGATAGTCGAGTAAAAGAAGTAGATTCAAAAAGCAATATCTTATCTTTAATATCTTTTCACAAATTAGAAATGAAAATACGTTGCACATCAATATCAAGTGCAGGATAAGAAATCAAAGCATGCAAATGTTTAAATCTACTAATGAAATCAGACACTTTTTGTTTCACACCTTATTTACAATGTACCAAATTATTCAAAGAAATCTTAGGACCAATGTTATTTTGAAATTTGAATGAAAGCATGAGCAATTTTTTGAAACAAGTCAATAGATAAGGAGGCAAAGAACAATATCATTGTAATGCATTATCTCTAAATTTTCTAGTGAATAATTTAGCCATGATTTTATGATCATGGGAGAGTTACTACATGATGTTTGGAATGTCTTCACATGAGTCAAGCGATCACCCTTTCCAATATAAGCATCCAAGTGAGGCATTTCCACATATTGAGGGATAACAACACGAATGATGTCTAAGGACAAAGGACTAGCAATGTCACACGTAGGAATATTGAATTTGGATTGAGTCATAGAGGCAATTTGTCATTTGCAAGGAAGACACAGTTTGGACAAGACTGTTGATAGTTGACTTGGTGGAAAGATTCATATGGGACATGTGTGAAAGGTGTGGAACATTAGGGGAAATAGAAGGAGTGTTGGAATATGAAAATGGCACATTATTGTAAGTAGGTATGGATGATGGTTGTGGAATACATGGAAAAAACTATAGGAGGAGGAATAATGGGATTAGAAATACATCCATATTACTAACATGTGTAGGTTTAGTGTTGGAAATGGATGTAGTAATGAGAGGAGGAGTGTATGTAGGAACACTAGATAATGAAGTAGGAATGAGAATATAAGTCCCAATGCCAAACGAAGAACATCAACGCAAGTTGCTATGGAGTTGTCAGGGAAAGATTGACACACTCAGAACGTTGAATAGTTAAGTAAAGTGAAAGACAAGCTATGGTTGACCTTTTTTCATTTTTCAAAGTAAAGTGAACCAACCATTTTCAGATTTCATTTTTCCACCCTCTGATTGTGATTTTCTTTACAAGTAAAGCATAACAAGATCATATCTACCAAAGCGTCCCTTTTGTTCTCGAATAGCTCATCCCCATACCCTTTGACAATGTTTGGATTTTACTTAAGAAAAATAATCCATTCAAAGGTGTGAGGCAAAAACTCTTAGTTAATGGATTAAATTTGATGGTTGTATGGTTATATTTATGATTTTTTTTTAAAAAATATTATGAAAGAGGTTGTATTAAGAGAAAGGAAAAAGAAGTTTTAGGTGCATTTGGCGGAATGGATACCCCTTGGCTCTTAGCTGAAGAGGTCAGCATAAAGGCTTGTGCTCTCTGGCTTTGTGCTTCGTAGAACATCCATGAAAAAAAATTAAAATTAAAATATGTTATTTTAAGGTCTTATTGTTTTTCTAATGTGATTAAATTCAATGTTTGTATGGTTATATTTACATATTTTTTGGTAAAATATTATGAAAATTTTAGAAAGGTTGTGTTAAGGGAAAGGGAAGAAAAGATTTGCATGGATCATCAACAATTTTTTTGCGGATCATTAATTGTAATTTTAAGGTAAGTTGATGGTTAAAAAGTCTAATCATGAAAGATTTTATGCTCATCACTAATTATAATTTCAAGATCTCTCATTTATTTCTAGTGTGATTAAATTTGATGGTTGTATAGTTATATTTAGGTATTTTTTCCTACAATATTATGAAGATTTTAAGAAGGTTGTGCTAAGGCAAATAAAGAAAAAATTTGCATGGATCATTAAATTTTTTTGAGAAAGTAAGATTTTATGGAGATCATTAATTATAATTTGAAGGTCACATATTTGCATTGATCATTAAAAAGTGTCCATTTTTTTCTAGTAGCTAGCAGTCTTTGATGATGTTTGGATTTTACTTCAGTAGGAAAACCTTTCATTCAAAGGTCTAAGGCCTCCCATTTTCTTTATGGCGAATTAAGTTTGATGGGCATATGGTTATATTTGTTTTTTTCTATATTTACATATTTTCTTGTCAAATATTATTAAAATTTTAGGAAGGTTTTGTTAAGCGAAAGGAAAGATTTTACAGGATAATTAAAAATTTGATCAAGAGAGATTTTTTTCATACTATTGATTGCAAATTAAAAATTTTGGCCAACAAAGATTTTATGTGGATTGTAATTTTAAGGTCTCTCATTTTTTTGTAATATGATTAAATTTTAAGGTTGTATGTTTAGATTTAAGTATTTTTTATTTTCTTCAGACCATTGCTTGCAAATTAAAAATTCTAACCAAGAAAGATATTATGTGGATTGTCATTTTAAGGTCTTTTACAATGTGATTAAATTTGATGGTTGTATGGTTAGATATATGCATTTTTCTCTAAAATATTATGAAAATTTTTGGGAGGTTTTGTTAAGAAAAATGGAAGATTTTTTTTGTGGACCCTTAAAAGATATATTTACTTATTTTCTTCTATATTTACATATTTTCCTCTCAAATATTATTAAAACTTTAGGGAGGTTTGTTAGGTGAAAGGAAGATTTTAGGTGGACCATTAAAAATTATGACCGCAAAAGATTTTCCATCGATCATTGACTGTCAATTTCAAATTTCATTCAAGAAAGATTTTAAGGGGATTGTACTTTTAAGGCCTCTTATTTTCTTTTTCTAATGTGATTAAATTTGATGGTTGTATGGTTAGCTTTACATATTTTTCTCCTATAAAATTATGAAAATTTGAGAGAGGTTAAGTAAAAGAAAAGGATTTTTGGAAACTATTAAAAGATATATTTATTCTATTTTTATGTGTTTTCTTGTCAAATATCATTAAAATTTTAGGGCGGTTAGGAAAGATTTTATGGGGATCAAATTTTCTAAGAATCGTGAATTATAAATTAAACATCCTTACCAAAAAAAATTTCACTCATTGTAATTTTAAAGTCTCTTGTTTTCTTTCTCTAGTGTGATTAAATTTCGTGGTGAAAGTCTTTCATTTTCTTTTTCTAAGGTGATTAAATTCCATGGTTATATGATTACATTTATGAAACTCTTTTCTTCAAATATTATGTAAATTTTAAGGAAGTTGTGTTAAGCAAAAGGAAACTTTTTGTGGAAGATTAATAATATTTTTGATTAAGGTAACTACAGGTTTTGATTAATCATATATTGTAATTTTAAACCTCTATTTTTTTTTTGAATGATTAAATTTGATGATTGTATTATTGTATATTTATATTTTTTTCTAAAATAGTATTAAAATTTTAAGAACATATTATATCAAAGAAAAAAATTTGTATGTATGTATGTAAGCGGAATAATAGTACATTGTTTCTTGCTCATTATTATATTCTCTTTTTGCTAGTTAATGATCTTAGAAGATACAAATTGCTTAAGATATTTTATTTCATACAAGAATAATTCCCCTAGTTTTATAAAATTCATCTCATTTATATCAATAATATAGATTAGCATATACAATGCAAACAACGATCTAAGTTTGTTTAAAATAAATAGACCAAAAAGTAAAATAAGAGTTTTGAAATCGTTAATAAAATTAAAATAAATTTTAATATGAATAAATTATTATAATTTGGAATAGATTTAGCTAAAAGATGTTAAGAAATATAAATTAAAATAATACATTAAAATTTTGAATAAGAGCATTAAAATTATTGATTTAATATAAATATATTAGTATAATATTTTGGAATATATTTATTTGAAAGATGTTAAGAAATATAAATAATATGATCAATATAATAGTATACTAAACAAATTTGTATATTCACATTATTTTCATTAAGTTTGGTATTTATTTTGAGAGAATGGTTTAACATTGGGAATATGGTGTCTTAATCATTAATAGATCATCTCTTTATCTTGATTAGTCATTTACATATTAGTTTTATTCATCCATTTTTCAATTCTAAGTAGCAAAGGAATAGAAACCCTGAGAGCTAAAATATTGCATTAGCCTCCCTCTTACCAGGTGGTGATGATCTGATTTTTCTTGAGATGGTTTTGTATTCCAATGTGTGTTGTGAATCCAGAAAAATAAGGCTTTAAGGTGATCCCCTTTTCATACTACACATAATGTAAAGAGGACCATTAGGTGTCTTAATAGTTTCCTTAGGAGCAAATATAATGCAAGGTTTAGGTTTTGTCTTGGGTTTGGATTTAGATTGATCAATAAGGTTGATAACATTATTGGCCTCAATACATATATTGTGAGAATTCACAGTAGTTATCGGTGCGGAAGACTCAACAACATTGGTTGAAGAGGACGATAAGGAATGGGTAGACTCAATTGTATTGGTAGAATGGGAAGGTAAAGTATTAGTATAGATTTGCAAGCTTTTATTATGAGGGGTAATGGATTTATTTCCTTGATCATTAACACCCTTAACAATCAATAAGGCCTTGGACAATCATTTTCAAATAAGAACACATTTTAGTATATCATGATCAGGTTGACAATGGTATTGACAAAAGGCTTTGGGATAAAAGGATTTAGATGTTTTTTTGGATGGATAAATTGGTTTTATGAGAGAAAGTGTTAAATCATTAGCATTAATCAACTTCAACATCACATTATGCAAAGATTCATAAAGAGGTTTAAAATTATGAAATGGTTTTAAAATAGATGAAAAAGGAGTCACACCTTTGGATACTACTACCACTTGCACATCAATGTTGTTTGATGAATTGTTGATCTTGTTGAATCCTTTAGGCTTTTGTAACTTTTTAAATGGTTGGGAGGCAGAATCACTCTTATCAATTACAGCCATTGGAGTGGAACTCTCAAATTGACTCACTTGAAGCTGACGATTATGAAGCACATTAGATAGTTAAGTAAAAGAAGTAAATTCAAAAAGAAATATCTTATCTTTAATATATTTTCACAAATTAGAAATGAAAATACATTGCACGTCAATATCAAGTGTGGGATAAGAAATCAAAGCATGCAAATGTTTAAATATACTAATGAAATTAGTCACTTTTTCTTTAACACCTTGTTTACAATGCACCAAATTATTCAAAGAAATCTTAGGACCAATGTTAATTTGAAATTTGAATGAAAGCATTAGCAATTTTTTGAAATGAGTCAATAGAATAAGGAGGCAAAGAATAATATCATTGTAATGCCTTATCTCTAAATGTTCTAGTGAATAATTCAGCCATGAGTTTATGATCATGGGAGAGTCACTACACAATGTTTGGAATGTCTTCACATGAGTCAAGGGATCACCCTTTCCAGTATAAGCCTCCAAGTGAGGTATTTCCATATATTGAGGGATAACAACATGAATGATGTATAAGGACAAAGGACTTGCAATGTCACACATAGGAATATTGAATTTGGATTGAGTCATAGAGGCAATTTTTCATTGCAAGGAAGATACAATTTGGGCAAGACTATTGATAGTAGATTTGGTGGAAATATTGGTATGGGACATGTTAGAAAAGTGTGGAACATTATGGGAAATGGAAAGAGCATTGGAATATGAAAATGGCACATTATTGTAAGTAGGTATGGATTATGGTTGTGGAATACATGGAAAACTTGTAGGAGGAATAATAGGAGTAGAAATACTAACATGTGTAGGTTTAGTGTTGGAAATGGATGTAGTAATGAGAGGTGGAGTGTATGTAGGAACACTGGGTAATGAAGTAGGAATGAGAATAGAAGTCTCAACACCAGTGTTAGGTTGGGATAAATCAAGATACTGAGCATAATCTTTAATAAGTTTAATTATCATCATTAAGATGGGAATTAGCACGCAAAAAATCAACACCATTCTCATCATTTTGAATCAACTTCCTCATACCTTCTACTAAGGAGATGCCTTCCCTATTAGAATTCTTTGCACCTAACCATTGCTCATTTTCTCAAAATCATGGGAGATCTTTTGATCTTGAAAAGGAGGCACTCTATAGGTTTCATCTTCATCATGAGTAGAGAGGGCATTGGAAATATATGTTTGGTTGTTATTGTCCAGTTTTCATTTATGTCAAACTTTGTGGTTCGAAGGTGTAGGATTTGAGCAATACAAATCCACAAAACCCAAAGATCACCTGCATACAAAAACCTGTTACAAAGAAGTAGAGACAAGAAGAGGGCAAGGGTTTGACTCAAAATATGAAGAAGAAAATATCCTCAAATAATGAATGAATTAAATGTGCAATGGATCATCCTTATAAAGGAGATCAAAAGCCTTGAAAGGCAAACCCTGGCGCATGTAATAATTAGTTAAATTATTACAAGACTAATGCATGCAAGTTTATATTTAAAACAACTAGTGCATGAGTTTAAAACAACTCGTGCATGTGTGTTTAAATATAAACAACTAAAGCAAAAGAGTTGACATCTTAAGAAGGGAGTAAAGTTAATTAATAAAATTAATACTTTACTCTAACATAAGGTATTTGTTGAAGGTATGTTCATGTATATCTGGTGGTTCACATAAGTCCAAAAGAAGGAAGTTGAACTGGAAGAAGTAAGGTTGTGTGTTGAACATGATAATGGTACATAATAGTGGAAGACAAGTATTTATTCTTGTGATTGTGTGAGAATGATGTTTGTCAAAGATTTAGTGTTATATTCTTAGGTCTAGAAGTTAGTAGATTAGAAATAGAGATATATAGTTGAAGATGACAATTATTCAATTATGTTTTCTGGAAGATTTCTACTCTAGAAATAAAGGATGAAGATGTGCAGATGAGAGTTGTATTGTATTTTGGTATTTGTCTTGGTTGTGGTGTTTCCCAGTGATCCAAAAATAATTTTTGGTGATTTGAACATTGTGTTACCAAGCGATGCAGTTATGATTAGTTTGTGTTCTAGTCTAGAAATGTTTGGCTTCTAATGTGGACAATTGGAAAGTGATATGGCATTTAACATGGATTTTGGATCTCACCATAGCATTTGGAGGTCTGAATATAGCTAGTAAGTGATACTGTTATTTGGGAAATGTGATGATACATGTTTGAGATTACTATGGAAGTTATTTTGATAATTATGGGTATGGTATTGGGCAATGTGTAACATGTTTGCGACCCCCTCTCTCTCTTGAAGTGGATCATGCTTCATGTTTTTGGTTTGGATATTGCATTTAATTATTATCTCTTATTTGGATGGGTTCATGTTATGTGTGACCTATGTTTTGGTCTAGATACTCTTAGCATTGGATCTTATTGTAATTTCCCATTGACATGGTTGAATTGTAATTTTATTTTAATTTGATTTTGTCATTGTTGGTCTTGTTGTAACTCCAATGGCCTATCTTGTATATAAGCACAATGTGTTCTTTAGCAAAAGAAAGAGAGCAATGATCAAGAATGTGGAGATCTAAAGCAGAGTTTTAGAATAATAGAGTTATGATTATGAGGTTTCTATTTTGTGATTGGGGCATAGAAGTAAAGGTAGAGACAATGTGTTTCCAAGGTTAATAGATTGTGCATGACAACTACATTATTAGGAGAATTTATCTTTATCTATTGTGGATAATTATATGTACCTTGTCCCTGGGACAATGAGCTTTGGGTGCATAATTTCTTTTATGTAGCTTGCTACTTTGGCAGTGAGCCTCTATTTACAAGTCTGAAGTAGTGAGCTCCTATCTATATTTTGTGTTGTATTGGAAATGGACCTTTGGTTACAACCCCAGAGCAGTGTGATCTTACTATCTTTGTAATCAACTATATATTAGTGATTTATCTTTGTGGGAAAGTGCACACAGTGGTTTTTCGTAGTTTGGGTTTTCCATGTATAAAAATCTTGGTGTTTATGTTTTATTGTTTTAGTTCATTATTTACTCAATAAGTTGTGTGGTGGATAACATTTATAGTTGATTATCTAAGTAAGAGTTTTACCTTCATTTTGACTCACCCCCCCCCCCCCTCAACATCTTATGTGTGTTTAACAAAGGGAAGAGGTATTGTCAACAATAGTAGGAATGTTATTCTTAGGTATAGTGATATTATCAATATTCCTAGGAAATATAGAGGACTCGAGATCAGAGGAACCCATAAGTCAATGAATCTCTTCTAACTAGAATGTTAAAGTCAAGATTGAAGGTTATGAAACTCATGCACAAGGTAATGAAATAGAGATACGTCTAAAGAATGCAAATGCACGTAAAAAATCTAAAATAAAGATGTAAAGGTCAATCAAGTTTATGCAACATGAATATAATTAAACATAATTGCGCATGAAACCTAGTGAATATAACATCTAACTACCAAATCAAAAGTAGAATGTAAGATGTATATTTCACCAAAATTTAACATAAAATAATGTATGTGGTTAGGGTGAGAATAAGAGGTTCTAGAGTGGTTCCCTAATGCAACACCTAACCAATCTATAGTTACATTTGAAGGAAGATGACCCACTAGGACCAAGTAAGACTCAAGTGTTAAGTGGGTGCAATGAGTCCTTTATTTGTAAATGGGTGGGAAATTGATTAGGGGGATATGAATGGATGATCAAGATAAAAGGCCACATCGGAGGAAGGGATAAGTTTTGGGATGAAGACTAATAGAAATTAGATAACTCGATACAAATAGAAGAAATGAGGTCCAAAGGATATAACTAACATGTATAATTGATTTGAAGTAGATCTAGGGAGACTAGATCGTCTAGGATGACTTGATCCCTATACTTTTGATTATTTTCAGTCAAAGATTATCCACGGGGTTGATGCAGGGGCATCCAAGGTTAAGGTAGGGGCATTCTTTGTCCTCGGTGAAACTACATGGAATGTTTGTATTTTAGCCGGTGTTACTCAGTTGCAGCCTTGATTGATGGTCTCGGTCATTGAAGGAAGCTCGGTCACTGAAGGAACGCGGTTGTCTCTGGCGCTTGGTGAATTTGTTACTCGGTCATGCCTATGGTGCTCGGTCGACACTGGTGCTCAGTGATGCCTGGCTTGCTCGGTTAATTTACTATCGCTCGGTAGTTCTGGCTTACCGACTGGAGTTTTGTGTGATTTGTTGAGCTGACTTGGTGTATTTATTGTTGGTAGCCATTGTTATGGGCCGACATGTTGAATTAAATGTTTGTATACATTTGTAAGCTGACTTGTATGGCATTTAATTATTTGTTTTGGAGATTTAAGGGTTTCATCTTGCTGACTTGTGGCCGATTATTAGTATTTAAGGAGTGCTTGGGTAGATGTTTAGGGAAGAGAACAACTTAGTAGACCTGGGATATCAAATGTGAAGCTTGAGAGCTGAAGTTGGTGAAGTTGTGGAAAAGTTCTTGATGAGCTTGTAGATCATATTGTAATCTGATAGTTGTTTGTAGCAGAGCTAGGGATTTGCATACTTGGAGACAAGGAGATTGCTTGGAGGCTTGTGAGCTCAAGTTTAGATCTGCCTTAGGGTTTCCATCAGCTTCTAATTGTCTTCAAAGCTGAACTAGCTAAGTTTATATTGGATCTGGTTGTGGATCTTGTAGAATTGTTTTCTGATTGTAATTGGCCCTAACCTGGAAGGCCTTACAGCTGGGCATGTTAATGAAAATTAGTGTTAAACGATTACTTTGTGTTGCATTGTTGAGTATTCCACTGTGTAATTCTATTGGCTACAAGGTTTGGACTATCCTTCATTGGATCCACCATCCTTGACTACATCAGGTGGTATCAAAGAGAGAGTTGATCTTGTTGAAGCAGAAGGTTGACCTAGCAAGGCTAATCTTGTGACGTTGATCTTGTTGGCAAAGAGATTGTACGCAATCTAGATCGCAGATCTGAAGCACTGAACTTGTGGAATTGTGCCCTAGTTGTTTGCAAGATTGTAGGTTGAGATCTTACTTGTTTACAACTTGGAAATTGTCACAAGGTGGTCGGTGAGGGTTTGTTGCAGAGGGTTTCTCTTATCTTTAAGGATGCCTCTAAGAAGATTCGACCCTAGAGTTATTTCTAATCTTTGTGATACTGTTGAATCCCAAATCACAGAGAAGGTGAAATCAAATTTCAGATCTAAGATGGAATTGATGAAGAATGACATGGTCACCAAGATCATGAGAGTTGTTACTGGTATACCTCGGAATGTTGGTACTGAGGATGGCTATGATGAAGTTGCTGAAGAATTTGAAACTGCTAGATCTAGTGGTGATGACCAGAGGAACAGATCTAGTGAAGACTAAACTGCTCAATTGCCTAGATCTGTTGCTCAGTTTAGTAATTACCAAATGGATGTTTCTACTTTCTCTGGTACTTTGAAGCTTGATAATCTAATTGATTGGATTGGTAAACTTGAAGATTTCTTTGAGCTGGAAGAAATTGAAGATCCTCTTCAAGTGAGATTAACACAAACAAAGTTGAAAGGACATGCTGCTCTTTGGTGGAAAGAACTATAGAGAGACCGAGAAGATGAAGGTGAAAAAAAGATCAATCAGTGGAGATTGATGGTGACTAAGTTGAAGGCTAAGTTCATACTGACTATGAGCTTGACTTGTTTAAGAAATTGCAGAATCTGAAACAAAAAGATTTGTCTATTGAAGATTATACCGAGGAGTTCTACAAACTTACTATTCAGTCTGGACACCAAGAGCTTGGTCAGGAAAAGGTAGCTTGGCATGTGAATGGTCTGAGATTCAATATTCAGGATGAGCTTGGTATGTTGAAGATTAATTCTATTTAAGATGCTTATCAATATGCTCTGAAGGTAGAAGATAAGTTGAAGAGGAAACAACCTAGTAACTCCCGAGGGAAAGAAAGGGTTGATCACTCGGTAAAGGATAAGCCAACTGATGCAGAAGATGAAAATAAACCTATGGAACCGAAGAAGAAGATAGGTAGAGTTATTTTTAAAAGGTACTTGCTATAACTGTGGAGAGGAAGGACACCGTTCTTTTGAGTGTACACAGAAGAAGGTTGACCGATGGACTGCTGTGATGAATGAGAACATTCAGAATGAACTTGAATCAGAGAACTTGTTGCTTCAGCAAATATTGCTTGGTACAAAGGATGAACCTTGTCAGAGGAGTAACTTGTTTAGGACCCGATGCAAGACTGAAGGTAAACTCTGTGATGTTATTTTTGATAGTGGTAGTACTGATAACCTTGTTGCTGAGGACCTGGTTCATAAACTTGGTTTGAATAGAATGAAGCATCCTTGTCCTTATAGGATTGGCTGGTTACAAGATGTTCATGCTTTGGAAGTTAGAGAACAATGCTTCATTGATGTTCAGATTGGCCAGTACAAGAATCTTGTGTTATGTGACATTGTGAAGATGAATAGTTGTGATATATTGCTCACTAGACATTGGCAATATGATTGCAGAGCTATTTATGACTGTGTCCAAAATGTGTTTACTATTGAGAAGGATGACATGAAGTTTTCACTAATGCCTTTGATGGATACAATGCTCGGTAGGAGAAGCCTGAGTATTGGTAGCTAGGTGGAGATTGTGGATCCAGAGAAAATGAATGATCAGTATGGAGAACCAACCTGTGCATTGTCAAGAAAAGACTTGAAGAGACAGAGGAAACTGAAGTGGAAGAATTTGCAAGCAGAAAAGGTGGATGACTTGTAGTGAAGAACCAGTTCAGGATTTATGTATTGAATCCTGAAAGATGTTCTTCTCACATATGAACATCTTTTGGAACCTAGGGTTTCTGATACAGGGGCATCCAAGGTTAAGGCAGGGGCATTCTTTGTCCTCGGTGAAACTGCATGGCATGTTTGTATTTTGGCCGGTGTTACTTAGTTGCAGCTTTGACTAATGGTCTCGGTCATTGAAGGAAGCTCGGTCACTAAAGGAACTTGGCAGTCTCTGGCGCTCAGTGAATTTGTTATTGAATCATGCTTGTGGTGCTTGGTCAACACTAGTACTCGGTGATGCCTGGCTTGCTCGGTTAATTTATTGTCGCTCGGTAGTTCTGGCTTACCGACTAGAGTTCTATGTGATTTGTTGAGCCAACTTGGTGAATTTATTATTGGTAGCCATTGTTATGGGTTGACATGCTGAATTAAATGTTTGTATACATTTGTAAGCTAACTTGTATGGCATTTAATTATTTATTTTGGAGAGTTAAGGGTTTCATCTTGCCAACTTGTGGCTGATGATTAGTATTTAAGGAGTGCTTGGGTAGATGTTTAGAGAAGAGAACAACTTAGTAGACCTAGGATATTGTGAAGCTTGAGAGATAAAGTTGGCAAAGTTGTGGAAAAGTTCTTGATGAGCTTGCAGATCAGATTGTAATATGATAATTGTTTGTAGTAGAGCTAGGGGTTTGCATACTTAGAGACAAGGAGATTGCTTGGAGGCTTGCGAGCTCAAGTTTAGATCTGCCTTAGGGTTTCCATCAACTTCTAATTGTCTTCAGAGTTGAACTAGCTAAGTTTATATTAGATTTGGTTGTGGATCTTGCAGAATTATTTTTTGATTGTAATTGGCCCTAACCCAGAAGGCCTTATAGTCGGGCATGTTAATGAAAATTAGTGTTAAACAATTACTTTGTGTTGCATTGTTGAGTATTCCGCTGTGTAATTATGTTGGATGCAAGGTTTGGACTGTCCTTCATTGGATCCACCATCCTTAACTGCATCAGGGTGTATGCACCCTAAAATGGTCACCTAGACTTTGGGCCCCCATTCTTCAATTTATCAATTTCTTGAATCAATGCTTGCAATATTTTCAATCAAATCAATTTCCTTGATCAAATCCTAATTCTATCATTTATTCAATTATATTATATGGATTAACCATTTTATCCTAAGTCTTTATTTGGAATTCCCTCCCCTTTTATTAAATAAAAAAGTCCCCACTTACCTCTTATCCTAAGTTGCACAAATAAAGAATTATTCTTATAAAAAGAAGAAAAGGCCTTTTTGTCTCACATGGGGCACAAAAGTCAATACTTCTTTCTCATTGGAGGAGATTTGTGCACAAGGATTGCTCCCACTTTCAAACTCCACCCTTGATCAAATCTTTTGCCTCTTAATCTCCATGGTCCATTTATATTTAAAAGGAGAGCTCTTTTCTCATTCAAAGGATCCCACTCTTGATGCTAATGTTGTGCTGCAGGTTTTCTTGGTGACTTTGGAGCTTTGGAGAGCTTGTTGCATTCTAGTCTTCATTCTTGCATTATAGCTTAGTTTCTATGGCATTTTAGTTTAGTTTTCTTTCATGTTTTAGCTTAATCCACATAGTTTAATTAGCAAAGGCTTGTAATACTCTCATTTTCATAGCTTAGTTTCATTCTTGCATCTTCATTCTAGCATAGCTTACATTGCATTTCCATTTTGATTCTTGAGGATATTGGCATTCTTGCCCTTGTCTCTTTGAATCTCCCATTGCATGGTTTACTAGCAAGGTTATATGCTTAATAGCTCTAGTTGAGAGCCCTCTAAACACCCTTGCACTCCATGCCTAGGGAGCTCTAGGTCGCTTTCTCAAGGTTTCCAATCTATGGATGTCCTTGGAAGTAATGACTTAGAGAAGTGCACATTTTGAGTGTACATTTTTGGTGCCCACCGTGGGGAAGAACATTTCTGTTTTGCCTTTATTCCCTTGCATTTCTGCCAATTTTTCATCACTGTTAGCTTGTTGTTTCAGCTATTTTTTTTTTGTTTTCTCTGATAGAGTATCATATGAAAGTCTTCCAGTATCATACAATAGTTCTTTACATACTCGTGTGATACTTTTCCAGTAAAAGTATCACGTGACCATACAAGACTCTATTGCACAGCCATACAATACTCTGTCACCTAGATACAGTGCGAACTGTCGTACAGAACAAAAGTATCACACTTATATACTGTGAAGTATCATGTGGAACTTATTCTAATAGAACTGTCACCTAGGTCTGGCAGTGACTAATTTTGATGCTTTCTTTGCAAGATTTGGATTTGTTTGCTTGCTGGTTTTAACTTGCTGTGTTAGGACAGAGATTCATTTTCAGATTATACCTAGTTTTATCGTGCTAACCTTTGTGGGCCTAACAAGTTGTGTTTGTAGGTGTGCCCTAGTTGCTTGCATTATTTTCTAAAAGAATGCATGTCAAAGCTTCAAATGCACAAGGGCTACTAACCTTTCTTGCAGGGCTACCCAAAGCATAAAAACAATCAAGTGCTTGTTCTTGGCTTTCATTTTTAAGTGTGGCATATACTAGTTCTTCATTTTTCTTAGGTGCTTAATATCTTGTTATTATAGTCTTTTGGTGGTAGGAGAGTATGCTCTTCACCCTTGTGGTGAACCAAAAATCTTGACCCATCTTTAGATTTCAAAAGAAAGAGGTCTAATTGAACATTGCTTGGTGTGTTTGGGAAATATTTTTGAGATAGGAGAGTATGCTCTTCACCCTTGTGGTGAACCAGAAATCTTGACCCTCAAAGGTTAATCCACTTCTTGTTTAGTTTAGAATCCTTTAGCGGGCCTAGTATTGAGCAATCAAGAGGAATGACCCAAGTGGGGACAAGATAATACCCAGCTATTCCAACCCACTATAAACTCAAGGCTATCAAGGACACAAAACCTTGGTAGATGTAGTACTTGTCTTCGCTTGGTGTGAGTACTTGTGGGATTGTGACCATGAGGAAAATGCTAAGCAAGAATGCTTAAGGTACTCTTATGGCCGCGAGGTCCATTACTTGCCACAAGGTAAGGAGTCCCTTTGGAGAGCAAGAGGGGTATTGCGAACGGAAGCCCTTATTATGAACCTTAGATAGAAGCTACCTGATTTTGCCGCTCAACATCTTGGTGCAAGGATCGATCCTAGTGGACTAACCTGGATCACCCCAAGATTTTACTCACCATCTATGTTCCTTTGGTTGTGTCATTGGCACTTCCACGACAAAGCCAATATCTATTCTGGGAAACCACTTTGTGTGCGGCAATGGGACATCAAGTGTGGGCCAAGTTTTTGAGTATTGAGCCTTTGTCTTTCTAGGCTAGCAAGTGCTTGAATTGTCTTTGTTGTGATCTACCCGTGTAAATGTTCTCGAACATCAAACATCACGGTAGTGTTCATAGGATTTTTCGCTTTGATATCCCAAGTACATGTCTTGACAAGGTTGCCTTTGCCCTTGTTCAAGTGTTTTATGACACGTTTGATCACTTACTATTTGCAAACCTATCTATTTTCTACTATTACTGTGTTTGAAATCGAGAAATTGAGCTTATCAATTTGTAACTTTAGCCAAATTGCCTTCAAAACTAAGATTTACACACTCATTGGTCAAATATCATATGATACTGCACAACTATCGCACCACCTTCCTAGATATTATCACATCAACTACCTGGAAACCATCGCATGACCTTTGTATGAGATATCATCTGGACAAATTGTATCATCCCGATACCCTACGAACTATTGCATAGAGTCATCTTGTTGTCTTACTGATTTGTGTCTTTTCCAATTTTTCCTTGGTTAATCCAGATTATAGTAGGTCACTTACCTTACAGTTGGAAGCCTGTTTTCACCTTGGGTTCCTATGTTTTGACCTCTTGGATTAGTATTCTTTGATTTCACAAGTGACCTTGCTTGGAATCGGTTAGTTAGAAGTCATCCTTGTTGAGAAAGTAAACCTTTAGATTCTTTGGTAACACGCTTGGAGAGTCTTAGTAGTCTCTTGTCCAATTCACTTCCATCCAAAATCAATTTCAATCAAATATAATTTAGGTAAATCATCCTCCTGATCCATATGTGTTAGGATACTTATCTGTTGATTGGGCACCTCTGTGGCAGTGTTGGTTTATACCTTTTGCAAATTTTCTATCTTACCATCTCTATTTTGGACAATTGAATGCTTTTACTATCCTAGTTTGGTATCGACGTTTCTTAGGGTCATCTTATCACCTAGGATCTTTTCTTTCATGTTGGTTACAACTAGATATCAAGTAAATAAAGGAAAACAACTTCAAGTAGTCTTTGACCAATTACCCTTAGTCCAAACTTGTAAAAAATGTAAGAGAAAAGAGCCCATCTTTGATAAATCCCCTAGGAGTACCTCAAAAGCTTGGTTTGATCCCAAGAATAATCCTAGTGAGTTGAACACATCCTTAGCACCTTCTCAATTAGATATCGATATGAGTTACACCATGACTCGAAAGGAGAGGGAAGCAATGGATCAAAATCTTAACGACATATTTCAGAGACATAGAGACAACATTCTATTTGGTGGTTCCTCTCATGACAATCAACCAAACTCACCCCCTATCAATACTAGATATTTGGATGCACATCAAAGGGCTGAAAGGTATCAGAGATGAGCTCACCAAGAAGAATGGTCAGAACACGAAGACCCAGATAATGAACCTTGTGATGCTCATGTGAATGCAGTGTATACCAATGACTTGTTCAAAAATTTGAGACCAAGTTCACCACTCCAAAAAACTTCAAGGTATACAAGTGAAAGGCTCAAAATAATTGAGCGTGAAAAGAAAGCCTTTTTAGATGAGAGGTTTACACTCCTAGAAGCAAAGAGACAAGCCTTGTTAGAATTGGAAAGGAAAGCATCTCAAGAAGAACAAGATAGACTTTTGGCCCAACAACTTAATGCCCAATTCAATAATAGGGGTGTCAATAGTGGAAACAACTCCCCACCATCTACTCCTTTGGGGACCCCATGAAGCAGAAGGCATTCAAGAACTCCTTCAAGATCTCATAGTCCTAGAGGAAGAAGGACTTCACAACATGCTCATTATAGGAGACAAACACCTCCTAGGAACTGAAGATAACCCTCACAACATGCTCATCATGGTTCCCAACATGGAGGTAGTAGCTCAAGTTTTGATGCTCAAGACTTCATGAAGATGCAACAAGAACCACTCTTCCAATAGTATGTGGAGAGATATCTAGAGCAGAAAAAAGACAAGTTCCTAGAGAGCTTAATCAACAAGGGCACTAGAGTCCCCTATAACTTTGATGTGAATAGAAAGATTAAGAAGCAAAATCCATATCAAGAAGAAGAGATCAGACAAATGAAGAGTATGATGGAAAAGCTATTGGAACATAAGAGTTCATTCTCACTTGACTCAATTTGTCCTAATCCTTTTGACAAGAGTGTGAGCATGAAAGATTTTCCTAGGAAGGTGGAAATTCCCCAATATGACAAGTATGAAGGTAATGGGGATCCACATGATCATGTGCACCAATTCTACATTATGAGCTTTGAGTTTCATCAAGATGACTCCTATCTCATGAGGTTGTTCCCAAGGAGTCTCAAAAGTCAAGCAATGGAATGGTTCACTAATACAACTCCCCCCGTCAAGACTTTCAAAGAACTTGTTCATAGATTCATCCAACACTTTGCTTACAATCTTTCAAGATCTGTCACCATGTTGGACCTATGTAACTTAAAACAAAATCAAGGGGAGTCCTTTGTTGTTTTCTTGCAAAGGTGGAGATGTCAATGTTCTTGCTACTCTATGACCATTCTTGAAAAAGAGAAGATTGACATCCTTATTAGCAACTTGGTTCCTGAGATGTGGTATGAAGTGAGGAAAATGGTCTTTGAATCCTTTGACACCATGGTCGAAACCACATGCAGAATTGAGGATGTTTTGAAAGAACAAGGAATTTTGACCAACAACAAAAACAACAACAATGGTCAAAATAACAACAATGCTAATAAGGATAAAGGGAAAAAGTTGCATTGGAATAAGAACAAACAAGTGGTTAATGATGGAGTTATGGACTCTTCTCAACCTAAGGATCAAGGTGTTCTTCACTTATCTAGTGTTGTTCAAGCAATGAAGCTCAACACATCCAACCAACAAGAACATAAGCCAAGGTACCAAGATAGGCCTAAGAAGGAGAGGCGTCAATTTTCAAAGCTTGGTGATTCATATGAGGATGTCTTCAAAATGCTCATTGCCAACAATCTTGCACATCCTCAAGATCCCACAAAGCATCATATTCCTGATGTTAAACCACATTGGTGGGATGAGAAAGCTTTCTGCAAATTTCACAATGGTATTGGGCATGATATCGAACACTGTTGGAAACTTAAGCATATCATCCAAGATCTCATTGAGAATGGAAAACTTAAGTTGGATGGTTTGAACACTAATGTTGACCATAAGGCTTCCAAAGAGCCTTTGCCTAAATATGAGAAGGGGGAAACCTCTAAACCAAAGAATGGCAAGGCCGAGATCAACTACACTTACACAACTGCGGAAAATGTGGTCAACATGCTTGAAGTTGTGGAGGAAAATGTCAATATAATGAGGAGAAATGATCCCTATGGTTATGATGTGAACTCTCCTCCTATCTTTGATGAAGAACATGTGGTGGTGCTAAGGGGTCCTCACTCTAGGATACTATCCCAAGCTCTTAATGTTGTCATGAGAAGTCAAGGTCCTATGGTCATTGGAGGACCTAGTTCAAATCAAACCAATAAACCAAAGCAAGTGGCATCTAATAATGTCACCATAAAGTCAACAATTGATCCCAAAATGAGTTATAATATTGTTGATCAGTTGCGGAGAACCCCAGCTTAGATTTTGATCTTTGAGCTCTTAGAGTTGTTCCCAAGACATAAGCAAGTCCTTGAGGATGCCTTGTGCACAAAAAATGTCCCTAACAATTTAGATGTTGATCAATTCCAAAACATGGTCAATCACATTGCTAGTCCTCATTACCTTACTTTTTCAGAGGACGATGATAAAGCTTTGAGCCACCTGCATAATCTCACCCTTCATATTGAAGTCATGATCCATAAAACCCATGTCAAGCGTGTATTGATAGATGGGGGTGCTGGGCTCAATATTTGTTCCTTAAGTCTTTTAAAGACATTGGGTTATTCAGAAGAAGTCATAGATGCTAGAAAGAAGATCACAATAAAAGCCTAT
The DNA here is from genome assembly GCA_027943335.1 of Chamaecyparis obtusa. NCBI lineage: Eukaryota > Viridiplantae > Streptophyta > Pinopsida > Cupressales > Cupressaceae > Chamaecyparis > Chamaecyparis obtusa. The sequence continues at coordinate 304,511 of BSBK01003886.1, forward strand.
GATGAGGTAGAAAGAAGTTCCAAAGGGTTGGCTGTCCTTCTCATTAGGATTGGCCCTATTGAGAAGGATATCTTGTTTCAAATTGTTGATGTTGGTCCTCTGGCATACAACATCTTGGTAGACCATGGATCCATGATATGCAAGCAATGCCATCTACCTACCACTAGTGTGTTAAGTTCCCCTACAATGGAGTAGAAATTTGTATACCTGGGGATGGCACATTATCTGTCAACTCCATTTCAGTAGGGACTCATGTTCCCCTCAACAGAGAAGTAGAAGATTTCAATGCGGCTCTAGCGTAGTACAAGGATAAATTCAAACCAATGGACCTTGGTATGGGGGGGTATCAACTTGACTCCTTTACAAAGATACCAGTTTCACCTAAGTCTTATGGAAAGCCTTCACAAGAAATGAGACCTTCCTCTTCAACCATGACTTTATTTGGCACATTTGTAGAGTCCTCAGTACCTATCCAAGATGAGAAAGAGGAGGTGGCTGTTAAAGACTGGATTTATAAAGAAGATAAATACATGCATAATGAGAACTTCTCTCCCTCTCCTAAGGCTTATGGAAGAGGGTATACTTTTGTCAAAAATATGGGCTATCCAGGACATGGCCCTCTTAATCACAGATTAGATGCTAGAGCTGAACCTCTTGATCATGATCTTTTTGGACGTAAGTCTAAGAAGACGGTTGGCCTAGGATTTGAGAATCATAACAAGAACACTCCTCCTATCCTTGATGCGATGGATAGAGAAGATGAACCAACATATGTGCCCAATTTGACAAACCAACAAGATATGTGTGAAGATTGGGTCCCTTCCACCAATCTCCTTTGGGGAGATTCAGATAATCCAGTTGCTCATACGATAGTTGCAAATATAGAACGAGATGAGTCAGAAATAGAAGATCCTATCAGAGAATGTCAATGAAAGAATATTGTTCATTTGATGGAGAGAGATGTTACCCTTGATGACATTAGAGCTTCCACATCAAGACATCCCAAACATGCATGGTGTAAACATCCTAGTCAGGATTCAGATACAAATTCACACAAGTATGAATGGGAGTCTCTATCTGATTCTTCCATAGTCAACATGGATGTTGATGTCATCCATACTTATAGTTCTCATCCTGAGGTAGCTGATGAGTCACATGTAGGATTAGAGGATTTGAATCCACATGTCACTTTAGTGAACGATTCTTCACTTGGTAGGATGAATCCTGATTGGGGTAGCTTAGAAGGATACTCAATAGACTCTGACTCTTCAGTCACCAGAGATAATGTCATTCATATCCACAACCTTGAACCAGTCATTGACTTACCCCTTGCTCATCCTCACCTCATTGATTGGTCCCAATATTATCAAGAACCTGAGCTCTTGACATTCCAAAATGACTATGAGATAACCTGTTACTTGAATGCAATTGAACCTGTAGTCTCTTCCACCAGTGAACCAGCTACCAGCATGATATAGCTAGATATCAAGTACCTTAGTCACAAAATAAAAAGAAAAGAAAAAAAGAATAAGAGTTCTAATGGTGAAAACCACTGTGTAGCGGTGTCAGAACCTAAAATAGTAAAAATAAATGACATATCCAAGGGTGAAAACCTCTTTGAGGTGCCTAAGGATGAGGTACTTGATCGTCTCCCTAGTTACTTTCAAGATAGATCTTCAGTGCTTGTTGAGCCAACACAAGCAGTCAACTTGGGTATAGATGAGGCTCCGTAGATACTTCACTTGGCTCAGTCCTTGTCAATACAAGAAAGAGAAGCATACACCAAGTTCTTATAGAGAAAGAAGATTAATTTTGCATGGACTTACTCAGATATGCTAGGGTTGGACACTAATCTTATTATGCATCACTTGTCCATCACTCTAGGTGTAAAACTAGTCAAACAAAAATTGAGAAAAATGCATCCTCACATAGCTCTTCTAGTCAAAGAAAAATTAGAAAAAGTCCTTGGTGTGGGATTCATAAGAGCTATCGACTATGCTGAATGGATATCAAATATTGTACCAGTTTCCAAACATGACAAATCCATTCAAATCTACATAGACTTTAGAGATCTCAATAGAGCATGCCCAAAGGATGATTTTCCACTCCCAAATATAGACATGATAGTGGACATGACCGCGGGATATGAGATCTATTCCTTGATGGATTTTTTTTTTTGGATATAATTAGATCAAGATAGCTCCTAAAGACCAATAAAAGACTACATTCACTTGTGCATGGGGTACCTATTGTTGGAACATTATGCCTTTTGGATTAAAAAATGCAGGAGCCACCTATCAACAAGCTATGACAACTATTTTTCATGACATGATGCATAAAAACATGGAAGATTATGTGGATGACACCTTGACCAAATCTAAGAAAAGAGACACACACTTAGGTGATTTAGAAGTCATTCTAGATCACATGGAATAGTTTCAATTAAGGTTAAATCCTAAAAAGTGTGCATTTGGTGTCACCTCTGGAAAACTTCTAGGATTCATCATTTCAGCAAAAGGAATAGAGGTAGACCCTGAAAAAGTCCAAGCAATCATGGATATGCCACCTCCTAAAAACATTAGTCAAATGAGGAGTCTTCAAGGACATCTTCAATCCATAAGGAGGTTCATTTCACAATTGGCAGATAGAGCTCAACCTTTCAATAAGAACTTACATAAGGGAGTTAAATGTGTCTAGAATGAGGATTGTCAAAAGAGCATGGACCAAATCAAGAAATACTTGGTAAATCCTCCTATTTTAATGCCTCCTATCCTAGGGAAGCCACTTATTCTGTATGTTTCAGCAACAAAATCTTCCTTGGGGGCATTATTAGCTCAACTTGATGAACATGGGAAAGAAAGAGCCATATATTACATCATTCGTATGCTTGTTTCATATGAGGTTAATTACACCAGTATTGAGAAAGCTTGCCTCACAGTGGTGTTTTCTTCTCAAAAGTTGCAACATTACATGCTTGCGCACACAATACACCTCATAGAAAAGATTGATCCACTCAAGTATTTACTTGGTAAGGCTGCTCTCAAAGGTAGACTTGCTAAGTGGATGATGATCCTGTCAGAGTTTGACATAGAATACATTGAGCGTAAAGCTATAAAAGGGAAAGCCATACCAGATTAATTGGTTGATTTCCCAATTCAAGTTAGTACACCTATTCAAGTTGACTTTCCATATGAGCACCTCATGTACATGACTAAGAGAACATGCAAGATGTTATTTGATGGATCTTTTATGCAAAATGGTTCAGGAGCTGGTGTATTGTTTGTTTCTCCTCATGGGAATACAATTCCTAAATCTTACAAATTATTGTTCCCATGTACAAACAACATTATTGAGTATGAAGCTTTGACAAATGGACTTAAGATGGCCATAGAATGGAGAATCATAGAGTTGCACATCTATGGGGATTCACAACTGATAATCAACCAAGTTAATGAAGAATATCAAACAAAAGATGAGAAACTGGTACCTTACAAGAAAATGGTTGATTCCTTGAGATGATACTTCACATTTGTCACATTTCAGCAAATCCCTAGAGTAGAAAACAAAGCAGCTGATGTTATGGCTACACTTGCTTCACTCCTTTAGTTAGAGAAACATGAATCCAGATTTGAATTCCTAGTGGAAGAGCTACATTACCCTATCTATGACTCCTAAGAAAGCCATATCATTTATACCCTTGTTGGTCATGAGTCATACTATTACGATGCCATTTACTCATACCTTCATGATGGCATTATTCCTTAAACCTTTAATCGATCTAAATGAAGAAACCTTACCTGAAATGCCTCTCGCCATACCCTTATCTCTAGTGATTTGTATATGAGGGGTCTAGATGGGACACTTCTTAGATGCTTAGAAAAGGAAGAATCTGATCAAGTGTTAGTTGACATTCATGAGGGCATCTATGGGGGACATTCCAATGGTCTTGCCATGGCCCAAAGGTTTCTTAGGGTGGGGTGATATTGGCCTACAATGTAGATGGATACAGTAGCTTTTGCAAAGTCATGTGAAAAGTGTCAAAAACATGGTAACCTGATACATGCTCCAGGCCAAGAGCTCATTCCTTCTATATCTCATTGGTCATTTCAGTGTTGGGCCTTTGATCTTGTTGGGAAGATTCATCCCAACTCATCAGGTGGACATAAATTTATCATCACTGCTACTGATTACTTCACTAAATGGGTAGAAGTTGTCCCACTTTATGTTGCCTTGGGAAAGACAATCTCTCTATTCATTCTGAACCATATCATCTATCGATATGGAGTGCCTTCTGAGATTATCACTGACAATGGAGGTTAGTTAAAAAATAAGGACCTTAAACAACTCTACAAGAAGTTCAAGATTAAACAACATTGGTCCTCCATTTACTTCCCGCAAGGAAATGGTCAAGCAGAGGCATCAAACAAAACCATTCTTAAAATTCTACATAGAACAGTTCATAAGAATGGTAGAGATTGGCATTTACAGATAAATCTAGCTTTATGGGCTTATAGAATGAGTATTTGTACTCCTACTGGGGCTACTCCTTTTGCCCTTACTTATGGTGTTGAAGTAGTATTACCTTTAGAGGTTGAGATTCCTTCACTTAGAGTTTCCCTCAAAGGTCTAGTTACAGATGAAGACTACCACGCCATGAGACTCCAAGAGTTAGAACTTCTAGATGAGAAACATCAAGCATCATTTGACCATATGAGGGTTTATCAAAAGCGCATGTCCAAAGCCTTCAACAAAAAGGTTCACCCTAGAGAATTCCAAGTGGGAGATCTTGTCCTACGTGAAAATCCTAAGAATCAATAGCATAGAGATCAAAAGGGTAAATTTGAACCTAATTGGCTTGGACCTTACATCATTACTACAACTTTTGGGACAAGTGCTTATTTATTATCTACTGAAGAGGGAGAGCAGCTCCCTGATCCTATCAATGTCTTGAACTTGAAGAAGTTCTATCCATGATGCCTATTCTGTTTGGGGGCATCCTTTGTACATATTTATTAATCCTAAAAATTTTTTAAAAAAAAATTCATATATGATGTTGAAAAATCCTAAAAAGCATATAAAGTCCTGAAAAAATAAATTAAAAAAAAAATTGCAAAAAAAATTCAAAAAAATTCAAAATAGAAAAAAGTGCCTTGGTGAAAACCTGGAAACAGGCACCTTGGTAGCAAAAAAATAAAAAAAATCTGTCAAGTGGTGAAAACTTGGAAATAGGTGCTACTTGAGGCCTTGGCAACCTTGTTTCTGAGTACACACTCTTGACACTTAGCCTTTCTCCATCATGCCTTGTCCTTGTTGCCTTGGTTTGGAATTGGTCTTTGTCTTTGTCTAGGGGGCATAATTGTGTTAGCTTTGGTCTTTTGGATGCATTGGTCTTTAGGACACCTTGCAAATGATGTTTTTCAACATCACCCCAACTATGTTTTTCAACACTTCCCTAGCATCAAGTGTTTCTCAACACTTATCAGATATCCTACCCGCAGTCTTGAATGATACAATATTTTCTAGCTGGCAGATGCGATACTCAAAGTTTGACTCTATGACCTACACACACGCACTTAAACACTTGACTCACTGAGACTTGCTTGACTTTATTTTTTTGTGTGTTGTCTATGATGATTTCTTTGTTGAGTGTTCTCTCCCTAATAGTTTTCAATGATGCCTAGCTAGAAGACTGGGGGCACGAGGACATGTTTTATTTATTTTCTACTTGCGGTTATATTTTGTTGGTCTTAACTGTCATAAGCATTTATGCTTGTTCCACTTGACACGAGGATCTACAATGTATTATCCTTGACTATTTTCTGCAAGTGCCTGCTTATAGTCATCTTGACTTTCTTGTGTCTCGATGCGAGCATAATCTTGCTATACTAAACTTAGGGACCCTCACTGCACTAGCCATCTTAACCTACATGTCTTTGATGCTTAGGTGGGATTCCCACATATCTATCTAATACAGATCATATTCATATACCCATAGTTATACTAGTGCATATTATATGATCTTGCGATGCTACCAATAAAGCTCGATGATGATTATTAGAGTCTAATGGCTTTGTAACCTTGCAAGTAAACCACTTTTCATAGTAGCTTGCACTCTTAAGATCATGTTAGTTTATTTTTGCATCTTGCATATGGAGAGAGCTCTCCTTTCATCTTTCACGGACTTGTCGGTCAACTGCGCTCACCTTTCACTTTTTCTCAATCATGTCTTTCACTCCTTGTCTTTCACATCACATCCTTTTCCTGTCATCACAAGGGGTTAATCTTATCATCATATCTATATAAAAAAAAAGATCATTTTCAGAAATATGAGTCTATATCATAACATGAGAACTAAACATACATCTATGAGAGAGACTATACATGAGCATGTATGAGCATAAATCATACATTTGAGCAATATAACAAGACAATAATACTGAAACATCCATCACAAGTGAGACAAGTACACAAGATAAATCATAAATCCAGTCATCTCATATATATATATATATATATATATATATATATATATATATATATATCATGATACAATTACAATGTGAGATCCCAAAATCTAGATCAAGTCTCAAGATATGTCTATACATCAAAGCCCTAGACCTAGGACTGACTCTCCCCATCATGTGGTAGTGGAGGCGGTGGTCCCATCCTATCACCTGCCATGTCTAATCTCCCTGACCTCTTAGAGTAGAGTGGCACCCTCTATCCCGCGGGTATGGATACTATGTACAAACCATGGTAATATGTCACCTGTGTTGCCTCCCTCCGGATCTCCACGGCATCATCTCATGCCGCTCTCTCTCACTGCTCTATCTTGGCTTGTGCATCTAGTAGCTACTGATCATGAATGGCTATGGTGGTCCTCAGCTATTGTACCTCAGCCTCTAAGGCCTAAAACCTGGCATGAAGATCCTCTCCTCCCCTATCCATAGGCTACTCCTGTCCTACATCCACCCATCAGTGAGTTGGTCTCACCTCCTCCTCCTCCTCCTCATCATCTGATACCTATCTCCATGACCATCTCTGACGACCAGATCTAGACCCCTGCCCTATTGTTGCTCCCCCCTCCTCCGTCTCCCCCATCATCATCATCCCCACCTGTTGCTTGTGGCTGTGCATTTGGAACTATAAACCTAGGAAATGGCCGTCTCTGATGCTCTACTCTATATGCAGCATCTGCACCTACATCTTCTGTATCAGGTAGGTAATCCCATGGCTCTCTTTGTAACCCATCTATCTCCTATGTAACCTACTGGTAGTCCAGCATCGACATCCATCCTTGTCCCTCCTCCTCCCTAACCCTGGCATATGTGGTGGTCTCCACTGGCACCCTTTGCTAATGGTCAAACTGCCTCCATACTTGAGTGATCACAAAATGCTCAACAATCTCTACATGTCGACCTAGTAGTGGTCAGCTACATAACATATATCCAAGCTCATGATCCCTGTCACTCCACTGCTCACATTGCCTGTATGGCCTCCACTCGAAGGCTATCAACTCATCCAATAGCCTCCTATAATAAGTAAGATCACCACTATGAGGTTGGATGATGAATCCTGTATACCTGTATATATAGGGGCATCTCCGCTCCCAAGGCTGTACTCGTGGTCGCACAATGACTATGTGCTCCCACGCTCATAACTGTGCCAGGATGGCTCCACATGCCCAAGATCTATCGTCCCTATCTACAATCTCATGTAGCTCATGATACATGTCTGCTAGGATGGCTGGGCCCCATGCCATCCATCTCTGGTGTGCCACTAAGTCTGCCACCAATCTCCCCCAACCTAGTGGGAACCCTCTTTGGCTGCGATCAGTGATCAAAGCCTGTGCTACTATTGAGCACATGATGCATGCCACTGGGTAATGCCGACCATACTCCTCTATCAGCCGATCCCAGCTGAGATGTCTGTCAATAATGGTCACGTCCTGGAAAAGGTCCTAAATGGCCCTTCTCCCATTTGTGGGAGTTTGATCATAATATACCTGTGCCAACAAAAAATCATGTTAGTTTTCATCATATGGAAACATTACATTAATGAACATCTATAAACAGGATTCTACTCACTGCATCTCCATGGCTGGGTACACGTAGGATCTGGTAGACATCCTCTAGTGTGATCGATGCCTCTCCAGTCAGTAGATGGAAGGTGTTATGCTCATTGTGCCACCTCTTTGCCAATGCTGTTAGCAACCTGTGGTTTGCCCGTATATGGGGCATGTCCAACAGGTACCCAAACCCCATCCTAATCAGGTCATCTCTACTCAGATCATCTAGATCCCGGATGCAGCATAACCTGACTACCCTCAGTGCTTTGATGGTGAGCACCACAAAAGCCTCCTGCAAGCCATAAACCGCAAACTAGATGTCAGAACATATCATGATGGATGACTAAAAATAGTACAAGTAATATCAAATGCAAAAATTATTTGTACCCATATTTTATTGCTCAAATTAAAACTACGTGATACTTCTTATTATACTCTTGTGACACTTTTTGTTGATATTATATCGTGCAATATTTTGTTACATAGTGGTGTGATACTTTTCCTTGATATGATAGTTCACACCATATCGCACAACCTTTCATCCAGCATCGCGTGATGCTTTCTTGAACGGATGTGTGATACTTTCTTGGCTTACGAACTAATGCATGATACAATGTATAATAGGCATGTGATACTTTCAAAGGATCATACGAAGTTTCACCAAAGAATAATTTGAAAACTTTAAAAACATGTTTTAAATGCAATAAATGACTCAAATGACTAGTTTTTTTGAAAACTTACCGGGGCACCATACTAAGGAGGCCGGTTGTGCAATCGACCATGCTTGAATCGATGTGTGTGGACGGGAATCACTGCTTGTTGAGTGATAGCTTCTCTCAGATCTCTCAAAGTTCTTGAAATCACAATAAGACAAATGAATTTGAAAATGACCTTTTTACCCCTTATATAGCATTTTGAGTTTTTGACCTAATTTTTGAAACATCTTGAAATTTTGCAAAAACTATACCCCTGGCTAATGTTGACATCCTAGATCCATTTTTTGGATCGAAATTGAAATCTGAGCTCATCTTGATAGTGAAAATTGCATTTCAAATTTCTCCTTCTTCTGCATAGTTGGCTGACCATTTGAGGCCTGATTCTTCGATCTTCATTGGGGCATCTTCATTTCTTCATTCCCATCTCTCCCAACCTTCTATTCTTTCATTCATCTCCTTCACTTCGTCTCTCTAAGGTTTGATGTCATCTTTATCCTATATCTTTCTCAGTCAAACCTAGTCAAACTGGGGCATGTTTTCACTGCTTGATGGTTATTCTCTCATCTTTCATCTTCGATTATGATTTCTAGTGATTTGATCATGTTGGTCTCACTTCTGCATTCCCTCTATTTGATTTCAATTTTGATTCTGAGGGGGCAATACTTATCAAATTTCAATCCTTGATTCAGTTTTATCAAACCTCGCTTGAGATTCTTATCTCTTATCTTAGACTTGACAATTACCTATTTATAGGGGTGTTGGCCTTGTCTTTTTCAATCAACTTATCTTTGTCCTGATGTTTTCCCATCCGTCGAACACACGTCTGGGTTGTTTTGTGATCCCAAATTGATCTCACATTTCAACTTCATTCTTTGACTACATGTGATCCCAAATCGATCTCACATTAGTCAAAGAGGGGCAAATGTATGCACCCTAAAATGGTTGCCTAGACTTTGGGCCCCCATTCTTCAATTTATCAATTTCTTGAATCAATGCATGCAATATTTTCAATCAAATCAATTTCCTTGATCAAATCCTAATTCTATCATTTATTCGATTATATTCTATGGATTAACCATTTTATCCTAAGTCTTTATTTAATTAAAAGGAATTCCCTCCCCTTTTATTAAATAAAAAAGCCCCCACTTACCTCTTATCCTAAGTTGCACAAATAAAGCATTATTCTTATAAAAAGAAGAAAAGGCCATTTTGTCTCACATGGGGTACAAAAGTCAACACTTCTTTCTCATTGGAGGAGATTTGTGCACAAGGATTGCTCCCAATTTCAAACTCCACCCTTGATCAAATCTTTTGCCTCTTAATCTCCATGGTCCATTTATCTTTAAAAGGAGAGCTCTTTTCTCATTCAAAGGATCCCACTCTTGATGCTAATGTTGTGCTGCAAGTTTTCTTGGTGACTTTGGAGCTTTGGAGAGCTTGTTGCATTCTAGTCTTCATTCTTGCATTATAGCTTAGTTTCTATGGCATTTTAGTTTAGTTTCCTTTCATGTTTTAGCTTAATCCACATAGTTTAATTAGCAAAGGCTTGTAATACTCTCATTTTCATAGCTTAGTTTCATTCTTGCATTTTCATTCTAGCATAGCTTACATTGCATTTCCATTTTGATTCTTGAGGATATTGGCATTCTTGCCCTTGTCTCTTTGAATCTCCCATTGCATGGTTTACTAGCAAGGTTATATGCTTAATAGCTCTAGCTGAGAGCCCTCTAAACATCCTTGCACTCCATGCCTAGGGAGCTCTAGGTCACTTTCTCAAGGTTTCCAATCCATGGATGCCCTTGGAAGTAATGACTTTGAGAAGTGCACATTTTGAGTGTACACAGGGGTCCTAAACTTCCCAAACCTAATTTGTTGTGAAATTCACCTATATTTACACATACAAAACAAGGAAAATATTACGTGGAAAGGGGTTTTCCTCACTCAAACCATGGTTGAGGAATCAACCTTAAAATAGAAATAGAATATGCATGAAAGGAATATTGTAAATGTACATGCCTTCATAAATAGACTTTAAGATCGTAATTGTTGAATAGTTTGAATAGATGAGATGGAGGGTGAATCAATTATCACAAAAAAAATTCCCATACTTAACTAATCTAGAGCAATCTTAAATCAATAAAATAATTAAAACAAATATGAACATAAAACAACATAAACACCATACACCATGAACACCAGAATTTATGTGGAAACCCAAGATAGGAAAACCCACAGAGAAGCTAATTCTCATGAATACAAATATAGGTTAAGGTGAGAATGTTTAAGGTGACACCGGTTAAGGTGATTTTTACAAAAGGGCTCCCTATTGGTAGGCTCACTTTCAATGACCTAACTACCCGATTAAAAAAGAAATTGATACAAAAATAGCCTTGCAGACAAAACATGAACTGATAGAGTTGCATCTACATATGCATGAAGTCAATTCTGATTAAGAACACAACAAAAATGATCTACAATAGATCTAGTTAAGAATATTTTTCCAACCTTCAAAAAATTTCTTCCCACAACCTCTACAACACTAATTACTTCTTCCCATCACTTGATTCTCTATACCTTGTTGCATTACTTCATAATCCTTTTCACCTCTTTGTTTGTTCACATACTTCACCACATATACAGATGATCAGATCCAAAAATATGTTATATATATAGATATATACTCATAGAATAATGTAAATAAGTCGACTGAGTAAAATATGTTAGCTTTGAAGAACAAACTTGAAATACTCAATAAGTCTTATCATGCTACCACTAGACCCAAAAGATAGGTCGCACATAAAGATCTTCATACTACGTTAGCATAAGACCCATAAATAGGTCATACATAAGATAAGAATGTTACATAGCATAATTACTGAAAGATAAAGAACATTAAGTATATGAGATATATTCTAGAGCCGATGGGAATGCCACAACCAAGACCAAGTCTTGAACTCCATAAAATTTAGTACCAACCAGAGGAATGCAATTAACATTTGTTATGGAAGTGATATACCAAAAAATTGTAACATACTATATGAATGTTTGGATAGAAAAGATAAATGGAATAAGCTTTTGAGCACAGTAGAAAACATTTAATCTTCATTATCCTTCACTAAATTTCCTCCACTGATATCTAAAAAGGAATACTACCATATCCAAAACAAGGTTGAAACCCACACTACTCAACATCATGGCATAATGTAAAGGATAGATCAATATTATGCATCATTCAAAGCACAACAATAATCTAGATCACAAGTTTTGACATCAATGACAAAAATTCCAACTCAACAACTTCTCAACAATCTCCCCCTTTGGCATTGATTGCAAAACAACAAAAACATAAAAAAAAAACTCTAAAAATTTCAAACGGCCAAAAATTCCAAAAAATCCCCCTTGCTCAAGGCTCAAGCAATTATTCTTTCATTTTTTATCTCATTTTTCACTACATTTTCTCCCCATTTTTGTCATTAAATGGAAAGGGCCAAATAAAAATATTCAAGAAATCAAGTAAAAATAACACTTTTCACAAGAAATCATGGAACGAGGGAGCAAAGGCAAAGCGGGCAAAAGTCGAGCAGGGGCAATCCCTAGTTTTGATGGGGATGAGGGTGACTCGAAAGAAGTGGACGATGACCTAGGAGGGGTTGTGGGGGAGTTCATGGTGGGGGGCTGCTGGTGTTGTGTCAGGGTCCCTCTTCTCTCTCCTTTTGCGATGTTTGAGGTTAGGGTTTGTGTTCTCTGCGACTATATCTACTGGGGGGGGGCCTTTTCCCCATATTTTTGGAGAGACATAGGCCCTGGTTATCTTAGAAGGTTTTTAGAGGTGAGTGGTTGCAATGGGTCCTCCTTTGGGACGTTGTTGTGCAGGCCTGTTCTTGGGTTCATCATTCTCTCTAGGTTTCTCAGCTCCTTTCATTTGTGTGGGAGAGTGGTGAAGATTCAATTGGTATAGTCTCATGTGGGACTCCTATAGAGGTGGGGTTGCAATCTTGTGCTCTCTGGCATTCTATGGTCTCCTTTCCCCATTACTCCTTTTCTTTTCTTCCTATTGAGATGGAAGCTCATTTTGAGGTGAAGACTCCTTTCCCTCTTAACCCCTCTTTCCTACTTTCTATAGAGGCGGAAGGTCCTTTTGAGGTGGAGGCTTTGCCTACAGAGGTGGCTAGTAGCTGGATGGAAGAGGTGGGTTGGAGTTTTGGTGGTAAGTTTGGCCATGGCTGGAGGGTTCCATTCATGCCAGTGATCTTTGAAGGTTTTATTCTTTTCCTGGCTGGTTGTGATCAGGTGGAATGGGGAGCTTTCCTCATTCCTTTCTCTTTGTTTAAGGTTGGGGGAACCTTTCAAAACCCTTATGGGCTTGTCCTTTGCTGGAGAGTCATGTGTTTGCCAGTGATCCTAGAATGTCTTTTCTTTCTTTTGGCTAATGGTTATTTGGTGGTGCTAGAGATCTTTGATGGTTTCATATTTTGTTTGGAAAGTTGTCATCTGGTGGAGTGGGGAATACCTTTCTTCTACTCCATATCTATGTTAAAGGTTGGTGGAGCCTTTCAAAACCCTATGGGGTGTGGCCTTTGCTAGAGACTCCTATTTTTGCCAGAGAGCCTTGAATGTCCTTTCTTTTTTTTGGTAGATCGTAACTTGGGGGTTTGGGGAGTTTTCTTCATTCCCACTTCATTGTTAATGGTTGGGGGAGCCATTCAAAACCCTAAACACTATGGTATAGCTGAATATTTTCTAGTTCATATTTATAAGTTGTTGTTTCATATTAGGTATGATCATGATAGGGTGGACTGGTCTATCTACCAAATCTATTGGATGTTAAATCCCATTTTGTTAAAGGGAGTCATCATTAAGGTTGGGGGAGCCTTTCAAAACCCTGAAGGATCGGTGCAGCTGAAGCTCTACTTGCAAATCTATGTGAGCTGTTGTTTCATTAAAACTGGTTATGGGATCCATCAAAACCCTTTCATTCAATTTAGCAAACCTGAAAACCCTAGTATGGTGATTCTATAAGGCATTGGTCTTACTCTTTAGTTCATGGCAACTTGAGTTATTCTGAGTATATTTATTTTGGCTGCTGTTATAACTCTAGGTTTTTTCTGCTGGTATTTTTACTGGTAGATTGTGCTGGGGGGTTCTGTAAGGTTTATCTTGTGCCCTAGCTGTCTCACTTTCTTTTGAGCTAATTCTTCCTACTTTTTTTCTCCAGGTTATAGTTCCCACCAAAAACTATTTGTATATGGTTTCAAGGCCCATTCAAAACCTATTTTTACCTTATTCAAAAACACTTTTCACAAGAAAATTTTTCTTGTAACTTTATTTCACAATTGGAAGAATTCTCTTCCAAGCTCCCACTGTAGAAACCATTATGGCACACATATTGTCATATAGAAACAAATGAAGACAACCAGATTGGAATGGGTATGGTAGTTCACATTTTTCTACATCAAAAAGTATCCTAAAAAGATGATCTAATTGGAACTTAACAATCTCTTTGACTAACTAGAAAGTTCTAACCAAATATTATATTCCCTTTATCTCTGAGTAGACAACAACTCAAATTGGAACTCACCAAATCTCATTATCTATTTTCCATTATTGTCTTTGAAGAAATCAAAACACTTTCCAATATCATTCAACTCAAATTCTATAGCTTCAATTTTACTTCCTGAAATTTTCAACAGTAGCAAGTGACCAAAGATAATACCTGTAGATATCAAACATCTCTTTAATGCACTCTCTTATCTCACTAATGTGTTTGGATAAACTTTTTTTTTTGCATTAACATGTTTCCTCTCAATCATAGCTTTGATCTTATGTTCTTCTGAACCTTCCTACATTGTCCTTTCTTCAACAACTTCTACCAGATCATCTAGTAACAAGTCAGAAACAATAAAAACAACAATACCTATTATGAGAAAATAATTAACTAAAGAAATTTCAATTATAGGCCTAATGACCAAGAGCAGGTATACCACATATCACCAACCTTTTTCAAATCACCTTCCTCCAACATAGACTAGTTTTTTTTTTTTTTTCTGAATTGAAAGATTTAGATGTAAACAAAGACACATATCTTCCTTATCTTTCTACTCTTCTAAGATAGTGATGAATTATTTTTCTTTTGAACTAATATTTCTTCTTTTAGGTTCTAGAGGGGAACCACCAATAACAATCTCCAATTCCTTATTATCGAAGGAGGAAGCCTCCTCAACATGATTGATAGGTACAACACCAGACAATACCATACCAAAAAATAGATTCAACTACAAGGATGATAAATATTCTTTGCATGCACTTTATTTATCTTCCATATACTCTAAATACCTAAAAACTTTCTTTTTGATAGGGATGTCAAACTTCCACTTAACATTTTCTCTTGACGGTAAATAATTCATAAGGTAAAACACTAAACACATAATCAAAGACAAAAATTAGAAGGGATAAATTTCAACTAAAGACATTATAAAATTCTCAAATATATTTTCCACTACCAAACCACACAAATCAAACTATTTATTTTCCTTCACCATCTTATGTGCAATATATACTGCAGCAACCAAAGTAAAACCTTCACAATTTCAGAAATAGATTTTATAGGAGATAACATATGCAACATACTTTATAGTAGGATTAACAAGGGTGTTAATCAATAAAGCTCAGGATTCTTTTTCGATGTCAATAAGATCATCCACATCTCTATATTTCACTATCTTCTTCCTAGGGAGGTTACCAACACTACAAAAACTAGTAACTGCTTCAATGACTTCCTTAGAAATCAGATAGGGTTTACCCAAATTAATGTTATCATCCTTAAAATGGATTAACATGAACAAGATAGACTCTTTGTCAACAAACCAAGGGAATTATCCCCATAGATCCATATCCACAGTTCTTACTCTCTATAATTCATCCATATTCAACCCTAGTTTCATTTCCTTCCTCTTCCAATGATCAAATTCATCAAAATCTACTATTTTTAGCTTCTGTAGAATAATGTCTTTGGATTCACTAACAACCAATCTGGATTCCATCACTGTGCTTGATTATCTTCTTCAAACACTTTTCGCACTGCAATACTTGGTCTCCTTCATAAATTATAATAAAGAATTTGAAACTTCCACCTTTATATTCTTAATTACTCATAATGAATTTGTCCCCAAGACAATATATTGATGATGCCAACAAAAAGTATTTCACTTTTCAATAAACTGATCTAGACCAAAACATCCATTACCAACCCGATCAAGCTTAATCATACCAAAGACACAATATACATTACTTCCAAGAGAGGGAATTGTCATATTATGCTTTGCAAACCCCCCCCGAAGCTAAGGCAATAGGATCAATTTCCTGAAGTACTTGCACTAGGATCTAGTGCCATAGGATTCTCCTTGCATATTTCCTTTTTCTCCCATACCATGATTGTCTTCTTCTTATATTCATCTGATTCTATAACTTTCTTTTCATTTTCATTCTTTTCTAAAGTAACATGTTTGCATGTATTAGCATAATATCTAGGTTGACTATATTTGTAACATTTGATACTCTTTTGTCCAGACTTTACTGATTGAACACTAGATCTACACTGATTAGCCTTATGACCATAACCATGACATAAATAACAATTATCATGGAATATATTATTCATTCCATTCATTCTAGCTAGATTAGACAATTGACTTCTATAATGACTTGCTTTGTGACCAAACTTTTCATATAGGTAAAGCATTGATTACTTTGTTCCTTCTTTCTTTTGCACTATAGAAACCTTATGTCCCTAATTTTTGCATAGAAAACAATGACCATTAAATTATAAGTACCTTTGAACATTTGGTTACCTAATCAGAGGTATTTTGTAGGTGCTCCAAATTTTTAGACCTTGTTTGTTACTTTATAGTTCACTCCAACTTCAACTTCCTTGTCTTTACCCTTAATGTTCTAATTTAATCTTTCACTGAAGAAACCTAGTCCTTCCTTATCCTTGTGAATTTTATGTAGGGACAAAATTTCATCCAAAATTATGCCACTCTCACAAAATCTTGTTTCTGATCTCTGCTTCCTCAAATATTGAACCAACATCTCAATTTCCTTTATTTTCTACTTAATGGTGTCTTTGATATTTTCTTCACCCTTCTTCCACTCTTCCATCTTCCATTTGATGTTATCCTTGAGATTTTATTCACTCTTCTTTCATCCATCCAATTATAGCTTTAGATTCACAACATTCTCCTTTGATTCCTTTAATTCATGAATAACCTCTTTGTGCCTTGCTTTGAATTTATGGATTTTCCCCCTTAGCTTGGAGATACAAGTATTTTCCTCCTTGAGATTTTCTTTCAATTCTTCATTTCTAGATTATGTGCATCCCATATCATCTAATATTATCTTTGGTCCTTCATTAAAGTAATAATCTCATGCCATATGTTGAAACTGCTAAGAGCTCCCTTAAACGATTAAGCCCTATTTACAAGGGACCAAGCTATGATACTAGTTGTTGAATAATCTGGATAACTATTAGAGGGGGGGTGAATTAGTTATCATAAAACAATTTTCTCAAATTTAATTAATCCAAAGCAATCTTAAATGAATCAAATAATTAAAACAAGCATGAACATGAAAGCACATAAACACCATAAACCATGAACACTAGAATTTATGTGGAAACCTAAGATGGGAAAAACTACAAAGAAGCTAATTCTTATAAATAAAAATATTGGTTAACGTGATTTTCACAAAAGGGCTCACTACCAAGATGCTTACCGTCAGTTGACTAACTACCCATATGCAAAAGCAATTGATACAAAAATAGTCTTATAGACAAAACATGAACTAATAGAGCTATATCTACATATGAATGAAGTCAGTTCATGTTAAGAGAACAACAACAAATTTCTGCAATAGATCTGGTTAGGGATCTTCTTCCAACCTTCAACAACCTTCTTCACACAACCTCTATAATATTGATTGCATCTTCCCATCACTTACTTCTCTATACCTTGTTAGATTACTTCACAATCCTCTGCACCTCTTTCTCTATTCGCATACTTCACCACGTATAAACACACTTGGATCCAAAAAGATGTTATATATATAAATACATATGTACATAGATATATGTATGTATGTGTGTGTGTGTGTATTATATACACACTTGTAGAATAATACAAATAAGTCGGCCTAGAAAAACATGTCATCTTTGAAGAACAATCATGGAATACTCAATAAGGCTCAGCACACTAGTACCAGACCCAAAAGATAGGTCGCACATAAAGATCTTCATAACATATTATTGTAGGCTATGATTTTGAATCTTTTACCTATCTTGGAAGACTTAAACACTCAAAAATTAGATTAAAACATGTTCATTAGTTCAAAGCATAGACATAAACAAAACCAAGCCACCTCAAGATTGTTGTGAAAACAGATGGTATAAAACACTGTTTGATTTGCTTCAATGAGAGGGAGGTGGGTGTGCTCTCTAAGCACTTGGAGCTTATTCTTAATGCATTCTAAAAGGATTTGATATGATGCATAGATGATTAGAAAAAATTAGCAAAGAACTATGTTCATTCCATTAAGCTATTCTATGATGATTTGAAAAGCATGAAGTCTAACAATATTATAAAAAAGCTAAGATCTAGAATGAATTTAGCATGATAACAATGCATGAGAATACAAGCTAACTGAAGAATTACTCTTGGAAGAGGAGGGTATTTATAGATTTGAGGAAGGGCTTGGGGTAGAGATAAGGATTGACTTTCATGGGTTGAAGGCTCAGAGGTCAAATTTAGGATTTTCTAGAAGAGTGTAGAGGTTCTAGGGTTTTCTAGAGAATATCTAGGATTTTAAGATTTAAATAAATGTTAAATTTATTTAAAGGGGTTGGTTGAGGACTTTATTTATCAAATGATTTTAATAAATAGGAGGGATTATCATGGTCAAGGTTGCTCACACATGTGTGAGCAACACTAGGAAAGTGTGCAAGGGAGACCAAAGGGTAAGAGGAGACATGGGCTTCATTAATGGCTTGTAAGAGTCATTAATGAGGATGTAAGAAGCATTTATGAGGGGTTTTGACCCAAAATTAAAGTTTGAAGGGTTTACGCTAAGAAATGTAGGAATCACTTTTTAATTAGGTTTAGAGTGAGATTAGGAAATTCTAGAAGAGGTTAGGGATTTCTAGAAGATTTCTAAAGTTTTAGGATTTAAATAAATATTTTATTTATTTAAAAGATTTTTGGTCAATTTATCAATTAATAATTAATAAATAGAGGAAATTCATTCAAACTTGATTTAAATGATTTTGGAGAGAGATTATTTAATTAAAGATGTTTAATTAAAATAGGAGGATTTAATGGCATAAAAATTAATTAATTAATTAATTAAATAGTTAATTAATAAATGATGATGTCATCAGGGGTTTTTAGAAAATAAAAATTATTTTATTTTCTAATGAATTTTTAGGCGTCTACATTTTGCCCCTCTTTGATGCGATGCCACAAGTGGCGTGGCGTCAAAGACAAGAAAATAAGATGCCCTAGGCTAGAATTTAGAGGAATAAGGGGTTGTGCCCCCTCGAGAAAATAATGCAAAGAGGAAACTTTGTGGAATTTTCTCGAAAGGAAACAAAAGGAGAAGGAAAAGGAAGAAAGGGGGATACATAATGAAGCTTCCAAGAGAAAAAATGGATGAATGCAAGATGAGATGGAATGCAGGATGCAGTGATATGAAAGATGCAAGATGCAAGATTAATCTATATAATGCAAGATGGGGGATTTTGGGGAGCTCCAAGTGTAAATGTGGAGAGCACAACCTAGTTTGATATAGCAACATTAGAGACTTGCCAAGGATACCAGGATCACAAGGCCTTGTCACTAGCATTGCATAGGACTAATGCTAAAAAGACACGCAGGATTGCCCCAACATACACATGAACCCAAGAGGAAGCATGGTAGAAAAAATGCTGGAGAAACCACAAAAAAACATTTCCCAAGTGCACCATGTAACCCAAAAGATCACATGTGAACCGTGCAAGGGTCACGTCCGAATGAATCACAGGAAGAAGTAAGAAATCAAAAGACCTTGCCCCAAATTTCCCTCATTTAGAGTGCACCATGATATAAAAGATTGTGGTGACTTTGAGTAGAGAAACAATGAGAAGCCATAAAAGATTGACAAGATCCAAAGGACAAAATCCAAGACCAAAATGATAACTCTAAAAGAAATCCTTTTCCAAGGAGAGAGATTTCTTTGATTGATGGTGGGAAGATTGGTCTGAACGTGAGGAATGATACATCGTCATGGACCTGGTGTGATTGGGTGGAAGACTAGTGTGTACAAAACAAAAGGATACACTTGTGTGGACCTGTGATTAGGCTTAGGTCGAACAATACAGAAGCATACAACTGTGCAGACGCACTGAGTGATGAGGAGAATGAGTTTTGTTGTTTGCTAGCAAATGATGAAGTTCAAGGATAACCGCTGTGATCAAGGATAGTTGACAATTGATGTTGTTGAAGTACAAGGCTGAGTGGGACAAGATTATCTGATCAAATGTTGCTGCAGGACTGACAAGGATATGTATAACAAGACGTTGCGAGATATGTATAACGGACGGGGAAAGATTTACAATGACTATGTACAAAATCTTAGGATTTGGAATAGGAAGATCTTGCTATACAAGATATAGATAGGAAGCATTGGGTTACAAGATATGGTACAAGATATGTGCAGGAAGGATTGCGGATTTTCTTGAGGATTAAATAGAGGAATGCTAGGGGATGGTGGTGTGCTCTCTAAGCACTTGGAGCTTGTTCCTAATTCATTCTAAAAGGATTTGATATGATGCATAGATGATTAGAAAAACTTAGCAAATAACTATGTTCATTCCATTAAGCTATTCTATGATGATTTAAAAAGAATGAAATCTAACAATATTATAAAAAAGCTAAGATCTAGAATGAATTTAGCATGATAACAATGCATGAGAATAAAAGCTAACTAATGGATTACTCTTGGAAGAGGAGGGTATTTATAGATTTGAGGAAGGGCTTGGGGTAGAGATAAGGATTGACTTTCATGGGTTGAAGGCTCAAAGGTCAAATTTAGGATTTTCTAGGAGAGTCTAGAGGTTCTAGGGTTTTCTAGAGAATATCTAGGATTTTAGGATTTAAATAAATGTTAATTTTATTTAAAGGGGTTGGTTGAGGACTTTACATGATCTCCTTGTTTGCCTTTGCCTTGGTTCTAAGGTGGGGGATTAGCATTGGCTTGATTCTTCCCAGCATTGTGTTGTGGGAACACATTCTGATATATTTGCAAATTGGCATTAGGTGAGGCTTGAGCTGGTGTGTCCACTTGGATCTCCTTTCAGTCAATGAGATCTTGGATGTAGTGTTTTAGCTTTATGCACCTTAGGGTAGTGTGTCCTTTGACATGATGATAATCACAGCACTCATGATCTTTATACTAGTTAGGCTTGGGAGTTGCGTCATCGAACTATTGGGCTGGTGGGTACGTGATTAGGTTGGCTTTGGCCATTCGGTGAAAGATAACATCCAGAGGTTCACCAAGAGGTGTGAAGATTCTCTTCTGGTTAGTTTGGGCTTGAGGCCTATTCTAATTAGGAGTAGTAGAGATGGCATTAGCCTAGTTGGTTAGGTTGCCTTGAGGTGCTTGTTGTTGATAGTGTTGTTGATTGTTTTGAGGCTAATATTGCTGCATAGGTTGTTGATGAGTTTGAGGCTATTGTTGATATGTAGGAATAGGTGTAGGACCAGCCACAATGATTTGGACATGCTTGGTGTTAGTGGCTCCATCAATAACAATGTTTTTGTTAGGATTCTAGTAACGAGGTTTGTCATTGCCATATTTGTTGTGGGAATCATCTTTGTGATGTCGGATTGTGCCTTCGTCTAAGAGACCTCTTTTGATATATATCCCCTTGCCTTTGATATCTTGATACGTTTGGATACAGTTCATCCTCATGAAGTGGGACAGTTTGGGATGCAGGTTATTGATGAAGATCTTGGTTAGATGCTTTTCAAGTGGTTGATATGATAACTTGGTAGTGAGATTCTGCCATCGTTGCAAGTAGTCTGCTAGGATTTCTCCTTCTTTCTATTTTGAGTTGCAAAGGTCTAGCAAGGTCAAATCATTCTTGACATTGTGGGCATATTGGGCAACAAACTTCTTAGAGAGTTCAGCAAAAGTTGTGATGGTACCACATGGTATCTTGTAAAACCACTCGACAACAATTCCTCCCAAACTTTTGGGGAATAGGCGCAAGGTAATTATCATTGTAAGCCACTTCTTGGCATGCCATATTGAACTCTTTGATGTGATTTACATGGTCTCCTTTCCCTCGATATTTATCAAACTTGGGTGTCTCGAAGTGCTTAGGAAAAGGAACAATTATGATTGATCGATCAAATGGATAGGGACACACCTCTTCAAACTTGAAGGTCTTATTTTATGTGCCAACTTTGAGCTCCTTAAGAGCATTCCTCATTTCTTCCCACTTAGCATTGATCGACATTGGAGCAGGTACTCCCATTTGGAAAGGATCTAGTGGTGTTGGTGAATAAGGTTGATTTTGAGGTGGATATTGTGGAGTGGGATATGGAGATTGCCCAACAAGATAGGCAGATTGGAACTGATTTTGGGGTGATGATTTCTGGGGAGGATATTGCTGCTGAGGTGTGGGGGCATATTGTGGTGGAGGATATGGAACTGCTTTCTATTGGGGGATGATGGGATGTTGCTGTTGCACTGGATAAGATGAAGCTTGTTGCTGCTAGGGAATGATAGGGGTTTGTTGTTGTGTGAGGAAGTATTGCTGTTGTGGAGGAGGTTGGTGGAATGATGCAGCTTGCTGATAAGATGGCCCTTGCTACACTTGGCTTTGTGCTTGGTTGATGTAGGATGGATGCATTCTTGCATTTCATAGGGGTGGAACTGATGTAGGTAATCTGAAAGTAGGAGGCATTTGGGCAAGGTAGCTCACGAGATGGGAAGAAATTTGTTGTTGGGGTGGTGGAACCACATGATATGTGAAGGGTGGAACATATAGAAAGTTAGTGTATGATAGAAAGGATGAAGCTGGAAGAGGCTATGCTTGTTGTTGCTGTGCTGCTTGGTAGAAGGTGGCTTGTTGGTTTGCTGGTATGGATGTGGAGAAGTGTGTTGGTATTCCAAAAGATAACATTTCTTCTTTAGTGAGGCCCCATCGAGAACCAGTATGCAGTGGGAACTGTGATGTAGAGGATGTTGGGAAGGTAGATGTGATGGGAGTTTGGGACATGAATGGTGGATTTGAAAACCCCATGGAAGGCATACCTGTTGTGAATGCAATTTGTTGGGCTTGTGCTTGGGTAAATGTTTTTTGGGGTGTGAACAAAGATGCTTGCGTTCCCCATGAGAAAGGTGGTGTTGATGTGGAAGCTTCTGGGAGAAGGAGGAAAATGATTGCGTTGCTCCCAGAAATGACAACATGGGTGTAGAAGCTTGTGGAGTGAATGGGAAGGATGATTGTGTTGCCCCTAGGAATGGTGGTATAGAAGTAGAGGCTTGCTGGGAGAAAGGGGGAAATGATTTCATTGCCCCTTGAAACAATGATGTTGCTTGGTCCATGGAAGGTGGAGGAATTGCTTGTGCAAATGCTTGCATGGGAGGTGGTGTTTAGTTTTGTGAAAAGCTTTGGGTAGAAATGATGGTTTGAACTGATGCGAGAGATGATGGTGCGCCTATGAGAGGAAATGGAGTGGATTGTGTTGCTTGTGTTGTAGGGCTTGTGAAACTACTTTGCAAAAGAGGAGAGATAGGCGAAGCTCCTTGTGATATGTGAAAAATTGGATCAGGGATTTGTTGGATGATGGGGGTGTATGCTTCTTCTGGGATTCAGATGGTGTTGATGGGAATGTAAGGTTGGATATATGGTGGAATGGGAGTATGATCCTATGTGAAGTTAGCCAACATGTTTCATTGGTTCTGAGCAGTGAGTGTACTAACTATTTGTGCATTCCCCAGATGATTCATGAATGTTTCTATCGCAAAAGAAGCTGGGGGGATATTGGGATCATCCCATACATTACCAGTTTGTTGGATTTGGGGATCGTAAGCTACCATCACACTAGTAGAAATGTCAGGATCAGACGAGGTGGTGATTTGATAAGGATCCATGTTCCTTCATTTTCTAGATCTTGTCTCGATAGGCATTGAGTGGAGATCTAAAGATGTAGATGTTAGATAGATGCAAGATGCTCCTAAAAGACTCTATAGAATGATGGATGCAAGTCTAAGAGACTTCTAAAGATGGTGGATTTATAGAATGCAATGCAAGGATTTGGATTAACTATAGGGATGGTGAAAATGTTTGAAGGATTGGTGAGATACTCTAATTTGGATTTAAGGATGGTGGAAGATTGGTAGGAGATGGTGGAAGATTGGTGAAATGCTTGGCAATGATGGAGGATTAGGTGGGATACTCTGATTTGGATCAAGATTGGTGGATGATTGGTGGGATGTTGGTGGAAGATTACCAAGTGTCAACAAATGAGCTATTGTTTTCCTGATGGAGGATCAGTGGTAGGATTTGGTCAACCTAGGATAGACTAATAATCTTTGGTCAACTAGATTCTTATCAATGCAAGCCAATCTCTTGCTTGAGATGATGAGGTTGTGCAAGGACAAGTTAGATTTCCTCTAGACAATGCTTTGTCAAAGGGGGTGATTTTTGATTTAGGATAGGGATTGAAAACAACTCAAAGGTTTTGAACACTAAGTGTTTTTGGATTTGGATCACTGGATTTGATGCAAGGATGACGGGTCTTGACTTAGATAGTGGATGTTGGATTTGGATCAAGGATTTGGGATACTGATTGTGGATTGTTGATGGAAGGATGGTGAAGGATGATGGAATGATGCTATTTCTAAGAGGATTATCTAGATGTATTTGAAAAAGATGAGCTACAATGCAATTAGGAAGATGATAAATAATGCAATGATGCAACTAAGAATGATTTTAGGATGCAACTAAGGATTGGTGGTGATGCAAGGATGAAACTAGGATGAGCTAGGATGATGGACTGTTGAGATAGGATTTGGGATCTGAAGGAAGAATGGATATGTGATGGACCCAGCTAGTCTTCTCTCTCTAGATTAATGTAGCAATGATTAACCTAGAATCGGTATGCAAACTATTTCAATAGTGCATTATACTAAATGTTTTCCCGTCTCTCTTGATTTTTCTCTTCTGCTTGGATTGCCTTAATGGAATGTTGGTGGTCTTTGATATTTCTCTTTGTAACTTTATTCTCTTGATAGACTAGGGATCTAGGAAGTTTAGCCTTTTTATGTTGGGTCAAATCGAACATAGCTTGGAAAGATTCTAGTAATTTGCTTTGAAACAGGGCTTTGGGTGTCTGATTTTGAAGGGACTCTTCTACAAGGTTTTGTTTTGAAATCTTTTGGTCCAACTTTATGATGTATCAATGGAAAAGGACTAACTTGATGACAGATACCCTAAAAACAATCCTAACAAGGGACAAAGCAACCTTGTGGGATACAAGTAATGATTTAGCCACTGAATCTGAAAGAAAGCTTTGAAAGGTGTATATTCCAACAAGTGTTTTCACTGAGCTTTTAACTATGCAAATCACTTCAAGAAGATCTACCTAAAGGGAGGTGATTATCAAAATCCTTTCTCACAGCTTGATACCCCTAAAAGGGGATACATATGGTGAGTATCTTAAGGTGATCTGGTAAACCCCTTGGATTGGTCCTTGCACAAGGATTCTGATACCTTCAGGTTTAGATAGGGTAGCTACTATTTTATCAGGTTTGTAGTTGTTCCATGGAGTCCTCCCAATCATTTTGTACATGCGTGACTAACTTAAGATCCTAGTTGACCATGCCAAAATCATAGGGATTATTCACCTACCTCGGGCTACCATCAACACACTTTGCCCGAGCTTGAGGGGATGTAAGCAAGAGTTTTCTCAGCACTTTATTTCTATACCGGTCGAGGAAGGCACCAATTTGAGGTCGTTCTCTAGAGAGGAAGTGATTTTCTCTCTGGCCATGCCTCTTTAGAAATAAAACAAGTGAACTTGTCCAAGTTCAAGTGTTTTACGTCACTTAGATTAACAAGGATTTGTAGAATTTTGAAGACTCCTAGAAAGCACAACAAAAAAAGATTCTTTTCCCAAATTGATTAAGTTATTGAATTGAAATTTTGAAAACACAAGTGTTTAAGGATTTGATTTGTTCTTTCCCTTTTGAAAACAAGAACCTCGAGCGATTGCAGCTTCTTTGCTTGGGCATTCAAGATTGAATTTGCACATTTTTAGGAACTTTGAATTTGAACTCTGAAGGAAGGCAATAGATATGTTTTTCTTTCACTTTTAAGTCATTCAAGAATATGTTTGATTTGGACTCAAAATAAAAAATGACTTCCTTTGGACTTTGGTTCATTTCCTTAGTTTCATTCAAGATTTTGTGTGCTAGAATTCAGTTTTATGCCCAAAAAGAGGTGTTCCTAGATTTGTTTGATGCATGAAACTTTGGAAAGCACTCAAGATTGAATTTTCAAAATGACATTAGTTTTCATAAAGATAAAATTTTTAAGGACTGAAAAGATTAGGACTCTTTAGGAACCAAATATGAAATTTTTTAGGAAAGATTTGTAGACTTTGTTCCTAATTTGCATGAGATTTTGAAAGATATTTTAATGCAAATGAACCTCACTTTTAATGATTTAAAGATTGATTTTGAGAATGATTTTAAAAATGATTTAGGACTGATTTTTAGGAACCAAAATAGAGATGATATGCAATTTTGTGGTTCTTTTTAAGCTCCCAAAGTTTGAAGTGTTCCTAGTTTTCATGAAGCTCAAAAACACCTATATTTTGAAAGGATGATGGTTGTTTTTAGCCAAATGAAGAACACTTAGAAGTGTGTTTGAGTTTTTTTAGGAACAATTAGGAATGATTTGATTTTATTAGGATTTTATTGATTTGTTATCTTTTTAAGCCTTCAAGAGTGATTTTGAGGTTCATTTTAGACATTTAGACAAAGTGTGTTAATTCTATTTTTTATCATTAATTCATGATCCCACTGAATCCTCCTGATTTTAAGGACATAATATAATTAATTTATCTTCATATTTGGATAGACCTCTGAACCATCTTTTTGGTGCTTTTTGAATCGTCAAAAATAGAGCTCGTATGCAAAATTTACAAAGGTTTTCGTGAAAGTGGCTCTTTATGGTTTTTTTTTTGGAAAATAAACCAAGATCCCACAAGAAGAAGAAGAAGAAGTAGAAAGAATAGAAGAAGAATAAAGATAAGAAGAGGAAGAAGAATTCAAAGCGCTCCCTCCACCTAAAAGCTTGAAAAATCAGAAAACACTCCAAAATCCATCAGAATGTTTGCAAAGAATCCATGAAGTGGGTCCCACCAGGCGTGCTAGAATGTAGGCTACGCTTTTGAATTTGTTACCTATCTTGAAAGGCTTAAAAACTCAAACATTAGATTAAAACATGTTCATTAGTTCAAAGCATAGACATAAACAAAACCAAGCCACCTCAAGATTGTTGTGAAAACAAATGCTATAAAACACTGTTTGATTTGCTTCAATGAAAGGGATGTGAGTGTGCTCTCTAAGAACTTGGAGCTTGTTCCAAATGCATTCTAAAAGGATTTGATATGATGCATAGATGATTAGAAAAAATTAGCAAAGAACTATGTTCATCCATTAAGCTATTCTATGATGATTTAAAAAGCATGAAATCTAACAATATTATCAAAAAACTAAGATCTAGAATGAATTTAGCATGATAACAATGCATGAGAATAAAAGCTAACTAATGGATTACTCTTAGAAGAGGAGGCTATTTATAGATTTGAGGAAGGGCTTGGGATAGAGATAAGGATTTGACTTTAATGGGTTGAAGGCTCAAAGGTCAAATTTAGAATTTTCTAGAGGAGTCTAGAGGTTCTAGGGTTTTCTAGAGAATATCTAGGATTTTAGGATTTAAATAAATGTTAAATTTATTTAAAGGGGGGGAGCCACCCTTCCTTCCCACGGTAGCTCGGATGGGTGCATGGGCTCGGATAGAAACTTTCTTGCCGGGCGGATGTCTTGCCTGGGGCCCTAACTTCCCCCATAGAATAGTAGGGCCGGGGGTGCATGCAGGATGGCATGAGCCCTAACTTCCTATCTAGAGATGTCGCTCCTGGTAGATTATTGTAGGGGCCATCTCGATGGTCCTCCTCTATCTCTCCCACTATACATCTTGGTTGAGGACTTTATTTATCAAATAAATTTAATAAATAGGAGGAATTATCATGGTCAAGGTTGCTCACACATGTGTGAGAAACACTAGGGAAGTGTGCAAGGGAGACCAAAGGATAAGAGGAGACATGGGCTTCATTAATGGCTTTCAAGAGTCATTAATGAGGATGTAAGAAGCATTTATGAGGGTTTTTGACTCAAAGTCAAAGTTTGAAGGGTTTAGGCTAAGAAATGTAGGAATCACTTTTTAATTAGGTTTAGAGTGAGATTAGGAAATTCTAGAAGAGGTTAGGGATTTCTAGAAGATTTCAAGGGTTTTAGGATTTAAATAAATATTTTATTTATTTAAAGGATTTTTGGTCAATTTATCAATTAATAATCAATAAATAGAGGAAATTCATTCAAACTTGATTTAAATGATTTTGGAGAGGGATTCTTTAATTAAAGATGTTTAATTAAAATAGGAGGATTTAATGGCATAAAAATAAATAAATTAATTAAATAAATAGTTAATTAATAAATGATAATGTCATTAGGGGTTTTCAGAAAATAAAAATTCTTTTATTTTCTAATGGATTTTTAGGTGTCTACAATTATCATCGAACCCATAAATAGGTCATACATAAGATAAGCACATTACATAGCATAATTACCAAAAGATAAAGAACAGTAAGTACATGAGATATATTTTGGAGTCGATGGGAACACCACAACCAAGACCAAGTCTTGATATCCATAAAATTTAGCACCAACTGGGGGAACACAAATAACTAAATCTTTTATGGAAGTGATATACCAAAAAAATGTAATAATTATGTATGAATATCTTAATAGAAAAGATACCCAAAATAAGATTCTAATCACAACAACAAATATTTAATCTTCATTATCTTGCACTAATTTCCCTCCATTGATATCCAAAAAAAAGAATACTCCCATATTTGGGACAAGGATGAAACCCACACTACTCAACATCATGGAATATTGAAAAGGATAGATCAATACTATACATCATCTAGAGCACAATAATAATCTAGATCATAGGTTTTGACATCAATGAAAACAATTCCAACTCAACAAAAACTTCTCAATAGCAATATCTATTAAGATTCTTTTTGTTGCTTGTATGTAGTTTTTGGATCTTGAAATGTGGAGAAGAATCAAGGGTTCCTTTCACAAATGCATAGATATGCAAATACCCCTCAAATATCTTCTTTGTTGATATGCTTGATTGACTCTTGTCTTGAAGAATGGATCAATGAATGTGGATGGGTAAAGGAACTTATTTCTTGATTGAGGTCTCCTCTACTTTCCCTTCATGACAGAGAGAAGCTTATTACAATGGAGGAGATTGCCTTCAAAGATGCCTTAGATACTTGAAATCTTGCTCGAGTATTCTCAAATGCTTGAATGCTTTTTGAAATCTTGAGAGTGATTTTAAATCTTGATCATGGTTACCAAAATGAGGAGACATGGGTTGTTTATATACCTCTCATAAAATTAAAGAGCTCAAAACTTAGAGGAAGCTGATAAAATTTTAGATTTCCTGCTTAACCAATGAGATAGGCCCCCAATTTGAATTTTAGGACAAACCAAGGGAAATAAGTCAGTTGGGCCAACCTTATCCCACAAAAAATTCTTGAAATTTGGTTTAGGAATATAGATGATGGAGAAGATGTTGGAATGATAAGTGGTATGGGGTTGGGTCAAGCATAATGAACATGAAACCTTGAGAATACTGAAATGGGGCCTAATTGAGCATCTAATCATAGTTTCTTACAATTTAGGATAGTAAATATGTAAACTCTCCTCCTCTATTAGACCTTAGACATTTGATGCTACGATCCATTTCTTTTTTTATCCATATTATTAAAATTTCTAAATCTATCTAGAAGTTAATATTTCTCTCTAAAAAATGTTACCCATGTCATTGTACACTAATCATCAATAAGAAACATCAAGAACCTTTTAGCATTGAGCGCTCTTATACTTGTACATCAAAATAGATAAATGTGCATCATCTCCAAAGGTCTTGTGGTCAAGTATTATTTATTTTTTTAATGTATTTTGAGTTTTCTTTCCCATAATTTTTGTAAAATTATGTTGGTAGGTTTGGTAATCCTTGGCATGTCTCTTACAACATTAAATAATCTAATTGTCATTATATTGTCAAAGTTGATGTGTCCCATTCTTTTCTGTTATAGCCAACATTCATTCTTTAGTGCCAAAGTGCAACAACCTCCATTGTTATTCTTTAGATAGTAGACATTATCATTCCAGCTTAAACCTTCTACAACAAGCTTTCTGGAATCTTTTTTGATTTCACATTTTCCTCCAAGAAAACTAACTTGAAATACTTTATTACACAATTGACTAACCCTTAATAGAATTTTCCTTAAGCCCTTTACATAATATACTTAAATATATTTATGTTTTTTTATCAATTGAAATAGTTCTCTTATCACATATAGGTGAAGAGCCTTTATCAACAAAGGAAACTAATCCTCCCTCATAAATTTCATGATTTGGATTATTCGATGCATGCATATTTGTTTTATGTTCTTCAAATGTGTCATTATCCTTGATGGTAAAAAATAACACTTCATCATTTGAGTCATTTCCTTCCTCATCCTCTAGTGAATAAGTTTCCATTGTGCATTTTTTTTTCCCTTTGTCATCTAATCTAACATTCTTGTTATATCTTATATAACTCTCTTTCCTTTCATCAACATCAAGTTTCTTCATATCTTCTCTAAATGGACACTTAGTAGCATAATGTTCTAGTCTTCTACAATTGAAATATTTGAAGGGTAGCTTACCTTTATATTTGTTGTAGCCTTTATTTAGTCTTCTAAAAAAAATCATCATCTATATTAGATTCATCTTTAGTATTTTGAGTTTCCTTGAAAGCAACATTTCCTCAAGTTTTGATAGCTCAAATGCAGTGAAAACATCATAAAGATCCTCCAAAGTGTACTTTTCCATATCTTGACTATTGAATAGTTATCGATAGGATTTTCTAGGTCTTAGCCATTGTCATCATCACTT
Source organism: Chamaecyparis obtusa (assembly GCA_027943335.1). Classification (NCBI taxonomy): domain Eukaryota; kingdom Viridiplantae; phylum Streptophyta; class Pinopsida; order Cupressales; family Cupressaceae; genus Chamaecyparis; species Chamaecyparis obtusa. Next base: position 335,645 of record BSBK01003886.1, read on the forward strand.
TCAAAACCACCTCATTATCTTAAAGAGTTCTACCAAAGCCTCTAATAGAGTTGACAATTTCATTTACCCAATGTAGGTAACCTTTAGTGTTCTCATCTTTTATCATTTTTAGGGTCTCAAACTCATTCTTTAGAATTTTCAACTTCATCTACTTGATCTTTTTGTCTCCTTCATAAACACTACCAATCTTTTCTCATAGCTCAAATATAATTTTTCAACCCATGACCTTCAAAAACTCTAAATTATGTAGACCGCTGATAATTGCATTTATTGCCTTTGAATTTTTCTCATGTGCTTTGATTTCATCTTGAGTAGTAGGATCACCTAATGTTTGAGGAACATAGAAATTTTTTATAGCATCAAGAGAACAATATGACATAGAGTCTAAATGAAACTCCATTATCTCCTTATATAAGGTATTCATTTCATCAATCTTAGGTGCTTTAGTGCCATGTTTACTAGCCATCTTATGTTTCCCTAAAGTGGTTAAGTTTATTCTAGAGGAAACTTTCTTTGATACCAATTTTTTAACACCACTAGGTGCTGAGAGGGGAGGTGACTCAACACAAATAAAAAGTTAATAATTCTTTCACAATTCTCAGTAACTATTTATTAATCCAACTAACCATCAACAAAACACATAGTAGTGATGACACATACACAAGAACACTAGTTTTACATGAAAAAACCAAGATGGGAAAAACCATGGTGACAAATACACTCACTATATGGAAATATCTAACTACAAAGTTTTAGGCCATAAGCCAAGGAACTCATTCTCCTTGCTATTTTAAAGGCACATTATGATGCAAGAGCATCACTTTAGTGGTAAATTTATTCTTAATTTTTTATCAGGAGTATTTTCTTTAATTAATGTAGGTCTTAGGGAATCTATTGGGATCATATACTATGGTTCAAGTTGCATAAATAAGCCTAAGAATTCAAATTTTGATTTTTCCACCAAAATGCAAATTTATTTTTTCTAGGTGATTTTTAGTTTGTTGAAGGTTGGTGTTTGTTTCTTAGCCTTATTTTTTGATTTTTTGAGTTCAATAAGGTCTTAAAATACCGTGAAGGCAATGTAAGCTCTTTTCACATATTTTTAGTTGAGTTCTACATGGTAAAGTGGATATTTTTTACAAGTTGTTTTGAAAAAGGACATTAGATTTTTTCTTTAAAAACATGTAAATTTGATTTATAAATATTCTTTGAAATGAATGAATAAAACAAAATAGTCCAAGAAGATGTGTGAAGGATTTTTTGATGGAAAACCCTTGTTTTGACAATTTTTATGGCAATTTATTTGTGATATTAGTCTATGTTTTTCTTTGTATGCCCTTTTACAGAATATGACAGGTATAGAAATGGTTGTGAAAGTTATTTTTATGTCTTAATAATCAAATACAATTGGTTTGGAGTGATTTAATTATGTTTTGTTCAAGTTATGGAAAAAACATCATCGGTTGCCCTGTTACAGAGCTATAGTTTCTAGCAAGAGAAACAAATTTATAACTTTTAATCACATTTTTCAAATATCATATAACTTAGTGAAAACCTTTAATGAGTTTCTGCCAAGGTTACCACCAAAGGAAAAGTCTTAATTCAATCATATGTAAAAGCTATGCAGGTTTAAGTGTGTCTGTTTCATGAAAAAGTTGTCAAAACCCTAGTGGGTTGAGGGTTTGGTGCAAAAAATTGATCTTTTGAGTTTATCATAGGAGATTGAGGGTTTGTAGAATCTAAGTGGAGTGTGTGAGGGTTTAAGAATCATGATTAGGCATAAGGTTTTGTAAATACCAAACCATGTCTTCCTAGATAATGGAACTCAATGCAAGGTAGGGTTGTAAAGTTTTGATTCTCTTTTGTTTCTCATAGTTGTTTATCCTTTGCATCATTATTGGCACAAAATCCAAAAAATTAATAAAGACAATAAAGAAACTAAATAGAAATAATCAAGAAGGTAAAAATGCCTCCAAGAGTCAATGAACTTGAAAGGATGACAAAAAGAATATCCACACAATTGGGAGAAGCCCTTGCTAGAGAGATAAGGGAAATGAGAATCAATTTGGAGGAAAGATTCACTAAAGTGGAAGGTAACAAAGAAGAGGAGAGGTTACAAGGGATATGAGTAACCAAGAAGAACCAAAGAATTGAGAAAATCTACTACAAGAAGAACCTCTATAACTGAGGGATCCTAATGATTTGAGGATGGAATGATTATTGAAGGTAGTCAAAGGGTTAAGGAACCAAGGTGAAATGGAACTACCAATATATGAGGGTAGCTTGAATTGAGAATAAATACTTGATTGGATAGGTGATTTGGACGATTACTTTAAATTTGAGGAGGTACATAAAGAGCAACAAGTAAAGTTGTCTAGTACCAAGTTGAGAGGTCATGCATACCTATGGTGGGATTATGCTAAGGAAGAAAGGGAAAAGAAAGGAAAAACCAAGCTTACTTCTTCGGATAGGATGGTTTCCAAGTTGAGGGGAAAATTATTTCCTAGTGACTACACAACCCAGTTGTATAAGAATATGCAAAACTTGGAACAAAAGGATATGGGCATGAAAGAGTACATTGAAGAGTTCTAAAAGTTGAGAATTGGATTGTGACACATGGAGGATGACACTTACAAGGTACAAGATATCTTAATGTATTAAAGTACAACTTTTAAGATGAGTTGATCCTTACAAGCTTCAAGACACTTGAAGAGTGTTATCAACTAGCCTTAAAGGTTGAAGACAAGTCAATTAGGAAGTAAGAAAAGCTAAAAAGAGGTAGATGAAGAATTTTTAGAGGTAGAGGTACATATTCTAGTAGAGTATATCATAAAGAAATCAAGGTGATTCAAGAACCTCACAAAAATAAGCACCAAGTTCAAGAGGAAGTTTTTCAAGAAGAAGTTATAACTTTAGGGGAATATTTGGATAAAGAGGGGATTTAGTGGTTTCACAAGTAAATGCTAAAACTACAACAAGTTTGTAGATCATCAAGATTGGGAGTGTCCAAAAGATAAATCCACCACCACCTTTAGAAATGAAAGGACTCAAGTTTCATAAGGAGGAGATGAAGAAAGTTTTAACTCCTCACAATAACTATAAGAGTAGGCGATTGGATAATCCTTTTTGATGAGGATATTGATTAAGGTTCCAATGGAGAAGGAGCCACATTAAAGGAAGTCATTATTTGAGACTATTTGAAAGTGTCAAGGTGATTATTGTCAATTTTTCATAGATTCAGGTAGCACTAATAATCTAGTTGTTATTGAGATGGTAGAGAAATTGAAATTGAAAATATTACCCTAGCATATGCTTATAAAGTCTCACGGTTGAATAAGGGGAAACCTATACTAGTTAATGATAAGTGTTGGGTAGAGTCCCAAATATGAAGGTATAAGGACAAGGTATTTTGTGATGTCATTCCTATGGATGTATGTAATGTTCTATTTTTTAGGCTTAGGAAATATGATAGAAAAATGGTGCATGATGGTAGGAAGAATATCTATGTTTTTGAGAAGTATGGAGTTACTTACACCTTACCACCTTTGAAGGAGGAAGATAAAAACAAAAAGATTGGTTTAATTGTGATGTTAGTGGGTGAAATAGATTTTTTAAGAATGATGAAAGAGGAAAACATAGGTTGTGCAGTGATGGTTAGACTTAGGACTATTATGACGACAAAAAAAAATGTGTTGCCTTGGGAAATTCAACATATGTTGAAGAGGTATTTTGATATAGTTGCGGGTTAACTTCCAAAATATTTTCCTCCAATAAGAGATACTAGTCACCATATAGACATAATACAATGGACTAATCTACCTAAGAAAGAAGCATATGAGATGACACCCTAGAAAAAAATGGAGTAAAAAAAAAGTTCAAGAGTAGCTTGACAAAGGGTTAATCAGGTAGAGACTCAGTCCTTGTGTAGTTCCAACTATTTTGGCACCTAAGAAAGGGTTGATTCAAGAATGTGTACTAGCTCCAAGGTAATAAAAAAATAATAATTTAGATATAGGTTTCCACTACTAAGAATAAAGGATTTAATGGATTATTTGTGTAGGGAAAGTTACTTCTCAAAGATAGATCTCAAAAGTGGATACCTCCAAATAAGGATTGGACAAGGAGATTGGTGGGAAAAATGATCAAAACAAATAAGGGACTCTATGAGTAGCTTGTTATGTCATTTGGCCTTTCAAATGCATCTAGCACATTCATGAGGCTCATGAATGAGGTCCTAAAACCATAAATTGGTAAGTTTGTCATTGTTTACTTTGACGACATATTGGTTTTTAGTACTAATAAAGAAGAATATTTGTAACATTTGAATTTGGTGTTGAGAAGGATATTAGAGGAAAAATTGTTGATGAACCTCAAAAGTGTGACTTCATGAAGACATAGCTGTTAAACCTTGGTTTTGTATACTCAAAGGGAATGTTGAAGATGGATCCAAGAAAAAATGAAGGAAATATTGGAGTGGCCCACACCTAGATCAGTCACAAAGGTAATAATTTTCCATGGCCTTGCTTATTTTTCCAAAAAAATAATCAGAAATTAAAGGGGATAAGAAAAGGAAGTTTTTCTGGATTGAAAAAGTTGATAAGAGTTTCTAATATCTAAAAAATAGAGTGACTGAGTATCCTATATTTTCTTTACCTAACTTTAATAAAGTCTTTCAAATAGGGTGTGATGCAAGTGGACATGTTATATGTGCAGTTTTAAGCCAAGATAACAAACCCATATCATACTTTCGAGAAAAAATAAATAAAGAAAAGAAGAAGTACTCCCCATATGACTTGGAAATGTATGAAATGGTTTGATAACTAAAAAAATGGAGACACTACCTTCTACCTAAATATTTTTTGGTCTATACAAGTAATCATGCACTTCAATTCATCGATAGCCAAGAAAAACTCTGTCAAAGGCATATTAAGTGGGTCAAATACCTACCAAAATTCACTTTCAAGATCAAACACAAGAAAGGGTAAAGTAATGAGGTGGCTCATGATTTATCTATAAGAGAATTAATGGTGCAAGAAATTTAGCTACAAAGTGTTGGGATTGAGGCACTGAAAGAGATGCACAAGGATGATAAAGATCTCAAAGAAGTAAATGAGTTTTGTAAGAAGCCTATTAGTACCAATGTGAACAAGTGGTTGGATTACCTTATTCAAGATGGTTTTTTGTTCAAGGGAGAACAAATTTCTATTTCCATGTCTTCCTAAGGGAGAATATTCTCAAACAAAATCACTATGGAAGTATGGTAGGTTGGGCTTGACAAGACATTAGAGCAGTTGAGAAAGCATTTTTTTTGCCATGGATTCAAAATATGTAAGAAAGTTTGTTGAGAGGTGTACTATATGTCAAAAATAAAAAAGGGGGTAGCACTAATGTAGGACTATACTAGACTTTACCCATTCCCAATAGGCCTTTGGAATCCATCATCGTGGGATTTTTCATGGGTTTTCCAAAGACTCAATAGAGCTTTGATTTAGTTTATGTAGTTGTTGATGAGTTTTCCAAGATGACTCACTTAATCCATTACAAAAGTACACATTATGCTTCATATATTACAGGTTTGTTCTTTAATGAGGTTGTTAGAATTCACAAATTTCCATTAGGCATAGTTTATGATAGAGATAACAAGTTTCTAGGACACTTTTGGAGAATATTGTGGAGAAAGCTTAGTACAAACCTCAATTTTAGCTCATCCTACCATCCTCAAAAAAAGGGCCAAACTAATTTTGTCAATAGAAGCTTAGGTGGCCTACTAAGATTCATTTCAAAGGATCATCCTAAACAATAGGATCTTGTGTTGCCTTAGGTTGAGTTTGACTATAATGACGCAGTGAACATGAGTATTGATAAGAGTCCATTTAAAGTGGTCTATGACATGCAACCAAGAAGAGTATTTGAACTTAGAGACATCGGTTGTATAAAGAAGCATTAGAGGTATATAGAATAAAATTTCAGAGGGTGAACAATTTTCAATTCTCCATGCAAGAGATACATCAACAGGTGAAACGACAGTTACAAGATAGTATGGAAAAATGCAAGATAAATGCAAATTTGAAAAGGAGAGAGGAATTTTTTTAAATTGGAGATCTTGTCTGAGCACATCTCAAGAAGAAAATATTTCCCAAAGGTTAATATACCAAGTCGAAGAAGAAGAAGACATTTCCTTGTAGGGTTGTTAAGAAATTTTCCAACAATGCCTATAAGATTTAGTTTCCTTGTGGAGTAAGCATGTTAAAATTTTTCAATGTTGTTGAATTAATCCTTATAAAGGAGATTATAATGTGTATGAAGTAATAGGTATCCATTCCATTTTAGATGTTGATTGGGAAAAATACCTACCACACACCAAACCAATATAGTTAGTACTTTACTCTTGACACCATAGCGAACAAAAAGACTAGAGGAAAACAATACTTTCAGTATTTGTTCAAATGGAAGTAGATACCACATAAATATTCCAAATGAATGACTTAAGAAGAAATCATAAAGAATGATAATATTTTTGGAGACCTTCTCTTAGGTGGAATGATAAATAATGATAATATTAGTGGCACATTTATTCTCTTTGTTTCACTAGGAGTATTTTGTTTAGTTAATGTAGGTCTTAGGGGATCTATTGGGATCATTTACAATGGTTCAAGTTGTGTAAATAGGCCTAGGAATTCAATTTTTGATTTTCCTACCAAAATGCAAATTTAAATTTTCTAGGTGATTTTTGGTTTGCTAAAGGTTAGGGTTTGCATATTAGTCTTGTTTTTTTAGTTTTTTGAGTTGAATAAGGTCTTAAAATACCATAAAGGCCATGTAAGGTCTTTTCTCATGTTTTTAGTTGAGTTCTAGGTGGCAAAGTGGACATTTTTACAAGTTATTTTAGGAAGGGAAATTAGATTTTGCTAAAAAGCATGTAACTTCAATGGATAATTATTATTGAAATATTTCTTGACATGAATAAATAAAAGAAAATAGTCCAAGAAGCTATGAGGGATTTTTTGTAATGGAAAAATCCTTGTTTTGATAGTTTTTACGATAATTTCTTTGAGATATTTGCTTGATTTTTGCTTTGTACAGAACAAGATAGGCTTGAAAATGGTAGGAAAAGTTAGTGTTATGTCTTAAGAATCAAATTATATGTGTTTTGTTCAAGTTATGGTAAAAAATTCATTGGCTTCCCTATCACAGAGTTAGGGTTTCCAACGAAAGAAACAAATTCATAACTTTTAATCGCACTCTTGAAAAATTATATAACTTGATAAAAAAAATTCATTAGGTTTATTTCATGAAAAGGTTATCAAAACCCTTGCGATTTGAGGGTTTGGTGCAAAAAAATGATCTTTTGAGTTTATCCTAGGAGAGTAAGGGCTTTTAGAATCCAAGTGGAGTATTTTAGGGTTTGGTAATCCTAGTTATGCATGAGATCATATGAATACCAAACTAGGCCTTCCTAGAGAATGAAACCCAAGCAAAAGTAGTAAGAAATCTTACAAGGTAGGGTTGTAAAGTTTTGAATATTTTTATTTCTCATATTTTTTTCCTCCACATCACACTACCAAGGATATATCTAACCCTCAAGAGAATTTTAACATCACATATAGATCTCTATAAATCTAATAAAAGAGAACACTACTTTTTAGCAAACACGATGAAAAAATGAAAATGAGATCTCCTGATATGTTTTAGTTGCGTGTGTGAATTTTGTACCTGATCTGTAGACACGACACTTTAGTAAAACATTAGAGGTTAGCTGAAATAAAAATCATGCAATAAATGAAAAACTAAACTAACCAGGTGATTTACTACCTTCTAGTAGATGCGAGTACGTATTCTTAGATTATACCGAGATTAGTAACCTTGACGACACCTAAACGAAGAATTTGAATGCAAAATCTAGATATGAATTGGATGCAAATTAATCTATTTTTTTGGGTTTTCTATGCAATAATAATGAAAAATGATATGAAATCTAAAATCTAAGATGAAATTGATATGCAATACAATTAATCTATCAATGATATGCTAAAATATGAATGATCTCACAAAGTTGTTGATTTGCAAAGAAGGTTCGATTCTCCAGATACTAATTCACCAGCAGAAGTTTGCAAAATTATGAGATGATTTGAGATGAGCTAAAGCCTTAATTTATAGAAATCCAGGGCTTTGGAGGTGCATGAATAAAAGCCATAAATCACTCTTGATGAACTCAGGTTGATTTTTAGTTTTAATTCACAAAATCATGCAAAAGCAGAGTTTAGATTTAATTGATAATTGATAGTTGTCTGCTTTTCTTGATTGTGCATGTTTTATTTATGAATTAAATAAATAATAAAGTGATTTATTTCCAACTTAACTGATTTTAAATTTAAAAATAACTGATTTGTGGGTTAATCAATTATTTTAATCAAACTTTATTCAAAAACAATATTATTAAAAATTGACAACTTGCTTTAATTAATTAAATAAGAATTTAATCAATTATTCATAGGATTTTGGATTTATTGTCAAAATTAAATAATACAATTTAGGAATAAATAATTAAATTCAATTAAATAATTAAGTGGTAGAATTAAATCTAATTAATTAAATATTGAGAATATTCAATTAATCAAACTTTAGGATAAATAGGATTTATCGCCAAATAATCATTAAATTAAAGATAATTAGGATGATTAGGAATATTACTAGGAATATTCCCTGATGCAAAATTTGAGATAATCAATTAAGATTTGATGATGTGTTGATGTGCCTTAGGTTAGGACTTCGATGTCAATTTCATTCGATGTGTCGATGTAGGAGATTAATGAACTTATAGCCCATTTTTGGGGTATTACATTTTGCCCCTCTTTGAATTACTGTGCGAAGCACAGTGTTTCAAAGACAGTCTATGTATGATATTGAAACTGATGTTTGAAATTGAAATTGATATGAAACAGAAATTGATTGATATGAAGATGATAGGTCCTGAATGACCAAAGATAATGTTAACTATAATAGTAATGAATTGATGATTGCAAAAAAGTGTCAAAATGTCTGATTCTGAACCTTATGATTGCGAAGAAGTGAGTGACCGATTCCAAACCTGATTGTCCTTATATTGAATCACATTGGTATCACATTTGAACCCTTCAATTTTTGAAGAACCAAGGAAATAACACAATTGAACTGATTGTTACAAAATCTGATACAATTTACAAGATTAAGAGAATACCACATTGATATGGATCTCGATGAATCTGATATGCCCCGAGTGATGATTGATTTGCCCCGATCGATGAGGTCTTTTTGATGAATTAGTAACTAGACGTGGTTGTTGTCTTGATTATTGAGGAAAGATATGATTTCAAAATTAGATTACAGACTTTGAATGATGTGTAATACCATGCCCCCTTCGGGATAAAAATTGAAATCTGACAAGAAAAGTTAGCGTTGAATAGTTCAGAAGCATGTTAATTGATTTGAGAAGTGGTTATACACGTCTGGGAACATGTTCTGCATCGTTTAGAGGTCCTGGAGACCAAGTTTGACTAGGTGAAACCATGAGTTGACCATGGTTAACCAAGTTGAAATTTTGATAGTTTGATGTAAGATAATCAGTTAAGTTGAATATTGGATTTCTATGATGATTGAAGGTTGATTATGCAAGTAGTTAATAATATAAATGATCTTAGATTTTGATTTTGATCTTGAAAAAGGATTCTACTTGCTGTTTCGTTGGAGGAACCTTCATGTGAGATTTAGCTCTTGTTAGATTAGAAGATGTGATTGAAGAATCATTTAAGTGTTGAAGTTTATCCAACCATTGTGAGATCATGCAAACATGCAAAAATGCAAAGAAACATGCAGAATGAAATGCAACTAAGACCTAGGACCTAGTCATTGATCATGTGTCAGTCATTCTCATCATTGAATCTTAATTGATTATCTCAAATTCTGCATCAGGGAATATTCCTAGTAATATTCCTAATCATCCTAATTATCTTTAATTTAATGATTATTTGGCGATAAATCCTATTTATCCTAAAGTTTGATTAATTGAATATTCTCAATATTTAATTAATTAGATTTAATTCTACCACTTAATTATTTAATTGAATTTAATTATTTATTCCTAAATTATATTATTTAATTTTGACAATAAATCCAAAATCCTATGAATAATTGATTAAATTCTTATTTAATTAATTAAAGCAAGTTGTCAATTTTTAATAATATTGTTTTTGAAAAAAGTTTGATTAAAATAATTGAATAACCCACAAATCAGTTAAGGAGATAAAAGTATGTAAAAGCATAGATTGTTTTTAGTTTGTGTTTGATGTTGATTGCATTGTTGTAGATGCAAAATCCTTTCTGGAGAGGAGACAGACAGACTGACTCAGATATAGCTTCAAAGGACTTTGACCGGATATGACACGTCTAAAGTATACTGGAGACCATAGGATATGACATTGATTGCCCCCAAGTTTGAACAGTGATAGGATATAGACGCTTGAGCTGATTGGCGTACAAACTGACTTATTGAAAAACCAACTGGGAGATATGTACAAACTAAAGCAAGACTAAAAGCTAGGAAAGACCAAGATTGTGCTGATAGATGAAGCATTTTGAAACAAGTGGTGCCCGTTTGCCAGGTTTTCACCATCTTGGCAGAGATTCTATTTTTGCTACCAAGGCCCCTGTTTCTAGGTTTTTGCCAAGGCACTTTTTTTTTCTCATTTTTTTTTGTATTTTTCATTTTTTCAATTTTTTTGTACTTTTGAGATTTTTTACTTTTTTTTGTGAATCATCAAGGCACCTATTGCTAGGTTTTCACCAAGATGTTCATTTTTTTTCAGAACTTTTTCAGATTTTTAAGATTTTTTCAAGACATTTTACCATAGACTGAATGCCTTAGGTGTAGAATTTCTTCAGATGGAGAATGTTGATTGGTTCTCGGAGCTATTCTCCTTCAGTCGTTGAGAGTTGATAGGCTCCAGAGCCAAAAGTAGCAGTGATAACAAAGGGACCCAGCTAGTTGGGTTCAAACTTCCCCTTGTGTTCTCGATGTGATTAATTTTTAGGATTCTCTCTCAAGACTAGATCACCAACCTGAAATTCTCTATGTCTGACTTTCTTGTTGTAGCCTCTAGACATTCTCTTCTGATACACTCTAAGATGATCATATGCTGCTTGTCTGCGCTCATCTAGTAGTTCAAGTTCTTGCAACCTAGACACTCTGTAGTCATCATTAGTTACTAGACCATGCATTCTGATTCTTAGTGATGAGATTTTGACCTCAATAGGTAGTACCACTTCAAACCCATAAACTAAAGCGAAAGGTGTAGCCCCAGTAGGTGTTCTAATACTTGTTCTATAGGCCCAGAGAGCTAGATTGATCATGAGATGCCAGTCTCTTCCCATTTTATTAACTGTGTGGTGCAAGATTTTCAACAAATTCTTATTAGAAGCCTCTGCTTGTCCATTCCCTTGAGGATAGTAGATAGAAGACCAATGTTGTGTGATCTTGAATTTGGCACATAGATCATCTAGGTCTTTATTTTTGAATTGTCCACCATTATCTATGATTATGGAATGAGGTATCCCATATCTGCATATGATATAGTTCAATATGAACATAGATATTTCTTTTCCAGTTGCTTGTGTCAAAGGGACTGCTTCTACCCATTTTGTAAAATAATTTGTAGCTATGATTATATGGGTATGTCCATTAGAAGAATGAGGATGTATAGCTCCTATAAGATCAAATGACCATTGGTGAAAAGGCCATTGTGTAGTAAAGGGAATTAGATCTCTCCTTGGAGCATTAATTAGGTTGCCATGCACTTGACACTTTTAAGAATTCTTGGCAAACTTGATAGCCTCTTTCTCCATTTCAGGCCAATAGTACCCAGCCCTAATAAGTTTTCAAGCTAGTGTTAAACCATTTGAGTGTAACCCACAAATACCATCATGGACTTCCTCTAACACACTTGAGACTCTTCCCATTCTAAACATCTAAGTAGTGTACTATCTAGACCTCATTTGTATAGATCATGACTAATGATGACATATCGGGAGGCATTTTAGATAAGGTATCTCTTTTCATGGCAGTTGAAGGTATTAGGAATGATTTGGTCCTGGAGATAGGAAAATAGGTTTTTGTATCTGGATGAATCATGACCAACAACAGTGCGGATCATGTGGGTTTCAGGGGAATCATATGCAGGATAAGATAGTGCTTCCACCAGGAACTCATAACATAGCTCATGTTCAGGTTGTTGTAATAAAGTAGATAGCATTGCCATTGCATCGACAACCTTATTCTCTGTTCTAGGAATTTGCTCAAATGTGATAGATATGAAATACTTCTTTAAATCATCTACCATTCTCTTGTAAGGAATGAGATTTTCATCTTTAGTTTGGTACACATCATTGACTTGATGGATAACAAGTTGAGAGTCTCCATGAATGTGTAGCTCTGTCACTCTCCATTCAATTGTTATTTTCATACCATTCAAAAGGGCTTCATATTCTACAATATTGTTCATGCAAGGAAACTTTAATCTGAATGCTTTTGGGATTGAGTATCCTTGAGGAGTTATGAACAAGATGCTTGTTCCAGATCCATTCTATGTATAGGAACCATCAAAGAATAACTGCCATTCTCTAGAAGAAAGAGTCATGATAGAGGAATCTAGAAATTCCATTTGCATTGGTGTATCATCAATTAGAGGTGCATCTGCTAATTGATCATCAATAACCTATCCTTTGATAGCCTTTCTTTCCACATATTCAATGTCAAATTCACTCAAGAGCATGACTCATTTAGCTAATCTACCTGTGAGGGCAGCTTTGCTTAGTAGGTACTTGAGTGGATCAATTTTAGCTACCAATTGTGTGGTATGAGCTAACATGTAGTGTCTCAGTTTCTGTGATGCAAAGATAATAGCTAGACAAGCTTTCTCAATCATGGAATAGTTCTTCTCATAGGCAACCAATGTTCTACTGATATAGTGTATAGCTCTTTTCATTTTGTTCTCATCATGTTGTGCTAGCAATGCCCCCAGTGATGTATCTGTAGCAGAGACATATGAGATCAAAGGCTTCCCTAGAATGGGAGGCATTAAGATAGGAGGATTTGATAGATACTTCTTGATATGATTAAAGTTATTCTCGCATTCTTCATTCCATGCAAAGGTCACACCTTTATGTAATGTTTTTGTAAAAGGTTGTGATATGTCTACTAGCTATGATATAAATCTTCGGATAGATTGAACTCTTCCTTGCAAGGTCCTCATTTGACTAATATTCTTTAGAGGTTGCATTTCCATGATAGCCTTTACTTTAGCTGGATTAACTTCAATTCCCTTCTTTGAGACTATGTATCCTAAGAGCTTTCCAGAAGTGACACCAAAAGCACACTTAGGATTTAGTCTGAGACTAAATTTTTCCATTCTGTCTAGTATCTTGCTTAAGTCATGTAGATGTTTAGCTCTAATCATAGATTTGGCTAAAGTATCATCAACATAATCTTCCATAGTCCTATGCATCATGTCATGAAAGATAGATGTCATGGCCCTTTGATATGTAGCACCAGCATTTTTAAGCCCAAATGGCATGACATTCCAATAGAAGGTGCCCCATGCACATGTAAAAGCAGTCTTCTCTTGATCCTCTAGAGCAATTTTTATTTGATTGTATCTAGAAAAACCATCCATTAGAGAATACATCTCAAAGCCTGTAGTCATGTCCACTATCATATCAATGTTAGGCAGTGGAAAATCATCCTTAGGGCATGCTCTATTTACAGCTCTAAAGTCTGTGCACACTCTGATTGATTTATCTAGTTTTGAAATAGGTACAATATTAGAGATCCACTCTACATAATCAATAACTCGGATGAATCCGTCTTTTAGGAGCTTCTCTAATTCAACTTTTACCAAGAGTGCAACATGAGGATGCATCTTTCTCAATTTTTGCTTGACAGGTTTGACATTTGGAACTATAGATAAATGATGCATGATGAGATTAGGATCCAACCCTAGCATATCTGAATATTTCCATGCAAACTTGATCTTCTTTTCTGTTAGGAATGTTGTAAATTTTTGCTTCTCTTCTTCTGATAAAGATTGTGCCACATGGATCAATTGTGGTTCTTCTACTATTCCCAAGTTGATGGATTGAGTGGGCTCAATTAGAACTGGAGATCTGTCCTATAAATGACTCAGAAGGACATCAAATATCTCATCCTTAGGCACCTTAGAGAGGTTTTCACCTTTGGATACATCTTTTATTTTTACTTTTGTAGGTTCTGAGACTGCCACAAAGTGGTTTTCACCCTCAAAACTCCTTTTCTTTTTCTTTTTATTCTTATTTTTTTGACTAAGATATTTGATGTTCGACTCCATCATGCTAACGCTTGATTCACTAATGGAAGTACTCATAGGCTCAACTACATTGAGGTAGCAAGCAAGGGCATAGTCATATTGGAAGGTATAAATATCATGGCTCAGATTTGTGGAGGTTTGATCAATAAGTTCTAGATATTGGATAGTCAAAGTGGGGAAAGATTGGGAGATAGTGTTTATGGATATGGATATGTCATCATTGGTCCTAACCTGACACTCAAGTTCAAAGGTGATATTACAACTTAAGACATTCAATTCATGAATAGGCTCAATGTCATTGTGGGAGTCCGATTCAGCCATAGGTGGATCAGACTCGATAGGTTCATCATTTCACTCTAGACTTACATTGGGTTGAGGTGCATATTGGTGAATAACATCAACATGTTTCTCGGTGACAAGCTCATCTGGTTCTGGAATGAATCCCCATTCATAGTCATTAGATTCATCTTCTGATTTAGGATCTATAGGAAATCTTAGAACATGAGTAAAGTCAGGGTGAATACCCCAAGAAGGGTTAGCCTCAGGTTCAGATTTGTATTCATACTCATGGGAATCCGTCTCAAAATAACTACCACCTTCCTCTTCTTGATTGTTTTTGAGATTAGCTGGTTCTTGTGTTACAACTATCTCTTGATTAATAGTAGGTTCTTGTGTTTCTACTACATTAATTCTTTTGATTGGATCATCTGTATCATCAAGAAGGTCTTTGATCTCCTTAGGCAATTTTTCATAGGGGATGAGTTCTGAGCTATCTAAATCACTATCTGATGGTTCTGTTTCTTCTTTCTTAAGAAGAGGTTCTCCTAGTGTGATCTTCTCTATGACATGGGAACAATTACCTTTGAGGTGGAAGGGTTTCTTTTTAAATCCTAAGCCAACTTTGCCTTTATTTGCTCTACCAGTATGTGGGAGAGGTGCCTCAAGACCTTTTCCTTTGGCTCCTAGAGGTCCTTTACCTGAATATCCCATCTTAGCTATTAATTTATCTCCTAGGCCATATGACTTAGAAGAATCTTTGGATACTATAGAATCATGAGTTTGGATGACTTGGGATTCAGGTTCATCTTTGTAAAGCCATGTGAGCACAACTTCATCCTCTTCAAATTCTTTCTTGGAGACTTGTTCTGCTACAAAATTCTTTTTATATGCCTCAAGAGGTTCTTTAGATTCTTGTTTGGATTGTTTCAAAGATTGTCCATAAGACTTAGGTGAGATAGGGAGAGATGTCAAAGATAAGACTAGCTCCATAGTATATTCTCCCATACTATTTTCTTTGATATTAAACTCTTTTTCAAGATCTTCCATTTTAGATGTGGATGCTTCTTTAGTTGGTTCAATGGAAGATTCTCTGTTATTAGGCACAAGCTTATCTGCACTTTCCTTCAATGTATTGCAAGTGGTGGATATGTCTGCTGGAATGGTGACCTCTACTCCTTCATAAGGAAATTTCAAGCATTGGTGAAATGTAGAAGGAATAGCTTTCATCTCATGTATCCATGGTCTCCCTAGAAGAATGTTGTAAGCCAAAGGTAGATCAAGAACTTGACATATAGTATCTCTGATAACTGGACCTGCTCTGATAGGTAAGACAATGGTGCCTTTAGAAGATCTTTCTTGTTCATCATAGGCTTTGATAGTTATTTTCTTTCTAAGATCAATAGCCAATTCTGAAAATCCCAATTGTGTGATCAAGCTGTAAGAACAAATGTTTAGGCCAGCGCCTCCATCTATCAACACATGTTTGACTCTACGGTTCTAGATCAAGACTTCTATATGCAAAGGCTGATTATGTGGGTGACTCAAGGAGTTGTCATCTTCCTTTGAAAAGGAGATATATTGAGGAGATGTAAGATGTCCAACCATAGTCTAAAACCTATCTAAATCAAGGTCATCAGGAACATTGGATCCGAGCAAAGCTTTGTCTAGAATAGCTCTATGGGCTGGAGATATCCGAAGCAACTCAAACATGGAGATTTTTGCATTAGTGTGTTGGAGTTGTTAGAAAATGCTATAAGATGTTGGCCTTGTATCTTTAGAATTGGAAGATTTAGAAATAGCCTTCTATTTGGAAGCAGAAGAAAGATTGAAGGGCATCTTAGGGACATTTGATGAATCTGGGATTTGTCCGTTCAGATGTGCCTAAGCTTGTGATCTAGTAACTGCATTAGATGAAGAATGATCTCTATCTCTTCGCACAATTGTGATGACATTGCAATGTTTAGAGAGACAAGGTTCAACCATATTGATAACAACATTATTTCTCGGGTAAGCATAATTGACCTTTGCCCCCATATTAGGTTGAGAAGATGAGACTTCTTGACCATGTTTCAAAAATGGTTCTGTGAATGTTTTACGATCATTATTGCTCTTATGATTATCAATGGTGATGTCACCTTTATCAATTAGATCTTGAATAGTATGTTTCAAGCGTAAGCAGTTATTAGTTTTGTGACCTTTACCCCGATGGAAATCACAGAATTCGTTCTCTCTCCACCATTTTGGTTTAGGCTCAGAATTAGATGGTTAGATCTTAGGAAAGGAGATGATGTTATTAGCTAGCAGATTTCTCATGAATGATTCCAAAGATTCTCCAAGAGGAGTGAATGTTCATTTATTATCAGTGGACCACTTTTTATACTCTGGCTTCTTTTGAGATGATTCAGGCACCTTTTGTTCTGAAGCTTTTATGGCTTGGGTACCAATAGTTAGATTGAAAGCTGATACCTTAGATGGAGCATGGATGGTAGCAACAATGCCATTAGTGATGATGCCTTTATTCTTGTTCCAGTTTTTGTTCTTGTCTTTAGAATTGGATCCTGATTC
This sequence comes from Chamaecyparis obtusa, assembly GCA_027943335.1. NCBI lineage: Eukaryota > Viridiplantae > Streptophyta > Pinopsida > Cupressales > Cupressaceae > Chamaecyparis > Chamaecyparis obtusa. The sequence goes on from BSBK01003886.1 coordinate 352,861, forward strand.
GTACTTGTCTTTTTGAAGTGTGATTTCTCCTTTTTTTACAAGCAGTTTTTCAATTTTGATAGCATTGTCCACCATCTTATCAAAAGATGTATGATCTTGCATTTGTAGAGGATAATTGATTTCTAGAATGAGGTTATTGATGAAGATTTCCAATTTTTTAGTTTCTGGAATAGGTTTGGCATATAGAGATAACTTCTTCCTCCATCTCTTAAGAAATGTTAGGAATGGTTCCCCTAGATATTGCTTGAGATTATAGATATCAATCATGGTGACTGGATGTTGAATGTCGTAGGAGTATTGTTGATAGAACAATTTGATCAACTCCTCAAAATTTTTGATAGTAGAAGGCAATCTAGAGAACCAATGAATGGCCACTCCACCTAGAGATTGAGGGAAGAGATGCATCAGATAGGTTGGTTCGTGCATGAACTCCATAGATTGTGTATAGAATTCTTTGACATAATCTTGAGGATTTGAGTGTCCATCATACTTATCATACTTAGGCATCTCCACTCTTTTTTGGAATGGTGGCATGTATAAGTCTTTTTCGAATGGAAAAGGACATAGGGCCTCCAGGGAGAACTCCTTGGGTTCCTTTTCTTTCTCAAGATTATTAAGCTTGACTTGCATGGCATGCATCTGTTTCATCATAGCTGTGAATGGAGTTTCTTCCTCATGTGTAATGATATCTTCAACATTAAATTTGGGAGGAAGTTTAGCTCCTTGATGAGCCAATTGTAAAAAATATGCCTCTCCGTCTTCTTTCAAGAAATCCTTCATCATTCTTTTGAAATTATCATCATTTTGATATTGAGCAATTTCTTTAGGTGTGGGTTCCTAATTTGCACCATGTTGAGATTGAGCTCTTTGAGAGCCAAAGTTTGTTCCTGCTTGAGACATGGTAGGAGTTTTACATGGGATAGATTGATGTGGAGTTTGTTGAGTACCCTCGTGAGTTGATGAAGGAGGGATGTAACCAGTTTTTAATCGAAGGTTGCCAACATCGTTGTCTTCGTAAAGACCAAAATCATAGAGTTTCTCAAAAGTTGGACCTATGTGAGTCAAAGGTAAAGTATGAGATATTTCCCTAGATTTCTTGTGAGAGGAAGCTCTAGTTTCCACCATTAACCTTAGGTGAAACAAAAGAATAAGATGAAGATAATTGAAGAATGAATTGAATCAAGATGATTAGATGACACAACCTTGTCAAGGTTTGGTGATTGAAACTTAGATATGACTTAGATGAGGGATACTATGCCCTAGATGCATGGGTAGATCCCCAAAAGATAGCAGACAAGATATCACAACTCTTAGTCATTTTTTATGATTGATTGAAGATTGATAATTATGACAAGGTTTTGACACAAGATGATAAGGACTCAAATCGATTAAATAGAAGGCTGGATCAGATTAAAAAGACCATTTTGGGATAATGATTGGATTCTCAATAGCTTACTACTCTATTCCTGACACAGTGATTTATTTGATAGATTCTGGAAATAGGCTGAAAAAGCTGGATATCTAGCAATTTTGACAACTTTCTGGCAATTTTTCAAAACTCCTCAAATGACTTTCTACAGACTTGTACGACAGTGGGTATGGAATGAAATGATAATTGATAAAATCATATGACAGTTGACAACAAAAATTTATTTTTGAAAATGATTGGCAAAAACACTTGTATGACAATGTACCTGGTATCATATGACACTCAATGGTAAATGAAATGACTCTTTCCAAAACTCGTACAACTCTTTGACTAACTGAAATGACAGTGGACTCCAGAAAAGAATTTTACTTCAAATTTTGCAAATTTTTGAGGTTTTCAGTTTCAAATTGTTTGCAAATTTCAATGTCCAGATTTGAGGATTGTAATAGATTTGTTCATTTTTTAGTAACCAGATAGATAAGCAAGCACGCAAAACAACAAGCAAGTGATTTCAAGAATGTCTAAAAATAATGAACAAGGGAAAAAGAAACCTTGCACATGAACAATCAAGTGACTTATTTGTGCTAATCCTTAGAAGTGCTAATTATGTATGTTTCAAAAAGTTTTGCAGTAATGCACATATTCCTAGAAAATGAAAATTTGGCCTCACTAGGGTTTTTAGTAATGGTTTGACTTTGCAACTTTTATGATCCAAAGGGGTGAAATCCAATCCTAACGCACCAAGGTTTTGACATAGTCCAAGAATTTAATCAATCAGGAGTTGCTAGGGAGATCTGACAACCCAACAATGAACCACACCTGTGAAGATTTCTTCCACAAGGACATTTATATAGCGGCTGTCACTACCACTGCGAAAATGGCTATTACTGCTTGAGGTTCCATCAACATGGTTGACCCAATTAAGGGAATGTCCACTATGGTTAACCCTCTCTAAAGGTGACTCACAAAATATACCACATGGAGACTAGTTCCAGATTCAAGGATTTGGGTTTCTAGTACTATCCAAAAAGGAAGTAGAGCATAATCCCCTAGCATTTTCACTTTTAACCCAAACAAAGTAGACAGATTAATCCGACACGCTAAGACCAAGATTATCTCACAAAGATCTATGATGTCAACCCCTTATGATCTATCAACCTCTTTGGAGAGAGAATGCCTCAATCAAAAGTTGAAGACACACGGATCTAGTGGAACGTGAGACTCCCTCAGTATCCTCCCCACCTACAAGGGTTCCTTCATTGAGAAGAGTTTCGCTAGAAACTCACTCTCTCAAGAGCCACAAATAGTGTTCATAGGGCCTATTTACTATTTGTAACAAAGATGCTGAAAGCAAATCTAGGTTCATTTTTATAGCCCAAATGAAATCTGTGATGTGGAAGCAATAAAAAGTCACTCAAGCCAAACACATGAGATGTTTGTTTTAAGTCCAAAATTCAAGTCTTATCAGCTGAGAAGATTACCTAAATTCCTCGCTACATGCTTAGTAGATTTTTACCTATTTTCAACAATTCTTGCACTTTTCCCAATCAAAACCAACAGGAGTTGATAAAAAATAGAGAATTTCAATTTTTAATATTAGCTATTAGTGAAAATCTGAAAATCAAATCTGACAAACTGCCCTGAAAAATGAAATTATAATTAAAACTTGGTGCCAAAACTCATACGACAGTGGGTGTGCTTCTAGACGACAGTCCAGAAACTCGTACAACACTGGGTGTCAGATAATATGACTTTCTACCTTTCAAACGATAGTGTGTACAGTCTGACAAGATCCTTGATAAAATAAACTGTCGTATGACAGTGGGTATAGTCTGGTATGACTTTTGTTAGAAACTCGTATGAAAATTGTACGGACATAATAAAAAAAATCGTAGCTTTGGCTCAGAAAATGATAAGAAAAGACAAAAATTGATAGAATTGAATTGGAAACCTGTATCAAGGCCCCACAGTGGGTGCCAAAAATGTGTGTGTGAATTTTGTACCTGATCTATAGACACAACACTTCAGTAAAACATTAGAGGTTAGTTGAAATCAAAATCATGCAATAAATGAAAAACTAAACTAACCAGGCAATTTATTGCCTTCTAGTAGATGCGAGTATGTATTCTCAAATTATATTGAGATCAGTGACCTTGATGACACCTAAATGAAGGATTTGAATGCAAAATCTAGATATGAATTGGAAGCAAATTAATCTATTTTTTTGGGTTTTCTATGCAATAATAATGAAAAATGATATGAAATCTAAAATCTAAGATGAAATTGATATGAAATACAATTAATCTATCAATGATATGCTAAAATATGAATGATCTCACAAAGTTGTTGATTCACAAAGAGGCTTCAATTCTCCAGATACCAATTCACCAGCATAAGTTTGCAAAATTATGAGATGATTTGAGATGAGCTGAAGCCTTAATTTATAGAAATCTAGGGCTTTGGAGGTGCATGAATAAAAGCCATAAATCACTCTTGATGAACTCAGGTTGATTTTTAGTTTTAATTTACAAAATCATGCAAAAGCAGAGTTTAGATTTAATTGATAATTGATAGTTGTCTACTTTTCTTGATTGTGCATGTTTTATTTATGAATTAAATAAATAATAAAGTGATTTATTTCCAACTTAACTGATTTTAAATTTAAAAATAACTGATTTGTGGGTTAATCAATTATTTTAATCAAACTTTATTCAAAAACAATATTATTAAAAATTGACAACTTGCTTTAATTAATTAAATAAGAATTTAATCAATTATTCATAGGATTTTGGATTTATTATCAAAATTAAATAATACAATTTAGGAATAAATAATTAAATTCAATTAAATAATTAAGTGGCAGAATTAAATCTAATTAATTAAATATTGAGAATATTCAATTAATCAAACTTTAGGATAAATAGGATTTATCGCCAAATAATCATTAAATTAAAGATAATTAGGATGATTAGGAATATTACTAGGAATATTCCCCGATGCAGAATTTGAGATAATCAATTAAGATTCGATGATGTGCCGATGTGCCTTAGGTTAGGACTTCGATGTTGATTTCATTTGATGTGTCGATGTAGGAGATTAATGAACTTATAGGCCATTTTTGGGGTATTACATTAGTGACCTCTCTATCATATTTAGCAATTCATACTTTTATTCTACCTTATTGACATAATTTCATCTTCACACTTTATTTACACTAACTTAGCAACCATCTAAAACACTATCTTTCTCAACTCATCCATTTCCACTCATATATATAATGATTTTTCCATTAGAAACATCAACGAGGTCAACAATAAGAATATAAGCATTATCAAAACAAAGTCAACCATCATGAGCCTAAATACTTAATGCAATCCATCCAAGGATAAAAAGGGGACCTAAATCCATCATAAAAGGTATTCCTCAAATATAATTCATCCACACACATCACAACATTCTCCAAAGCTAGTCCCAAAGGTAATGTGTAGAAAAATATTTAAAGTGCTTTGTTGGTTGACCCAAAAACACTCTTTGAAATATATAGCACCATCACAAGAACAAAACACCATGGTAAGATAGTCATAAGCCTATTTAATATTTTTTTAAGCTATATTCAAACCAATATTACTCAAATTTAGTCACTGCAAATAGTTGAGTCAACTAAGAGCCACCACATACAACAATGTAGCACCTGTGATAACAAATCTTTGCCTGCAAAGAAAACCATCAAAAGATTCCTAACCTAAAACATTGCACGAGCTATCTAACCATGTACACCAAATTTATTATCCTAAAATTCCAATGTGGATCATTCTCTGAGCCCATCCAATCCTTCTTGATAACCAAACAACACATCATATCTTCGTCGAAATAATAGTTTAGGACCTAAAAACATGATAGTGCAATATTCAAAATTCATGGCCATTATAACCCAAACTATAAGCCACCATCATATTAAGTGGACGAATGCAAGGCATTCTCTCATGAGGTCTTCAATTAATCTTTCTATAAACTTCAACTATTCGTGTAATACCCAGTCAGGGAACCCAAGAGATATTAACCTGAAACATGTTACTAAGTTTACTGAATAATTTTTTTTCTTAAGAGTTTACAATCAATAATAAATAACAACGTGGAAGCAATATAACATAAGATAATACATACACATAAATGTAACTCATTAAAAAATTACAAGTCTCAAGGGTTCCATGATGTAGAATTATGTATAAGTTAACTAATCTACTAAGTATAATCCAACACATAATCACATGATATATCTTAGGTTCATTTTAAAACCCAAATTAAAGTATTCCTACTCCTTCACTTAATCCTAATGAAAATAACACAAATTATAAAGTATACTAACATATTCATTTCAATTGAATGATAAGATACATCTATTACATCAATGAATTGAAAGTACATACAATAAGATACAACTGATACATCATAGTCTTCAAGATAATACAACTTCCACTGTACATGTTGCAGGGATAACAATAATATAATACAAGTACATATACATTTTCTATAATCACTTGTTCACTAACCAATACATAAAATGGAATATGAGATATACATCTCATGATGATAATAAGAAAGTCTCCAAGTAATGAACAAGAAGATAGAAGCAACATCAAGGATCATCCAAGCACAAAGTCATGAACGTTGAACCTCAATGGTAAAAGAATCACTACCACCCAACCACGTGGAACCAAGAAGTCCACTCCCACCGTGCTAAGGATATAACACCATGCCTCACTCAAGGATACATTCAAACAAGAAAGACTAATGGAATGGTACACATGGTAAATTGGTAATAATTATATAAGGTTATCAAGTAAAAATTATCACGACATAAATTAGGTGTACCTAAATACAACGTAGGAACATAGGACACATATATGGAAATTTTATCACATGAGTCAACTCTAAGGTCACCTGGTAATCTCTCTAGACCCTGAACCCTAGTGACTCTATGAGGTATCAATAGTCCTTCCTTACAAATAAGGAAAACCAACTATGCCAGACCTCAACCTCTCTCTAGACGGGCAAACATCTTCTCCCACTCCCATCCTAGCCTGTACCATGGGCAAGCCACAATTATTTTTTTAATGTTTCTATCCTAATAAATTTATTAGGTTATCACTTATTAAATCAAATTACAAAGGATACCCAGGTAGCCACTTTAGGGCTCCGATGCCTCCAAAGTAAGCCACTTCCCTTCTATGCTTTTAGATAACCTATCCTAATGTTCCTAGCAAAAGAACCAAAGAAAAAACAAAACCAAAATCATAAAAGACTTCCTTAAATCAGTAAACCATGAATGCCATCAAAGACAAGTGCTGGAGCATAATAAAAAAAACCTCATCCTATAGAAGGATCCACATTTTCCATCCCATACTAAACATCTCAATAAATCAAATATCAAATCTCATAGTTCAAATCACAAGATCAAAAGATCATCAAAAGCATCAAGCATCTCTCTCCAAACATGGAGTAAAACATAATCCACAAAGGTCATCATACAGAATCATCATAAATGTAGAAACAAGGTTACCTAGTTAATCAAGACTCAACACAAATAATAGTCGTCACCTTTTTGTGGTTAAATAACATAAAGATCGAGGATTTAATAGAAACCTGACATAAATCCTAGATAAACCTAAAATAATACTCTTATAACCGAGACACCAAAATGGTTATAAATTTATTATATATGAACTCAAGTGTGAAACAATTAATTTCATAAAATAATTTAAAGTTCAAAAGACAAGATTCCACCTACGACATCAATCTATCCTAACCGACCTTATTCAACAAGGCCAAATAAAACTCCAATAAGAAAACACTGTATTATATAAAATACACCCACATCATAATTCCATTAAAAGTAAAATAAATATTTAATTTACTTTTATAAATTAATTTATAATTTTTGTTATATAAATTAATTTATTAAGTATAATTACTAATTGACAATATAATTAAATTATAATAACCATCAATAAGATTTACCTCTATAAATTAATTTATAAAGTTCCTTATATAAATTAATTTATTAAATATAATTACTAAGCAACAATATAATTAAATTATATTAAAATAAATCTCAACTATAAGTTCGAGTTGATTACGACATTCCTTTTTGTTATCGGTAGCCCAATTAGATTCTTCTTTCTTCTTCTTCTTCTTTTTCCATTAAAATTTCATGCACATACACTTGTGTTCAAAATACACCTTTGCATATACACATACATATATTTCACACACACACACATGAAATATATAAAGTTTGAACCTCCGACCCAAGTGTGCATATCGGTCTAACATTTATTACCCCCTTATAAGAAGTTGTAGGGCCCCTATTATTCTATTATTCCCATAGAATTTTAAGGCTCGACACCCAATCCTTGCACTGTTTATAGATAGGTATAAATGACGACCGGTTATGGTTGACATTCTCTGCTTTGGCAACTATAGGCCGATCCCCCCCCCCCCTCCCCCATATATATTTTAATCACTATCAATCATCAATAAAACCCATTAATTAAAAATATATAAATATTCATTAATAATACATTAATTAATATTCGTAGTAATAAATTCCACATAAAACAATTTACAATAAATTTAATTAATTAATTAATTAAAAATTATTTTTATTTTTATTTTTTAAATTTAAAAAATTAATAACATTTTTAAAAAAAATTATTTATTTTTTAATTCTAATAATTAATAAACAATAATATTTTTTTAAATTCTAAAAATTATATATATATATATATATATATATGTAGACACCTAAAAATCCTTTAGAAAATAAAGTATTTTTATTTTCTGAAAATCCCTGATGACATCATCATTTATTAATTAATTAATTATTTAATTAATTAATTTATTTTTATGTCATTAAATCCCTTTATCTTAATTAGAAATATTTAATTAAGGAATCCCTCCCAAAAATGTTTAAATCTTATTTAAACATTATCTCCTTATTTATTAATTATTTAATTAATAAATTGACCAAAAATCCCAAAATAAATAATTAATTTATTTTTTGCCCAAAACTTGGCCAATTTCCTTTAGACCACTAACTTCTTCCAAAATCTTCTAATCCCTTCTTAATTTCGATTAAAAGGCTAATCCCATCTTTTCTAACCCTAATCCCAAGGCTAAATATTTAATTAAGATTAAATATTTAAATTTCACATTTATTGAAAATATTTCAATAAATATTCCCAAAACTTAAGCTTTTGGAATGAATAAACTTTTATTCCATGAAACCAAGGAGAATTCTAGACTCTTCTAGAATCTTCTCAAATCCAACCTCTTCACCCATCCTAATCCTAAGATTATCTTAATCCTAATCCTAATTCCTCCCTTAACCTTGTCACATTCCCTAAACAAGGTTAGCCAACTCTTAAGCTTAACCCAAAGTCAACAAAGAGGGCTTCCCTTTTTGGAATGCATTGAAGGCATTTAAGGCCTCCTTATCCCTCTTACATGCACTTATGGTGCATTTAAGAAGCCCCTCACCCCTTTCTTACACCCTTTGACCTTAGGCACATTTCCCAAATTGTGCACATTCCTCCCATCTTTCAACCCAATGCCTTTGTGACACTTGTCACAAGGAGGTGATCCCTAAACTAGCACAATCCATGTGCTCCCCTTTGAATGAATCTTGGCCTCTCTTAAGGATTTCAATCCTGGCCACTCATTCTTCCTTCCCAAATCCTATAAATACCCCTCCTTTCAAGAGCAAAAAAAATTAGCTTACTTTCATTCTCATGCATTGTTATAATGCCATTTTCATGTTAGATCTTAGCAAATCATTCTAATTTAGTTTACTTTCAAGCATTTTAGCTCATCATAGCTTAGTAATAATGGATTAACATAGTTTTTATTATTGTTTTGCATAGCATAGCATCATATCACATCTCTATTTGGTCTAAAATCAATCCTAGATTACTCATCATGTAGCTCAATCTCCATTAGAGCATTCTTGAGCCTCTTGAAGCCTTAGGGGCAAATCAGGTGTTCTATACCTATTTTTGTGCCATTTTGGGGTATTCATGAGCTTCAAATCATCCTAAATGCATTTAGAGTATGCTCCAAGTGCTTAGAGAGCACACCCACATCCCTCTTATTAGAGCAAATCAAACAGTGCTTGGGTGCACCTGTTTAGGCTCAATCTGAGGTGGCTAGCTTAGAGTTTATTTGTGTTGTTTTGATTGCATGCTTAGATTAAACTCTTAACGTTTGATTGATTTAGGCCTTTCAAAATAGATAACAGGTACCCTCGAAAGCCTTGCTCACATTTTGGCATGCCCGGTGGGACGTCAAACCACAATCAGCTTGATCAAATCACACTTTTTCAATCTTCGTGTTGTAGGAAATGAAAAAAATCATGCCTTCAGAAAAAGAAATGTCGCCTACAGAAATGAAATCACGCCTTTGAGAAATGAAATCACGCCTTGAAGCAATTAAATCACGAGTACAGACTCTATTTTTATGCCTGGTTACTAGCAGATTTCCGCCAGCGATAACTTCTATTCTGCCTCTACTTCTTCTTCTATCACCTGCATGTAATTAAATCACGCCTTTGCAGAAAGAAATCACGCATCTGAAACAAACTTTCACGTCTTCGGGTACAAAAACCTCGCTTCTGGTTTTTCTTTTGTCGCGTCTGGTATTTCTTTTATCGCTTTTGGTCAATTAGGTGTTGCCTATAAGTTTGTCTCTGCCACCTCTGGTTAATTATTTGTCACCTGTAAGAATGAAATGTCGCCTCTGCACTTTCCAGCGTCGCGTATAAGCTAGATAGTGTCGCCTTTTGGTGTTTTTCTGTCTTGAATTACTTGGGACTGGATTTATTTATTTTTATGGCAAACAAAAGGTCAAACTCAATCTTGAATGGAACTAAAGGAAAGAACTTAGGTCCTAAAGTGTCATTGTCATTTTGAAAATCAAACCCAATCTCGAATGCACTAAAAGGAACGAACACTCTATTCCCTCTCTTGTTTCAGATTTCAAAGCAAGTAAACGAACACAATCTTGAATGATCTAAGGATAAAACAAAGCACATTTTCAAAGTTCCTAAATCAACTCGCAAATATCAATCTTGAATGCCCAAAAGGAAAGAACTTGCAACCGCTCAAATCATTTACGTTTTGAAGAAAGAACAAATCAAAATCTAAGCACATGTGTCTTCATTTTCAAAAGTTCAAACACACTTAATCAATTTGGGAAAATGAACAAACTTGCTTGATGTGCATCTAGGAGCTTTCATTTTCTGTAAATCCTTGTTAAAGTAAGCAACGTAGAACATTTGGACTCAGACAAGTTCACTTGTTCTGCTTTTAGCGAGGCCTGTCCGGGGAGAAAAGTGCTTCCTCCTCGGAGAATGACCTCAAACCGGTATCCCCCCTGGCCAGTATATAAATAAAGTGAAGGCAACAAGTACTAACTTACATCTCCTAATCGCCGAGCGTCTTGTGCCAAATGCAAATGTCTGGGGAAAGGTAAATATTCCTCCCCCAGTGTTGTTGGCTAGGCTCTTAAGTGAGTCACAGGCGGTAAGCATAACTGGGTATGGAGACTCCACGGAACTATTAGAAACTTGATAAAATAGAGGCTACCCTATCTACATCTGAAAGTATCAAAATCCTTGTGCAAGGACCGATTCCAAGGGGTTTACCAGATCACCTCAAGATTACTCACCATTTGTATTCCCTTTTAGGGGGTACCAAGCTGTGGGCAAGCAATTTTGATACTCACCTTCCTTAGGTAGATTTGTTTGAAGTGCTTGATAGTCAAAACTTCATGAAAACATTGTTGAAACATACACTTTTCAAAGCTTTATCAGAGTCAGTTATCCTGTTTGTATCCCACAAGGTTGCTTTGTCCCTTGTGGAGATTGCTTTTCCAAAAATCTGTTTTGAAATCTATCCTTTGCCATTGGAAAACATCAAACTGATTTACAACTTGGTTCAAGGTACTCAGAACATCCATGTCAGTCTAAATCCTCCAAAAATCCAAAAAAAAATGTCCAAGGCTTGCAGAATCTCAAATCATGGTCTTCCAGTCATATCCAATCCAATCTTGTCATCCTTTCATCCTATCTTAGGTTAGCAGAGTCATCTTGGTCATCCCCCACCCCCTTATCTATCTTCCTCTAGAGTCAGTCTCCTTTCAATCTTAAGCCAAATCCAATCCTAGTCTGATCCTGTCAGTCATTCCAATCTGAGTCTTAGTCTTCCAATCCATCTTCGTCCTTCATTCCTATCCAACTCATCCACAAGTCAGCATGTCTCAAAACTATTATGATGAGTTTGGTTATTATGTCCCTCCCCTCAATCCATCCTATCCCAAAGATGATGAAAACCTTGTAGATCACGATGCATATTCTGAAAATCTTAGCAAGTTTGCTCCAAACATCCCCCAGCATCCAATCATTCCTCCAAAATATCCTATCATGCCTTCACGCTTATCCACTAGCACTCCCTTTCATGTCCTTGGCAAGGCAAATCCATTATCTTATCCATCCACACCTTATCCCTATCTTAAACCTACACATCCTCCATATGCATCCTTCATACCTCCATCACCTGCTATAGTCATATCCCAATCACCACCATTCCCTCGAAACACTTCACGCTACTTCCCTTATCTAAAACCTCCATCCACTCATCCTCCAAATCACCCCCAAATCCAAAATCCTAGTCTTCCCATCCTTTATCCTAACCCTCCATCTACTTATCCTCCAAATCATTCTCAAAACCAAAAACCAAGTCTTCCAATCCTTTCTCCCAACCCACCATCCTCCAACTCCTCATCTACACCATCATCCCCTCAAGAAAATTCAAAATCTTCCACCCCACCTTCATGTGAGGACCATCCAAGCCCCCCATATTCTACACATTCTAATCCTTCACCTCCTCCAATCTGAAAGTCTCCAAGGAGTTTCACAAGGAAGCCAATAACAAATCCCACTCCTAAAAATGAAGAGCCAAGTCATTTCAATCCTTCATGTGAAGCCATCATTGATGAGGCCCATCCATCGCTCCCATCTATCATTTATCTTCCATACATTGATCCTCTTCCATCTCCTAGCATCATTGAGTCCTTTCCATCTGAAGTTTTCATCCAATCCCCACCAACATCACCTCCTCCTAGCATTATCCAAAGCACATCCAGTGAGCCCCATGAGTTCACCATTCTTCCTACCATCACAGCTGTAGAATTTTCCATCCTTTCATCCATACCATCTGAAAAATTCACCCTTCTTCCTACCATCACAGCTGCAGAATCTTCCATCCTTTCATCCATACCATCTGAAAAATTCTTCCTTCTTCCAGACATCACAGCCACAAAATATCCCATCCTTCCATCCACCCCATCTAAAGAGTCCATCCATGCATCCCCCAGCATTCTATCCACACAAATTCTACCATGTCAAGATCTTGTCCAAAAGCATGTTGAAATACTCACAGAAGAAAATCAAGATCCAATCCCTTCACTTCCCCCATCACATGTTCTATTACTTCCATCACCCCCAATCCAAAATCCTACAATCCCAATTCTTCCAATCCAAGATCCTACAGATCCTCCATCTCAAGATCCGTTACTATCGCCCAATCCTAGTCAAAATCCCACCATCCTATCCTCTCCTCTTGAGGATCTTCCAATCCAAACTATCCAGCTGCCAGCACTCTATCCTCTTGGTCCACTTACGTTTGTCAGAGGCAGCCCACTTGAAGCAGAAGCAATAAGTTCTATATCTTCCATCAGGGAACCAGAAACTGGATGTTTATCATATTCCCCAAGTCAAAAATATCCTTGTTTGGATAAAATGCTCAAGAAATGGAATTATCAAGGAAAAGGCCTAGGCTCTCATGAACAAGGAAATCTAGAGCCTATCCAAGACAAGAAACATCCAAAGTTATGTGGCATTGGTCACACATCAGAAGAAGACACTTCCTCTAGAAAGGTTGGTACAACTACATCTAAATTCAAGCATCCTTCCAAACCCACCATCACATCTTCCAAAGCATACAATGCTATTCCTCCTCCTCCATCATTACAACCCAGGACAACCTATCACATTCCTCCTTCATCCTCCAAATCCATTTTGGGTCCCTATGTTCCAAAATCTTCTAGCACATATCCTATACATACCCAATCCATTTTGGGACCTTATATCCCAAAATATCATCCACCATCTTATCCTACTCAGTCCTTCATCCAAAATCCAAGCATCCCTAGTTGGGATCAACAAAGGCACACACCCATATCTCCTATTTGCCAATCTCCTTCCATCTCTCTATCCCGCACATCTCCTAATATTCATTCCAATGCTCCTTGCAATTTGGATGCCATATCAAATATGCATAAAGGAAAATATCCACGAAAATCCAAAGATTTCCATGTCCAGTCTAAACGACATGGTCAACCAAAGAAAAATCCAATCAAGCAATCCAATGTATCCCAATGGCCACAAAGGCCTAGCAAAGCACAAGCAAAATCCACTACATGGCCACAAAGGCCCAATAATGAAAAAGAAAAATCCTATGCATACCAATGGCCACAAAGGCCCACCAAAACTAAAACAAAGATGATGTGGATCCCAAAGCAAAAAGATGTAATGCATCTAACAGAAGTATCCACACTGGCATCCAAAGTTGCTAAACCCCCAGCTACTCAGTCTTCTCCTCCATCTCCTCAATCTATTTTGGATCCCAAAGATCCAAAATCTCCTAGCATAAATCCTCCATCATATCTACCTATATCTTCCAAGACCCATCCACTTCATTCATCTTCCTCACAACATGTGCCAATGTTGATCCTGACAACATCCCCCTATCATGATCATTTTCCATCTTTCCATCCAAACACTTTCTACCACCATATATCCCATCTACCCCATCCAATATGTGCTTTTGCATAAATCCATCCATCCTAGTGAAGCTGTACCAACATCTGAGCACATCAGAAAGATCAGTGAAGAAAGTCAGCAACATGGCAACACCAAAACAGAAAGGCAGCAAAAAAATCAGAAAATGTCAACAACAAATCAGAAGATCAGTGAAGAAATATAGCAACACATCAGAAATATTAGAAAGTCAGCATCGAATCAAAAGGTAGTACCAAATCAGAGAATCAACAACAAGTCAGAAATCAATCAGCATATCAGTGAAAGATCAGCACAAAGTCAGCAAAAAATCAAAAAATCCATAAAAATTGGAAAAAATCAAGAGAAAAGTATAAAAAAAAAAGAAAGAAAAGAGAAAAACATTCATCCAATGGTGAAAACTTGGCAATTCAAGCGCCTTGGACAAGTACCATGGTGAAAACCTGGCAAACAGGCATCATGCATAGGCTCCCCCCAATTCCTTTCTACAATTGGGGGTCATTCCCTTCTTCCATCTTATCCAACATCTCCTCCATCCCATTTGTCTCTCACCTCCTTCATCCTCCTTTGGATCTTGATGAAAAAAATAAAGACTACCAGGTATACATGCTTTTGGGCACCTTCTTAGCATCCATCACACCTTTCAGCTACGTATCCTCTATCCAATCCATTCATCCTATCTTCCATCTACTTTCCTCATCCTCTTGTCAGCATATCTTCCATCCAATCGTACCCCATCCTACTGCCTCTGAATAAATGAACTATCCTAAGTAGGGGGCATCTTATTCCTTGGTGACATATTCCTTGGAGACTATCTTTTGTCCAAAATCTTCCATCTCCCAAATCCTTAAGCAAATCCACCATCCAATCCTTGAGCATTCCTCTATCTAGATCCCTCAGCGGTTCCTCCAGCATTCCATCTCCCAAATCCTTAAGCAAATCCACCATCCAATCTCCCCAACCATTCCTCTTGCCAATCCTCAAGCATTCTTCCATCCAAATCCAAATCTTCCTCCATCCAAATCTCCTAGCAGTTCCATCATCCTCATCCTAAGCATTTCCTCCATCTTTCCATCACCCAGTATCTTCCCTTGTCATTGGTATCTAGCTATAGGCTACCTTTCATGCAATCCAATGCCATCCATCCATATCCAACTATTGCTAGCAATCTTCCAATCCTCTCCACATCCTCTAACTATCCAACATCCAAGATCAAGCCAATCCATCCAATCCAAATCCTTAGTCTTGTAGCAAGCCTTGATCACTATTAAATCATCATCATTGGGATATGTCCTTCCCAAATCTGTGTCATTTCAGGACACATCTTCCATCACCAGTCCATCTTGTCCTTCCAGCACAACTAGGGCATCGTCTTGCATATCTTTGGAGTTTCAGCTTCATCCCCAGGTTCTTTGTACATCCTAAATCTTGAGCTTCTGTACATATCCGTTGTAAATATCCTCGCATCTTGTTGTACATAGTCCTCGTCAGTCCTGCAGTAGCATCTAGTCAGAAATCTTGTCCTACCTAGCCTTGTACTTCAGCAATATCAATTGTCGACTATCCTTGATCATCATGACTATCTTTGAACCGCATCATTTGCCAATCAGCAACACAACATTCTCCCCATCAGCTTCGGGTCCGCACAGATGTATGCTTCTTTTTTGTCTGACCTAAGCCTAATCATGGGTCCCCTCAATTGTATCCTCCCTGTCTAACTTAATCTTCCACCAAGCACACCAGGTTCGTGTCAATGTATCCTTCCACACGTTCAGACCAATCTTCCCACCATCAATCAAATCAAATCTCTCTCCTTGGCAAAGGTTGTCTTTTGGAGTTATCATTTTGGCCTTGGATTTTGTCCTTTGGGTCTTGTTAATCTTTTATAGCTTCTCGTTGTTCTCTACTCAAAGTTGCCATGATCTTTTATATCATGGTGTGCTGCGAATGAGGATAATCTGGGGCAAGGTCTTTTGATCTTTTACTTCTACCTGTGAGTCAGTTGTGTGTTTGTGGTTTCTTCAGCATCGTTTCCACCATGCTTCCTCTTGGGTTCATGCGTGATGCTGGGGCAACCCTGCGTGTCTTTTTAGCGTCGGTCCTATGCAACACTGGTGACAAGGCCTCGTGATCCCAGTATCCTTGGAAGGTCTCTAGCATTGCTATATTAAACTAGGTTGTGCTCTCCACATTTGCACTTGGAGCTTCCCCATCTCCCCTGCATCCTGCATCATATCAATTAATCTTGCATCCTCATGTAGCTGCATCCTGCATTTTGCATTTCATCTCATCTTGCATTCACTCATCTTTGCTCTTGGAAGTTTGGTTATTTATCTCCCCTTCTTCCTAGGTCCTTCCTTCCCTGTTTCCTTTCGAGAAAATTCCACAACGTTTACTCCTTGCGTTATTTCCTCGAGGGGGCACAACCCCTCAATTCCTCTAAATTCTAGCCTCGGGCATCTTATTTTCTTGTCTTTGATGCCATGCCACTTGCGGCATCACATCAAAGAGGGGCAAAATGTAGACACCTAAAAATCCTTTAGAAAATAAAGTATTTTTATTTTCTGAAAATCCCTAATGACATCATCATTTATTAATTAATTAATTATTTAATTAATTAATTTATTTTTATGTCATTAAATCCCTTTATCTTAATTAAAAATATTTAATTAAGGAATCCCTCCCAAAAATGTTTAAATCTTATTTAAACATTATCTCCTTATTTATTAATTATTTAATTAATAAATTGACCAAAAATCCCAAAATAAATAATTAATTTATTTTTTGCCCAAAACTTGGCCAATTTCCTTTAGACCACTAACCTCTTCCAAAATCTTCTAATCCCTTCTTAATTTTGATTAAAAGGCTAATCCCATCTTTTCTAACCCTAATCCCAAGGCTGAATATTTAATTAAGATTAAATATTTAAATTTCACATTTATTGAAAATATTTCAATAAATATTCCCAAAACTTAAGCTTTTGGAATGAATAAACTTTTATTCCATGAAACCAAGGAGAATTCTACATTCTTCTAGAATCTTCTCAAATCCAACCTCTTCACCCATCCTAATCCTAAGATTATCTTAATCCTAATCCTAATTCCTCCTTTAACCTTGTCACATTCCCTAAACAAGGTTAGCCAACTCTTAAGCTTACCCCAAAGTCAACAAAGAGGGCTTCCCTTTTTGGAATGCATTGAAGGCATTTAAGGCCTCCTTATCCCTCTTACATGCACTTATGGTGCATTTAAGAAGCCCCTCACCCCTTTCTTACACCCTTTGACCTTAGGAACATTTCCCAAATTATGCACATTCCTCCCATCTTTCAACCCAATGCCCTTGTGACACTTGTCACAAGGAGGTGATCCCTAAACTAGCACAATCCATGTGCTTCCCTTTGAATGAATCTTGGCCTCTCTTAAGGATTTCAATCCTGGCCACTCATTCTTCCTTCCCAAATCCTATAAATACCCCTCCTTTCAAGAGCAAAAAAAATTAGCTTACTTTCATTCTCATGCATTGTTATAATGCCATTTTCATGTTAGATCTTAGCAAATCATTCTAATTTAGTTTACTTTCAAGCATTTTAGCTCATCATAGCTTAGTAATAATGGATTAACATAGTTTTTATTATTGTTTTGCATAGCATAGCATCATATCACATCTCTATTTGGTCTAAAATCAATCCTAGATTACTCACCATGTAGCTCAATCTCCATTAGAGCATTCTTGAGCCTCTTGAAGCCTTAGGGGCAAATCAGGTGTTCTATACCTATTTTTGTGCCATTTTGGGGTTTTCATGAGCTTCAAATCATCCTAAATGCATTTATAGTATGCTCCAAGTGCTTAGAGAGCACACCCACATCCCTCTTATCAGAGCAAATCAAACAGTGCTTGGGTGCACCTGTTTAGGCTCAATCTGAGGTGGCTAGCTTAGAGTTTATTTGTGTTGTTTTGATTGCATGCTTAGATTAAACTCTTAATGTTTGATTGATTTAAGCCTTTCAAAAAAGATAACAGGTACCCTCGAAAGCCTTGCTCACAATATATATATATATATATATATATATATATATATATATATATATATATATATATATATATATATATATATATATATATATATATATATATATATAAAGATAAAAACTATAATTAGTCTCTTATTCAGAAATTGAATTTAAATACAATAATTTCTTTTTGAAATTATGAAAATTAATAAATAATAATATAATTTTTATAATTTTTTTCAAAACATATTTTCTATAATCTTATTTTATATATATATATATATATATATATATATATATATATATATATATATATAAAGATAAAAACTATAATTAGTCTCTTATTCTTTCCAAAAATTGAATTTAAATAGAAATTTATCCAATCCATTTTCTAATTTCAATTTTGATATATTCACAATAATTTTTATCTAATTTTTAAATCAAACACTAGTTGATTGAATTTTAAAATTTTCTCAATTCTTTCAAGGTACAATTCTATTTCAAAGAGAGCTTAGGGTTTTCAACTAGTTTTCAATAGTCATAAATGTAATATCCCAAAAATGGGCTTCAGTACCATTGACCTCCTACATCAACAAATCAATCAAAATTGACCCTAAAGTCCTAACCTAAGGCACATTTGCACATCGAATCATCGAAACCCTAATTGATCCTATTCTAAATCTGCATCGAGGAATATTCCTAAATATTCCTAATTTATCCTAATTATTTCAGATTAAATATTATTTGGCGATAAATGATATTATTTTATTTACCCTAAGTGTGATTAATTGAATATGTTGAATATTTAATTAATTAAACTTTATTCAGCCACTTAATTACTTTAATTAGATTTAATTAAATTTATTCTTAATTAATATTGTTTATTTGACAATAAATCAAAATTTCTAAAAATAATTGATTGAATATTTATTTAATTGATTAAAATCAAATTGTCAAATTTAATAATATAATTTTGGATAAAGTTTCATTAAAGTAAATGATTAACCCATAAATCAGTTATTCAATTGATTAAATTAGCTAAGTTGAGGATAAAACACATGGAAAATTAAACAAACTCTCAATTATCTATGCAAAAATCATAAAAGAAGTTAAACTCAAAATCAACTATTAAATTCAATTTGTTAACTTTCTAAACTCAACATGTGATTGTGAGTTGAAAAGCAGATTGGAGAGATCTCAACTTCCAATTATGAGTTAAAAAGTTGATTTGCATGATTTTACTAAGATATCTGTTTCTAATTTCTTAATAACTCACCAATCAATTCGAGTTGATCAAGGAGCAATTTTTGGCTTTCCATGAGTTCTTAAACCTTGTATTTCTATATAAATAGGCCTCAGTCCTACAATTAGAGACCACGTGCAATTTTGAGAGCAATAATGCCATACTGTCGAATTCTTGAGATTGTGCAACTTTTGGAGATTCATTGCTAACATCGTTTTCTTGTTTTTGCATTCATAGCTAGTTTTCAATTCATTATCATCAATTTTTTAGATCAATTTCATTTAGCAAGTATATTGTTATTGCATAGAAAATCACAAAAAATATAGATTAATCTTGCATCCATTTTCATAGTTTTTGCATTCAAATCTTTCGTTTAGGTGTGGCATTGTCACTGATCTCGGTCAAATTCTCAGAATACCATACTCACATCTATTATAAGGTAGTAAATTTCCTGGTTGATGATATATCTATTTATTGCATATTTTCTTATCATTGATCAATAATATTTTACTGATGTGTTGTGTCTTCTGAATAGGTACAATTTTCACACACACATTTTTGGCACCCACCGTGGGGCCAACATCGGGTTTCCATTTTTCATTCATCTATTTTATGATAATTTTTATTCAAGATTCGAGTTTTGATTTTTTTTGTACAATCTCATACGACATTTGTAGAGTGTCGTATCAAAAGTCTTTGTCTGTCGTATGATAGACGACATTCCTGAATTATCATACGGGTTCATATACTTTGTCGTATTAGACTTGAAGTGTCGTATCTGTATGTACCCATTGTTGTATCATATCTAAAGTGTCGTATGGGTTGAGGTATATTGTTGTACGATATTTCATACATGTATTTCAATTGTCATATGGGATTTCTGATCAATTTTTTATTTAATATTTGACTGACAACTAATCCTAACACTTGCTATTTTTTGTTGCATGACTGTTTGAGTCAGCCTAACACTTTTTGCAGGATGAGAGACAAAGACCTGAGCATTAAAACCTACCTTTTAGCCTCTTCTTGTCTTGTCTTCTAAGCCCTTGTTTATAGGAAACCCTTACATAAATTGTATGCCAAAGATGCTCAATCAATCAAAATTTTTGACATGTGGTTTTGCAGGTTGCCAAATCTTCATCGAGCAAATATTTTGTTTTCTTAAATATTTCTTTTTCATAGGCACCTAGTTAATTAGGTATGTGCATCTATTGCCATTGAGGCAGATATTTAGGTGATTATTCTCTTCTCCTTCTTAAGAAAATCAGAAACCCAGAAGGTATCTTCCCTAATGCCAGTTTGCGTATTGTCTCTAGATTAATTTTGCTTGGCGTGTTTTGGATAGGGAAAAGGAAAAGGTTAGGGGATTATGCTCTTCTCTTCTCAGAGAATTAGAAACCCAGATCCTGTGGTCCCCAACCTCACATTTGCTTTAATCCTTTAGAGGGCCTGCCGACAAGGTAAAAATCTCTTAGGAATGACCCAAGTGGGGACAAGTCTTAAGCCGACTCTTCCACCCCACTATAAAATTTGATGCTTCCTTGAGGTTAAAGCCTCAGAAGACATGGTTACACTAGTTCCTTAGATTTATTCTATGAACATGCTTTGATTTTGTGTAGAGCGGAGCTGCTTCAATCTTGCTTGTCAGACTACACAGATCAAAGTACTCATAGGGTTAACAACCTCAATCCTTCTTGCAGGACTATGGGAGACAGTTGTGAATGGATGCCTTGATTAACAACCTAAGCTAGTTTGCTACTGATCTACCTCCGAAGGATTTGTAGTGCTTGTATAAGGTGAATAGTAATCACCACAAGACACTCACCATATCGAGCCCTCCTTGATGCTTGAACTTGGCTAATATGGGCTTCAACATCCATTGCATTTTGTTGGACCACCACATTCTAAGGAGTCTCTGAGTGTGTTCCCAAGTCAACAAGCAATTAATACATCTCTTCTCCTAGTTAGGTTAATCTAGGTGTTTTTGATTCATTAAGTCAGTTTCCACATGTTTGTTGTGATTGTGAGCCTATTGCTATGTTAAACACCCTCAAAAAATCCCAAACGCAAATTTGAAAAACTGGACAGAAAATTTGAGAAACCAACTGAGATTGAGAACACCAAAAAACTTGAAAAATTGAAGCAAAAATCCTTTTCTAGTGTTGACTGTCATCCAGACCCTGCAATTGTTGTATGACAATTGCCTTGTTCCTTCAAGTGTCATATCAGAACCCCCCAAGTGTCATACGTGAAACTATACACTATTGTATGAGAGTTGCCTAGAATCCTCAATAGAAAATAATCCCTGATATCAATTGTCATACGAGATTTTGCAAGTGTCGTGCTAGACCCAATTCTATGTCGTATGAGCTTGGATACTATTGTACAATAGTTTGCATGAAATTTCCATAAAACCCTACTTTTGATAGAAATCCATTCAACTTCCAACTTTTATCAAAATTCTATTAGAAAGCCTACTACGTCAAGTACATAGCAGAGAAACAACATATCCATCTTATTTTCCCAAAGTGATATATTTAGCTCAATTTTTCATCCGATTTATCAGTCTGAATCACATTTCATCTTGTGTTAAAAACATTGTCAAAACAACCTCAATCCATCATCTCAAATGGCTAAGTGTTGTGAATTTGTGTCCACCATCTTTTGGGTGACTACCCATACATTTCAGGTACAATATCCTTCATTTACATCCAATGAATCATTTTCATCAACAATTCAATCCAATCTTAACAAGGTTGTGTCACTCAATATTTCCAAAATCAGATTATCTGTCAGTTGTCTTATCTTGCTCTAAAGATTCACCTAAGGTTAATGGTGGAAACTAGAGCCTCTTCACATAGAAAACCCAAAGAAGAACCAAAGACATCACCTTCATCTTCTCTCATAGTTCAATCTTTTCATCAACCATACAATTCAAATCTTTATGAAGAAGACAAATTAGGCAATTTGTGCTTAAAAGGGGGTCACACAACTCCTCTTGAATCCACACAAGATCTCAATCAACACATTGCCATGTCTCAAAGAGTAGGTAGCCATGTCTCAAAAGGTCACAACTCTGATGAGGAAGGGAATCAAGAACCTACACCTTCTGAAATTACACAATACCAAGATGATGTTCTCTTTAAGAAAATGATGAAACACTTCCTACGAGAAAACAAAGAGACATACTTCCTTAAATTGGCATGACAAGGAGACAAACTTCCTCACAATTTCAATGTTGATGATATCATCAAACTAGAGGAAGAGACCCCTATCACAGCTATGATGAAATAGATGCATGCCATGTAGGTCAAACTTAACAAGCTGGAAAGAGAGAAGGAACCCAAAGAATCCTCTATGGATGCCCTATGTCCATTTCCATTGGATCAGAGCTTGTATATGCCACCATTCCTGAAAGGCGTGGAACTACCCAAATATGACAAATACGATGGAAATTCAGATCCTCAAGATCATGTCAGAGAGTTTTTACTCTATCCATGGAGTTCATGCATGAACCGATGTACTTAATGCATCTTGTCCCATGATCTTTGGGAGGAGTAGCCATCAACTGGCTCTCCAAAATACCTCTAACCATCAAAAATTTTAAGGAGTTAATCAAATTGTTCTATCAACAATACTCCTACAACATCCAACATCTAGTCACCATGATTGACATTTGTAACCTAAAGCAAAGAATAGGAGAACCATTCTTGACTTTCCTCAAATTTTGGAGGAAGTTCTCGTTATATCCCCAACAAATTCTAGAAAAAGAGAAACTAGAAATCTTCATCAATAATCTGATTCCAGAGATTAACTATCATCTTTAGATGCAAAATCATGTCTCCTTTGATAAAATTGTGGATAGTGCCATGAAAATAGAGGACGTACTTTTTCGCAAGGGAGATATATCACTTCATAAAGAAAACAAGTATGATTCAAGTTCTAATTCGAACAATAAAGACAAAGTCAAATTCTGGAACAAGAATTAAAATGTTGTCACAGATGGTGTTGTTGACAAAATTAGTGCTACACCTAAAGTACCAACATTTAACCTCACTATCGGCACTCAAGCTATAAAAGCCTCTGAGAAGCAAACAACTGAGCTTTCTAAAGAGCCAAATGAGTACAAGCCATGGGTTACAAAACCAAAATGTGAGTTCACTCCTTTGGGTGAGCCCTTGGAATCTGCCATGAGAACCTTATTGGCAAACAACATCATCACATTACCTGAGATCAAGCCATATGACCCCGAAGTCAAACCTAAATGGTGGAGGGAGACCAATTTCTATGATTTCCATTGAAACAAGGGTTATAAAACCAACAACTACATGCATCTGAAATATATTATTCAATAAAAAATTGACACCGGAGAAATTATGATTGACAACCATAAATCTAATAACAATCATACATTATTCATAAAACCTTTTCCAAAACACAATCAAGGAGATTCATCTTCTAAACCAAATATGGGTGCTAAGGTTAATTACACTTACTCTGGCAACAATGATGTCATCAACATGGTAGAGCCATGCACATCTCAACACTGCAATGTCATCACTATTGTCAGAAAAGACAGAGATAACCGATTGGCTAATGTAGACACTCGATCTCAAGCTCAGGTAACTCTTCCAGGATCAAACTCGGGTTCATCAAATGCCCTAAAGGTGCCATTTAACCTTGCATTTGCATATAATCAAACAATTGCACCTAAATATTCCAATTCTTAAGAGTCCAAAATGACATCATACAACACCATCCAACAACTCCAACACACAAATGTGAAGATAACTATATTTGAGTTGCTTCAAATCTCTCAGGCTCATTGAGCTATCTTAGACAAAGCTTTGATCAATTCCAATGTTCTAGAAAATCTTGATCTTGATTGATTTTAGACCATGGTGGGTCATTTGACTTCTGCGTAATATATTTCCTTTTCAGAGGAAGATGACAACACATCGAGTCATCTGCATAACCAGACCTTGCATATTGAAGTCCTAATTGAAAATTGTTGTGTTAAGCATGTTTTGATAGATGGGGGAGCTTGTCTAAACATTTATTCTTATAAACTGGTTACACAACTGGGATTTTCAGAAGATTCTATTGATCATAAAAAGAAAATAACTATCAAGGCATATGATGAACAAGAAAGATCCTCAAAAGGAGTCATTGTGCTACCTATCAGAACATGACCTATCATCAAAGATATCACTTGTCAAGTGCTGGACATCCCACTAGCCTATAACATTCTTTTAGCAAGGCCCTAGATTCACGAAATGCAAGCTATTCCATCAATGTACCACCAATGCATCAAATTTCCTTATGATGCAGTAGATGTCACTATACCTGCAGACATGTCAGCATCTTGCAATGCTTTGAAGGAGAGTGCAGACAAACTTGTCCCACACAATAGAGAGTCTTCTACCAAACAAGTTAATGTAGCATCTACATCTAAAATGGAAGACATAGCAAAAGAAATCAAAATCAAAGATATGGGCATGGGGGAATACACAATAGAACTAATTCTATCTCTCACATCTCTCCTGCTTTCACCTAAGTCTTATGGAAAACCTTTAGAGAAAGTGAAACCAACAAATAAAGAACCTCAGGTTATCTTTAATGGGAGTTTCATAACAGAACACGTATCCAAACAAGAGTCTGATGAGGAAGAAGCTATACTTGTGTAGTACCTCGCCCCTAGTCTGATTTTATAAATGTTATGATTATTTTAGGGTGATAGATTATATGTTAGGAAATCATTGATGCTTATGATTTCATTGACCCGATACTTGCATGTGTATGGTTGATGTGTTTGTTTTATATTTATGTTTTACGTGCCTGATGTGGTTGAGGGATGAATTCGTAGTTACTTGCTTGCGAGATGCACGTGATCGGCCGATCCCTACCATTGTCTATTATATATATTGGATGTACATGCTTCATCTTGTAATGACAAGTTTGCAGGTATAGGGCATCATCTTCCTTGAATTGGTAGGAGTGAGCGTGCCCATAAACATTCATCTCAATGGTAAAGAGGGGAGATAATACATAGACCCAAAACCCTAACCTAAGCCTAATTGTCCTAGGATTGGACAAGTATCAGTTTGACTACCTTATTCGAATTCATCTAGTTGACAGGAATTCATGGATCCCTTTTTGGTGTTTGCTTGGTTTTATGTTGTTTAGTCTCAGTTGATTTATTCCTTATGTGGGTGATTTTATGTGATTATTAATTAATGATTATAGTTGAATTTAATATTAATCATGTTCCTAGGTTTATTTGAGAAAATTTAATTAAAAGTTAAATAATTGATTATTTGGATTTAATTGATTATTTAATTAAAATTAGATTTAATTATGCTTGTGTGCGTTATTAAATAATTAAATATTTAATTGTATGGTTTTAGGATGCTTTAAATATTTAATCTATTTGAAATGAGTTTTTATTATTAACATGTGCATTATTGAAAAGTGAATTGTTCTAAAAAATAACTTGTTTTCAAAAGTCAAAGTTGAGTTGTGCAAAATAAAGTTATTTTAATTTATTAATTAGGATTTTCTTTCAAATTGTAATTGGAGTTTGATTGGGAGTTAACTATTGAGTCATCTCTAGGGTTTGCATGAAAGGGGGAATTGAATCCCTAATAGGGGGAATTGCATTCATTTGAGAGATTAGACAGGTTTTGGAGGATAATTTTGGGGGAGCTTGTGCTTTGGATTTTGGAGAATGTTGCTTGTTGTTTTGGCTTCATTATGTATCTAGAATTTTGGGTGTTGCATTCTTCGTGGATCTAGATCTGTAGGTTGGATCTATCTTCAGAGGAATTATGGATTATAGAGCTTCAAAGGGTTTTCTTTTACAATTTCTGGCTTTGGATCTAAGGTAGGCTTTGAAATCCCACCTATTATTTTTATTATGTATATGTCTGGTTTTCTTTGCTTGTGCAAGTTTTAGTGTATTTCAATAGATAGATCTGTGCTTTATTTAAATTCTGGGTATTTAAGAAACCCTAATTAAATTGATTTTATGTTTTTATTAAATTTTAGCATAGTAATGTTATGCTGGCGAAATTGCGTTGGAAGATTCCTCATAGATCTCCTATAAAACAAAAAATTAAACCTAGGTTATAGTTAAACTATAATGCTAGAAAGAAAATATATCTACCCTAGAAAGAAAATCAATTTGTGTGGAAAAATTACAATTCTGGTTGAAAAATTTACTTGTACATAAAACATACCAATAAGACATAAAGAGAATATATTCCATGCATAGGAATATGGGTTATGTGCATAGAAAATATTATACTCAAGTTTTCAAAACAGGGCCTGAAGTATTTTGTCCTGTTCAAAAAAAATATATAAATACATCTTTTAAATAATTATGTTTTCAGAATTTAAAAATAATAATAATAATTTATTATGCATTTAGAAATTGTTTCTTTTAATAAATAAATTATTTTTTAAAAAAATATATTAAAAAAAAGGCATTGTAAAAATTGTATTATTTTTTTTGTTTTAAATTTTTTATTAAAAATATATAAATTATTAAGGGGGGGGGGGGACCACCTTACCCCTACCCCTTGCTGCCTGCGCAAGGCAGTGTACTCTGTCGTGCGCAGGGTACCATGCCTGCACACGGTTAGGAGGATAGTGGGGGGCGGTGGGACCGCCACGTACCCCAAGCAATGATGTTTTTTTTATTTAAATTATTTTTATTTTTAGTTTAATTTTAATTTTAATTTAAATATTAGTTTAGTTTATTTTTTAATTTATTTAGTTTAGTTTAATTTTTATTAACTAATTTAATTTATTAATTTAGTTTAATTTGATTTAATTTATTAATTTAATTTAATTGCATTTCATTTTATTAATTTAGTGTAATAAATGGTTAAATTAATTTAGTTTAATTAAATTGTTTATTAGATTGGTTTAGTTTAGATAACTTTGATTATGGATTTGGTTTGATCAAATTTATGTTTTAATTAAATCAAATCTTACTCTAATTTTTGTTTAATAGATTCAAATTAAATATTGGTTGCAAGCAATTGATATTTAGTTAAAACCCTTCTATTATATAGTTTTGTATTTAGTAAGTGGGTAATGGTATATGTATTTATTCATGTTCATTTTGACATTATGAATAGGACATGTGATATATTTATACTGAAATTGGACATTTTTACTCTATTGAATTCATAGTACGTATATAGGGAATATTATTTTATTTATTGTATTATCTCAATGTTTATTATAAGTTTCTCTTAGCGGTTAACGTGTTTCTACTTTTGGATTCAGTTATGTTGAATATGGAATGTAAATGATTATGGTTCAGTTTCAATTCTTTATGGCATGAGTGTTGTATTCATCGTTCCTATAGTGTCTTCTTGTGCATATTGTGATATCGGGCACTAGACGACCTAGGGGGAAAACAGAGGCTGGGGTATGTGTCAGATGGTCATGTTTCAGTTATGTTTTGATGTGTGCATTTATTCTGATTATCATCCTTGTCTTGACCATGTGGGCTCATGATGCTTTGTATTCTATTTATAGTATATTTGTAATCATTTCTAGTTCCTGAGTGTGTAACTAGATCTGGGATTACCTGGTTGTATACCTGATTAGATCTAGGTGAGATCTGTGAGCCTAGGGTAGTTTACCTAGACATGTAGAAGGAGGTGGCTTGCAATAAGTGTCGGGGCCCACAAGTGGCTGCCAGGATCACTTATTGTAAGTATCAGTAATCAAGTGATAACCTAATATAATTAAGGGGTATTTAAATGAACCTAATAAGATATGAGTCCTCACCCATGCTTGAGTGCTAGTATAGATTAAGATGGATGTCGAGAAGATGACTAGCCACCTTTAAAAGACATGAGTTGGCATAGTTGATGACTTCGTTTGTACAAGAGGTCATTGATGCCGTGTATGGTCACTTGGGTGCCAGGATCCAGAGAGATTACCAAGATAAAACTCAAGGATTAGACGTACATGATGACACCTTCCTATGCATAGTCTAGTTATTCTACATGTGTCGGTTGCCTCTGGATTAGTGAGTCTTACCTATTACTTTATTATGTTTACCTTGAGTTAGAGTGCTTTCAGGATCCTCTTGCTTAGTGGTTTTACCTTGCTTTTGTATTGGTTATCCGAATGGGGTTTGTTGTTATCTCCTCAGTATGGTGGGGTAGGCCTTTATGGTTCTACATGGATGGGTGGTAGTGATTCTTTACCATTTGAGATTCGATGTCCTGGTGCCGGTGCTTGATGGTGATTCTGCAGTTGGATTCCTTATGTTTCTTCATTGATGTTTATGTTCATATCTTCATTATTTGTAATCTTGTATTAGAGTATCGCATGTGATACCTAATTTGGACATTGTATTATTTTTAGCTAGAGTGATTACCACATACCCTGTGACATGTGCAGTGGATGTGAGTTTATGTACTAGATATCATGGATGACCATGAGGATTGTAATTTTGATATATGTTGTAATTGTAATATTTATGTTATGAAATCTTTTGTTGATGTTATTTTAGTTGTGTTATGTTCCTAAGTAATTCTACATCATGGGACCCTCGAGTTTTGTAATCTGTGTTGGTTGTTGTATCAATGTGAGTAAATGGTAATTGCTTCCGCACTGTTGTTTATCTTGTATGTTAACTTTAAAAAATAAAAATTTATTCACCAAACTTAGTAACATGTTTTACGTTAATCTCTCTTGGGTTCCCTGGTGGGGCATTACAACTTGCCTAGTTATACAAAGATGAATCTTAGTCACAAAAAGTTCAAGCATGTGACTCTAATTCACTCAAGGTCCCTTCAAAATCTTATGGACTAGGAAAAATCTAATCTCCAAGATGGGATATACTGGAAAAGGACCTCTAGGAACAAGAGGCAAAGGTATCATCAAACCCATCAAACATTGTGGATGAACAAATAAGGATACAAAAGGCATAGGTTATCAGAAGAAACCTTTCCATCTTAGTGGTGATTCTTCTCATGTCATAGAATAGATAGAACCAGGAATGGATAATCAAGAAAAGGAGGAAACACATCATGAAGATAGTGATGATTCAAATACCATAGATGTTTTTCCTTATGAACGTATCCCTCAGAACTTATTAGACCTTCTCAAATATGATCAGACACCTAAAGAAAGAATCAATATGGTAGACACACAAAAATGTACTACTTCACAAGTAATTGATCCAGCAGAAGGAGAGACATCCCTCACTATAGATGAACATTTGGGACACTCTAGTGATTTTGAGATAGATTCTCATGAATAAAAATTCTGTTCTGACTCTGAAGGTGACCCTTCCTGGGGGATTCATCCTAACTTCACACATGTTCTTGACTTTCTCAGAGATCCTAATGAGAAATCTAATGACTGTGAATAGGGAATTGTTCTAGAAGAAGATGAGCTTATAAAAGAAAAACATATAGATGTTATTCACCAATACGCACCTATGTCTGACATGAGTCTAGACCTAAATAATGGACCTCATAAAACTTATTCACTTATTACTAATGTAGGATCCAACGATAACGTTGAGACACTTAATGGACTGAATATCTTGAGTAGTAATATCATCTTTGAATTTGAGAGTCATATCATAACCAATGATGACAACACTATGTGTGTAAACACTATCAACCAATCCTTCCCCACGCTTACCATCCAACATCCTGAGCTTATTGACCAAACATCCAATGATCCAAGCCAAGACATCCATACTTTTTGACTAGATTACGCTCTCACATGCTACCTAAATGCGGTAGAACCCATGGAAACTTCCTTCAATGAACCTAGCATCAGCATGATGGAGTCAGATATCAAATATCTCAGTAAAAAAAATAAAAGAAAAAAGAAAAAGAGTTATGAGGGTGAAAACAACTATGTAGCAGGCTCAGAGCCAAAAATAGTAAAAACAAAATACATATCCAAAGGTGAAAACCTCTCTAAGGCACCTAAGGATGAGATATTTGAAGTCCTTCCAAGTCATTTACAAGACAGATCACTAATTTTGATAGAACCAACTTAGTCTATCAATCTAGGTACAACCGAGGAACCTCAGTTAATTCATGTAGCACAATCTCTATCAGACAAAAAAAAACATGCATTTACCAAATTCTTAACAGAGAAGAATATCAACTTTGCATGGAAATATTCAAATATGCTAGGATTGGATCCTAATCTCATCATGCATCATCTCTCTATTTCTCCAGGACTTAAACTAATCAAGCAAAAGTTGCTAAAGATGCATCCTCATGTTGCGCTCCTTGTCAAAGCTGAGCTAGAGAAATTTATTAAAGCTGAGTTTATCCGAGTCATCAACTATGTAGAATGGATCTCAAACATAGTTCCAGTGTCAAAACCAGATAAATCTATCAGAGTATGCATAGATTTCAGAGAAGTAAATAAAGCATGCCTTAAGGATGATTTTCCACTACCAAACATTAATATGATAGTGGACATGACTACTGGATTTGAAATTTACTCTCTCATGGATGGTTTTTCTGGATACAACCAAATAAAGATAGCTCTAGAAGATCAAGAAAATACATCTTTCACATGTGCATGGGGTACTTTCTATTGGAATTTAATGCCATTCAGTCTTAAGAATGCTGGTGCTACATATCAAAGAGCCATGATGTCTATTTTTATGATATGATGCACAAAAACATGGAGGACTATGTCAATGATACCTTGGATAAATCAATGAAATGATATGAGCATCTAGTTGACTTGGGTACAATACTGGTTAGAATGGAAAAATTTAGTCTCCGAATAAATCCTAAGAAATTTGCCTTTGGTGTCACTTCAGGAAAACTTCTAGGCTACATTGTTTCAAAGAAAGCTATTGAGGTGGATCTAGCCAAAGTCAAAGAAATTATGGAAATGAAACCTACTAAAAACACAAGTCAAATGCATACTCTACAAGGGAGGATACAATCTATCAAGCGCTTCATCTCTCAGTTAGCTGACATTTCACAACCTTTCACTAAAACATTGCATAAAGGTGTGATTTACAACTAGAGTGAAGAATGTGAGAAGAACTTCAATCATATCAAACAATATCTAGCAAATCCACCAATTCTCATGCCTTGTATTTAGGGAAAGCCATTAATATTGTATGTCTCCGCAACAGATAGATCATTGGGGGCATTGTTGGTGCAACATGATGAGAATAAATGTGAAAGAGGTATCTACTATATTAGCATAACACTGGTGGCTTATGAAAATAACTATTCCATGATAGAGATGACACGTCTAGCTATGATCTTTGCATCATAGAAATTGAGGCACTACATGTTAGCTCATACCACACAACTAATAGCAAAGATTGATCCATTGAAATATTTTCTAAGAAAAGCTTCTCTCATAGGTCGATTAGAAAAATGGGTAATGCTACTAAGTGAATTTGACATTGAGTATGTTGAAAGAGAATCTATCAAAGCCTAAGTGATTGTAGATCAACTAGCTAAAGCTCTAATGTTTGATGACCAACCAATGCAGATAGAATTTCCTGATTCCTCTATCATGCACCTATCTTCCAAAACATGGCGCTTAATCTTTGATGGATCTTATAAAAAAAATGGATCCGGAGCTGGTATATTGTTCATCACACCATAGGGTTACACCATTCCAAAAGCATTCAGGATCAAGTTCCCTTGCACCAAAAACATAAAAAAATATGAAGCTTTGTTAAACGGAATAAAAATAGAAATCGAATGGAGAGTAACATAACTACACATTCATGGAGACTCACAATTGGTCATTCACCAAGTCAATTATGTGTATCAAAAAAAAGATGAAAAGCTCATTCCATAAAAGTGCATGGTAGATGATCTTAAGAAGTACTTCATTTCTATAACATTTGAACAAATACCTAGAATGGAGAACAACGTAGCTAACACCTTGACAACACTATCATCCTTACTATAACAACCAGAACATGAGCTATGCTATGAGTTCTTGGTGGAAGCACTGTCATTCCCCACCTATGATTGCCCATAAACATGCATGATTTGCACCATTATTGGTCATGATTCCTCCCGCTACAAAAACATATTGTTAGAATAACTGAGAGGGGGGTGAATCAGTTATCCATAGTCCCAAATCAAAATGTATAATCCAAAACAATTTACTTAAACTTCTGTAGCTTAGTAACATAAAATAATTTATTGTCTGTTCTTTTACAGATTACCAGTCAATTAACAACTAATGATTACCGACCAAATCTAACATGTAATATGTAAAGTATGATAACAAAGAATCACCACAATGAACACATAACACAAAATATTTAATGTGGAAACCATGTGAAGGGAAAAACCACCTGGGCTCGACAGCCCAAAAATGTTCACTCTTCTGAAGTGAGGTCGATGAAGACCAAACCCTATTGAAGGTTACAAACACAATGTTAGGTGTGAGCTTGTTAGAGGATTTTAGACCAACCATTATCGTCCAACCAACATTCACTAT
Organism: Chamaecyparis obtusa; assembly: GCA_027943335.1. NCBI lineage: Eukaryota > Viridiplantae > Streptophyta > Pinopsida > Cupressales > Cupressaceae > Chamaecyparis > Chamaecyparis obtusa. The sequence goes on from BSBK01003886.1 coordinate 385,947, forward strand.
GGGGTTGATAGAATAACAATGCTCATTCTATGAATGACACATATAAGACTTTCAAGTCCTTTCTGTTAAGAGATTTCTCTATTTACAATGGTTAAAATGTAACAACAGTTTGATTTGATTACAATACAACTTCAATTGCAGATGTTCAGATCTATATTATGCTCAGTCAAATCCTCTAATCAATATTAAAATTCTGTATCAACAATAATCAATGACTTACTGTCGCTCAGTAATAACTTTCTGATGCTTGGTAAAATCTGCAGTTCAGTTCTCCTTAACCAGTTTGATCAGGCATACATGAAGCTTGTTCATGTGATAGTTCTATAGTCCTTCTTCTTCTGGCATTAGTTTCATAAAAAAACTCTTGTCTCTTAAATAGACAAGTAAACCATTTTCTTCCTCAGTTAGATTTTTCCGCTTATTCTCCTTCATCCATTTTTCCACTTAAACCTTCCTTGGCTGATGTGCCAGTAACACATTTTGATTTCATCCTTTAGATCTTCCTTGAATTATGCTAGTCGTTGATCTTCATAACAAACATTATCTCCATCATTGATTTTGATGTACTTTTCAGCTCATCAATCCTTAATGGCTAAACTAATCATTTAGTTATTTTTCTCCTGCTTGGTTAACAAAGAAATGTGTTGGTGAACACAAGCTCAGTTTATATTGTGCTCGGTATACACTACACTGCTTGGTGTATACTATAATGCTTCATCAACTGACCACATTGCCTTGTGTCTTTCAACTCTTTTCCTCATCATAGATGAATGAAACATAATCAAGTCAATAACATAAGGTCATAAACTCATTAGCAAGTTACTCAATGTATTCCTTATCCTCATCTATCATATATGTCTTCCTCATGTAGCTATTTTTATTCTTCATCTCTCTTACTCCTTTTCTACAGATGTTTCGGTATAGTAACTTACAAAATAAGTGTTGTCAAACTAGTTGAAATCAATGAAAACATATTATTGATTTAATCATATTACATATCTAATCAACAACTCGGTGATCTCTAATCATAGATCTTCAATTAGGTTCTAAATTAGTTGTAGTTCATCAATCTCTCCCATTGGCATTGGTGGCAACTCAAGTAATATGAAATATACCATACACATACCAAACATGTATCCTAAAACTCTATGAACAAATGCTATACAAGCTCTCCCTTAGCTTAATATGTTTAATCACTATGTTACTCAATAGCATTATCAACTGCAGCTTTGACATTCTGTAGATAAGATCTTTTTAGCTCTCAGATTCCTTCTTCTGTTCTTAGTAATTGATCTTTAGTGCTCTCCCTTTCTTTCAGTTTGTCTCTCCCTTAGATTGATCTCAGTGTTCTCATCGGTACATATTGTTTCATATTGTTTATCTCTCCCTTTGACAACAATGCCAAAGAAACAAATAAACATACAACTCTGTAGTAGCCATGTAACTCTCTATTGTCCGGTGCATACTCTGTATGCTTATATGCCAATCTGTTCCAGTTCTCCAAACTTTTCACAACCTTAGACATGATCCAAAGTGTTAACTATGCTACATCAACATGTATGATATTTTGATAAGATTAGGCTGATGCAACATCTAGATCACATTAGTGACCGATAGATAGGGGATGAATCCCAAGTCTAGTCCTCAAGTATTCAAATGTATCCTTCTTTAGTTGTACTCAGTTTAGCACATAGACAATAGTGCTAATGACTTATCTCCACTATGTTTGAGCAACATTATTTTCTATCATTAATGTCCTTGTGCAGTCAACAATTGACCTATTTCTCCTTTCAGCAATGCCATTCTGCTGGGGTGTCCTCGGTGCAGAGACCTATCTTTTAATACCATGCTCATTACAAAAATTAGTAAATTCATTAGAGATAAATTCACCTCCTCTATCAGATCTTAAGCATTTCAAATCTTTACCAATCTCTTTTTCTACTTTTTCTTTATACCACTTAAACATCTTGAATGCCTCAGATTTTTCTTTTAAGAACATGATAGTCATCAACCTAATATAATCATCAACAAAAAGAATAAAGTATATGTCTCCATAATAACTCTGAGTTCTCATAGGACCACATAGGTCGGTATGAACCAACTCAAGTATCTTCTTTGTTGAATAGTCTTTGCTTTTCAAACTAGATTTAGTCATCTTACCTTTCTGACATTCATGACACATAACATGATTTGGCTTAGATAAGTTAGGCAGACCTCTAACTCTTTTCTTTTTATTGATCTTAATCATGTTATCAAAATTCACATGACATAACCTCTTATGCCACAACCATGTGTCTTCATCTTTCATCAATAAACAAGAAGACTGCTCATTATCAAGATAAAATAGATTACCTATGGATTGTGTACCAGTTCCAACAAGTCTTCCTCCATCATCAAATATTTTCACCTTTTTGCTCTCAAAAGCAACTCGATGGCCTCAATTGTTCAACTGTGCCACACTTAGCAAGTTATAGTTTAATCCTCTTACCCAATAAGCATTTTCACATTTTAATCTATCATTTATCATCAAGGATCCTTTACCTCTTACCATACAGGGTGCATCATTTCCCATTCTTACAGATCCTCCGTTGTATTCTTCAAGATAATCAAATTTTTCTTCATCATCAGTCATGTGATGTGTACAACCACTATCTATAATCCATGTATCATTCTTATTAACCTTAGAGATAAGTGCTATCTCTACATACCTTTCATCTTATTTAGAATCATCCTTCATTGCCACAAATACTACCTCCACATCATCATCAGTGTCGATATCAGTGATATCTTCTTCCTCAGCAATGTAGAAAACCTTCTTGCCTTTGTCATTATTATCTCTATTATCTCTATTGTAGTGTCCATAGCCTTTGTTGTATCTTCTCCCATAGCTTCCTTCAGATCGGTCTTTGGTTCTATCATCATCTTTCTTGTGTGGACATCTAGCAGCAATGTGACCAACTTCTTTACAGTTAAATCATGCTAAAGGTAACTTTCCTCTATACCTTCCTTTTCCTTTAGGTAACCTTTTGGCCATAAGAGCTTCAAGTTCATCAAGCTCATCATCAGTATTGCTATCACTATCATCATTTTTATTTCTACTACTAGACTTACCAATCTTTAGAGAAGTCATGAAAGCAGATTCAACATTAGGTGCAACACTATTATCATAATTGTTCAGTTCAAATGTTGTAAGCTTTCCAATCAGATTATCAAGAGTGAGTGTGCTGTTAGGTGCTGACCTATTTTCATGAATTGCAGATATTTTGATGGCATAGATAGGTAATAGGGTTCTGAAAATTTTTCTTACTATAGTGTCTTCATCAATAAATCCATCTAATGCTCTAATAGCATGAACTACCTCTTTTATTATTTTTGTGTACTGCACAATGTTTTCACCTTCTTTCATCTTCATGTCATTGAATCTTCCTCTCAAGCTTTCAGCTCTTGGTCTCTTGACATTTGCATCACCACTATAAATTAGAGCTAGTTTATCCCACATCTGCTTAGCAGTAGTATAGTCCTTGATGTCTTCAAATTCGGCATCTGAATAGGCAACATCAATCTCCATCATAGTAACATTATGTTCATGCCTATCCCTTAGTTGATCAAGGGTCAAGAGACCAGTGGGTGGTGCAAGGTATCCATTCTCCATCATATCTATGGTAGAATTCCCAATCCCAAATACATGCAACTTCATTTGACTTTTCCATATTGTGAAGTTATCCTTGTTTAGCTTTGGCACTTCCCTCTTAAACATTTTGAGACCTTTGTGCCGAAGTCCTTAAAAATCTATTCCAAGCAACCACATCTTTGATAGCAATTGTTAGAATAACTAAGAGGGGGGTGAATCAGTTATCCACAGTCCCAAATCAAAATGTATAATCCAAAACAATTTACTCAAAATTCTGCAGCTCGGTAACATAAAATAGTTTACTGTCTGTGCTTTTACCAATTACCAGTCAATTAACAACTAATAATTACCAACCAAATCTAACATGTAATATGTAAATTATGATAACAAACAATCACCACAATGAACACATAACAAAAAAGATTTAACGTGGAAACCATGTGAAGGGAAAAACCACCTAGGACCGACAACCCAAAAATGTTCACTCTTTTGAAGTGAGGTCGGTGAAGACCCAACCCTGTTAAAGGTTACAAACACACTGTTAGGTGTGACCTTGTTAGAGGATTTCAGACCAACCATTATCATCCAACCAACATTCACTATGGGTTGACAGGATAACAATGCTCAGTCTATGAATGACACATATAAGACTTTCAAGTCCACTCTGTTAAGAGATTTCTCTATTTACAATGGTTAAAATGTAACAACAGTTTGATTTGATTACAATAAAAATTCAATTGTAGATGTTTAGATCTATATTATGCTCAGTCAAATCCTCTGATCAGTATTAAAATTCTATATCAATAATAATCAATGACTTACTGTCTCTCGGTAATAGCTTTCTGATGCTCAGCAAACTCTGCAGTTCAGTTCTCCTTAACTAGTTTAATCAGGAATACATGAAGCTTGTTCATGCGATAGTTCTATAGTCCTTCTTCTTCCAACATTAGTTTCATAATGAAACTCTAGTCTCATAAATAGACAAGTAAACTATTTTCTTCCTCCATTAGATTTTGCCGCTTATCCTCCTTCATCCATTTTGCCGCTTAAACCTTCCTCGGCTGATGTGCCAGTAACATGTTTTGATTTTATCCTTTAGATCTTCCTTGAATTATGCTAGTCATTGATCTTCATAACAAACATTATCTCCATCACTGATTTCAATTTACTTTCCAGCTCATCAATCCTTAATGGCTAAACTAATCATTTAGTTCTTTTTCTCCTACTCGGTTAACAAAGAAATGCATCGGTGAACACAAGCTCAATTTATACTATGCTCGGTATACACTACACTACTTGGTGTATACTATAATGCTTCATCAACCAACCACACTACCTTGTGTCTTTCAACTCTTTTCCTCATCATAGATGAATGAAACATAATCAAGTCAATAACATAAGGTCATAGAATCATCAACAAGTTACTCAATGTATTTCTTATCCTCATATATCATATACATCTTCCTCATGTACATATTTCTATTCTTCATCTCTCTTACTCCTTTTCTACATATGTTTCGGTATAGTAACTTACAAAATAGGTGTTGTCAAACTAGTTGACATCAATGAAAACATATTAATGATTTAATCATATTACATATCTAATCAACAACTCGGTGATCTCTAATCACAAATCTTCAATTAGGTTCTAAATCAATTTTAGTTCATCACATATACTCATACCATCAAAACCAAATCATTCCCCATACCTTTAACCATCATGAAAACCATTACCTTTTCTGAAACGCATCACTGTATGTCATCATTAGTAATGATCTATACAAACAAAGTTTGGATGGTACACTTCTTAGATGTTTAGAATGTGAAGAGTCGCAATGCACATTAGAGGAAGTCCATGAAGGTATTTGTGGATCACATTCCAACGGTCTAATGTTATCTCAAAAAATCATTAGGGTAGGGTACTATTGGCCAGATATGGAGAAAGAGGCTATGAAATATACTAAGAATTGTCAGAAATGCCAGGTCCATGGTAACTTGATTTGATTCACACGTCGGGAAGAGATTTAATTCCCTTTACAACACAATGGCCTTTTCAACAATGGGCATTTGATATCATAGGAGCTATATATCCACATTCGTCAAATGGTCACACCCATATCATTACGACAATAGATTACTTCACAAAATGGGTTGAAGTAGTTCTATTGACACAATCAACCAGAAAATAGATCTCAATGTTCATTCTAAACTACATAATTTGTTAGTATGGTATCCCACACTCCATCATCACTGACAATGGAGGCCAATTCAAGAACAAGGACCTAGACTCCTTATGTTCCAAATTCAAGATAACTCAACATTGGTCATCTCTTTAGTATCCACATGGGAATGGACAAGCTGAAGCATCCAATAAGAACTTATTGAAAATCATGCACCGCACAGTAAACAAAACAGGGCAAGATTGACATGTAATGATAAATCCATCTCTTTGGGCCTAGAGAACAACTATCAGATCACCCATTGGGGCTAATCCTTTCACTTTAGTATATGGGGCTAAAACAGTACTACCTATTAAGGTTGAAATCCCATCACTTAGAATCAGAATGCAAGGTATGGTAACCAATGATGATTACAAAGTGTCTAGGTTACAAGAACTTGAACTACTAGATGAGTGTAGACAAGCATCATATGATCATCTCAGAGTCTATCAGAAAAAATATTTCTAGATGTTACAACAAGAAGGTCAGACACAGAGAATTCCAGGTCAGTGATCTAGTCTTGAGAGAAAACACTAAAAATTAATCCCATCAAGAACGCAAGGGGAAGTTTGAACCCAATTGGCTGGGTCCCTTTTTCGTCATTATTGATTTTGGCTCTGGAGCCTATCAACTCTCAATGATTGATGAAGAACAACTCCGTGAACTGATCAATGCTATTCATCTAAAGAAATTCTATGCTTAGGTATTCAACATGTGAAATATGTCTTGAAAAAAAGTATAAAAATCAGAAATAGTCCTGAAAAAATGATCATCCTGGTGAAAACCTAGCAATAGGTGCCTTGATAGATCAACAAAAAAAGTAAAAAATGGAAAAATAGCAAAAAAATTGAAAAGACGAAAAATACAAAAAAAAGGAGAAAAAGAAAAAAAAGTGCCTTGGTGAAAACTTGTTAAAAAGGAACCTTGGTAGAAAAAATAGAATCTCTACCAAGATGGTGAAAACCTAGTGAACAGGCACCACTTGTAAAAAACACTCCATTTATCAAAGCAACCTTGGTATTTTCCTAGCTTTTAGTACTGCTTTAGTTTGTATATATCTTGCAATTTAATAAAGTCAGTCTGTGCACCACACAACAAGCATCTGCATCCTATCAAAAGTTTCCAACTTGGGGGAAACCAATGTCATATCCTATGGTCCTCAGTATATTAGACAAGTCCTATCTGGTCAGTATCCTTTCAAGCTTTATCCAAGTTAGTTTGTCTGTCTCCCTACCAGAAAATGATTTTGCACCTAACAACACCACAAACAAACACATTGCTACAACAAAACAATCTCTGCGACATGCTTTTATCTTCTTGTATGCTGACTGATTCACATTGAGATTTTTGCATATTATGATCCTCGAGCTAATCGATGATGTCCTTCATGGATTTAGAAAGGCAATGACAGGGGCATAATCTTTTATTTGTTTTCTTTTATGAGTAATTCCTTACTCCAAGTGTGAAATGGAACATTGCCCAAGGATGTGAATGATAAAGGGTCACCACGGGTAATTAACATGAGGATGAGGATACACTTGACTGCTTGATGTGTTTGTATGCAATGTGTATTCAGGTCATCAGAGCGTTTATGCTCTGATGCTTATACAAATTTATAAATCAAAATGGACATGATATTCAGGTTATCTTGGCTTTTGTGCCTTGGTGCTTATATCTAATATGATATTTCTGACTAAAAGTCAATATTCATATGTTCATGGTTGTCTAACCAGTGGATGTTGTATTGACTATCCAGTGTTACCTAAAATATCTAGTGATGATAAAGACTGACAAATGATTAGTGACTAAGTCCTAGGTTTGTATTTCATTTGCATTTTGCATTTAGTTTGGTTGCATCTCTTTCATGGTTTGAATTCAGCATGGTGTTTGATGTTCTCAAATTTACACTTAACACAAGGACTAAAGGTGATGTCAAGGTCTCTCCAACTAATCAGAAAGTAGTCTCCATTTTGGGTTAAACATCCTTTTTGACAATGATTGAGCACTTGAACTCTTCATGTACCTACACAAATATCATGTGAATCACTGCATTTACATATCATGCCATTTACATTTGATACTCATCTTATATATCTATTGCATACATACATTTGCATCCATATAACATAAATGAAGCCATATATGTTCATTATTCATCTAAACATTTATCATTGCATTCACATTGTATAATTATACATTCAAAGTAAACATTGAACATTGATACATTTGCATCAAATGATAATAACATCATAATCAAAATGACAAGTTCTATGAAGTCACAGCCAAAATGATCTCATATATATATATATATATATATATATATATATATATATATATATATATATATATATATATATATATATATATATATATATATATATATATATATATATATATATATATATATATATATATATATATATATATATATATATATATATATATATATATATATATATATATATATACACACACACACACACACACACACATATACATATACAAGGCATGAGCTCCAATGAGCTATCAAGTACAACAAAAAGTTCAAAAATGTGAGTTGACTAGAATATCAACTCTCAGCTTGATCCTTGGCATCAGGTGTCATGCCTCCTCCTATTGGAACATATGGTGATGGATCAGCTCGCGGTTCCCTAACTCCCTCAGATCCCAATATATACTGAGAATAAGAAGTAACCCATTGTCCAAGTGGCACAATTGATAAATATTCATACCTATAGTATGCTTCCCTGCCTGTCTAGTGTACCACCTCTCCCTGTAGCCATCTTGCTGCTGCTTGAGCATCCCGTAGCTGAGTGTCACGCTCTACCAATTGAATCTCCATAGATAATCTCTAGGCTCTCAAGTCCCTGATCTAATGGCATAACCTACGTATGACCTCCTAAGGCATCTATCTCAATCCTGGGTCTGCCTCCTCAGCCACCTCCTCCTCACCAGTTATAGATGCATCACCACCGCCACTTGTGTCTATCCTCACCTTATGACATCTAACCTCTACCCCCAGGTCAAAATTAGGTGCATCCTATGCCTCATCCATCTGCACTTCCTGGTGTGCACCTAGTACCTGCTCAGCTCCTAAATCCTCCTCCATGGTGCTACCCATGGCACCTAAGGTCCCACCCTCACCTCTCATGTACCGCCATTACAAAATTGACAGTCTCACCAATGGAACTACTCATAGAATAAGAGAAGACCTAACATCTATCATCGACTGTGGTGGAGCCCCTACCACTCTCTACACTAGAGGTATCGACTATGCTGCCAGGATTTGTACCTCCCTCCTCCTTTGGCCTCTCCCACTAGGCACCCCTGTGACATCATCTGCCTCCTCCATCATAGGAATCAACTCCATCAGATCCAAAAATTGCCTAAATGAGTGCTCTGCAAGATGTGCTACATAAACATCTATCATCCTAGCATCCACTACATGTACCCGATAGTCCCAATCCCTACTCTATAGTCCACTGTACTCCAAACTGCACACAACATATGATAATTTGGGATCCCACCCTAGTGTGATCTCCTTGACCTACTGAGCATAGGAGGCAAATTCTTGTGGTACATCCTGTATGAGGCCATACTGACTCAAGACCCTGGTGATAAAAAAAATCGCTTAGGCACGCTGGTAGAGCGGCCAATCAAAACCCTGCTCTGGAAAAAAATCTAAACTATGCTCTAGTAGTCATTCATGCCTCAACCTATAAGTAAGGTCACCAAACAACCATGGTCATGTCATCCAAGACCTTGTGCCAATACTCAATCTGACCCATCCGCACCTGTGTGATGAATCCTGCATATCTATATATAAGAGGCTCCTGAGCCTGCCTCTCATTGCCACATATGGGAATATGATCCCACACCCAAATATGAAGAAGTATCACTCCCAAAGAAAAAGTATTACTCTTGTGATAGATCGCCTCATGCATCTCTAAAAATATATGGGCCAATAGGCACTGACCCCAACCATACTCAGCAGGAGGCACCATGAGACACTAAACCATGGGTGCCCACCCCATTAGAAGACTATTTTGTCGATGGTCTGACATAATGATCCTACCAATCATCCCTTCGATAATTAACTCAAGGCAATGTGTCTACCTATATCACTAAACCAATACCTCCCAAGGTATCTACTGCGAGATCTGCTCATCAGCTTTGAACAAAGTCCTGAATGCCTAAAGACCTGTGTTCCCAAAACTCAGGTAGTCTAGGTGAGGTATTGGGCAATGTGTAATATGTTTGTGACCCCTTCCCCCCCTCTCTCTCAGAGTGGATCATGCTTCATGTTTTTGGTTTGGATATTGCATTTAATGATTATCTCTTATCTGGATGGGTTCATGTTATGTGTGACCTATGTTTTGGTCTATATACTCTTAGCATTGGATCTTATTGTAATTTTCCATTGACATGGTTGAATTGTAATGCTATTTTAATTTAATTTTGTCATGGTTGACCTTGTTTTAATACCAATGACCTATCTTGTATATAAGTACAATGTGTTCTTTAGAAAAAGAAAGAGAGAAATGATTGAGAATGTGGAGATCTAAAGCAGAGTTTTAGAAGAATAGATTTATGATTATGAGGTTTCTATTTTGTGATTGGGGCATATAAGTAAAGGTAGAGACAGTGTGTTGCCAAGGTTAATAGATTGTGCAAGACAACTACATTATTAGGAGAATTTATCTTTATCTATTGTGGATAATTATATGTACCTTTTCCCTGGGACATTGAGCTTTGGGTGCACAATTTCTTTTATGTGTCTTGCTACTTTGGCAGTGAGCCTCTATTTGCAAGTTTGGAGCAGTGAGCTCCTATCTATTTTTAGTGTTGTATTGTAAATGGGCCTTTGGTTACAATCCTGAAGTAGTGAGATCTTGCTATCTTTGTAATCAAACTATATATTAGTGATTTATCTTTGTGGGAAAGTGCACACAGTGGTTTTTCCTAGTTTGGGTTTTCCATGTATAAAAATCTTGGTGTTTATGTTTTATCATTTCCATTCATTATTTACTAAATAAGTTGTGTGGTGGATAACATTGATAGTTGAATATCTAAGTAAGAGTTTTGACCTTTATGTTGATTCACTCCCCCCCTCTCAACATCTGATGTGTGTTTAACAAAGGGAAGAGGGATTTTCAACAATAATAGGAATGTTATTCTCAAGTATAGTGATATTATCAACATTCCTATAAAATATAGAGGACTCAGGATCGGAGGAACCCATAAGTCAATGAATCTCTTCTAACCAGAATGTTATAGTCAAGAATGAAGGTTATGAAACTCATGCACAAGGTAATGAAATAGAGATATGTCTAAAGAATGTAAATGCAAGTAAAAAATCTAAAATAAAGATGTAAAGGTTGATCAAGTTTATGCAACATGAATATAATTAAACATAATTTCACATGAAACCTAATGAATAGAACATATAACTACCAAATCAAAAGTATAATTTAAGATGTATATTTCACCAAAATTTAACATAAAATAATGTATGTGGTTAGGGTGAGAATGAGAGGTTCTAGAGTGGTTCCCTAATGCAACACCTAACCAATCTATAGTTACATTTGAAAGAAGATGAGCCACTAGGACAAAGTAAGACACAAGTGTTAAGCGGGTGCAATGATCCTTTATTTGTAAATGGGTGGGAAATTGATTAGGGGGATATGAATGGATGATCAAGATAAAAGGCCACATAGGAGGAAGAGACAAGTTTTGGGATGAGGACTAGTATAAATTAGATAACTCGATACAAATACAAGAAATGAGGTCCAAAGGATATGACTAACATATAGAATTGATTTGAAGTAGATGTAGAGGGACTAGGTTATCTGGGATGACTTGAAACCTACACTTTTGATTATTTTTAGTCAAAGATTATCCACGGGTCCTAAACTTCCCAAACCTAATCTATTGTGAAATCCACCTATATTTACACATACAAAACAAGGAAAATATTATGTGGAAAGGGGTTTTCCTCACTCAAACCATGGTTGAGGAATCAACCTTAAAATAGAAATAGAATATGCATGAAAAGAATCTTGTAAATGTACATGCCTTCATAAATAGACTTTGAGATCATAATTGTTGAATAGTTTGATTAGATGAGAGGGAGGGTGTTCCCATACTTAACTAATCTAGAAAAATCTTAAATCAATAAAATAATTGAAACAAATATGACCATAAAAGCACATAAACACCATACACCATGAACACTAGAATTTATGTGGAAACCCAAGATAGGAAAACCCACATAGAATCTAATTCTCATGAATACAAATATGGGTTAAGGTCAGAATGTTTAAGGTGACACCGGTTAAGGTGATTTTTACAAAAGGGCTCACTATTGGTAGGCTCACTTTCAGTGACCTAACTACCCAATTACAAAAGAAATTGATACAAAAATAGCCCTACAGACTAAACACGAACTAATAGAATTGCATCTACATCTGCATGAAGTCAGTTCCGATTAAGAGCACAACAAAAATTGTCTACAACAGATCTACTAAGGAATATTATGGCAACCTTCAAAAACCTTCTTCACATAACCTCTACAACACTAATTACTTCTTCCTATCACTTGATTCTCTATACCTTGTTGCATTACTTTATAATCCTTTTCACCTCTTTGTTTGTTTGCCTACTTCACGACATATACAGATGATCAGATCCAAAAATATGTTAAATATATAGATATATACTCATAGAATAATGTAAATAAGTCAACCAAGCAAAACATGTCAGCTTTGAAGAACAATCTTGAAATACTCAATAAGTCTTATCACACTACCGCTAGACCCAAAAGATAGGTCGCACATAAATATCTTCATACCACATTAGCATAAGACCCATAAATAGGTCATACATAAGATAAGAATGTTACATAGAGTAATTATTGAAAGATAAAGAACATTACATATATGAGATATATTCTAGAGCTGATGGGAATGCCACAACCAAGACCAAGTCTTGAACTCCATAAAATTCAGTACCAACTAAAGGAATGCAATTAACATCTGTTATGGAAGTGATATACCAAAAAATTGTAACATACTATATGAATGTTTGGATAGAAAAGATAACAGGAATACAATTTTGAGCATAATAGAAAACATTTATCTTCATTATCCTTCACTAAATTTCCTCCATTGATATCCAAAAAGGAATACTACCATATCCAAAACAAGGTTGAAACCCACACTACTCAACATCATGGCATACTGTAAAGGATAGATCAATATTATGCATCATTCATAACACAACAATAATCTAGATCACAAGTTTTGACATCAATGACCAAAATGCCAACTCAACAACAACTTCTCAACAATCTCCCCCTTTGGCATTGATTGCAAAACAACAAAAACATAAAAAAAACTCTAAAAACTTCAAATGGTCAAAACTTCCAAAAACTCCCCCTTGCTCAAGCAATTATTCTTTCATTTTTTCTCTCCATTTTCACTACATTTTCTCCCCCTTTTTGTCATCAAAGGGAAAGGGCGAAATAAAAATATTCAAGAAATCAAGTAAAAATAACACTTTTGACAAGAATTTTTTTTTGTACCTTTATTTCCCAATTGGAATAATTCTCTTCCAAGCTCCCACTGTAGAAACTATTATGGCACACATATTGTCATATAGAACCAACAAATCAAATGAAGACAACCAGACTAGAATGGGTATGGTAGTTTACATTTCTCTACATCAAAAAGTATCCTGAAAAGATGATCTAATTGGAACTCAACAATCTCTTTGTCTAACTAGAAAGTTCTAACCAAATATTATATTCCCTCTATCTCTGAGTAGACTACAACTAAAATTAAAACTCACCAAATCTCATTATCTATTTTCCATTATTGTCTTTGAAGAAATCAAAAGACTTTCCAATATCATTCAACTCAAATTCTATAGCTTTAATTTTACTTTTGAAATTTTCAATAGTAGCAAGTGACCAAAGATAATACCTGTAGATATCAAACATCTCTTTAATGCACTCTCTTATCTCACTAATTTTTTTGGATAAACTTTGTTTTTTTGCATCGACATGTTTCCTCTCAATCATAGCTTTGATCTTATGTTCTTTTGAACTTTCCTACACTATCCTTTCTTCAACAAATTCTACCAGATCATCTGGTAACAAGTCAAAAACAACAAAAACAACAATACCCATTATGAGAAATTAATCAACTAAAGAACTTTCAATTCTAGGCCCATTGACCAGAGAGCAGGTATACCACATATCACCAACCTTTTTCAAATCACCTTCCTCCAACATAGACTAGTTTTTTTCTGAATTGAAAGAGTTAGATCTAGACAAAGACATAGATCTTCCTTATCTTTCTACTCTTCTAATATAGTGATGAATTCTTTTTCTTTTGAACTAATATTTCTTCTTTTAGGTTCTAGAGGGGAACTACCAATAAAAATCTCCAATTCCTTATTACCAAAGGAGGAAGCCTCCTCAACATGATTGATAGGTACAACACTAGACAATACCATACCAAAGAATAGATTCAACTACAAGGATGATAAATATTCTTTTCATGCACTTGCTTTATCTTCCATATACTCTAAATACCTAAAAAAATTCTTTTTGATAGAGATGTTGGACTTCCACTTAACATTTTCTCTTGATGGTAAATAATTCATCAGGTAAAATACTAAAAACATAATCATAGACCAAAATTAGAAGGGATAACCCTTAACTAAAGACATTATGAAATTCTCAAATATATTTTCCACTACCAAACTACACAAATCAATCTGCTTATTTTCATTCACCATCTTATGTGCAATATATACTGCAACAATCAAAGTAGAACCTTCACATTTTTAGAAATAGATTTTATAGGAGATAATATACGCAACATACCTTATAGTAGGATTAACAAGGGTGTTAATCAATAAAGATAAAGATTCCTTTTCGATGTCAATAAGATACACCACATCTCTATATTTCACTATCTTCTTCCTAGGGAGGTTACCAACACTGCAAAAACTAGTAACCGCTTCAATGACTTCCTTAGAAATCAGATAGGGTTTACCCAAAATTAATGTTATCATCCTGAAAATGGCATAATAGGAACAAGATAGACTCTTTGTCAACAAACCATGAGAATTATCCCCATCGATCCATATCCTCAATTCTTACACTTTGTAATTCATCCATGTTCAATCCTAGTTTCATTTCCTTCCTCTTCCAATGATCAAATTCATCAAACCCTACTCTTTTTAGTTTTTTTAGAATAATGTCTTTGGATTCACTAACAACCAATATGGATTCCATCACTGTGCTTGATTATCTTCTTCAAACCCTTTTAATACTACAATACTTGGTCTCCTTCACAAATTATAATAAAGAATTTGAAACTTCCACCTTTATATTCTTAGTTACTTGTAATGAATTTGTCCCCATGAAAATACATTGATGATGCCAACAAAAATTATTTCACTTTTCAATAAACTAATCTAGACCAAAATATCCATCACTAACCCGATCAAGCTTAATCATACCAAAGAAAAAATATACATTACTTCCAAGAGAGGGAATTCTCATATTATGCTTTGCAAAACCCCCCTTAAGCTAAGGCAGTAGGATCAATTTCTTGAAGTACTTGCACTAGGATCTAGTGCCATAGGATTCTTCTCACATATTTCCTTTTTCTCCCATACCATGATTGTCTTCTTCTTATATTCATCCTATTCTATAACTTTCTTTTAATTTTCATTCTTTTCTAGAGTAACATGTCTACATGTATTAGCATAATATCTAGGTTGACTATATTTTTAATATTTGATACTCTTTTGTGTAGACTTTTCTGATTGAACACTAGATCTGCACTGATTAGCCTTATGACCATAACTATGACATAAATAAAAATTATCATGAAATATATTATTCATTCCATTCATTCTAGTTGGATTAGACAATTGACTTCTATAATGACTTACTTTGTGACCAAACTTGTCATAGGTAAAGAATTGATTACTTTGTTCCTTGTTTCTTTTGCACTCTATAAATATTATGTCCATAAGTTTTGCATAGAAAAAAATGACCACTAAATGCTAAGTACTTTTGGACATTTGGTTGCCTAATCGAAGGTATTTTTGTAGGTGCTCCAAATTTTTAGACCTTTCTTGTTACTTTAGAGTTCACTCCAGCTTCAACTTCCTTGTCTTTACCCTTGATGTTCTAATTTGATCTTTCACCGAAGAAACCTAGTCCTTCCTTATCCTTGTGAATTTTCTGCAGTGACAAAATTTGATGCAAAATTATTCTACTCTCACATAATCTTGCTTCTGATCTCTTCTTCCTTAAAATATTGATCCAACATCTCAATTTCCTTTATTTTCTACTTAATGGTGTCTTTGATATTTTCTTCAGTCTTCTTCCACTCTTCCATCTTCCATTTAATGGTATCCTTGAGATTTTCTTCACTCTTCTTGCATCCATCCAATTATAGCTTTAGATTCACAAAATTTTCCTTTGATTCCTTTAATTCATGAATAACCTCTTTGTGCCTTTCTTTGAATTTATGAATTTTCCCCCTTAGCTTGGAGATACAAGCATTTTCCTCCTTGAAATTTTCTTTCAATTCTTGATTTCTAGATTATGTGCATCCCATATCATGTAACATTATCTTTGGTCCTTCATTAAACTAATAATTTCATGCCATATGTTCAAACTGCCAAGATCTCCCTCAAACAATTAAGCCCTATCTACAAGGGACCAAGCTATGATACCAATTGTTGAACAATCTGGATAACTATGAGAGGGGGGGTGTGAATCAATTATCATAAAACAATTTTCTCAAATTTAATTAATCCAAAGCAATCTTAAATGAATCAAATAATTAAAATAGAGATGAACATGAAAGCACATAAATACCATAAACCATGAACA
This sequence comes from Chamaecyparis obtusa, assembly GCA_027943335.1. Taxonomy (NCBI): domain Eukaryota; kingdom Viridiplantae; phylum Streptophyta; class Pinopsida; order Cupressales; family Cupressaceae; genus Chamaecyparis; species Chamaecyparis obtusa. Next base: position 402,718 of record BSBK01003886.1, read on the forward strand.
CTAGAATTTATGTGGAAACCTAAGATGGGAAAAACCACAAAGAAGCTAATTCTTATAAATAAAAATATTGGTTAACGTGATTTTTACAAAAGGGCTTACTGCCAAGATGCTTAGCGTTAGTTGACTAACTGCCCATATGCACTAGCAATTGATATAAAAATAGTATTATAGACAAAACATGAACTCATAGAGCTATATCTACATATGCATGAAGTCAATTCATGTTAAGAGAACAACAACAAATGTCTACAATAGATCTGGTTAGGAATCTTCTTCCAACCTTCAACAACCTTCTTTACACAACCTCTACAATACTGATTGCATCTTCCCATCACTTTCTTCTCTATACCTTGTTACATTACTTCATAATCCTCTACACCTCTTTCTCTATTCACATACTTCACCATGTATAAACACACTTGGATCCAAAAATATGTTATCTATATAAATACAAATGTACATAGATATATGTATGTATGTATATATTATATACACACTTGTAGAATAATACAAATAAGTCAGCCTAGAAAAACATATCATCTTTGAAGAACAATCATGGAATACTCAATAAGGCTTAGCACGCTAGTACTAGAGCCAAAAGATAGGTCTCACATAAAGATCTTCAAAACATATTATCTCGGGACCCATAAATTGGTTAGACATAAGATAAGCACATTACATAGCGTAATTACCAAAAGATAAAGAACATTAAGTACACGAGATATATTTTGGAGTCGATGGGAACACCACAACCAAGACCAAGTCTTGATATCCATAAAATTTAGCACCAACTGGTGGAACACAAGAAAAAAAATCTTTTATGGACGTGATATACCAAAAAATTGTAATATATTACATGAATATCTAAATAGAAAAGATACCCAAAATAATATTCTTATCACAACAATAGATATTTAATCTTCATTATCCTACACTAATTTCCCTCCATTGATATCCAAAAAATGAATACTCCCATATTTGGGACAAGGATGAAACCCACACTACTCAACATCATGGAATATTGTAAAGGCTAGATACATACTATACATCATCTAGAGCACAATAATAATCTAGATCATAGGTTTTGATATCAATGACAACAATGCCAACTCAACAAAAACTTCTCAATAGCAATGTCTATTAAGATTCTTTTTGTCACTTGTATGTAGTTTTTGGATCTTGAAATGTGGAGAAGAATCAAGGATGCCTTTCACAAATGCATAGATATGCAAATACCCCTCAAATATCTTCTTTGTTGATATGCTTGATTGACTCTTGTCTTGAATAATGGATCAATGAATGTGGATGGGTAAATGAACTTCTTGCTTTATTGAGGTCTCCTCTACTTTCCTTTCATGATGGAGGGAAGCTTATTACAATGGAGGAGATTACCTTCAAAGATGCCTTAGATACTTGAAATCTTGCTTGAGAATTCTCGAATGCTTGAATGCTTCTTGAAATCTTGAGAGTGATTTTAAATCTTGATCATGGTCACCAAAATGAGGAGAGCTGGGTTGTTTATACACCTCTCATAAAATTTAAGAGCTCAAAACTTAGAGGAAGCCGATAATATTTTATATTTCCTACTTAACCAATGAGATAGGCCCCCAATTTGAATTTTAGGACAAACCAAGGGAAATAAGTCAGTTGGGCCAACCTTATCTCACAAAAAATTCTTGAAATTTGGTTTAGGAAGAGAGATGATGGAGAAGATGTTGGAATGATAAGTGGCATGGGGTTGGGTCAAGCATAACGAACATAAAACCTTGAGAATACTAAAATGGGGCCTAATTGAGCATCTAATCATAGGTGCTTATAATCTAGGATAGTAAATATGTAAACTCTCCTCCTCTATTAGACCTTAGATATTTGATGCTACCATCCATTTGATTTTTTATCCAAATTATTAAAATTTCTAAATCTATCTAGAAGTTAATATTTCTCTCTCAAAAATGTTACCCATGTCATTGTACATTAATCATCAATAAGAAACATCAAGAACCTTTTAGCATTGAGCGCTCTTATACTTGTACATCCACATAGATAAATGTGTATTATATCCAAAGGTCTTGTGGTCAAGTATTATTTATTTTTTAATGTATTTCTAGTTTGCTTTCCCATAATTTTTGTAAAATTGTGTTGGTAGGTTTGGTAATCCTTGGCATGTCTCTTACAAAATTAAATAATCTAATTGTCATTAGATTGTCAAAGTTAATGTGTCCCATTGTTTTGTGTCATAGCCAACATTCATTCTTTAGTTGTTTAATTGGTTTGCAGTGATTTAATTGTGTTTTCTTCAAGTTATGGAAAAAACATCATCGATTGCCCTATTACAGAGCTAGAGTTTCCAGCAAGAGAAACAAATTTATAACTTTTAATCACATTGTTAAAATATAATATAACTTAGTGAAAATATTTAATGAGTTTCTTCCAAGGTTACCACCAAAGGAAAAGCCTTAATTTAATCATATGTGAAAGCTATTCAAGTCTAAGTGTGTCTATTTCATGAAAAATTTGTCAAAATCCTAGTGTGTTGAGGGTTTGGTGTAAAAAATTGATCTTTTGAGTTTATCCTTGGAGATTGAGGGTTCATAGAATCTAAGTGGAGTGTATGAGGGTTTAATAATTGTGATTAGGTTTAAGGTTTTGTAAATACCAAACTATGCATTCCTAGATAATGGAACTCAATGCAAGGCAGGGTTGTAAAGTTTTGATTCTCTTTTGATTCTCATAGTTGTTTATCCTCTGCATCATTATTGGTACAAAATCCAAAAAATAAATAAAGACAATAAATAAAATAAAGAGAAATAATCAAGAAGGTAAAGATGCTTCCAAGAGTCAATGAACTTGAAAGGATGAAAAAAAGAGTATCCACACAATTGGGAGAAGCCCTTGCTAGAGCGATAAGGGAAATGTGAATCAAGCTGGATGAAATATTCACCACAGTGGAAGATAACAAAGAAGATGAGTGGTTACAGGGGATATGAGTAACCAAGAAGAACCAAAGAATTGAGAAAATCTACTACAAGAAGAACCTCAATAAGTGAGGGATCCTGATGATTTGAGGATGGGATGATTATTGAAGGTAGTCAAAGGGTGAAGGAACCAAGGTGAAATGAAACTACTGGTATATGAGGGTAGCTTTAATTGAGAAGAAATACTTGATTGGATAGGGGATTTGGATGAATACTTTGAGTTTAAGGAGGTACATAAAGAGAAACAAGTAAAGTTGTCTAGGATCAAGTTGAGAGGTCATGCATACTTATGGTGGGATTATGCTAAGGAAGAAACAAAAAAGAAAGGAAAAACCAAGCTTACTTCTTGGGATAGGATGGTTTCCAAGTTGAGGGGAAAATTATTTCCTAGTGACTACACAACCCAGTTGTATAGGAATATGCAAAACTTGGAACAAAAGGATATGGGCATGAAAGATTACACTGAAGAGTTCTACAAGTTGAGAATCAGATTGTGACACATGGAGGATGAAACTTACAAGGTACATGATAGCTTAATGGATTAAAGTAAAACTTGTAAGATGAGTTTATCCTTACAAGCTTCAAGACACTTGAAGAGTGTTATCAACTAGCCTTAAAGGGTGAAGACAAGTCAATTAGGAAGTAAGAAAACCTAAAAAGAGGTAGATGAAGAATGTTTAGAGGTAGAGGTACATATTCTAGTAGAGTATATCATAAAGAAATCAAGGTGATTCAAGAACCTCACAAAATTAAGCACGAAGTTCAAGAGGAAGTTTTTGAGGAAGAAGTTATAACTTTAGGGGAAGATTTGGAAAAACAAGGGATTTAGTAGTTTCACAAGTAAATGCTAAAAGTACAATAAGTTTGTAGATCAGCAAGATTGGGAGTGTCCAAAAGATAAATCCACTACCACCTTTAGAAATGAAAGGAATCAAGTTTCATGAGGAGATGAAGAAAGTGTTACTCCTCACCATAACTATAAGAGTAGGAGATTGGATAATCCTTGTTGATGAGGATATTGATTAAGATTCCAATGGAGAAGGATCCACCTTAAAGGAAGTCATTATTGGAGACTATTTGCAAGTATGGTATTTCAGTTTCTGGATTTGATTGTGTATGTTTTTTTATATCATCAAGGTAATTATTGTCAATTTTTTATAGATTCAGGTAGCACTAATAATCTAGTTGTTGTTGAGATGGTAGAGAAATTAAAATTGAAAAGATTACCCCATCATACGCCTTATAAAGTCTCAGGGTTGAATAAGGGGAGACATACACTAGTTAATGATCAGTGTTGGGTAGAGTCCAAAATATGAAGGTATAAGGACAAGGTGTTTTGTGATGTCATTCCTATGGATGCATGTAATGTGCTATTTGTTAGGCCTAGGAAATATGATAGAAAAATTGTGCATGATGGTAGGAAGAATATCTATGTTTTGGAGAAGCGTGGAGTAACTTATACCTTACCACCTTTGAAGGAGGAAGATAAAAAAAAAAAGATTGGTTCAATTTTGATGTTAGTGGGTGAAATAGAGTTTTTAAGAATAATGAAAGAGGAAAAAATAGGTTGTCCAAAGATGGTCAGAATTAGGACTATTATGACATCAAAAAAGAATTGTGTGTTGCCTTGGGAAATTCAACATATGTTGAAGAGGTATGTTGATATAGTTGAGGGTGAACTTCCAACATATTTTCCTCCAATAATAGATACTAGTCACCATATAGAAATAATAAAATGGATTAATCTACCTAACAAAGAAGCATATGAGATGACACCCTAGAAAAAAATGAAGAGAGTAAAAAACAAGTTCAAGGATAGCTTGACAAAGGGTTAATTAGGGAGAGACTCAGTCATTTTGTAGTTCCAACTATTTTGGCACCTAAGAAAGGGTCGATTCAATTATGTGTACTAGGTCCAAGGTAATAAAAAAATAATAATTTAGATATAGGTTTCCACTACTAAGAATAGAGGATTTAATGGATTATTTGTGTAGGGAAAGTTACTTATCAAAGATAGATCTCCAAAGTGGATACCTCCAAATAAGGATTGGAAAAGGAGATGAGTGGGAAAAATGATCAAAACAAATAAGGGACTCGATGAGTAGCTTGTTATGTCATTTGGCCTTTCAAATGCATCTAGAAAATTCATGAGGCTCATGAATGAGGTCCTCAAACCATAAATTGGTAAGTTTGTTGTTGTTTACCTTGATGACATATTGGTTTTTAGTACTAATAAAGAAGAACATTTGTAACATTTGAATTTGGTGTTGAGAAGGATATTAGAGGAAAAATTGTTGATGAACCTCAAAAGTGTGACTTCACGAAGACATAGTTGTTAAACCTTGGTTTTGTAGACTCAAAGGGAATGTTGAAGATGGATACATGAAAAGTGAAGGTGATATTGGAGTGGTCCACATCTAGATGAGTCACAAAGGTAATAATTTTCCATGGAGTTGCTTATTTTTCCAAAAAAATTATTAGAAATTTTAGTCATATGTGTGCACCTATCATAGACACCATTAAAGGGGATATGAAAAGGAAGTTTATGTGGATTGAAAAAGTTGCTAAGAGTTTCTAATATCTAAAAAAGAGAGTGACTAAGTATCCTATCTTGTATTTACCTAACTTTCATAAAGTCTTTCAAATAGGGTGTGATGCAAGTGGACATGGTATATGTGTAGTTTTAAGCCAAGATAACAAACCCATATCATACTTTCAAGAAAAACTAAATAAAGAAAAGAAGTACTCCTAATATGAATTGGAAATGTATGAAATGGTTTGATAAATAAAAAAATGGAGACACTACCTTCTACCTAAATATTGTGTGGTCTATACAAGTAATCATACACTTCAATTCATCGATAGCCAATAAAAAATCTATCAAAGGCATATTAAGTGGGTCAAATACATACCAAAATTCACTTTCAAAATCAAACACAAGAAGGGGTAAAGTAGTGAGGTGGCTCATGATTTAAGTAGAAGAGCATTAATGGTGTAAGAAAATTAGCTACAAAGTGTTGGGATTGAGGCACTTAAAGAGATACACGAAGATGATGAAGATCTCAAAGGAGTAAATGAGTTTTGTAAGAAGCCTATTATTACCGATGCAAACAAGTGGTTAGAATACCTTATTCAAGATGGTTTTTTGTTCAAGGGAGAACAAAATTTTGTGGCAAAGTGTTCCTGAGGGATAATCTTCTCAAACAAAATCACTATGGAAGTATGGTAGGCCATTTTGGGCTTGACAAGACATTAGAGTAGTTGAGAAGGCATTATTTTTGGCCATGGATTCAAAATATGTAAGAAAGTTTGTTGATAGGTGTACTATATGTCAAAAATCAAAAGGGGGTAGCACTAATTTAGGACTATACTAACCTTTACCCATTCCCAATAGGCCTTTGGAATCCATTATCGTGAGATTTTTCATGGGTTTTCCAAAGACTCATTAGAGCTTTGATTTAGTTTATGTACTTGTTGATGAGTTTTCCAAGATGAATCACATCATCCCTTACAAAATTACACATTAAGCTTCATATATTATAGGTTTTTTCTTTAAAGAGGTTGTTAGAATTCACAAATTTCCATTAAGCATAGTTTATGATAGAGATAACAAGTTTCTATGACACTTTTGGAGAATATTGTGGAGAAAAATTAGTGCAAACCTCAATTTTAGCTCATCCTACCATCCTCAAAAAAAGGGCCAAACTAATTTGGTCAATAGAAGCTTAGATGGCCTACTAAGATTCATTTCAAAGGATCATCCTAAACAATAGGATCTTTTGTTACCTTAGGCCAAGTTTGACTATAATAAAGCAGTGAACATGAGTATTGATAAGAGTCTATTTAAAGTGGTATATGACATGCAACCAAGAAGAGTATTTAAACTTAGAGACATCAGTTGTATAAAGAAGCATTAGAGGTATGGAGAATAAAAGTTCAGAGGGTGAACAATTTGCAATTTTCCATGCAAGAGATACATCAACAAGAGAAACAACATTTACAAGATAGTGTGGAAAAATATATAAGATAAATGAAAACTTGAAAAGGAGAGAGAATTTTTTTTAAATTGGAGATCTTTTCTGAGCACATCTCAAGAAGAAAAGGTTTCCCAAAGGTTAATATACGAATTTGAAGAAGAAGAAGACATTTCCTTGTAGGGTTGTTAAGAAATTTTCCAACAATGCCTATGAGATTGAATTTCCTTGTGGGGTAAGCATGTTACCAATTTTCAATGTTGTTGACTTAATCCTTACAAAGGAGATTATAATGTTGATGAAGTAATAGGTATCTAGTCTATTTTAGATGTTGAATGGGAAAAAGACCTACCACACACCAAACCAATATAGTTAGTGCTTTACTCTTGACACCATAACGAACAAAAAGACTAGAGGAAAACAATACTTTCAGTATTTGTTCAAATGGAAGAAGCTAACACATAAATATGCCAAATGAATGACTTAAGGAGACATCATAAATAATGACAATATTTTTGGAGACCTTCTCTTAGGTGGAACTTGAGTTTCTTTCTTTACCCCTTGGGAGTATGATGCAGGAGAATCAATTTAGTGGTACATTTATTCTCTTTATTTCATTAGGAGTATTTTGTTTAGTTAATGTAGATCTTAGGGGATCTATTTGGATCATTTAAAATGGTTCAAGTTGTGTAAATAGGCCTAGGAATTCAATTTTTGATTTTCCTACCAAAATGTAAATTTGAATTTTCTAGGTGATTTTTGGTTTGTTGAAGGTTAGGGTTTGTATATTAGTCTTATTTTTTATTTTGTTGAGTTTAATAATGTCTTAAAAGATGATGAAGGACATTTAAGGCCTTTTCTCATGTTTTTAGTTGAGTTCTAGGTGGCAAAGTGGACATTTTTACAAGTTATTTTAGAAAGGGACATTAGGTTTTTGCTAAAAACCATGTAACTTCAATGGATAATTATTATTCAAATGTTTCTTGACATGAAAAAATAAAAGAAAATGGTCCAAGAAGTTGTGAGGGATTTTTTTAATGGAAAACTCCTTGTTTTGATAGTTTTTATCGCAATTTTTTGAGATATTTGCTCGAGTTTTGCTTTGTACAGAACAAGATAGGCTTGAAAATGGTAGGAAAAGTTAGTGTTATGTCTTAAGAATCAAATTATATCTGTTTTGTTCAAGTTATGGTAAAAAATTCATTGGCTTCCCTATCACAAAGTTAGGGTTTCCAATGAGAGAAACAAATTCATAACTTTTAATTGCACTCTTGAAAAATTATATAACTTGATTAAAAAAATTCATTAGGTTTTTTCCCAAGTACCCACAAAAGGTGATGTCTCAAGGGTTCCATGACGTAGAATTACATATAAGTTAACTAATCTACTAAGTATAATCCAACACATAATCACATGATATATCTTAGGTTCATTTTAAAACCCAAATTAAAGTATTCCTAATCCTTCACTTAATCCTAATGAAAAGAACACAAATTATAAAGTATACTAACATATTCATTTCAATTTAATGATAAGATACATATATTACATCAATGAATTGAAAGTACATACAATAAGATACAACTGATACATCATAGTCTTCAAGATAATACAACTTCCACTGCACATGTTGCAGGGATAACAATAATATAATACAAGTACATATACATTTTCTATAATCAATTGGTCACTAACCAATACATGAAATGGAATATGAGATATACATCTCATGACGATAATAAGAAAGTCTCCAAGAAATGAACAAGAAGATAGAAGAAACATTGAGGATCATCCAAGCACAAAGTCACGAACATTGAATCTCAATGGTAATAGAATCACTACCACCCAACCACGTGGAACCAAGAAGTCCACTCCCACCGTGCTAATGAGATAACACCATGCCTCACTCAAGGATAAATTCAAACAAGAAAGACTAATACAGTGGTACACATGGTAAATTGGTAATAAGGATATAAGGTTATCAAGTAAAAATGATCATGACATAAATTAGGTGTACCCAAATGCAACGTAGGAACCTAGGACACATATAGGGAAGTTTCATCACATGAGTCAACTCTAAGGTCACCTGGTAATCTCTTTGGACCCTGGCCCCTAGTGACTCTATGCGATATCAGTAGTCCTTTCTTACAAACAAGGAAAACCAACTATGCCAGACCTCAACGTCTCTCTAGATGGGAAAACATCTTCTCCCACTCCTATCCTAGCATGTACCATGGGCAAGCCACAATTATATTTTTAATGTTTCTATCATAATAAATTTATTAAGTTATCACTTATTAAATCAAATTACAAAGGATACCCAGGTAACCACTTTAGGGTTTGGATGCCTCCAAAGTAAGCCACTTCCCTTCTATGCTCTTAGATAACCTATCCTAATGCTCCTAGCAAAAGAACCAAAGAAAAAAAATAAAACCAAAATCATTAAAGACTTCCATAAGTTAGTAAGCCATGAATGCCATCAAATACAAGTGCTAGAGCATAATAAACAAAACCTCATCCTATAGAAGGATCCACATTTTCCATCCCATACTAAACATTTCAATAACTCAAATACCAAATCTCATAGTTCAAATCACAAGATCAAAAGATCATCAAAAGCATCAAGCATCTCTCTCCAAACATGGAGTAAAACTTAATCCACAAAGGTCATTATACAAAATCATCATAAATGTAGAAAAAATGTGACCAAGTTAATTAGGACTCGACATAAATAATGGTTGTCACCGTTTTGTGGTTAAATAACATAAAGATCGAGGATTTAATAGAAACCTGACATAAATCCTAGATAAACCCAAAATAATACTCTTATAATCAAGACACCAAAATGGTTATAAATTTATTACATATGAACTCAAGTGTGAAACAATTAATTTCATAAAATAATTTAAAGTTCAAAAGACAAGATTCCACCTACGACATCAATCTATCCTAACCGACCTTATTCAACAAGACCAAATAAAATTCCAATAAGAAAACACTGTATTATATAAAATACAGCCACATCAAAATTCCATTAAAAGTAAAATAAATATTTAATTTACTTTTATAAATTAATTTATAATTTTTGTTATATAAATTAATTTATTAAGTATAATTACTAATTGACAATATAATTAAATTAAATTAACCATCAATAAGATTTACCTCTATAAATGAATTTATAAAGTTCCTTATATAAATTAATTTATTAAATATAATTACTAAGCAACAATATAATTAAATTACATTAAAATAAATCTCAACTATAAGTTCCAGTTGATTACAACATTCCTTTTTGTTATCGGTAGCCCAATTAGACTCTTCTTTCTTCTTCTTCTTCTTCTTTTTCCAGATAAAATTTTATGCACATACACTTGTGTTAAAAATACACCTTTGCATATATATATATATATATATATATATATATATATATATATATATATATGTATATATATATATATGTATGTATGTATGTATGTATGTATGTATGTATATATATGTATGTATATAGATATATATATGTATGTATGTATATATATATAGATATATATATGTATGTATATATATAGATATGTATATATATATATATATATATATATATATATATATATATATATATATATATATAGATATGTATATATATATATATATATATATATATATATATATATATATATACATATCTATATATATATATATATATATATATATATATATATATATATATATATATATATATATAATCACTTTCAATCATCAATAAAACCTATTAATTAAAAATATATAAATATTAATTAATAATACATTAATTAATATTCAGAGTAATAAATTCCACATAAAACAATTTACAATAAATTTAATTAATTAAAAATTATTTTTATTTTTATTTTATATATATATATATATATATATATATATATATAAACTATAATTAGTCTCTTATTTTTTTCAGAAATTAAATTTAAATACAAATTTACCCAATCTATTTTCTAATTCTAATTTTAATATATTTGCAAGAATGTTTATCCAAATTTTAAATCAAACACTAGTTAATTGAATTTTAAAGTTTTCTCAATTCTTTTAAGGTACAATTCTATTTCAAAGAGAGCTTAGGGTTTTCAACTAGTTTTCAATAGTCATAAATGTAATACCCCAAAAATGGGACCATTGACCTCCTACATCAACAAATCAATTGAAATCAACCCTAAAGTCCTAACCTAAGGCACATCTGCACATCTGCACATCAAAACCCTAATCGATCCTATTCTAAATATGCATAAGAGAATATTCCTAAATATTCCTAATTTATCTTAATTATTTATGATTAAATATTATTTAGCGATAAATGATATTATTTTATTTACCCTAAGTGTGATTAATTGAATATGTTGAATATTTAATTAATTAAACTTTATTCAACCATTTAATTACTTTAATTAGATTTTATTAAATTTATTCTTAATTAATATTGTTTATTTGACAATAAATCAAAATTTCTAAAAATAAATGATTAAATATTTATTTCATAGATTAAAATCAAATTGTCAAATTTAATAATATAATTTTGGATGAAGTTTGATTAAAAAATGATTAACCCATAAATCGGTTATTTAATTGATTATATCAGCTAAGTTGAGAATAAAACACATAGAAAATTAAATAAACTCTCAATTATCTATGCAAAAATTATAAAAGAAGTTAAACTCAAAATCAACTATTGAATTCAATTTGTTAACTTTCTAAACTCAACATGTGATTGTGTTCTAAACTCAGCATATGATTGTGAGTTGAAAAGAAGATTGGAGAGATCTCAACTTCCAATTATGAGTTAAAAAGTTGATTTGCATGACTTTACTAAGATAACAGTTTGTAATTTCTTGATAACTCACCAATCAATTCGAGTTGATCAAGGAGTGATTTTTGGCTTTCCATGAGTTCTTAAACCCTGGATTTCTATATAAATAGGCCTCTGTCCTACAATTAGAGACCACATGTAATTTTGAGAGAAACAACGCTATACTGTCGAATTCTTGAGATTGTGCAACTTTTGGAGATTCATTGCTAACATTATTTTCCTGTTTTTGCATTCATAGCTAGTTTTTAATTCATTATCATCAAGTTTTTATATCAATTTCATTTAGCTTATATTGTTATTGCATAGAAATCCACAAAAATATAGATTAATTTTGTATCTATTTTCATTGTTTTTGCATTCAAATCCTTCGTTTAGGCGTTGCATTGTCACTAATCTTGGTCAAATTTTGAGAATACCATACTCATGTCTACTAAAAGGCAGTAAATCACCTGGTTGATGATATATCTATTTATTGCATATTTTCTTATCATTGATCAATAATGTTTTACTGATGTGCTGTGTCTTCTGAATAGGTACAATTTTCACACACACAATAAAATCTCTTACACATAAAACAACTGCAATGGTATTCATTCAATTTTCACAAATGAAGAAAGACATGCATTCCAATCAATCAAAATACAATAACTATTTGGAAGATACGAAGAAAACAATGTTTTCAAAAAGAAAGATTTTCAAAGGTTTTTAAGCCCTACCTTAATTTCATAAGCTGAATCTAAAACACACACAAAGGCCAAAACACAAATCCAAAACTTCTAAGATCCCAAGCTTTACCAAAATTCCTTGAATTCCAATCTAAAGTCAAACCTGTAAAACCTTCCAAAACCCATGTTCCTAAGAATGAACAAAAATGACTCCAATATAGAAAACCCAACAAACTCTACTCAAACATGCAACTCATAAAACAAAAATAAGAACTCAATTGTTAAAAATAATAAATCAATTAACTCAAAATCACAGAAATCAGAACTCAACTCTAACCTCATTAATATCAATTCTCCATTTAAAAGATTTATATATTTAATTAATAATTCTAATTCATGCAAATCACTCAACTTTTAATTTTAAACTTATATATCAATTTTATTAATTGAATGTGCAAATTTAATTGCATAATAATATTTAATTAATAATTAATATTTTTAGCATGTATTAATAATATACAAATTGATAACAAAATTATTTCTACATTTAAGCTACCTTTTAGAAGTAGCTTGTAAGGTAGAATAAGGTAAATGTAAATATTAGAATTTTAGAGTATTGGTAAGAATTAGTTTTAAGGATATTTAGAGTATTATAAATGTGATCTCTAACCGTTAACAAAAGAGATATTTGGCAAGTGGTTGTGGTGTTGGTTTTTACTCTGTGCACAGGCTAGGGTGTTCTTTTGGCTAAAGGACTTTGGGGAAAGAGGGAGAGCCTTGGAAAGAGCTGGCTATTTCGACATGGATGTGGATTTATCTCATTACTTGGTTTATAAAGGATCTAAAAGGTCTAAATGAATGGTGGTATGTATCTGGTTAAATAAGGACAATTGTAAAGATGTAATCTAAGTTATTATTTTCTCTCGAGAGGACATTTTTCCTAACAACATTTTCTTTGGACCATATGGTCCCGAGTCAGACCAAAGGTTTTCTTCTCTGTTCTTTCCTACTGGTGCTCGCACGGAACAAAGTTTTTGTAATTATAATTTCTATTTTATTAATAAAACCATTTGGCTACGATTGTTTACCTATCAAAAAAATAAAATAAAATGCAAATTGATAACTAAATATCAATTTATTGATTTATTAAAAGAATCACAACTAATCCCCTAGTTAAGTCGCTTAACTCAACCTTCTGATTTAGAACTGATAAATCAATTCATTTTAGTTGGTGTGCATATAATTGCATGATTATATTAAATAACTATAATTAATATCTTTAGCACCACTTAATAAGTAAATTGATAATTAATATCAATTTATATTGTTTGAACATTTGATTTAGATTTTTATTTAATGTTTAATTAAATCCTTATTTTCATAATTAGACTTCTAATTAAGTATTTTAAATAATCAATGATATTTAATTATTTTTCATTAATTAAATATCTGTATATTTAATATTTAATATTTATAAGATATAATTATTTTAATCTCATAATTAATCTTAATTAATTTTTTAATACATTAATAAATCAAAATTCACATCAAGACACCTGACAACCAAACATGGAGGAAAAACTTACTAAACTCATAAAGTAATAATTGAGCTCAAAGAAAGGGTTCACGAATGATGTCACCTTGATGAATTCAAAGGGTAGCAGAAAAGATACTTGTCCATTGTTTGAGGAAAATAATTGGTTTAGGTTGGGATTTAGACCTGGATGCTATCTCCCCTCTCTTACCATTGAGATATTATGATAAGGCATGCTCATCTTGACAATTTAGAGAAGTTGATGCCTGGTACTTGAAATCCTGCATACAAGGTGAGCATGTACAAACATTATATATATATATATATATATATATATATATATATATATATATGTATGTATGTATGTATGTATGTATGTATGTATGTATGTATGTGTATATATATGTGTGTGTGTGTGTGTGTGTGTGTGTGTGTGTACACACACATACACACACACACATATATATATGTATATATATATGTATATATATGTATATATGTATGTATATATATGTATATATGTATATATATATATATATATATATGTATATATCTGTATGTATGTATGTATATATCTGTATGTATGTATGTATATGTATATATATATATATATATATATATATATATATATATATATATATATATATATATATATATATATATATATATATGTATGTATACATACACACACACACACACACACACACACACATATATATATAGAAAATGGTGGGGATTAGATAATCATGTGGATCTCGCAAGAAAGTAACTATGACTCCATCCCTCAACCACATCAGGCACATCAAACAAAAATATAAAACATACATGCCAACCATACACATGCAAGTATAGGGTTAGTAAAAATTATAACATAAGTAACATCATCATATATGATTAATCATCATTATCTAACTAACATGATATAAATCAAATGATTTAAAGTATCATAGCACTGAATCATTAAATGTAAGTGAAGATCTAATATTCATAAAAAGTGGTCTAAATGGGTTAGCATCATAAACATAAATGATAGTAAAGGGGTGGGCACTACAAGTCATACTTATATCTTTAAGATATACCTCGAACTATTTGTGTACAATCATCAGAACCTCTAAATGTTTGGAGTCAAGCATCAATCATCATACTTCAAATATTCTTCATCAATCATCATACTTAAATTATTCCTCATCAATCATTCAACAGTTAGTAGTCTTTTAAATATTCATCATCAATCATTCAATAATCAATAGCATTTGAAATCTCCTTCACAAATCAATGTCACACCCTCAACAACTTTCCAACCTCAGCAAGTTGACATCAATGCCACACTAGAGGTTGACATCAATGAAAACACAACTAATAGGAGGGATGGTTATTTTTTGGAGATATGATTTTATCATTTATTTTCCCTATCAGAATGTTTTCCCTCATATTGCCACTAAAATGTTCCCCTCTTCTCCCGCTATATGTGAATCTGTTTGAAATCCATAGTGTTGTAAATAATTATGTGGTTTTGTGTTAAATGTGTATTCATTCTGTATATCTATCTGTGAATATTTTGTGAAACTAAATTTTCTTGAGAACCTCTGAGCTTGAGAGTGGGCCAATAGAAAGCCCCATAATTGGAAGGAGAGAAGTTCCTCTGGTCGCTATTTAGATGCATGCATTCTTTATTGCAAATTTATAGAAGATCATGAGTAAGTAATTAGAAAAGTTGTGAAAGAAATTGTTCATTTGAAATCCTCTCATAAGGTTGATCAATGATTTATGATTATATATTTGATCATTTTGAAATTTATAGGAAATATATTATTACATGGAAGAAAAAATAAAAATAAAATTGTTGTAATTCATTTTTATAATAAAAATAAAGAATTAACCTTTACATTGTTGAACATTTTCATACTTTTTCTTAATTAAGAAAATTAGTGTTTTGAGTTAGTAGACAACATTGTTTCAACCCGGTACCTCATTTTCCAACCTGCCAAAATTTAGTCTTTTTGCATGAAATTTGTTGATGTGTATTTGTCCAAAACACTTTAGTTTTAACTGAAACTCGCCATCTCCAAGCTTTGTCATGCATTCATTAAAAATGCAAAATAACAAAATTTTTAATATCTCCACCATCTATGAGATTTCAATACTTGCATTTCTTTGAGGATATGTTCAAAAAATATTGAAATCCTATTTTTGTTGCCTAGTCAAAATTTCAAACTCAAGTTTCTTCGCAGTCAAGAGTTGTGATAAAATCATTGAAAAGGGGAGAAAGAAATGAATACATTAAAATAAAATAAAATTCAATTAAATTCACTTCTTCATATTTTAAATAAGAGTTGTGTAATTCAAATTCACAACTCACAACCAAGTTGTGAATTTGAAAAGTAAAACACAGTGCATTATGCAATTCAAATTCACAAATCACAACCAAGTTGTGAATTTGAAAAGTCAAAAGCAGTGCATCATGCAATTCAAATTCACAACTCATAACTCAGTTATGAGTTTCAAAAAGTGAAAACCGAATGTTGGGATAAGTTATTGATGGTAAAAATCTAATGGAGGACATGTAAATTATGCAATACAAAATCATAATTCATAACTCATAACGAAGTTATGAGTTCTTAAAGGTGAATACTTGGGTTGTGGATGGTAAAAAAGAAATGTTGAGGCGAGTTAGATTTGGTAAATCATAAATTTCATATATGTAAATACACATTATGAAATCCAAACACACCACAACATTTGGGGTTGAGTTTCAACGCCAATTTGCAACGCCACTACAATTTGTGTTTTTTTTCCAAGTGCCCCCGATGGTGTCGTAATAGCGATGATGACATCGTAATTGCAACACCCATTTGGTTATAAACAAAAAAAAAGAAAAAGAAAGTGTCATTTGTAATTTTTGTGAATTCGAACAGCTACCATGAAGATGGCACTGCACTTTTGCATGGCGCGAATAGGGCATTCAAGTTTGGCGTGTGTGAAGAGGCCGTCACTGTGTGGGAAGAGGGCACTGGTACTTGAGGTAGGCATTCGAGCTTTGTCTTCTCATTAACTCATTTTCATTTTGATGACATTTGTTCATTTAATGGCACAATATGAATGTTAATAGTGGCATTGTTTACATCTTAGCATTTGGAATGCTTGATGACCCGTGAGCTTTGAGAGCTAGGGCATCATTTTTATTACCTTCAAGGCATTGTGTGAAGTGTTTGATCTCTCTTTATTTTTTTTGCTATTGATATTCACTATGTGGTACTCCCTGTTTATGATCATTTCATGAGGAAATGTCTTGGTGGCTCGTGGGCTACAAGCTAGGGCATCATACATTATTTATGAGTTCACTATTTAATACTGGCATTGTTAACATCTTTTCATTTGGAATTCTTGATGATCCGTGAGCTTTGAGAGCTAGGGCATCATTGCTATTACCTTCAAGGCATTGTGTGAAGTGTTTGATCTCTATTTATTTGTTTTGCTGTTGATTGTCACTATGTGGTACTCCCCGTTTATGATCATTTCATGAGGAAATTTCTTGATGGCTCATGGGCTGCAAGCTAGGGCATCATACATTGTTCATGAGCTCAATGTTTAATACTGGCATTGTTTACATCTTTTCATTTGGAATGCTTGATGACCTGTGAGCTTTGAGAGCTAGGGCATCATTTCTATTACCTTCAAGGCATTGTGTGAAGTGTTTGATCTCTCTTTATTTGTTTTTTTGTTGATATTCACTATGTGGTACTCCCTGTTTATGATCATTTCATGAGGAAATGTCTTGATGGCTTGTGGGCTACAAGCTAGGGCATCATACATTGTTCATGAGCTCACTGTTTAATACTAGCATTGTTCATGAGCTCATTGTTTAATATCTAGCATCATGCAAACATACATTAATACACTTACTATTTTGAATTTGAGCTTGAGCATCATGCAATGTTATTGCTGTCATTGAATGCTTGCTGCTCTTGTGCACCATATATTGTTTTATACACTGTTTATTTCATTGAGACCGTGAGCTTGGCATTTGTAATGTATTTTTTGTTATTGGATCAATGCTACCATGTTGTTGAGTCTGTGTATGGCTTGACTATGCACACACATTATTGTAGATGAGGATCAGTAATAGGGTGTCAGGCATTGCTTAGATCCTTTGGATCTAACCCCATCTTTTCCTTCCTTGCAGGTTTTGGATCATACAAGAGCATACTGGATTGAACCCTGGGTCAACACTTCATTACTTTAGGCAATGTCTGGTACCTTTATTATTTATGTTCATCCACTTATGTATGTTTGCATTCATTCATATTCTTCTAAAAGTTGGCTGTTAGTGACCATATAGGACCATTCTTGATGTTTTTGGGTCATTTGATGAAAAGATGTAAATAGGGACATCGGTAATAAAATAGGGATATATTAAGATTAATATCATAAATAAAAACATTACACAATGGCATTCAGATTAAGTACAATATGAATTCACATGCCTTTAATTATGATACACTTTTGAAATTATCACTCATTGGTCATTTGACAATTCAAGATATAAGTATAATAATATAAACTATTGTAAAAGGAAGAAACACATATGTATCATCATTTAATACAAAATATAAAAGTATCCCATAGACACACAGTTGCTATTATAACAACCATCCTCTAATCCCATGGTGTACTAGTCTCAAGGTAAGAACAATTTACTTAAGCCATCATATAAGTATCATCCTAAAGTTTAAATAGACATTAACTATGGATATACAACACTAAGCCATAATAAATTATAGAGTTTCACTGCAATTTCTATGTCCACTTACAATCATCCTACTATTTACACTGCAATTTCTATGTCCACTTACAATAATAAATTACAGAGTTTCACTGCAATTTCTATGTCCACTGCCATTAAAATATATCACTCCTCCTGTTATATAGGCATCCTTCTCATTAAGTGTTGCCATTAAAATATATCACTCCTCCTGTTATATAATGTATATTCATACTTGTTTAAAATGCCATACTTTTTGCTCTTAAATATTATTACCATTTCACTCAAATTTACATGACATTAAAGCCAAGCCCAAAATGTATACATACGTGTAAGTATAGGAGAAGCTGGATTTTGCAACTATTGAAAAACAAAAAAATCTATACCAATAGGAGCTTATGAGAAACTATACTTGTGCTTACCACACCATACCTCAGCATCATAATACTTATCATTTTCAAGCTTCAATGAGGCTTCATACCACACCGTGTCCACAGATTTGTACACAACGCTGATTTAGGCTGGAGGTAAACTACATGTGTCATGTAAACAACATGGTTGAATGCAATCTCTTTCACGTGTTTTCAAGAGTTTTCCCACCAATACAATCGTAAATAACACATTGAACGTAATCTACGAACACTGCATGGTATGAAGTCTCACTGAAGCTTGAAATATATCACTCCTCATGTTATTGTCAAAATTATATTCAAATATTCTCAAAACATTTATTCTTGTAGAATTAAGATATCCTTATCTCAATAATAAAACATTCTTGCATAATAGCTTTTGAATCACATTAACACACACCCATGTTTTGTAGCATAGTTCATTTTAGAAGTTTATGGCTTGAATATGCACATGCATAATTGTAGATGAGGATCAGTAATAGGGTGCTAGTCATTGCTTAGATCCTTTGGATCTAACCCCATCTTTTCCTTCCTTGCAGGTTTTGGATCATACAAGAGCATACTGGATTGAACCCTGGGTCAACACTTCATTACATCAGGCAATGTTTGGTAGCTTCATTATTTATGTTCATCCACTTATGTATGTTTGAATTCATTCATATTCTTCTGAAAGTTGGCTATTAGCAACCATATATGATGATTCTTGATGTTTTTGGGTCATTTGATGAAAAAATGTAAAAGTTTCTTAAAAGTTTATATTTTTTATTTCAATTTTTAAAATCATAAAATGAATAAAATTTAAAGATAACAAATTAAGATAATCTTTGTCTTCACTTAAAAAAAAACATAAAGCTCATAAAGCATGGTAAAAGAGGGCCCTAACTATGGTAAAATGGGAAAGTTGCCACCTTGCACTGCTCTTCATATGGTAGCTGCTAAGGAATTATGTTATAAAATTTCAAGGCATGAAATTTTATACTTTTTGACATCATACTTTGTTCTCCTTAGCATTGAGTTTACAATGTGGGGGAGTCAAAGAAAATATATGTACAGTTATAAAATTTCATGCCTTGAAATTTGACATGAAATTTTATAACATAGTTTCTTTGCATTTGATCTTTATATGGCAGCCATGACTTGAGGTAGGCATTTGAGATTTGTCTTCTCATTAACTCAATTTCATTTTGATGGCATTTGTTGATTTAATGGAAAAATATGAATGTTAATACTAGCATTGTTTACATCTTTGCATTTGGAATGCTCGATGACCCATGAGCTTTGAGAGCTAGGGCATCATTGCTATTACCTTCAAGGCATTGTGTGAAGTGTTTGATCTCTCTTTATTTGTTTTGTTGTTGATATTCACTATGTGGTACTCCCTGTTTATGATCATTTCATGAGGAAATATCTTGATGGCTCATAGGCTGCAAGCTAGGGCATCATACATTGTTCATGAGCTCACTGTTTAATACTGGCATTGTTTACATCTCAGCATTTGGAATGCTCGATGACCCGCGAGCTTTGAGAGCTAGGGAATCATTTCTATTACCTTCAAGGCATTATGTGAAGTGTTTAATCTCTCTTTATTTGTTTTTCTATTGATATTCACTATGTGGTACTCCCTGTTTATGATCATTTCATGATGAAATGTCTTGGTGGCTCGTAGGCTGCAAGCTAGGGCATCATACATTGTTTATGAGCTCACTATTTAATACTGGAATTGTTTGCATCTTTTCATTTGGAATGCTTGATGACCCACGAGCTTTGAGAGCTAGGGAATCATTGCTATTACCTTTAAGGCATTGTGTGAAGTGTTTGATCTCTCTTTATTTGTTTTTCTATTGATATTCAATTTGTGGTACTCCCCGTTTATGATCATTTCATGAGGAAATGTCTTGATGGCTCACGGGCTGCAAGCTAGGGCATTATACATTGTTCATGAGCTTAGTGTTTAATATTGGCATTATTTATATCTTTTCATTTGGAATGCTTGATGACCTACGAGCTTTGAGAGCTAGGGCATCATTTCTATTAACTTCAAGGCATTGTGTGAAGTGTTTTATCTCTCTTTATTTATTTTTCTATTGATATTCACTATGTGGTACTCCCCGTTTATGATCATTTCATGAGGAAATATCTTGATGGCTCGCAGGTCACAAGCTAGGGCATCATACATTGTTCATGAGTTCACTGTTTAATACTGGCATTGTTCATGAGCTCACTATTTAATATCTAGCATCATGCAAACATACATTAATACACTTACTATTTTGAATTTGAGCTCGGGCATCATGCAATGTTATTGCTATCATTGCATGCTTGTTGCTGTTGTGCACCATATATTGTTTTATACACTGTTTATTTCATTGAGACCGTGAGCTTGACATTTGTAATGTATTTTCTGTTATTGGATCAATGCTACCATATTGTTGAGTCTGTGTAAGACTTGCAAGGTTTTACCCCAAAATTTATCAGTAATAAAATAGGGACATCAAATAGGGACATTAGTAATAAAATAATACACTTACTATTTTAAATTTGAGCTCAGGCATCATGCAATGTTATTGTTGTCATTGCATGCTTGCTATTGTTGTGCACCATAACATCAACAATAATGCAATGTTATGAAATTTTGGGATTAAATTGGTGCATTTGTATACTTTCTCCATTTTAAACTAACCTATGACTTCAAAGGAGGAATTATGAAATATAGTTGTAGGTGGTTATCTCTTCTATAATGATGGAGGAGTCAAAGGTAATGATCAATGAGGTTGGTGCTATTAGATCATACATTTATTAATACACTTACTATTTTGAATTTGAGCTCGGGCATCATATATTATTTTATACACTGTTTATTTCATTGAGACCATGAGCTTGGCATTTGTAATGTATTTCCTGTTATTGGATTAATATTGCCATGTTTTTGATTAAGGTAAAAATAGGTTTTGAATGGAACCCGAAACCATTTACATAAAAGCATAAAGATATAGCATTAAAGTCAAACAAAAAGAAACACCTGTTGGAAAGATAAAATCAGGACCTAATACATCCCTAGAAATGACAAAAAAAGCAAAGAAAAATAGTTTCTAGCAAAACTACTAGCAACACCCAGCTTCCAACCAGACCAGACTATTTTATTTTTTTATCATTTTCTTCACCTTCATCTTCAAGTCCTCCATCTTCTGGATAGCATATTTCAGGTCCTTCAGTTCCTTAGGCTTCTCAGGGATCTTCCTCTGAGTGCACCCTCTAGTTCGCGTTCTAGGACTAGCATTCCCAGCATCATCATCAATTGTTATGGTCATTTTTTCCAGCTCACTTTTCTCCAGATAGTTGTGCAGCATATTTAGGTTCATGATGATAGCACTAAGTCCTTCATTGCTGTGATTCAGGACCTCATTTATCATGTTCTCATTATTGTTGTTCTTAGCCTTGATATCTTTAACCTTGTTGTCGATGATCTTGTTGACTTCAGCAGCTATATCCTCATTCCAATTTTTTTTATTTACCTTATCTAGAACCTTATTATCGAGCTTCTCTAGCTTAGTAGTCAGGGTATTCATAGTTTTTTCCATGGCCTGAAGGTGGTTCTTCATCTCCTGCATCTCCCACTTAATCCAATCCATAATAGAGCCCTGACCATCAACTATGTTGACCTCTTCCAGATTAGAAGCCTAAGGTGTCCTCCTTTTGAATGTTTCCCTCCTCAATAGAAGCTTGGTCCATACCGACATCAGTTTCGATATGTTCCTCTTTTTCATCAACAACAGGGGGGTTCTAACCAGCCTCCTTTTCCCCTTCAACCTGACCCATCATAAGGCCTAAAGTGTCCTCCTTTTGGTGTTTACCATCCTCTTTTCTAGCTGGGTCCTTATCAACATCAAAATCAGTATGATCTTTAGCTCTTTCTTCTTCAGAAGGGAAATCCTAAGTGACTTCCTTATCATCTTCAGTAGGGGAGTCATGGGAATCCTCTTCCTCCTCTTAAACTCCTTCCTCTTCTTTTTCTTCCTCTTGGTTCTCCTCTTCTTTTCCTCCTCCTTCTTCCTCCTTATCATCTTCCATAATGTCATTCATGTCCTCTTCCTGCTCTTTCTCTTCAAGATTCCTGTCCTCTTTTTCCTGTGCTCTCTCCTCATTACCAGAATCCACCTCCACATTTTCTTCCTCAGCACTTCCCTTTCCCTGAGAAAGAGGGCTATTTTCATTAGCGTCATCTCCACGGACCATTTCTTTCTCCTCATCACTTTTATTGCCAACTTCATCACTACTGTCAGAGATTTTTTTCTTGTTTTTCTTCCTCTTTTTGTTGGATTCAGCCTTTCTGTCAACTTCTTTGGTTTCCTTTCTTTTGCCAGTGACCCTTTTAGGAATTGGGTCTGGGATATTATCCCTTGCATAGTCAGCAATGAGGAGGATCAAACCCTCATGTAACATAGGATCACTCACTTTCTTCCCATGCTCCGTTATGCTACTATTCAGAGAACTCAAAAGAAAGTATGGAAAAGAAATCCTCTTATTGTGCCTGAAGTGATTAGCCAGAACAAAATGCAAGTTGTAGATTTTGGAGTAGCACCCATCAAGCATAAAGTACTCGATCATGACCTTCAGAATTTTATCCAAAAAATCCTTAATCTTAGTAATATCCACATAATCCCCTTTTCCTTTAGTCATGAGGGCTTTTTCATCAACAGTTTTTAGGAAGAGATTAAAAGCTTTAGTACCTAGCCTATGGTTGCCTCTATGGAAATGAGTTCCCTCCAGGGGTAAGCCAGTGATTTCAGCCATAAGGGAAAGAGAAAGGGGGAAAGATTTTCCCCATATATTGACTTTTCCTCTAACCCAGCCCTCAACAAACAAGGAAGTTACCTATTTGTCGTAGCCATGAAACTTTTCCATGTATTGAGTGACCCCTCCTTTTCTCTGCTTCTTCCAGACTTTCCTCTCTTGTCTCCATTTCTCACAATCGAAGGGCTCCTCTCTCCTCAGACCTCCTCCCATAATTTTCTTTCTAATTATTTTCTAGCTCATCTTCTTACTAGTAATCTTCATCTCACTACTTTACTTACTATTGTTTTTCTTATTACTTAAAATAATCCAGAATTTGTAAATCATTAACACCGAAATAATGATCCCACACTTTTCTTTACATGCATCTCTCCTCAAAAATATTTTCATCCTTATCATCATGATTTTAAGTGATTCTCCCTTCATTGTAATTAATTTTATCATAAGTGATTAGAATTATGATCTCGATAGTTAGATTTTCTTCCCCTCTCCATATTTTAATAACGTCACTCTGAGTACCTTCATTTGCCAACCTGTCCGCTGACTTATTACCTTCATGGTAAATATGGGAGACATGGAATTCCTCAAATGATCTGATAATAATTTTAATTTTGTTTATTATATGAGCTATAGTCAAGGAGCTCTCAGAATTCCCTTTGATACAATTTATTATGTTGAGGGAGTCACCTTCGAGCCATAATTTTGAACAACTCATATCTTTAGCCAACTTCACCACATTGAGCGCTGCCTCAGCCTCTACCATGTGGTTTGTTTGAATCCCCAACGGAACAACAATAGCTCCAAGGCAATTACTAGCCTAGTCTCTTATGATGCCTCCCCCTCCAGCCCTTCTAGGGTTTCCTCTATCAGAACCATCAAAGTTCCCTTTTGACCATCTCGAGGGAGGAGCAAATGACATAACATTGTCTCTAGGATTTGGATCCATCCTCCTCTTCAGGTTCTCCCAAGAAATGGTACAATCCTTCTTAGGATTAGGATTCCAAGAGTTGGTATCCTTCTTACCAATACTTTTGTAGTTCTCCATAAGACTTCTAGAAATAGAGTTAGCAACCAAAAGGGGGGTAGCTTTTTTGTCTCTAAAGATTCTGTTGTTCCTCTCCTTCCATATTTTCCAAGTAAAGTGAGGAAAAACAAGTTTCTAGAGATCTTTAGCATTTTTTTCATGAAAAGGGCTCTACCATTGCTGAACAAAGTCCTAGACATTTTTAGGTTTAACCCAATTCAGGTTCACAGATTTAATGATGGAGTACTAGACCTCTCTAGCAAAGGAGCAATGGATCATTAGGTGATTAAAAGTCTCAACTTCTTCACAACACATGATACATCTATTATGCATTTGGAACCCTCTTCTCATGAGGTTGTCCATAGTGATGATTTTATTCTAGACAAGCAATAAAAAAAACATGTTAATTTTAGGGATAAGATCTTTATTTCATACCTAAGCGCAGAAAGGCCAATCCTCAAGAGGAATGAGAAGAGTTGAGGTAGAGGAAACCAAGAACTTGCCAAAGATTGAAGGGCCCTAAATCAGTTCACTAGGCTCATTATCTCTAATAAACTAGTTGTTAAGTTGTTTATTCACCTCTTTAAATCTGATGTCCCTCAACCCCAAGTCAATCTAATCTTCAATAATCTAGTAGTCACTCACATATTCTCCAATGGTCTCTTTACAATCCTGGATCACAATATTCCACTCCTCATTCTCTATAAGAGGCTTATTTGAAAGCCATTTGTCATTCCAGAATTGTATCTTCCTGCCATTTCCTAGCTTCCATCTAGCCCCTTTACTGATCAGGTTCTTACCCTTGCTTATGATGTTCCAAACAAACAATCCTTGGGTTTCATTTTGAGATTGAAGAATACCTTCAAGAGAAGTGAGATGGTATTTTATTTTAATTATTGCATTCCATTCTTTTTCATCTTCAAATATCATCCAACATTGTTTTGCTAATAGGGCTTTATTTGTATTCGATATGTTTCTGATGCCTAGCCCCCCCATTTTCTTAGGTTTACAAACCTTCTCCCAGGCCACCAAGCTAAGTCTATTTTTCTCTTCAACTCTAGTCCAAAGGAACCTTTTTTGAATTTTTTCAATAAGGTCAATATACTTTAGAGAGATCTTGAACAAGCTAAGAGCATAAGCATGAAGGTTTTGAAGAGTAGCCTTCAGCAGTTGGACTTTTCTAGCTTGGCTAAGAATTTCCCCTTTCCAACCTACCAACTTATTGTGGAATCTGTCAAGAATTTCATTCCAAAAATTGGCCTCCAGTTTCAAACACAAAGGTAAGCCTAAGTAAGGGGCAAGAAGCCTCCCAATCTTGCATCCAAGAATGGAAGAGATTTTATTCATTCGAGCTTCAGGTGTGTTAAAAAAATATTGGAAACTTTTCTCCCAATTTATAAGTTGACCAGTAGCATTAGAGTAAACATTGAGAGACTTTTTCATATTCCTCACCTCTTTGATAGTAGATTCCCCCATAAGAATCGTGTCATCAAAAAATTTCTCGTGAGAACATTTAATCTCCACTAAAGAAGGTTGCAAGATAGAGATCTACCCTTGAATAACCTAGTTTTTAAAGAATCTCCTAAGGCTTTTAGCCATGATGGAAAAAAGGAAAGGGGAGATAGGGTCTCCTTGCCTCAACCCCCTAGAAGGTTTGAAGAAGGGAGAGGAGCCACCATTCACAATCATAGAAGAGGACACCGTAATGATCAATTGCATAATAAGTTTGACCACTCCATGATCAAAGCCAAAAGCCTGAAGAATTTTGGATAGCAGCTCCCAGTCCACTCTATTGTAGGCTTTGGATAAATCAAGCTTTATCAGGAACCCCTGTTACCTTGATTTCTCCAAAGAATGGATATTTTCGTGAACCACCATAATTGAATCTAGAATTTGTCTCCCTGGCACAAAACCATTCTTTTGAGGAGAGATGAGATGAGGGAGAAGCTTTAAAATCCTAGAAGTGAGGACCTTTGACATAATCTTATATAGTGAGTTACAAAGACTAATAGGCCTGAAGTAGTCAACAACATTTGCTCTTGGTCTTTTTGGAATAAAAGCTATAAAAGTAGAGTTAAGTTCTTTAAGCATTGATTTAGAACCAAAGAATTCTTTCACAACACCACAAACATATTTCCCAATGATACTCCAGAAAGATTGAAAGAAAAACATTTGAAAACCATCTAGACCAGGAGATTTTTCTCCTTCAAAAGAGTGAATAGCCCTTTTAATTTCTTCATCCTCAGGAATAGATTTAAGAAAATAGTTATCGTTATAGTCCAATAGTGAGGGAATGTAAATCAGTAGGGAATTTTGATTCTCTTGATTTAGATCTTTCTCTTTGGAAAGAAGAGAAGAAAAATAGCCCATCATTTCTCTCCTTATTTCCTCCTCTTTAGCTAAAGTACCCCTGGTAGTAACAAGAGAATTAATTCTATTCATAGCTTTATGCTTCATTGCAGTAAGGTGAAAAAATCTAGTGTTCTTGTCTCTTTTTTTCAGCCAAAGGGATCTAGATCTCTATCTCCAGTAGGTGTCCTCTTTCATTATGATATTGTGATAGTCAACAAGAACTTGACTTTCCTCTTTTCTAATTTCTTCAGTCAAACCCGTACATTGAATCTTGTCTTGAATCTCTTTTAAGTCAATTTGAATCTTACTTTTTATTTGGAATATATCACCAAAGATATCCTTATTCCATTGTCTTACTTTTGATTTAATATTTTCCATTTTTTAGCCACTTGGTACATTTAAATTCCTTCCACTTTAATATTCCACCATTCCCTGATTCTATTTTCAAAATTTTGGTGAGCCAGGCACATTTTTTCAAGTTTGAAAGGGGAATTTCCTTTCCTACTGAAGGGGTTAGCAAGAAAGGAAATCGGGTAGTGATCCTAGCCAATTTGGTTGAGAGAAGAGAGGGAGCAAGAGAACTTAGCAAACTAGTCATGAGAAAGGAGGAGCTTGTCAAGCTTAACCTGGATAAGTTCAGCCCCCACTCTCTTGTTAGTCCAAGTGTAGTCAATACCTTCAAGATCAATGTCCAACAAGCCTTCATTACTAATAAATTCCATAAGGTCAACCCTGCTTTCCACTTGAGTATTGTTTCCTCCTCTTTTTCAACTTTGTTCAGAGGAGTATTCAAATCTCCCATCATCATCCAGTTCTCATCTGGATAATCAATCCTAAGGTCATCAATCCTTTTCCAAAGTTTGAGTCTTCTAGATTTTGTATTAGGGGCATACACATTAATTAGAGACCATGAAAAGTTATCCTTAATACTACTAACTTTGATTGCCAGAAAGTTATTATCCTCCCTCAGTAGGTTGCAATAAAAACACTTAGAGTTACAGTAGATTGCCAAGCCACCAGAGGTTCCTTCCGAGTCACAACCAAACTTCTCACCCTTCTTTAACAGATTAATTTTTGTTATCTTCTCTTTAACCATTTTAGTTTCTTGAATAAGCAAAATGTTAGGGTTAGAATCTCTAACTAAGTTCCTAACAACATCTTGTTTGTGAGGACTATTAAGACCTCTAATGTTACAAGATAGGATCTTCATAAAAGGTTTGGGGAGTAGACCTAGTCGATGGTGAGCTGTCTTCCATCCACTATATTCTATTTTTCTTCAAGCTCTCTTTGTTCCTTTTCTGAAACCCTTCCTCTTTCTCTTTTGGGGGTTCTAGTATCTTCCTTTTGTTGTTGTCCTCTTGTCTAGACTCCTCCTTGTTTGATTTGTCCCCCTTTTTTGCTTGATTTAGATGCCAAGCATCCTATTGAAGCCCTTAAGCTATTTTTTCTTGATGAAGGAGTCTAGTCTTTATAGTTTTCCATTCTATGCTGGGGACCAGTTCCTTTTCCCGCTAGATATGTTTTCTTAACTTATATCTAGGGGCTCTTATTTTTCTATACTTCCACTATTTCAGTGTCATCATTCTATCCTTTGAGTTGATCCTTCCTTGATTCAAACTCTAAAAGATTAGCATTCAAGGCTTCACTACTAATTTGATCTAAAGTTTTCAAGATTTCAATAGTTCCCTAAAAATGGGAGTCCCTCCCCTTAGTTGAATCTAGACTATCTTCAACCCTGGAGATCAGCTGAGGATTTATATCATTTGAAATATTGAGGGTCTCCTCAGAAGAGTTGAATGAACAAGAATGTTCTTGCAATTTTTTATTCTCATTAAGAGGAGTAGTTTCCTTTTGTTCTTCTTCCTTCCATTTCCTTTTGAGGGGAGGCCTACTTCTCCTTTGAGTTAGAGCAAGGGAACTGGTCAGCAGGGGGTTTTTGAGTTTCTCCTTTTTTTCTCCTCCACTCCCATTTCTTTGAAATCTTTGACTCCTGATCTTTCTTTTCTATGGAAAGCTTTAGGGGGAAATGCTTATCCTAGTGGCCAGCCTTTTTATAGGTGAAGCAAACAAAAGGAGTTGATTCATATTCTATTTCTTGTCTCCACTTACCAACTTTAGAGTTCAGGGTCATAACTTGGGGTAGTTCAATGTCTTGCTAGATATTGACACAGATCCTAGCAAAGACTTGTCTGGATCAGGCCACTGTCATGGGATCTATCATTAGTAGTTCACCAAAGCCAATTCAGTTGAGAGAAGAGAGGAAGCAAGAGAACTTAGCAAACCAGTCATGAGAAAGGAGGACCCTATCAAGCTTAACCTAGATAAGTTCAGCCCCCACTCTCCTGTTAGTCCAAGTGTAGTCAATACCTTCAAGATCAATGTCCAACAAGCCTTCATTACTAATAAATTCCATAAGGTCAACCCTAATTTCCACTTGAGTATTGTTTCCTCCTCTTTTTTCAACTTATTTTAGAGGAGTATTAAAATTTCCCATCATCATCCAGTTCTCATCTGGATAATCAATCCTAAGGTCATGAATCCTTTTCCAAAGTTTGAGTCTTCCAAATTTTACCCCATTAATATTGCCATGTTGTTGAGGTTGTAGATGTCCTTTTACTGATCTTGTATAAACAACATATATACCATGTTGACTCATAGCCCATGAGGTGTTTCTTGATAACACATTTGACATCATATTTTTTGCTCCATTTTGGTCTTGATTTACTCACTGCATGCATATGTGTCCTGATTGCACATGTTCTGTAGCATAGTTCATTTTAGAAGTGTATGGCTTGACTATGCACATGCATAATTGTAGATGAGTATCATTAATAGGATGCCAGACATTGCTTAGATCCTTTGGATCTAACCCCATCATTTCCTTCCTTGCAAGTTTTGGATCATACAAGAGAATACTGGATTGAACCCTGGGTCAACACTTCATTACTTCAGGTAATGTCTGGTACATTCATTATTTATGTTCATCCACTTATGTATGTTTGCATGCATTCATATTCTTTTGAAATTTGGCTTTTAGTGACCATATAGGACCATTCTTGATGTTTTTGGGTCATTTAATGAAAAGATGTAAATAGGGACATCAGTAATAAAATAGGGATATCTTAATCTTTATGAGCTCAAATTCAAAATAGTAAGTGTATTATTTTATTACTAATGTCCCTATTTTGAAGTGTTTGATCGTTTCTATGACCTTCAAGGCCTTGTGTGAAGTGTTTGATCTCTCTTTATTTGTTTTGTTGTGCATATACCTTCTCTGATCAACTTTGATATGCACAGGTGATGAGCATTCATATTTTCCTAAGCAATATTGTGAGCTTTCCTTCCAACACATGTACTATTGTGAAAATCATCACAAGTCCATTTGTTGTAGGAAAGCTCACAAAACACGTCTGGATGTCTGCATTTTTTTCACCTGTTCATATACCAAATGATGAATGCTCAATTGTTGTAATGGCAAAGCATTAGAACCATCCATATAGGACCTTCATTATTTATGTTCATCCACTTATGTATGTTTGCATTCATTTATATTCTTCTGAAAGTTGGCTATTAGCGACCATATAGGACCATTCTTGGTGTTTTTGGGTCATTTGATGAAAAGATGTAAATAGGGACATCAGTAATAAAATAGGGATTGTTGTCATTGCATGCTTGCTATTGTTGTGCACCATATATTGTTTTATACACTATTTATTTCATTGAGACTGTGAGCTTGGTTTTTCTTTCAGAAGTGTATGGCTTGAATATGCAAAAGCATAATTGTAGATGAGGATCAGTAATAGGATTCCATTCATTTCTTAGATATTTTTTATCTAACCCCCATCTCTCTTTTCTTTGCAGGTTCTGGATCACATAGGGGCACACTAGATATTGGAGATTTGCCAGTAGGCCAGTACTGACTGTATGTTTGTCATTGATGAAAACATATGGAAAGTAGCATGTGTGGAAGTCTTATGCAACAAGATTTTAGTATATGTTGCATGGACATGATATCAGCATGATATCATGGGCGCAGAGGTTAACTGTTAGTACAGACATATATATAGTAGCTTGTGTTAGTAGTGTTCCTGACAAAGTAATAGACAGTGTTCTATGTATGGTTGTACGTAAAATTATCATGGAGCCTTGTGCACTTGTATATATGTTGAAGAAATGTTAGTGATGTTTTAGTTATGGATGCATAGTATGCTGATGAGTAGAAGTGAAGTTTTGCAGTCGCTATTCGCTAGCAGCAGTTTCCTGTGTTTGTTCATAAGAGCCGACATAGATTTTATTGGTTCTTTAGTTGTGCCTATATTTAGGGTATGTGCCCTTGGATTTAAGCTTAGAGGAGAGTTATTGATGTTTAGTTAAGAGGGCATAAGTTAATTTAGCTTGAGGAGAAAGATCCAGTTGTTTTGGTAGAGCTGACAGTGTGTAGTGTGCATCTACATTTATCTTATTGGATAGGTCCCATAATGTGTTGCATGCATAGTAGAGCTGAAAAAATGTTTGTTAGAGTTTTTTATGGTTTCTCTAATATGATTTCAAGGTGGTTCTAATAGGCTGACTTGATTATATCATTTAGAGGAAAGATATTTATAGGTAGTCATTTGTGATTACTGAAGTGTGGTTCATGGTTGATTAAGTAGAGCAGAGCAGAGTGTGCAAAGTGTTGAGCCATCAGAAGAAGGTCTATGTGACCAAGTAAAGTATTTGTGCTATTCATTGGAACTGATCCAGACATCAGGTCAAAGCACAATTCACCAAGATCTAGATATAGTGTGTATCTATTATTTAGAAGGTTGTAGCCTTCGTCCCCTTGAGCGGTGAGCTCTCAGATAGTGTGTCCTCTCCCCTAACAGGGAAAATTGTAAAAGAATCCTAATAGGGTCTGACCCTTGACCAGGTCCAATGTACTAAATATATTGTAAAGAAACTCCCAACAGGGTTAAGGATCTTCTAACAAGGATCATAATACTCTAGTGCAGTATATTAGTGGGTGTCAATTCCCACCAGGTTTTTTACCTATTTGGGTTTCCCCGTAACCAAAATATTGGTGTTGTGCTCTTGTGTTCCTTCATTATTTTTATGCTTAATGTTTAAGTATACTTAATTGGATAAAGAATTGAATATTGTAGATAACTGATTCACCCCCCCCTCTCAACTATCTCTTGGGACTATTCCTAACAATTGGTATCAGAGCCAAGTGCCTCAGAGATAAAGTTTAAGAACTTGAGGTTGATCAGATGGCGTACTTCAGGAAAGAAAGTCCTAAGTTCAATGGAGAGAATTATCTTGATTAGAAGAACAAGATGGTGACCCATTTGTAGTGCATTGGTTTTGAAGTTTTTGATGTGACTATCAAAGTAGCCAAGATACCTACCCTAAAAGACCTTGCACAAGATGATGCTACTAATAGACAAAAGGAATTGTTTCATCAGAATGCTATTGCTAAAGAAGCCCTTATCAGTGCCCTATCTGATGGTAAATTTTTAGAAATAAAAAAGGTAGATACAACCCACAAAATATGGAAGCACCTAGAAGACATATTTGAAGGAGACAAACAAGAAAAGGATGCACACAGAAAGACATGGAAGAAGAGACACAATGCATTAGAGATGCTGCATTAAAAAAACATTAGAGCTTATAATCAAAGGATAAATGAAGCAGTTGCTGGAATTAGAAACAATGGTGGAGAGATTTCAGAGGACATCATGGACAAGTTAATGACTACTCTCACTCTTGAATATGAAAGAAAGATTAACATCCTTGATGAGACCATGTAGCTTACATCTAATTTCAAGAGAGAGACTTTGATCAACAAACTCTCAGCTTTTGAGATTTCAAGATTGAAGACAAAACCAAAGAGTGAAACAACCTTCAAAGCGACAGTTCATGGTAAGAAATCTGCAAACACTTCTGGTAATTTTGATGATGATGATGAAGAGAAAACTCTAGAGGATTTCATTGCTATGATTTCCAAAAGAGAAAAGAAAGGAAAAGGAAAATATGAAGGTCAATTACCATTTAACTTCTTTTCATGTAATAAGATCGGTCACTTTGCATCTAAGTGTCCTACTAGAACTAGAAAGTTCAAAAGGGATTACAAGCCTAAGTATTCTAAGGAATTCTACTATGCTGGAGATGGAGTTTCAGATGAAGAATCAGGTGAAGAAGAAATTAGATTCATTGCTATTGTAGACAAAATGAATAACAAGACAAATCATGAAGATGATAAGAACAAGAGCTTGCATTGATTTCACAAGATGACATAAGGACATATTGGATTGTAGATAGTGGTTGTTCACATCACATGATAGGTGATAATGGTAGGTTTGTTCATTTGGACAAATACAATGGTGGTATGGTCAGATTTGGAGACAACACTCCTAAACCAATAGTTGGTAGAGGAGCAATCACCTTGGATGGAAAGAATAGTACTGATGATGTTCTATATGTTGATGGTTTGAAACATAACCTTCTCGGTGTTGGATAGTTACTTGGAAAAGGCTATCAGTTGGAGTTCAAAGATGACAAATGCATCATTAACAACAAAGATGGTGTTATCATTGCATCAGGCTCAAAGACAAGAGGTAATGTTTTTCAACTCAATTCAAAAGCAAGTTGTTTTGTTGCTGAAGTTTATGACAGTTGGTTGTGGCATAAAAGACTGTCATATCAATTTTGATAACATAGTAAAGATAAGCAATGTAAAGGCAGTAAGAGATCTACCTAGCATAGAAAAGCTAGTTGATATTATATGCAGGGATTGTGTGATGGGAAAGCATGTGAGAAATTCATTCAGGAGCAAGCAAAATTCTATAGAGAAAAAGTTGGATCTGATTCATACAGACCTATGTGGTCCAACTCAAACAAGATCATACTATGGTGAAAGGTATTTCATTTTTTTTGTTGATGATTATACTAGAATGATGTGGGTTGTGTTCTTGAAAGATAAGTTAGAAGCATTTGAGAAGTTTAAAATATTCAAAGCTAAGGTTGAGAATGAATCTGGACTAAAGATAAAATGTTTGAGATCAGATAGAGGAGGAGAATTCACCTCTGATAGATTCTATGAGTACTATGAAGAACATGGCATAAAGAGACAGTTAAGTGCACCTAGAGCCCCTCAGCAGAATGGAATTGCAAAGAGAAGGAATAGGATCATCCTTGATACAACACACACCATTATGATAGAAGGTAAAGTTGCACACACCTATTGGAGAGATGCGGTCAATGCAATAGTCTCTACCATCAATAGAATTCAATTAAGGCTAGGCACTGACAACACATCATATGAGCTATGGTTTGGTAATGTTCCCATAGTAAAATACTTTAGAATCTTTGGAAGCAAGTGCTACATCAAGAGGGATGAAGTAGTAGGCAAGTTTGATGCAAGAAGTGATGAAGGTATTTTTTTTGGTTACTCAACTAAAATTAAAGCTTATAGATGTTTCAATTTAAGATTGAAAAAGATCATAGAAAGTGCTCATGTTAAGATTGATGAAAAGTTCATGATTCAAGAAAGAAATCATGATTACTCACCCATGATTAAAGAAGAACC
Source organism: Chamaecyparis obtusa (assembly GCA_027943335.1). Classification (NCBI taxonomy): domain Eukaryota; kingdom Viridiplantae; phylum Streptophyta; class Pinopsida; order Cupressales; family Cupressaceae; genus Chamaecyparis; species Chamaecyparis obtusa. Next base: position 437,627 of record BSBK01003886.1, read on the forward strand.
TAGACCTTCCACTAGTGAGATAGTTATTGAAGAAATGTTTGACAGTATTGATGTGTTATTCAATGACCCTGAGACAAGTGAAGAAGAAACTCCTAAGGCTGATAAGTTAGCATCACCTAAAGTTCCAAAGTTTACATCTAGAAATCATTCCAAGATAGACATCATTGGAGATCAGAGCGGAAAAGTCTTAACAAGATCACAAGCAAAGAACTCAGCTTGCAGTGAAGTGATATGTTTACTATCTCAGATTGAACTTTTAAGTGTTGAAGATGCATGTAATGATTCAGATTTGCATGATGCTATGAAAGAAGAACTTGATCAGATTATTAAGAATGATACTTGGGAACTGGTCCCAAGACCTAGTGATAAGAATGTGATTGGAACAAAGTGGATATTCAGAAACAAGATGAATGAAGATGGTATAGTAGTAAGAAACAAAGCAAGGTTAGTATGTAAAGCATATGTGCAAAGAGAAGGCATTGATCATTCATACAAATTTGCACCTGTGAGTAGATTAGAAGCTATTAAGTTATTTCTAGCTTATGCTACAGTAAAAAACTTCAAAGTTTATCAGATAGATGTCAAGTCTGCATTCCTGAGTGGAGATTTGAAAGAAGAAGTATACATTGAGCAGCCGGAAGGATTCACCTTATTAGACATACCTGATATGGCATGGAGATTGAAGAAGGCCCTCTATGGACTTAAGAAAGCCCCTAGAGCATGGTATGAAAGACTAGATGGATATCTAACAAAGATTGGATTCAAGAAAGGAGTAGCAAATTGCAATCTATTCATTAGAGAGACATTTGAAGGTTTACTACTTGTAGCTATATTTATTGATGACATTATCTTTGGAGGTAATGACAAACTAAGTGTAGAATTTTCCAAAGAAATACAGAATGAATTTGAGATGAGTATGATTGGTCCTATCAAATACTTTTTGGGACTAAATGTGCAGCAGATAGAAAAAGGAATTTTCATTAATCAATCAAAATATGTGAAAGAGATACTAAAGAAATTCAAGATGGATGATTGCAAGCCAGTAGGAACCCCTATGATCATTGGATGCAAGCTTACAAAAGAAGATGACTCACTAGTAGTAGATATAACATTGTATACGTTTATGATTGGTAAACTCATATATCTTACTCAGACTAGACCTAATATTTCAAATGCAGTTGGCATAGTTGGAAGATTTGCAGCAGAACCTAAACAAAGTCACCTCATGGCAGTAAAAAGAATATTTAGATACTTGAAGGGCACTATAGATTATGGTCTATGGTATCCTAATTCAGAAAATGTTGAGCTTCATGTGTACACTGATGCAGATTGGGCAAGATGTGTTGATGATAGAAATAGTACTTCAAGTGGAGTAGTGTTTCTTGGTGATAGACTTGTCACTTGGATAAGAAAGAAACAAAATTGTATTTTTCAGTCAACAACAGAAGCAGAGTATGTTGCAACAGCCTTGAATTATTCTACAATTGTTTGGATCAAGCAGATGACAAAGGATTTTGGAATTCAAATTGATTATCCTATTGTTATTCACTATGATAACACTAGCACTATCAATATGTCAAAGAACCCTGTGATGCATGCAAAGAAAAAGCACATTGAGATCAAGTATCACTTCCTAAGAGAGAAAGTGGCAGAGAAAGAAGTCAAGTTGGACTATGTAAGTACTAAAGATCAGTTGGCAGATATATTCACAAAGCCCTTACCTAAGGATACTTTTGAGTATCTTAGGGAAAAGTTGGGAGTAATTCCCTTCCCTGATTCTGCTTAGAAGAAAGAAGGAAAGGCATCAGTCCTCAAGGACTGATGGAAGGTTGACTACTCTACCTCAGGAGTAGTACCAGTGCTTAAAATGAGTGGTGCCCTTTGCCATTGATGTCAAAGGGGGAGTAATATATAGAGTCATGAAAAATAGAAGCAAAAGGAGGAGTAATATACTAAGGGAGAGAAGCATTCAGATATGACAATAGTTTAGTTGAGGAAATGGAGAATGTTATAAAAGAAATGATCATTTGGGTTGGTGGTGGTTTTTCATTCCACATGTTGCCATCAATGCCAAAGGGGGAGCTTGTTGGCGATTTGCCAGTAGGCCAATACTGACTGTATGTTTGTCATTGATGACAACATATGGAAAGTAGCATGCATGAAAGTCTTATGTAGTAAGCTTTCAGTATATGTTTCTTGGACATAATATCAACATTATATCATGGGTGCAGAGGTTAACTGTTAATACAAACATTTATATGGCACCTTGTGTCAGCAGTGTTCTTGATAGAGTAATAGGCAATGTTATGTATATGGTTTTCCGTACAGTTATCATGGAGCCTTGCGCACTTGGATATATGTTGAAGACATGTTAGTGATGTTTTTTTTATGGACGCATAGTTTGTTGATGAGTAGAAGTGAAGTTTTGCAGTTGCTATTTGCTAGCAGTAGTTTCCTATGTTTGTTCAGAAGAGTCGACAAAGATTTTATTGGTTCTTTAGTTGTGCCTACTTTTAGGGTATGCACCCTTGGATTTAAGCTTAGAGGAGAGTTATTGATGTTTAGTTAAGAGCACATAAGTTAATTTAGCTTGAGGAGAAAGATCCAGTTATTTTGGTAGAGCTGACAGTGTGTAGCGTGCATCTACATTTATCTTATTGGATAGGTCCCAGAATGTGTTGCGTGCATAGTAGAGCCAAAAAAATGTTTGTTAGAGTTTTTTTTGGTTTCTCTAATATGATTTCAAGGTGGTTCTAATAGGCTAACTTGATTATATCATTTAGAGGAAAGATATTTATAGGCAATCATTTCTGATTATTGAAGTGTGGTTCATGGTTGATTAAGTAGAGCAGAGAAGAGTGTGCGAAGTGTTGAGCCATCAGAAGAAGGTCTATGTGACCAAGTAAAGTATTTGTGCTATTCATTGGAACTGATCCAGATAGCAAGTCAAAGTGCAGTTCACCAAGATCTAGATATAGTGTGTATCTATTATTCAGAAGGTTGTAGCCTTCGCCCCTTTGAGCAATGAGCTCTCAAACAGTGCATCCTCTCCCCTAACATGGACAATTGTAAAAGACTCCTAATAGGTTTTGACCCTTGACTAGGTCTACTGTACTAAATATATTGTAAAGCAACTCCTAACAGGGTTAAGGATCTTCTAACAAGGATCATAATACTCTAGTGCAGTATATTAGTGGGTGTCAATTCCCACCAGGGTTTTTACCTATTTGGGTTTCCCCGTAACCAAAATATTGGTGTTGTGTTATTGTGTTCCTTCATTGTGTTTATGCTTAATGTTTAAGTATAATTAATTAGATAAAGAATTGAATCTTGTAGATAACTGATTCACCCCCTCCCCCTCTCAATTATCTCTTGGGACTATTCTTAACGCTAGATTCATACCCGGGTAAAAAATTCATCACTTCAGGCAATGTCTGGCACCCTTTTTATTTATGTTCATCCTCTTATGTATGCCTGTAATCTTGCATTTTCTTTTGAAATTTATTTTCCTTGTATAGTATATACAAGTTATTTTTCATATATATACATGTAATCTTTAGATGCAAAAATTTATTTTCCTTTACATGTATCTTTTCATGAAATGAACACAAATTAAACAAGATCATCTAATAATGCAAACTAGGGTACTGTAGTCACTCATCTAGTAATTAGTTCCCCAAACCATTACTAAGGATTGAACATAAGTCTAAGTCCCCAAACCTATTGTTCTATGTGTATAAAACAAAATATGGTGCACAACAACAACAAGCATGTAATGACAGCAATAACATTGCATGATGCCCGAGCTCAAATTCAAAACAGTAAGTGTATTAATGTATGATCTAATAGAAACAACCTCATTGATCATTACCTTTCACTCCTCCATCATTATAGAAGAGATAACTACCTACAACTAGGGCATCATGCATTGTTTATGAGCTCACTGTTTGAGAACCTCATGTCCCTATTTGATTGGCCAGTGCTCAAATAGTGAGCTCATAAATAATGCATGATGCCCTAGCTTGCAGCCCACAATCCATCATGACATTTCCTCATGAAACAAACATAAACGGGGAGTACCATATAGTGAATATCAACAACAAAACAAATAAAGAGAGATCCAACACTTCAAACAATATATGTTGTTTTATAAGATTTTATTAAGACTAAATATATTATTTATGAGCTCATTGTTTGATCACCTCATGTCCCTATTTGATTGGTCGGTGCTCAAACAGTGAGCTCATAAATAATGCATGATGCCCTAGCTTGCATCCCGCAAGCCATCAAGACATTTCCTCATGCAATGATCATAAACAGGGAGTACCACAGTGAATATCAACAACAAAAAAGATCAAACACTTCACACAATATATGTTGTTTTATAAGATTCTATTAAGACTAAATAGCTCACTATTTGAGCACCTCATGTACCTATTTGATTGGCCGATGCTCAAATAGTGAGCTCATAAATAATGCATGATGCCCTAGCTTGTAGCCTACAAGCCATCAAGACATTTCCTCATGAAATGATCATAAACAAGGAGTACCACATAGTGAATATCAACAACAAAACAAATAAAGAGAGATCAAACACTTCACACAATATATGTTGTTTTATAAGATTTTATTAAGACTAAATATATTGTTTTATGAGCTCACTGTTTGAGTATCTCATGTCCTTATTTGATTGGTCGGTGCTCTATTTGTTATATTGATGCTATTAGATCAAATAGGGACATCAAATAAGGACATCAGTAATAAAATAATACACTTAATATTTTGAATTTGAGCTCATAAAGATTAAGATATCCTACTATTTTGAATTTCTACGTGCTTTGAGCCAATGAAATTTTTGTAATTTTGAAAAAGAAAGTGTCATTTGTAATTTTTGTGAATTCAAAGAGCTGCCGCGAAGATGGCACTGCACTTTTGCATGGAATGAAGAGGGAATTTGAGTTTGGCATGTGCAAAGAGGCCGACATCATGTGAGAAGAGGGCACTAGCACTTGAGGTAGGCATTCAAGCTTTGTCTTCTCATTAACTCAATTTCATTTTGATGGAATTTGTTGATTTAATGGCACAATATGAATGTTAATAGTGGCATTATTTACATCTTAGCATTTGGAATGCTCAATGACCCGCGAGCTTTGAGAGCTAGGGAATCATTGCTATTACCTTTAAGGCATTGTGTGAAGTGTTTGATCTCTCTTTATTTGTTTTGCTTTTGATATTTCACTATGTGGTACTCCCTATTTATGATCATTTCATGAAGAAATGTCTTGATGGCTCGCGAGCTACAAGCTAGGGCATCATACATTGTTGATGAGCTCACTATTGAATACTGGCATTATTTACATCTTTTCATTTGGAATGCTTGATGACTCACGAGGTTTGAGAGCTAGGGCATCATTTATATTACCTTCAAGGCATTGTGTGAAGTGTTTGATCTCTCTTTATTTGTTTTGCTATTGATATTCACTATGTGGTACTCCCTGTTTATGATCATTTCATGAGGAAATGTCTTAGTGGCTCGTGGGTTGCAAGCTAGGGCATCATACATTGTGTATGAGCTCACTATTTAATATTGGCATTGTTTACATCTTTTCATTTGGAATGCTCGATGACCTGCGAGCTTTGAGAGCTAGGGCATCATTTCTATTACCTTCAAAGCATTGTGTGAAGTGTTTGATCTCTCTTTATTTGTTTTTCTATTGATATTCACTATGTGGTACTCCCCGTTTATGATCATCTCATGAGGAAATGTCTTCATGGCTCGTGGGCTGCAAGCTAGGGCATCATACATTGTTCATCATGAGCTCACTATTTAATATTTGGCTAGGCCATGTAAATGGTACCAGGCCAACCCAATCAGCCCAACAAAATGTGTCATGTTTATCTTTGTCAAATACACTCGTTCACCATTTTGTTCTTGTTCTTCACACAAATATTGCATCAAAAGTAATGTAAATAATGATTCAAAGAAAAAAGAAATAACTACAATAGATCAGACCCCAAAAGGATACAGTCAACTACAATAGCTCATAGTGTCAATTAAATAAACAGTGTATAAAATAATATATGGTGCACAACAGTAGCAAGCATGCAATGACATCAATAATATTGCATGATGCCCAAGCTCAAATTCAAAATAGTAAGTTTATTAATGTATGGCAGCCATGACTTGAGGTAGGCATTTGAGCTTTGTCTTCTCATTAACTCAATTTCATTTTGATGGCATTTGTTGATTTAATGGAAAAATATGAATGTTAATACTGGCATTGTTTACATCTTTGCATTTGGAATGCTCGATGACCCGCGAGCTTTGAGAGCTAGGGCATCATTGCTATTACCTTCAAGGCATTGTGTGAAGTGTTTGATCTCTCTTTATTTGTTTTGTTGTTGATATTCACTATGTGGTACTCCTCGTTTATGATCATTTCATGAGGAAATATCTTGATGGCTCATAGGCTGCAAGCTAGGGCATCATACATTGTTCATGAGCTCACTATTTAATACTGGCATTGTTTACATCTTTTCATTTGGAATGCTCGATGACCCGCGAGCTTTTAGAGCTAGGGCATCATTTCTATTACCTTCAAGGCATTGTGTGAAGTGTTTGATCTCTCTTTATTTGTTTTTCTATTGATATTCACTATGGTACTCCCTATTTATGATCATTTCATGAGGAAATATCTTGGTGGCTCATGGGTTGCAAGATAGGGATCATACATTGTTTATGAGCTCACTATTTAATACTGGCATTGTTTTTCATTTGGAATGCTTGATGACCTGGGAGCTTTGAGAGCTAGGGCACATTTCTATTAACTTCAAGGCATTGTGTGAAGTGTTTGATCTCTCTTTATTTGTTTTTCTATTGATATTCACTATGTGGTACTCCCCATTTATGATCATCTCATGATGAAATGTCTTCATGGCTCGTGGGTTGCAAGCTAGGGCATCATACATTGTTCATGAGCTCACTGTTTAATACTGGCATTGTTCATGACCTCACTATTTAATATCTAGACAGGCCATGTAAATGGTACTAGGCCAACACAATCAGTGCAACAAAATGTGTCATGTTCATCTTTGTCAAATACACTCGTTCACCATTTTGTTCTTGTTCTCCACACAAATATTGCATCAAAAGTAATTGTAAACAATGATTCAAAGAAAAAAGAAGAAACTACAATAGATCAGACCCCAAAAGAATACAGTCAACTACAATAGCTCACAGTCTCAATGAAATAAATAGTGTATAAAACAATATATGGTGCACAACAATAGCAAGCATGTAATGACAACAATAACATTGCATGATGCCCAAGCTCAAATTCAAAATAGTAAGTGTATTAATGTATGATCTAATAGCAGCAACCTCATTGATCATTACCTTTCATTCCTCCATCATTATAGAATTAGAATACCCTATAGGAGTAGTGGTTGTAACTAGTACATGGCTTAGACGGTATGGTATGAGAACCCTAGGTTGTGGTTGTTCAAGGATTGGGAGACACACAAAGATTCTTCATTATTCAAACCTCGTCATTACATTAAATGTCCACTTGATCAGATATGGGGGAAGACCACATAATAAAACTCTTTGGAAGTTTTGTGAGTCAGACCATGAGGCAATACTTGATACAATCAAGGGTAGAGAAGATCCAATTGGTTCATTGGACTAAATGGAGATACAAAATATTGTAATGTCAAATTTATATAGCACTATAAATTGGGTGGACTGTAAATTGCTCATGAAATACCTTGTATGTATAACGAGAAGTTTTTAAGATTTAATGAAAACCTTTCTCTTATATTTTTTGGTGCAATACCAGAGGTTTTCTTTTCTCAACTCTTTCCTCCGGTGCTCCTAATGAGCATAGAGAGACACCAGGGAATCTTACAAGCCTAAAATGTCGGTATACACTATATGGCCTCATAATTACTAAGCCAAAAGGGTTTTCTAATTCAAAAGACTTAGTAGCCTTCATGGCCATTTTCCCTTCTGTTGCATTAACAGGACGTCTGCTAGAAAATTATGACTGCGCGCATCCCTCTGCTCATCTCTTTAGTTTTTATTTTTGTAGATTTCACCATCTGACGTTCCTTTTCAGTAAGAGATGGATGGAAATGTTCATGAATCTCGAAAGAATTGCCTGCATACAAATAATTATGAGGCCATATAGTGTATACTGACATTTTAGGCTTGTAAGATTCCCTAGTGTCTCTCTATGCTCATTAGGAGCACCGGAGGAAAGAGCTGAGCAGAGAAAACCTCTGGTATTGCCCCAAAAAATAGAAGAGAAAGGTTGTCATTAAATCTTACAAACTTCTCGTTATACACACGGGGTAATTCATGAGCAATTTATAGTCCACCCAATTTACAGTGCTATATAAATTTGACATTACAATATTTTGTATCTCCTTTTAGTCCAATGAACCAATTGGATCTGCCCTACCTTTGATTGTCTCAAGTATTGCCTCATGGTCTGACTCATGAAACTTCCAAAGAGTTTTATTATGTGGTCTTCCCCTATATCTGATCAAGTGGACATTTAATGTAACGCCGAGGTTTGAATAATGAAGAATCTTTATGTGTGTCTCCCAATCCTCGAACAACCACAACCTAGGGTTCTTCATAGCATACCATCTAAGCCATGTACCAGTTACAACCAATGCTCCTATAGGGTATTCTAATTCTTCACCATCGATAACCGAGTGATCCAATTTCTTTTTTTCCTCAACACAATGACACACATAAAGAACATGCACACAAATATGACAAATGAGAAACATAAATGTAGATATCACAATAGCTAAGAAACATAAATGTAGGCATCATGGTCACAATTTTTTTGAGACACAACATAATTGAGTGGTATTCCCAGATGATGCAACACAACTATATATCACTCCTCTGGTTCCAAGTTTACACTGCGGTAAACAAAACCATAGATAAAGAATAAATTTAGAGAGCAGAGGAGAGTGATAACGATCAAAATAATACAATGACACTATATTATTTCAGTCGTTATCACTCTCCTCCTATCTCTAAATTTATTCTTTATGTATGGCTTTTTCTTTACTGTAGTGTTGACTTGGAACTAGAGGAGTAGTGGTTGCGTTGCATCATCTGGGTATACCACTCAATTATGTTGTGTTTCCAAAAAATTGTGACCATGATGCCTACATTTATGTTTCTCATCTCTTGTATCCTAGGACCCCTTATGACCTTTTACGACCCTTTACGATCCCTAAGAATACATCTTAGAGGTCTTAAAATGTTGTAAAGGGTCATAAGAGGCTCCTAGGAGGGGTCAGATGAGCTTCCACCTTCACGTGGTTGGCTCTATTAAGTAGAGAATGTTAAACTATTCTCGAAACAAAGAGAAGCTCAATAATTTAAGATCTCAATCCACGAATGAAAAATATATATCGATCCATCTCAATGGCTACCAAATCAACAGATCTCTGCCAAGAACCCAGTCGCAAAGAAACACCATAGACCACACCGCAAACCCACTATGAAGAGGCATCCAATGTCTCATAAGTCACATCAAATGACCCACTTTCTATAATGTAAGTCTCTCAGCTCAGTTCACCAAGGAGAAGACTTCTCCCAAGTCATCATAGACACCATAGTGATCTACGAATCTCCAATGTGCAATTTCTGCATGTCGCTCTCTCGACATCACATCTAACTCAATAATCCATGAGCCACTACTGAATCTACTGTAAAGTCATCTCCAAATGATCCATAACCAAATCACGAGCAGGAACTAGATCTGTAAGAACACCCTTCTGAATCGATACCAACCCGATCAAGAAATATATATATGCTTTTTAAAAAAAATGATTTGTGTCGCAAGTGCAACGGCCATAAAATAGTGATGGTTATCTGTCAAAACAATCTGACATCCAACCGTCACATGTATAGCATCACTATCGGTAGAAAACTATAAATGATAGATAGACGTCATAAAATTATGATGGTTCTCCATCGCATGTACAACATCACCGTTGTTAAAAATTACAAATGATGTATATTCATCACACTTTTCCAATGGATATTTGTTGCACTAACATTATCTCCACCGGCAAACAAATTACAAATGATGGCAACCCATCGGAAGGTTCTGACATGTCACCATCATTTTTATTTTTTGCGACGGATAAGAGTCACAATTGGGACGGCCACAAATAGGTCTGACACCAGGTTTGCTTTGTTGGCACCCCCTTATTGTGACATCCTTTATCATCGTAATTATGATGCCAATCGAAATCGTCAATTTTTTCAACTGCAAAATTGCGATGTCGAGTGGTGTCATTATATCGACAGTAAACCATCCCAATTTAGATGACCTTCCATCAGAAAAAGGTCTCAAATGTACTAGTGACACAAAACCCATAACCTAGTAATGAATGCACATTGTAGTTTCCAGTAGATTATGGTTTCCAACAGTTTCTAGTTTCCAACACGTTACATTTTCTATCATTTTCTAGTTTCCAGCACGTTACGATTTTCAACATGCTACAATTTCCCATATTTTCTAGTTTCTAGCACATTATAGTTTCTAGCACTTGATGGTTTCTAGCATGTCATGGTTTCCAACAATTTATTGATTTATTTTTATATTATGAAACTCGATACCAACAATGCTACTAATGAAGGTTGTGTGAGATTTGATTATACCATCATCTAAAACCTTCCCATTATTCAAAGAGAAATTATCTTCATAGAAGAAAAGGATGCTAGGAAAATATAGATGTATTTGGAGAGAATGTGTCCATAAAGTTAGATTATTGGTGAATCAATTTTTCTTTATGTCAAAGATCAATCTAGATGGAAAGATGGTTACATGTATAGATGAAGTTGAGATAAATGGACCATTATCTCGGTAAATTTCACAACTCAAAATTTGTAAGTTTCAAGTTAGATTTTTGTACAAGTGATTTGTGTCACTTCTTGTAACCAAAGGTTAGAAAATGAACCTTATTTATCTAAAAGTGACGTAAATACTAAACAAATAAGGTTTATTATTTTCAAAATAAAAATATTTCAAAAAGGTAACTAGAAAGTAGTTATTGAGGTAGTTATGAGTGGTTATCTAAGGAAGCCTATTAATACAAGCTATTTGTAATGAAAAAAGGGGAGACTCTTACAAAGGGGGAAACTCTGTAGAAATTTTCATAGGAACATGTAATGAATTTTTATGTTTCACTACGTGTAGAAGTATTTCTAAGATTGTATAATCTCACAAAGATAATAATGAAGCATTAGTTCATATGTTCTAAATGCCTTTTTGAGTTATTATTGCTAATTTCTCATATGTCAAGTTAGCAATCCCTTTATGTACCTATGCATGCTATTGATAGTTTATGCAATTAATTTGATAAAATGCACTCATTTCTTGGTATCTTGATTTGAATGTGATGGTGTAGTTTATCTTTTCATATGTCAATATTTTCTATCCTTTCTTTTTCATCATTGGATTTTGTGCTAAAGTCCCCTTTGTAATCATCATTCATCTGGAATATTAAAAGGTATTCGTATGTCTATTGTTGGGGCTCCCATTGTCTATTTTATTTAGTTTGTGTTATGTCCTTTTTGTACTTTTAGGTGAAAAGTACACATAAAATTCAAATACCCCCCATCATAAGAGGGAGCTACCCCTCTCAAACACAAAGGAAAATTGAAAACTAATTGCAATTTCTCCAACTGTTGACACAATTGTCACCACTCAAAGGGAAAACATGGTCTGATTTGAATGTGAATTTTTAGTGACAAATCGGTTTACCAAAATATTTTTGGCAACTCTTTTAGGAATTCAAAATGTCAGTGCCTATTACTCCTTAGAAATGTCAAGGTACCTTCCTTGGAATGAAGGTTTGTGACTTTGTCTGAAATATTAAAATATTAAACATGTCAATATGGTTTGGTATAACAAAAAAGTGGAAAGTGATAGTGATAGTGGTAGTGATGATGGAGATTATTATTATCAAAAGAATCAAGCTCCTAAAAAACCTGTACAAGTTTAACTCTTAAAAATATTCTATGGTGGTATGCAATTTGCTTCTAACAAAATACATCCTCTATTGCTTCAAAATATACAAAAGATTGAAGAAATAGAAGGAATAAATAATCATCTTCTTGCTCATGAACATTCACTAGAATCAATTATGAGAAAAATTAATGAAGAGAATAGTGATAATTCTCTTATACTTGTTACTCAAAAAGATCAAACTCTTGACGGACCAAAACAAGTTGAGTTCTTGAATAGATTTTACGGTGTCTTACATCTTGATTTGAGAAAGACTCATCCTTCTTTGATTTAAACCCTACGAAATATCAAATAAAAAGATGGCAAATATAATCAGTCTCTTTCTCATGATCAAGAAACTTTATCAAAAAGAGGCTCTACATTCAAAGACAATGAAGATTTTGTTGAGAAGTAGAATTCATGTGGATCAATAATAGATAATGATGATAAGAGAAGTAGTCTATCTCCTATATTTGGTTCTCAACAAAATCAAACTCTTGATGGTCTAAAACAAATCAAGTTCTTGAAAATATTCTATGGAAATATGGAACTTTCTCTTGACAAGATACATCCCTCATTGTTTCAAGAATTGCAAAAGATCAAAGAAAATGATAGAGAAAAAGTTGATTTCTTCTTCATGACCATTTGTCCAAAAATGTGACATGTAACAATGATGAAGAAAAAAGATATTCTTCTCTACCCTTGTTGTTCATCAAAGTCATACTCTAGATGACCATAATAAAATTTAAAATTTTAAGTGTTTCTACAATGACATGAAGTTTGATCCAGATAAAGTGCATCCTTTTTTGTTTCAAAAGTTGCAAAATATCAAGTCTAGAGATGGAGAGGTGACTGGTTTCCTTACAACTATTGTTCCTCCAATAAGATTCACTATTGAAAGAGAGTTCTTGTGCAATGAAGACAATGATGTAGAGGAGAAAATTTTTCTACAAGTTATAGAAGAATTTGCAAATATATTTGTGAAAGAAAGATATGAACACAAATCAGAAAAATCCCTCTTGAAGAATGTGCATCTTGAAAAAAAAAGAATGTTGAAGGAAAAACACTTCAAGAAGAGCCTCGTAAAATTTTCATTCCCACTTGGTGTCTTAAAGCTTCAAAGGATGACTTTATTTGTGGAGAAGATGTCTTTATTCATTCATCATTGGCCATTGAAGAATAAATCCCTATTGATGAAAATCAAGGTATGAACTCATCCATTTATTATTCTTGCATGCAACCGCTAAGAAGTGATATTTTTGAGTCTGTTGAGTTGGAAGAAAATAAAGTTTCATATCTAAAAAATGATCTTAGGAATGATGAAGAAAACACCAACAAGATAATTTTACATTTTGAGTTAGTAGAAAGCTTTCCATTAAAAGGGCTACAAATAATGGATCATGATATTCAAAACCACCTCATGGATGAAGATAGTGAATTAGATTACTCTAAAGATGATACAATAGGGGGTGCAAAATTTTTATCTATGAGAAAGACTACTAAAAATAAGTTTGAAGAATTTAATTACAATGCCCATTCAAAAGAATATTCTTTACACAAGTATCAACCTCTAAACACTATTCCTCATCATGTGGACTCATTGGAGAATACATGTATTAAAAAGGAAAATACTATTGTGGCTTTGTATCATTGAAAAGGTCAAATGAAAGATCAAAAAGAATGGATGAAAGGTGAATATAAACTTATGTAAGTCAAGTTTGATATGAAGGTATTTTCATATCTAAACCATTGTTTGGAAGGTCCAACCATAATCATACCAATGGAAGCACAAGAGTGTCAGATATCAAAGAAGAATCAAGAGATCAATGATGACCAATCAAAATAAATCAAGGAAAATGATTTGCCTCATCATACTTTTACTTATATACCAAATATATTAGATACATATTATTCTTATTCTAGTAATATCTTCTATACTAATCTAATGAATGAAAGGGAATGTTCAACCCATTAAGTTACTAATCCAAATTTTCAAAGGTGCATTAAAAAGCTTGAAGATTCAACACTTCAACTCATACAAGAAGAGATGATTTCAAACACACAAAAAGTAGTCAGGTGGATTCCTGATTCAGATGTCTTTGATGAAGAGTGGCTCTTTGGATATGTTGCCTCGCTTAGAGAAGTTGCACATGTTATAAATATCAAGACCAAAGTTCAAGGAGCAAGCTTGCAACTGAGTTCACAAGTACTCCAGGGTTCCCACCTGATATCTCATCATGGTATTTATTTTTCTCAGCTAGTCAATGGATATTCATAAATCATTTAGAGTTGTTTGAGGTAGGCATCCCCTACCATGTATATATTTTAGGTAGGAATTTTGTTGTGTCAGTCTCATTATTGGTTTATGCCCAGTTTCTCCAATAAGCTCCAATGTTTTCTTCTTTGTGACTCTATTACCCATGGATAAAATACTTACCCTTAACAAAATTGTGAGTTCGAGTTGCATCCCTCATAGTCCTTGTCTCCCGTTAAAGCCAGCTATTGCCTCATTTTCCAACTTGCCAAAATTTAATTTTTTTGCACAAAATCTATTGATGTGTATTTGTCCAAAACACTTTAGTTCCAACTCAAACTCATCATATCCAAGCTTTGTCATGCACAAATTTGTCATGAATTCATTAAAAACCCAAAATAGCAAAAAAGTCAATATTTCCACCATCTATGAGATTTCAATACTTACTTTTCTGTGTGGATATATTTGAAAAATATTGAAATCCTATTTTTTTTGCCTAGTCAAAATTTCAACCTCAAGTTTCTTCCCAGTTAAGAGCTGTGATAAAATCACTGAAAAGGGGAGAAACAAGTGGAATAAATTAAAATAAATAAAATTCAATTAAATTCACTTCATATTTTAAATTAGAGTTGTACAATTTGAATTCACAACTCACAACCAAGTTGTGAATTTGAAAAGTAAAAATAAGTGCCTTATGCAATTCAAATTCACAACTCATAACTTAGTTATGAGTTTCAAAAAGTTAAAATCGAATATTAATGGTAAAAGTGTAATGGAGGACATGTGAATTATGCAATGCAAAATCATAATTCATAATTCATAACCAAGTTATGAGTTCTTAAAGTTGAATTTCTGGGTTGTGGATGGTGAAAAAGGAATGTTGAGGTGAGTTAGAATTGGTAAATGGTAAATGCTAGGAATGTAAATACACATTGTGAAATCAAAACACATAACTCATAACACAGTTATGAATGCACATTGTGGTTTCTGGTAGATTAGAATTTCCAACATTTTTTGATTTCCAACACATTACGATTTCTAGTATGTTACAATTTTTAACACGTTATAGTTTCTAGCATTTTCTAGTTTCTAGCACGTTATGGTTTCCATCACCTAATGATTTCCAAAATGTCATGGTTTCCTTCAATTATTGGTTTCTAACAGTTTATTGATTTATTTTTTTATATTTTGTGACTGTTAACCAACAATGGTACTAATTAAGGGTGTGCTAGATTTGATCATACCATCATGTAAAACCTTCCCATTATTCAAAGAGCAATTATCTTCATTGAAGAAAAGGATGCTAGGTAGATATAGATGTAGTTGGAGAGAATATGCCCATAAAGTCAGATTATTGGTGAATGAGTTCTCATTTATGTCAAAGATCATTCTAGATGAAAATATGGTTACATATATAGATGCAGTTGACATACATGGACCAGTATCTCGGTAAAGTTCATAACTCAAAATTTGTAGGTTTCAAGTTGGCTTTTTGTGAAAGTAACTTATGTCACTTATTGTAACCAATGGTTAGAAAATGAACTTTATTTGTGTAAAAGTGGCATAATTACTTAACAAATAAGGTTTATTATTTTCAAAATAAATGTATTTCAAAAAGGTAACTAGAAAGTAGTTATTGAGCTAGTTATGAGAAATTATCCAAGGAAGCTTATTAATACGGGCTATTTGTAATGAAAAAAGGGGAGACTCTTACAAAGGGGGAAACTCTGTAGAATTTTTCATAGGAACTTGTAATGAATTTTTATGTTGCATTATGTATAGAAGGATTTCTAAGATTTTATAATCTCACAAAGATAATAATGAAGCATTAGTTCATATGTTCTAAGTTTCTTTTCGAGTTCTTATTGCTAATTTATCATATATTAAGTTAGCATTCCCTTTATGTACCTATGCATGTTATTGATAGTTTATGCAATTGATTTGATAAAATGCACTCATTTCTTGGTATCTTGATTTGAATGTGATGGTGTAGTTTATCTTTTCATATGTTAAAATTTTCTATCCTTCTTTTCTCATCATTTCATTTTGTGCTAAAGTCCCCTTTGTAATCATCATTCATCTGGAATCTTAAATAATATTTTCATGTCTACCATTAGGGTTCCTATTGTCTATTTTATTTAGTTTGTGTTATATCCTTTTTGTACTTTTAGGTAAAAAGTACAAATAAAATACAAATACCCCCCCATCATATGAGGGAGCTATCCCTCTCAAACGTAGAGGAAGATTGCAATCTGATTGCACAATCTAATTGTAATCTCTCCAACTGTTGGCACAATTGTCACTACTCAAAGGGAAAACATGGTCTGATTTGAACGTGATTTGCAGTGACAAATCTAGTTACCAACACAACCTTAATTGTTAATTAAACATTTTTGTTGTAAATATTAGAAAAAAATCCTTTAAATAGTATCTCACAATATTATGTTTATAATGCTCTATTATTAAGTTTAATGAATTATTTTACTACAATTTTCTTTAAGTTTGTCATATAAACCTTTTCACTATTATTTTTTTATATTAAAAGTAAAACATATTTTGAAGGGATGTGAAACCCAACCTTTACACTATATTGTTCATTCTCTATTATGTATTTTGTGATTTTTTTAGTTTTCTGAGAATTTTATTCATCCTATTTTGAACATCCAAAGATTAAAATAGGTATTGAGTGAAGAGACTTAACTTCTTTGCACTATTGGAAAAATCATAGAATTCTCTAACATTAATTTGAGTTTTAGGATAGTCTATATGTTTTTATGGTTTTTGGTACTTATTACTCAAAGAGAATAAGATCCATAAACTAAAATGTTAGTAGATTAAATATATGAATTTTATGAATAAGGTAGAATAGTGTGAGAAACAATCTCAAATATTAATGTGTTTATATAAAATATTCTTCTACAATCAATCTAATATTTTTTATCAAGCCAAAAAGTGATAGTATAAAATATATAGTTATCCATGAATTGATTACTTAGCCTATTATTGTATGCTATTGTATTATCATATTTTTGTATCACAAAAATGGGAAGTTTAGATGTTTTATATACTCATATTGCCTACATTCTTATTATATTATTTAGTTATTGTGAACATTGGATATGTTATACTAACTTTTCATTTCCCTTTCTTGTAAATCTCATCTATGTGGAAATAAATCAATAGATCTTATAATAATAGTGTATAATAAGAATGGGAGATAGGTAATGCAATAAATAATGTACTAAGTGAGTTACTTCCTCATTTCATTGATTGCACATTAGGAAGAAAGAATGCCCCCCAATAGGCTAGAGAGGTGACTCAAGCACTAATTGAGAACAAGATCTATCCTTCCTTGAGAGACGTGTGTAATGAAATGAGAATGATTAAGTGATTAAAAATATATAATAAAGAAGTCACTAAAAAAACCTAATAAAAAAGGCTGATATGAATTAGTAATGAGCTAAAACTAACGAAAATGAAAATCAGAAGATGAAATGCACCTACTCCAGAATTATACCTAAAAATGGCAGGGATATGTCAAAACTCGACGTGTTCCTAGGAATAGGGTGAAAGTGGTAATGTGTTCCCAACACTTTCAGCTAAATTATTTGTAGAACCTGTGACTGATCCTATACTGCTTAGATCTAAATTCGTGGCTCCATAACATGTTCCTATACATAAAAAAATAGGAAAATGTAATACCCCTCTAACACTAACATTTCTTTTATGTTTCATGTTGGAGGTTAGTGAATGTTGTAGGAACTTTTATGTTTCTTTTTTGGTTGATGTAAGTGTGAATCTACTTGATGTGCTCATAATTAGATACTTTTAATCCATTTATTAGTAATAACTTCATAACCTAGTATTGGACAATGATAAACATATTGATGCTTTTAGTTACTTCTTTCGTATGTGTTCACCTCTACTTATAAGTTAACGATATTTTAGGACCTCATTTAATTAAAAGATATATGTGGCTACTATGCAAGTGTTCTCTTTATCAATGATTACTCTTGGGTAAACTAGTTGCAATAGACATAGATTTTAGGATCAGTTTAGATTATTTCTAATTGACATCCATGTTCCCTTGTTCAAGAATATGACTTCAAGGTCTCCTTAATAACTAGGTTCATCATATGTTATGATTCTAATTTATATTATTATAATTTTTTTTTCATTTGTGTTTACATATATGAGTATGATTAGCTCTTTAATAGTTAATATTGATTAAGAGAGTAACCCAATTCACATGATGGTTTATGCTATGGACTTGATATAATTATTATTCTATATTTGATTAATAATGATTTGTATATTGGACTCTTATATGTGTGCTTGTATCTATGATCTACTTGTATGGCTAGGGGAAAAGTCGTAGCTACTCATCTAGTGAGATCCGCACGATGTCTCAACCCTTTTTATTTGTTGGAAACTACAATTAAAACAATTTTTGTATTGTCATTGATGTGAAACCTTAACTGGTAAGATAGTTTCTATCTAGGATAGTACCATATCTATTGATTGATGAAGAGGATTAGGGAAAGGAGATAACAAGAGAACCTAAGGAAAGGTTGAGTTATTTGATACTTCAATGGGTACTTGATTAGTTGGAACATTGATAAGATAATGTATTGTTTATCTAAGTAAGAAGAAAGACTGAAGAGGTAGGCTTAACCGAGCAAAAGTGAAGAAATCTAGTTTCAGCCGAGTGATGTTAGTGTCGACCAAGCGCTAGTATATGCTGAGTAAATTTAGTGTTTACCAAACATCAATTTATGTTGAGTGACAATGTTTGCCAAGGAAGATAGTTTGTAGAGATGACCGAGTTACACAGTGATGATCGAGGAGAAGAACACAATATTGACCGAGTGTCAGTAATTTACATTTGGAGAAATAATTGAGATTCCCAGCCGACATAGTTGAATTATTGGGATATGTAAATTGTGTTGACTATATTAATGAATTGTATGGAGTATTTAATGCATGGTAAATCATTTTAGTATGGATTCAAAGAGAAGTTTGGAGATGTATCTAGAAGGAAGGATGAAGAACATAATGATGGAAGGATCAATGAATCTGACCTAAACCTAAGATCTACGAAGGAGATTAAGTAGAAAAAGATGGATCTACCTAATCAAAGAGGTACAAAGGAAAACCTAATTATGAGGTTACAACATGGGCTAAAGTTGTTGATGTTATTGACTGATAAGTCTAAGCAGAAGGCTAAAGGTGAAATTGTGAAGGAGTTGAACAAAGTTGTGATTGCTTGAAGTGAATCCTAAGAAGATCAGTGATGGAGATGAAAATGAAGGTCAGTTAGTAAATCAACATATATGTGTGAAGTGGATCTATATTTGCAAAGTGAGTTGTATGTTTTTCAAATCAGAAACTACAGTTACTTTCTAACCATTGTATCAGTCTAAATACTTTAATCAAGGTGACATTCTAATGTAATGTTCTTAAATTCTTTAACTAGGTCACTTTTGATAGAGTGTTTAAATCCTTTAACAGGGTCACACCTAGTAGTGTGTTTGTAAGCCTTTAACATGGTTGGCTTTTCACAGAGCTCACTTTAGAAGAGTGAAATATAAATAGCATGTTACAAAGTGGTTTTTCCCAAGTTTGGTTTCCACTATAAATCTTGGTGTTATACTTGTGTGAATGTTGTTATATTTTGCAAGTTAATTACTTTTGGACAATAGAGTGCGTGTTATATGTTATAGAGACTGAGCTAAATAGCTGATTAGATCTGAGATTTTTAAAGTGCTAGAAAGTTCAATTGGTACATATAGACCTGAGAACAACTGATTCACCCTCCCCTCTTCGTTGTTCTAAATAATTCTAACAATTGGTATTAGAGCCATTGGTGCTTACATAGAAAAGTTTAAAGGTACATGAAGCTAATGATCAAGATGTATAAAAAGGAGGTACCAAAGTTGAACAAAGAGAAATTCCTTGTATGGAAAAGTCTGATGAAATTGCATCTAGCTAGTATTGGTGATTCAGCAAAGTACTATGTGGAACATGACTATGTTATACCTGCTACACCTTTGACTGCTGAGGAGATGAAAGAAAAATAAGAACACAATCAAGCAATGTTGGAGATTGCATCTACCTTAAGCTATCTTGAATTTGAAGATATCAAATATTGCACTACTGCAAAGAAAATGTGGGATACTTTTCAATTATCTATGGTGGAGATACTAATGTACTGAGAGAAAAATCTGAAAGTTTGAGAGGTAAGTTTGATGAGATGAAAATGCAAGAAGGAGAAAATATTGCTCAGTACTATGGTAGAATTAAGGAGGTAGTGAATGCTATTAGAGGAGATAATGGAATCATTGAAGATGAGACTGTTATTGGTAAAGTATTGAGAACTTTGCTTCATATCTATGCTATCAGAATTAATGCAATTCAAGAATCAAGACGTAACCCTGGTAATGTTCTAACTCTGGAAAGTCTTGTTGGTAAGTTTACTACTTTTGAGCTATCAAATTATGATAACTACACTGTTCCTAATGTTGAATATGCATTCAAGTCACAAATGGTTTTTCATAAGACTAAGAGGGAAAAATAAAAATGTGTGAAAAGTGATAGTGACAATGACAGTGAAAGTGACACTTCTAATGAGGAACTAGATGATCTTGCGGCACTCATGGCTAGAAGACTGCACAGAGGAAAAGGAAAATATAAAGGTAAACTTCCTATAATCTATTTTTCATGTAACAAAGTTGGCCATATTGCAGCAAGATGCCCTAACATGACTGATAGGGATGAGAGAAGAGAAAGCAAGTACAAGGACAAGAGAAATGATAGAGATCACTGAAGGTACAAAGACTCTAAAGACAAAGGTAAGAAATCCTGCTATATTGCTGAAGAGAAAACTAATAGTGAAACTAGTCAATATGATGAATGTGATATTGAGGTATTTTATGTTGGTATGAAAGATGATTTTGATGAAGATGAGAAAAATGCACTTATTTCTTCTATGAGTAAAGGTGATAAATGGATTATTGATAGTGGTTTCTCACATCACATGACTAGTGATAAAGGTAAATTTGAAACCCTAGATCATTACAAAGGTAGAAGTGTTAAGTTTGGTAATGATGCACCATGTCCTATGAGAGGTAAAGGTTCAATTAAGATGATTGATAAGATCACATGTGAAAATAATTATTGGGTTGAAGGTCTTAACTATAATTTGTTGAGTGTTGCACAATTGAACAATACTAGCTACCGAGTGGAATTTCATCACATGAAGGCTAAAATATTTGATGCCACTAGTGAAATAATTGGAAGTGGAGAACATACAAGAGGTAACTTGTTCTATCTAGACCTATCTGAAGAAACATGTTTGTTTACACAATTTGATGATGTATGGTTATGGCATAAGAGGTTGTGTCATGTAAATTTTGACAATTTGGTAAATATTAGTAAAAAGAAGAAAGTTATAGGTTTGCTGAGATTGAACAAATTTGATAATGTGATGTGTAAACAATGTCAATTGGGAAAAATGACAAAGTCTAATTTTAAGAGCAATACATATACTTCTTAAAATATTTTAGAATTGGTTCATATTGACCTTTGTGGACCTATGGGTGTACAAAGTTATTGTGGTGATAAGTATTTTATTCTGCTTGTTTATGACTACACTAGGATGATGACTGTAATGTTTTTGAGAGAAGAATCTAATGCATTTTAGTTGTTTAAGTGGTATTTGGAAAAATTTGAAAAAGAAACAGGTAGAAGCTTGAAATATTTGAGATTTGACCGAGGTGGAGAGTTTATATCAAATGAGTTCAATCTGTTCTACAATGATAGAGGAATCAAGAGACATATGTCTACACCAAGAATGCCTCCACATAATGGCATAGCAGAGAGAAGAAACATGTCAATTATCGATTGTGCTAAAACACTGATGATTGAGAAGAATGTTGCACAAAAATACTGGAGAGAAGCTATAAGTACAACTATTTATACCTTAAACTAAGTACAAATCAAGAAGGGTATAAATGATACACCTTATGAGTTGTGACATGGTTATGCACCTAATGTGAAGTATTTTAAAATCTTTGGGAGTAAATTCTATATACTGAAAGACAATAGGAATGGAAAATTTGATACAAAAAGTGATGAAGGCATATTCCTAGGTTTTTCCACTTAGAGAAAAGCTTATAAGTGTTTGAATTCTAAAACTAACAAAGTTGTGAAAAGTGAAAATGTTAGAGTTGATGAATATGCAAAAAAGAATGAATTAGAAGGCAAAAAAGAACCTGAAGATTATAGATCTTTTGTTTACATGGAAGAAGGAGAGGCAAGTAATACACTTGAACCAGATGTAGATTCATGGGTAAGCAATGTCGAGCATCAGGAGGATGCTACCAAGAATCAAGAGGATGCTGTTGAGAAATCAGAAGAAGAAGCTGATAATTTGCATGATAAACCTGAAGATCAAGATCAAGGAGAAAAGAAATCTACACCTACATTGGCACAGTATGTAAGAAGACATCATAAGCCTAAGAAAATCATTAGAGATAAGGAACCTAGAGTCTTGACAAGAAGTAAGTTAAAAGACCCTACATGTTTACTATGTGAGTTTGAGCCTAAGTCGGTAAAAGATGCTTTAGAGAATGATTACTGGATACAAGCTATGAATGAAGAAATTGGTCAGATAGAAAAGAATGATACATGGACTTTGGTGCCAAGACCAGAAGATAAGAATGTTATTGGAAAAAAATAGGTATTTAGAAACAAGCTAAGTGAACATGGACAAGTCACAAGAAAAAAGGAAAGATTGGTATGCAAGGGGTATGCAAAAGAAGAAGGAATAGACTACGGGGAAATTTTTTCCCCTGTAGCAAGATTAGGAGTGAGGACTCTACTTGCATATGCTGCATATAAAGATTTAAAAGTATATCAGATGGATGTCAAATCTATATTTCTAAATGATATATTAGAAAAAGAAGTATACATTGAACAACCTGAAGGATTTTCTGACCCAAGAAAGAAAAATATGGTTTTCAACTTGAACAAGGCATTGTATGGATTGAAACAAGCCCCTAGAGCATGGTATGAGAGACTGAACAATTACTTGATAAAGATTGGATTTGCAAGAACTAATGACAACAACAATCTGTATATGAAAATTGAAGAAGGTAAAGGGATTTTGTTAGCTAAAATTTTTGTTGATGATATCATATTTGGAGGACAAGATGCCCTATGTTAGAAATTTTCAAATGAGATGCAAAGTGAGTTTGAAATGTCTATGTTTTGTGAGATAAAATTCTTTGTTGGTTTGCAAGTTTATCACATGGAGAAAGGCATCTTTATTACTCAATCTAAATATGTTAAAGAGATACTAAAAACTTTTGGTATGGAAGATTCCAGACAAGTAAGTACTCCTATGGCTACTAGACATAAACTATCTAAAATAGATGATACTGCTGAAGTGAATCAAACCTTGTATAGATCTATGATTGGAAAGCTACAATATGTTGTCCACAGTAGACCAGATATAGCCCTAGCAACTGGGGTTGTGGTAAGATTTTTTTGCCAATCCTAAGGAAAATGACATGATGGCAGTGAAGAGAATACTAAGATATCTAAAAGGGACAGAGGATTATGGATTATACTACAAGAAGAATGAAAAATTTGAACTGAGAGTCTACACTAATGTAGATTGGGATGGAAATGTTGATAGAAAAAGTACAAGTGGTGGAGCATTCTTTCTAGGAAAGAGATTAGTCTCTTGGACAACAAAAAATAGAACTACATTTCCCAATCTACAACAAAAGCTAAGTATGTAGCAGTTGCAATGAATTGTTCAAATTTAGTATGGATCAAGCAATTGTTAAAAGGAATGAAAGAGGAAATCATTGAGTCAGTTGCTATTTTATGTGATAACACAAGTGCTATCAATATATCAAAGAATCTAGTGATGCACACAAAGACTAAGCATATTGATATCAAGTATCATTACTTGAGAAAGCTGGTACAAGATAAAGAAGTGAGAATGGAATATGGGAATACAAAGGAACAATTAGTAGACATATTCACAAAATATTTACCTAAGGATGTTCATGAATATCTTAGAGGTAAACTAGGGGTGATTCCCCTAACTGAGACTACCTAGTCAACTAGGAGCACTGCATCAAATGTGCTACACAAGATATCTAACAAATTGATGCAGAAAAGGTCACACTTTAGGAGTTTCCTAGAGTTGTGAGAAGTAAAGAATAGATGATAATCAGTCATAAGTAAGATGAAAGAGGGAGAAATACAACATTCTGAACTGACACGAAGACATCTACATATGGAAGATGTTAGTGATAGATACTGCTTTGGCATTGTTGTCAAAGAGGGAGAGATTCAGATGTAAACATAGAGGGAGAAGATTCAGAGATTTAGAGATTTAGTGTGATACATAAAAGAATTAGAGGGAGTAACTATGTATGCAGTTAGGCAAGGCAAAGAAGTTGTGAGTCAGAATAAAGCTAAGGATATTATAAAAGTTTGATGCACATAAGTTTTTTGGATTGTTTGCTAAATCATGTGTTATTCATGTGGTGTTTCCATCAATGCTAAAGAGGGAGATTGTTGGAAATTGGAATTGAAACAATTGTTGTATTGTCATTGATGTCAAACCTTAAATGGTAAGACAGTTTCTATCTAGGATACTACCATATCTATTGATTGATGAAGAGGATTAGGGAAAGGAGATAACAAGAGAACCTAAGAAAAGTTGAGTTATTTGATACTTCAATGAATACTTGATTAGTGGGCACATTGATAAGATAATGTATTGTTTATCTAAGTAAGAAGAAAGACTGAAGAGGTAGGCTTAACTGAGAAAAAGTGAAGAAATCTTGTTTAAGCCGAGTGATGTTAGTGTCGACCGAGCGCCAGTATATGCTAAGTAAATTTAGTGTTGACCAAACATTAGTTTATGATGAGTGACATTGTTTGCCAAGGAAGACAGTTTGTAGAGATGATCGAGTTACACAGTGATGACTGAGGAGAAGAACATAGTATTGACTAAGTGTCAATAATTTACATTTGGAGAAATAATTGAGATTCCCAGTTGACATAGTTGAATTCTTGGGATATGTAAATTGTGTTGACTGTATTAATGAATTATATGGAGTATTTAATGCATGGTAAATCATTTTATTATGGATTCAAAGAGAATTTTGTAGATGTATCTAGAAGGAAGGATGAAGAACATAATGATGGAAGGATTCGATGAATTTGACCTAAACCTAAGACCTATGGAGAAGATTAATCGACAAAAGATGGATCTACCTAATCAAAGAGGCATAAAAGAAAACCTAATTGTGAGGTTACAACATGGGATGAAGTTGTTGATGTTATTGACTAATAAGTCTAAGCAGAAAGCTGAAGGTGAAATTGTGAAGGAGCTTAACAAAGTTGTGATTGCTTGAAGAAAATTCTAAGTAGATCAGTGATGGAGATGAAAATGAAGGTCAGTTAGTAAATCAACATATACATACGAAGTGGATCTGTATTTGAAAAGTGAGTTGTATGTTTTTCAAATCAGAAACTATTGTTACTTTCTAACCATTATATCAGTCTAAATCCTGTAATCAAGGTTGACCTAATAGTCATTGTATAAATCATTTAATCAAGGTGACATTCTAATGGAATATTCTTAAATCCTTTAACCATGTCACTTTTGACAGTGTTTAAATCCTTTAATAGGGTCGTACCTAGTAGTGTGTTTGTAAGCCTTTAATAGGGTTGGCTTTTCATAGAGCTCACTTTAGAAGAGTGAAATATTAGTAGCATGTTACAAAGTGGTTTTTCCCAAGTTGGGTTTCCACTATAAATCCTAGTGTTATACTTGTGTGAATGTTTTGATGTGAATATTGTTATATTCTACAAGTTAATTACTTTTGGACAGTGGACTATATGTTATATGTTACTCATATATGTTATAGAGACCGAGCTGAATAGCTGATTAGATCTAAGATTGTTGAAGTGCTAGAAAGTTCAATTAGTACATCTGGACCTGAGAACAACTGATTCATCCCCTCTCTCTGTTGTTCTAAATAATTCTAACAATTATTGATGTAATTATTCATACCTTATTCATACCTTATATGTAACGTATTATGATAATTCATTTGTGTATGAATGAATATAAAATCATTTATTATAGTTTTATTTGAGTAAGAAATGGTTGTAAGCTTATAATAATATTAAGTTATTTAATAATTCCCTTTAGTTAAGAGTTGGTTAGGAGTTGGTTACGTTAACTCTTAGCCTTTGAGAAATCTATTTGTATGGATTCATTTTTTCTTTTTGGGGGGGATTGTCATTGGTTCCTTTAGGAGAGATTGGCTATTCTTTTCATGGATTTTTTGGGAGAAAAATTTCTGAGATGTAAGGGAAAGTTTGGGAGCACATTTCTTGAAGATTCCATGGTTTTCTTTTCTTTTGGGAGGGACATTTTTTTAAGTTTTCAATGGTTGAGAGAGGGACTTATTTCTATAGATTTGGACTTTCTTTCATGGAGATTTATAAAAGTGGAGAGGGTTTTGAATGATGCATTTCAAGTTTGGATTGTCTTTTTCTCATTGTCTCCTTCTTCCTTCTTCAGTTGAATCTTCGCAGGACCCGAGGTAGGGATTGAATTCTCTAATGAAATTATTTATTTGATGAAATATGATGTGATTTATATGTTAAAATGATGTATGATATCTATAATTTTCATTATGATAAGTATCTAATATTTTGAGTTCTTTTTGGTGAAAATTGATGTGTTTTCCTAGGTTTTCTACCAACCGATTTTTAGAAATCTATTATTTTCATAAATAAAATTAGGTCCAGGGTTTTGATTAGTTCATTTTATAGAAGATAAATTCATATATATCAAATGGGTATCTCTCATATTTCCATTCTATGGTCCAATTAATGCCTTATTATATGCATTTTGTTGGACTATTTATGTCCATTCTTTGTTTTGATTTTTCAGTCACGTTTATCTATATGGTACAGAGTGGTAAGGTCATGTACATGTCCAAAATTAATATCAAAGACAAGTCTCTATATTATCTTTCATATTCCATTGGTTTTTTTGAGTTTTAATATATTTTGAGAAATTTACACCTATTTTAATGAAGGTAGGTCTGAACTCCAACAAAGGTTTTTAGTTTTAGAACATTAGCCATAACTTTCTTTCGCACTATTGGATCTTCATAAAAATTGGAGGGAGAGTCTATAATCATGTTTTATTAATTCTCACTGAAGATATTGGCTTCATTATGTATTTTTTTGGAATACATTTATTACTATTCTTTGCATTTAACCATTGTTTAAAATGAATCAGTTTAAGAAGATTGCCAAGTTTTACGGGTTGTACAGTTATCAGAGGCTATTAGGACTTGATTTTGGATGCATTTGATATTATAAATTTTTTTATATAAAATGTGGTATGTTTGGAGGCCTTTTTATGCATTTGAATAAATATGAATGCCTGTATGAGGATTTACGGTTTCTCGATGAATTAGGGGTAACAAGTAAATACCTAAACTTGAAAATGTGGTACTTTGATGTTCCTATGAAATTTATGGAGTGATTTCATGATGTGATGGGATTCTATTATGAATTGGATATTATTTGATTTTGGTTAAAGAGCCTAGGTACACTAGGTGAGTGGCTCTCAATGGGTGTTAGGGCACAAAGTGGCTGCCAGGATAACCCATTGGTGAGTTGTATTAATCAAGTAATAACATTAATAAAATTTATAGGGAAGGGGGGAAAGAACACTAAAAAAGATTAATTCATGCCTCTCCCATGCCTCTAGCACTCATACAACTAGGGATGGGAGTGGGAGAAGGTGCCTTTGTGATGGCACAATCGAGAAGCCTTGTCTTCATGGAAAGGTGTTTGGTTCCACATATGCCTATTTGGGCATGTGGATCTAGAGTTGACCACTAGGATAACCCTGTGTGTGAGGGATAATTGATGACACTCACCTATATTTTACCTTAGAATCTTTACACCTTTGGTTTCTTGGCCTTTGGTAGTCCCACTAGTGCATTTGGATACAAATTTTGATGAAAGTTTGTCAAAATTTTGATGATGCTTTGTTGATTTTTTGACAAAACCTTGGTTATCTTTTCATCACTGGAATTTTTTCATAGGGTGCGAAGAAAATAGTTTCATCTAAATTGTGACAAAATATTTTTTGAAAGCCGAAGACACTACATTTGCTTACATTCATCAAAGTTTTGACAATACTAGTTGTCAGAATACCGACAATTGCCTGGTAGCCAGCTCCAACAAGACTGCTATACATGCAATGAAATTTTTCATTGCATCTACAATAGTCTTTTTGGAGCATGATAAGGAAGCCATAAAAAAATTGATGACTAGTAACGTTAGAATTTTGATAAACCTGTAGATTTTTAAAAAAAAAACTATTAATCTCACCTTAACCCCAACCTTGTTGTCTAGGAATGCATGTCAGTCTACCTTCATTTCCTTCAAAGGAACCCGATCATGTGGTCTGCAACAAGATATCAATAAAATTTGACATTTGAACAACTTTTAATCTTTCAAAATACAAATTGATATGAAATGAAAATTATCAATAAACCATGAATGCGCCTAAAATACACTCACCATTTTGGACCTAAGATACAAGGTTTAATAGATGAGAGATCCAAATCAAGGTAGGATGAATAAATTAAATCTACTTGTGGTTATAGTTACACAAGTTGGTGCATGCTAACAACATGTAGGAATCCATCAAAATTGAAATTAAATAGAAAAAAACAAACTACCTCATTATAGTCCACAAATACTCTATTTGTGCTAAGATAAGCCTGCGTCATATTTATTTGTAGTTGAAAAGTATGTGGCATCAATAGCTAATAAAGTATTGTACTTTTTTAAGAGTGGAAATTATACATACTCACCCTCTCATCACTATGACCAGTCAATTTCAAATACTCAAAAGTCACATGATCTACAGGGAAGAATCCCATTTTTTCTCCATATCCAGGAGACACGTTTGCAATAGTTTCTCAATCAACAAGTGACAATTTACCCATACCATCACCTAAATTGAATAGATCAAATTACAATTATCCATACACCAACTCAACTACAAGATATTTTATAGTCAATAAAGCTTCATAAACTTGCAAAAACTAAAATATAATAAAAGAGACTGAAGATACAAAGGGCCTATTGTAAAATTACCATAAACTTCCACAAATTTTACAATGACACCATGCTTTTGTATAATTTGAGTGACAATTAACACCAAATCAGTAGCTGTCACTCCATCATTCAAGTTTCCTGTTAATTTGAAACCCAAAACCCTGGGGAGCACCATGCTTATTGGCTACACAAAAGAAACTTGAGTGAGAGCTAAACAACAAATGAACAAGAAACAAAACTATTATTCCACAAGAAGAGAACATTATCTACTAGTTTCTTCCTATCATGTAGTTCAAAAAGGATTGGTTTTAAGTTGAGTGATGATGTTTCTAGATTTGATTATGTGTGATATTTTTTCATCAACCTTTTGGATCATAGTCCATGATCCATCATTAGGATGAAAGAGAGAATAAGGAAAATAAATGTTATCCAAGGTCCATCATCAAGATGAAAGAGATCATGGAAAAAATAAACAGGTCCATCATCAGGATGAAAGAGAGCATGAGAAAAAGAAAGATCTTTCTTTTCCTCATGATCTCTTTCATCTTGATGATGGACCAAAGATTTTGATCCAAAAAATTGATGCAAAAATATCACACATGATCGAATCCAAAAACAAAAACAATTAATTATATGGATTCTGGAAATCTCTTAGCACTGGTTTTAAGCTATTGTGTAAGGAAGGCTAATAAAGAAGCTAGAGGCTAACACACATTATATATTTGTTACATTATTAAGAACCTAACATCATGGTCAATAGTGTTGTGCTCATACGATTAGACAATTGGGTTCATATGCTTGTTTAGAAAATAATGTCAAGTTTAATATTGAGAACACAATCACCCCATACTTGTACTCACAATGCCAACCAAGCATAATATAGACCACCATGAGAGAGATAGAAGTAGTCACAATCCATTGACTATGAGAAGTATGAATACATGAGACCCTCAAGTGTAGAAGATATCATTCCATAAGGAAAGTTCCTATTACTACTACAAGAGAATGTAGTGTCCAAGGTAGTGTCTGTCCTTTATGAAAAAGGAAAGATTCTACACTATGTTGGATTTGGATGGCTTGATAAGATGGTATTAATGGAAGAATTAGGAGACTCATCTCATCTTAATAAATCCTAATAATAATATTAAATCACCTAGTGCATCAAATGGAGGTAGAGTTCCTATCATATATTACATAATGACCAGTATGAGGGTAAAAATCTCATTTTAATTTAATAATAAAATAATGACCTTTCTTGGAGAAACACTAGCAAGTAAGTGAGCATGGTTTTGTGTTCTCTTAGACAATGAGTTGTCACTATATCCTGAGATCAATTATAAAGTTAATAAGGAAAATTGTTGATTTTGATTTGGAGGACAATCTATTAGGCGTGCATGGGGAAATTCATAATAAAGGCTCAAAAGTAAGTTTCTAAACATGGCTGTCAAGTGCAATATTCAATAGATAGTAAATTATATGGCACTCTAGGATAATGAGGTTTAATATTGCAATAGATGTCATTCAATGTTAAAGAGAAAACATGGAAGTTCCTATTCAATGTTAGTACATACCTTTACAATCCAACAATAATAGCCTCACTCTACACCTACGATGAAAATCATCATATAATCTCCATGCCAAGTCTCTAATATATATTGAAGTTCCAATCATGTTTACTAATTACCTAAGGCTTTAAAAACATTTAATTAATCACATAAATCATTCAAATTCAAACTATAGAAACAAAAACAAGTAAGAAAACAATTTACTCCTTCAAATCCACTTTGCATTCCTTCAAAAAATTACAAGAAAACCTATGCAATCATCTAACTAATAACTGCACATTTTTTTTACACTATACTAAGTTACTATACATCTATCTTGCAACATAATGAAATATTGAAAAGTGTGCTACCTTATTGAGCTTCTCTTTGTTTCAATAATAGTTTAATATTCTCTACTTAATAGGGCCAACCACATGAAGATGGAAGCTCATTTGACCCTTCCCCCCCTAACATAACTCTAAATCCCCCATTAACATATAAGTTATAACATTATTTCATTATTTCATCCATTAATAAAATACAACATTTCATTATCACATAACATTCATTTACACATACCAGTCATTAACACATAAAATTCATTCAATAACACATAATATGATTACAATCACTTTTTAATTTTTTTTTTTTAACCTAAGTAAAGATGAAGCGGAGTATCATTTTCTTCATCATTTTCCCCCTCTTTAGATGTTGTGCCCTCCTCTTCTCGTGATCTTAATGTATGCCTAGTCATGTACTCATGGCATGGAGGCCTATGCAAAGGGGGGTCAACTGCAATAACAAATAAATGGGTTAAACTGATAAAAAAAATTTTATTATTGTTACAAGTATTTCATTAATTAAAATAAAATTATAAGGGTGCTCTTTACTTGATGGGGCCACATCATCTTTGTGATCATGTCATCTAGCCTCATCCTCAACATGTTGAACACCCTCTAAATCCTTTGGAGTTGAAACACAAAAGGTTACATTAATCAATACACCAATTGCAATTAATTCATTTAAAAGAATAACAATGGTCATCTTTACCTGATGGGGGTACATCAAAAGTTTTGTATAACACATGAATGCCTCCAGATTCAAGATGCACACCATGACCTTCATGTCCAGGTTGTGCTCCACCCTCACCAGGTTGCATTCCAATGTCATGTGCATTGTTATCATTTCTTTCCTATTTAAAACAAATAGACACATAGTCACTTTATGGTGGAAATTAATATCAAATAGATTGCACAAGTATTCAATTTTAAATAATCTTCATTTAGGTTATTTACTTGTGTGTCAAATGCATTGGAAGATTTTTTTTGCCCACTCAAGACTCTTAGGCATTCAACCATGACTCCATAGCCTTGATAGAAGACAATCTTCATGTCATCTTGTGTGGGTGCTCTGTTGAATTCAGAGCCCTGCATTTTTGCATAATATCAATAATTTTTCTTCTATGGTATGATTAAGAAAAAATTATTTACAATTTTTTATTTCGATGCAATATTTCATTTATTGATACTTACAATTTGTGTGGAAACTTTCATATAACCACCAAAGCCAAGTTTGTGTTGCCTATGTTTTTCTAGTCTTTCCTTTATTGCCTTTTATGTGTCGAGAAACATATGAAAAGTTTGAAATATGTTATATTATGTAAAAAGAAAAGGTAATCGATACATAATTACATTGATGATAGTATCACATACCTTCCTTGGCTTGGTGGTCTATGTCCTTTTTCTATTCAGCCTTATCCTTTCCATCTGACACTAGGTCCTTCCACTCCCTCTCTAGAATCATGGGGTGATGCTCATACTTTTTGCTCTTCTCTAAATTTGACCTATATTGGTCCCTCGCATACTTTAGATATGTACCATCTTTCTGAAGGACCTTGGTTTTGTTGAATGACTCATTTCTGAATAACACAACTAAATGGTTAATGAGTTCATCTTTTAATTGTTGATTTTGGGTTGTATATCACTTCTATTGAGTGATCATAGAGAGGCAAAGATTGAATAAACAATTGACCAATGACATGGATACAACATGTATGTACATCAATAGCACTAGAATGTGCTTGAGTGACCATGGAGTTGTTATAGGAAAATCAATATCATGTGTACACTGTCTCTAGAGTGATATTATGACTATCGTGAATTAGTAGTGGATCGAAGTAGAGTATGGTTATGAATAAACACAAGGACCCTATATATTAAGCTAGTTGTGTAGACAACTCTATTGCATATAGGAGGGCCATGAAAGTGGAATGAGCTATACCATGTTGATGTCAAGGTGATTTAGGTGATAAATAAATCAAAGGTTTGACAAAATATAGTTGCTAAAACTGGGCTTATTATTAACCCACTCCAAGATGGATGTAAAGAGAAAGCAATCAAATAATGAAGGGTTTCTATAGGGTGTATTAACTTATACTTGTCGATCCATGAGAAGAATCCATGCCTTGCCTTTATCTAGACTATGTAGGATTCTTGCCAAAGGGGTTTAGGATGTCTTCACCCAATTACCTATTTCCAAAAAGGGTGACATAATCACACAAAATATATACATGTAATCAACACCAACAATTTAGCATCAAAAGCATTACATTTTCAATTTGATAAACAATACATTAAATATATGAGCAATAATACAAAAATGTGTATAGCATCAATAAATTAACATCATTAACATTGTATATATTTTGTGTTCCTCACCTTTCCTTTATCTAGACTCTGCAAGATCCTCGATAAAAGGGTTCAAGATTTCTTTACTCAATTACATGTTTCCACCAAGGGTGACATAATCACACAAAATATATAAATGTAATCAACACCAACAATTGGGCATCATAACCATTACATTTTCAATTTAATAAATAATACATTAAATATATGAGCAATAATGGAAATATGTGGGTCAAATAAATTTGGATTCATGGTGATGGAATGCTCATTGCCTTGTCTATTCTACCACATTTTTCATACATGTCTACCAAAGCATTTTATCAAATAATTCACTTCCTTGTTGTTATGGCTAAAAAACTAAAATATGTGCTTTTGACCAAGCTATGGATGCTTGGAAAAAATCTATCAAATCATAATAGTAAGAAATATCAACAAATGAGATTGAACAAGGATGCTAACACTACATGTTCTCATCTTGATAGTAGTAGAGAAGTGGTGCAGAAGCACCTAATAGGTTCTCATTGAGCAATGAGGTCCAGATGGTATAAGGTCTTTTTTTCTAAGTTCATTTCATGTAATAAGGTCTATGATGACCATTTGTGATGTAAATAATGTCTACGAGTCCATTTTTTGAGGTCTTTAGCCATAAAGATGTAATTGGCAAGAAATTGTCAAGGTAGTGCAAATGTTGTCAATTTTGTTATATCAAGGTATGATGTTAGGATGGTAGTGGTTTTGTGTTTTTGGCATCCATGGGGTCTTATGAGCCCATATTTAGGTTATAGGGATAATGGTTTAGTCATTTGGTTAAAAAATGCAAAGGTTGGAAAAGTTGTCAAAGTGTTGACAAAAGTTGTCAAGAAAAAAAAGTTGCATTTTGAGAGAAAATTAATGTAATATTGTCCAAAATCAGTTATGTAGGTGGTTGTACCTATGTAAGGGACTAAAAGGCATTATAAAATCCTCTTTATACATTTGAGATATCTATTTTCCTTTGAAAACTGGTAAAAACCATTACTAGGGCAACCAGAGGCTAAATAAAATGGTATATGAGTTATTTCCAGATTGAAATGGCTTCACAAGGTACCAAAAATTATAAAAGAGAAGTATCAATGTAAAAACACTATAGGTTATGAAAGGTTACTGTACACAAATTACAAAGAAAGATAAGAGGGGTATAAAAGGTCAGCTATTATTTTATTTGTGTTTGGTAGCAACATAGGAAAAAATAATCAAACCATAGATTTGAAAAGAGACCTAAACATAACACACAAAATTATAATAACTAAGTAGGAAGGATAAAATAGTCATTTTCAATTTTTTAATTCTTATATAATTTTTTCTCACAAAAACCTCTTGAATGTTCACACCCAAGAGTTTGAACACATGGATATATATTAGCCATAAACAAGATGACTTAAATACTCTAAAAATATAACTCAAGAAAGGAGAAATAATCAAATAAAAAATCATAAACTTACCTATGATATTTCTACACACTATTTAAATGGAAGCTAGGAATGCTAAGGGTTTCATTTAAAACACCAACAACAACTACTGCATTGCAAATCTACAAGACAAGAAGAACAAATATGTGGGGAAAGTAATGACAAAAAGTATGATACATGCATTCAAGGTACAAATGACAATCCACAAATTTTCTGATTTGAAGATCTCATATAAAGTAAATGAGAAATATACTAAATTACACTTCTTATTCAAACCACCATTTTCTTCAATCACTAGATAGCCATTTGAATTGGGTAGTATTGTCAATCCAAAAAGTATATATCATCATACATTGCAATATTATTTCTTTTCTTTGATGGAAGTATTTGAACTCAACTATGTAGATGATGTTGACCCCTACATTTTGTTTATGTGTCAAAAATCCATGCATAACTGCAAAG
This sequence comes from Chamaecyparis obtusa, assembly GCA_027943335.1. Classification (NCBI taxonomy): domain Eukaryota; kingdom Viridiplantae; phylum Streptophyta; class Pinopsida; order Cupressales; family Cupressaceae; genus Chamaecyparis; species Chamaecyparis obtusa. The sequence goes on from BSBK01003886.1 coordinate 473,255, forward strand.
GTTATTGTGTTTTCTTGTAGTTGTAGATACTATTATCTTCATAAGAAAATGTGGTCCTAGTAAGGACACAAATGATTCCAAGCTAAACAATGTGTACAAATTATATTACTATTGTAGTAATAAGAGGTAAAAGTTTTTTCTTAAAGTAACCAACCCATATTAGCAAATTACATCAATGTTCAATGCTTCAACCAATATAAATTCTACATTTCAAATTAGATAAACCCTAATTAAAAGAAACTGCCAGTGCTATAGGATTACATACACTTCTGACCAAAAGACAACATTAAATCAAATGTTTTCATTTCTATGCCATCAAGCTCCAAAGACTATATGTCTTGGTGATGACAATTTATATTTCATGGAACATCCGACATTTGAATTCAACATTTTATGTCAAGTACCTTTGTAGCTAGGGTTTTCCAATGTAGGGACATTATTATCATCTTGTGATCTGTGTGAGCCTAGGGTAGTTTACCTAGATATGTAGTAGGGGGTGGCTTGCAATAAGCGCCAAGGCCCACAAGTGGCTGCCAGGATCACTTATTGTTAAGTATCTTAATCAAGTGATAACTAAATATAACATCCTAATAAGATATGGTTTCCTCACCCTAGCTTAGTGCTAGTATAGACTAAGGTGGGAATGGAGAAGATGACTAGCCCCCTTTTAAGGGATGAGTTGGCATAGTCGATGGCTTCATCAATACGAGAAGTCATTGACACCATGTAAGGTCACTTGGGTGCTGGGATCTAGCAAGATTACCAGGATAAAACTCAAGGGTTAGATGTACATGATGACACCTTCCTATGCATAGTCTAGTTATCCTACATGTGTCGGTTGCCTCTGGTATAGTGAGTCTTTCATATCTTTATACTTTTTCACCTTGAACAGAGAGCTTTCAGGATCCTTTCCTTAGCTTGATATGTTTGATATTTGTTATCCGAGTGGGATTTGTTGTTATCTCCTCAACATGGTGGGAGTGGACCATTTAGGTTCATGAGGTCGGGTGGTAGTGATTCTTTTACCATTTGAGATTCTGACGTTCGTATACCAGTGCTGGATGATCCCTGTGGCAATTGTTCCTTCTTGATCTTCATTGATGGATTTATCTTCGTCTTCATCTTCCTTGTGAATCTGGATCAGATATTCAGAGATATCTTGTGTACTTCTTTTCAGTTATTGTATTACATACCCTGCGACATGTGCAGCGGATGTAGGTTATTATGGATACCTTATGGTACCAGATGTATTTATGTTATCTTCTAGGTGATGTTGATTTTATCTTTCATTGTTTATATGAGTTTTGTAATTGTACCTAATCTAAATTAATTAATTTAATGTTAAAGTAATATTCATCAAGGAAACCTTGGGAGTTGTAACTTGTGTTGGCTATTGTTTTATTGTGAGTAAATGGTAATTTCTTCCACATTGATGTTTATCTTGTATGTTAAATTTTAAAAAAAATTATTCTGCAAACTTAGTAGCATGTTTAGGTTAAGTTCTCCTAGGTTCCCTGGTGGGGCATTACACTTGGTATCAGAGCACCGAGTTCTACATTGAGAACTCTAGGAAGTTGTGTGCCCATTAGATGTCTAAATTGTTAAAACTTGAAACCAAACATAGACATATAACTCTTTTGTGTTTGAGAACCATTAAACTACAACTAAATATTTATGTTCTTGCTTCTCTTAAATGTCTTTGAGATATCACTTGTCTAGTGATTGTCATAGGTGTTTTGACTACTTATTGTGCATGGTTACCTTCTCTAATCCATCTCAGGTGAAATACCTTTGGATGTCATGAAGCGATTACTCCCTTGAGTGTGGCTACTACTAGTCACCTTGTTATGTGGATGTGTTATGATTGATGATTCATTTTTGGCTGATTTATGAATTGTTCGTGATGTGTATGAGCTAGCATTGAAATTTTAAACTTTCCTATGAATGGAATAGTCACCTAACTCTCTTTTCCTTATCTATTTTGTGATGCTAGTCACACTTAATTTATTGTTGAAATTGAGAGCTCTCATGATTTAATGTTGGACTTATGATTCCCCCACTTGGGTTTTACCTTTCTGAGTTTTGCGGTGGCTACTCTGAATATTTGGTATTGTTGGCCCTGTTCTGTGATAAGTGTTGTTTCTATCATGTTCATTATGAACCTCTGATAGTACGTATAAGGGAGGACATCGTAGAGATGGTACTATATGTGCTGTGTGATATTAGAATCATTGTGTATCTTATATGTTTGCATAAGTGTCACATTAACTAGATAGATTTTCATGAGCTTCTCAATTCATTATTTGATATAGATACAAATGTGTTCTTTATGCAATTGATCCTAGATTTTTTCTATGTTGATGTATGAATAAAGGTTTAGATCTATTTTGTATTATAAATGAATGATTGATCAATGTGATTTTCAGTTTATTCCTAAACTAGATACTATATTGTTCTTAATGACTGCATATCATGTTCTTATTCGATGACTTGTTTTCAGATGTTATGTTTTGTTTTTAGTAAATGCTTTGTTTTTGGGAGATATCATGTATCCTTATCTATTCGTAGGCTTTCTAGAGTAAGCCTAATCCTAGGGGGGGTGGATGTAGTACCCCTACCCCTAGTCCAATTTTATAAATGTTATGATTACTTTAGGATGATAGATTATATGTTAGGAAATTATTGATGCTTATGTTTTTACTGACCCCATACTTGCATGTGTATGGTTGATGTGCTTGTTTTATATTTTTGTTTGATATGCTTGATGTGGTTGAGGGATGGGGTCATAGTTTCTTGCAAGATCCACATGATCGGTCGATCCCCACCATTGTTTGTTATATATTTATATATGTTTGTTCATGTGGGTGTTGTATGAAAGTTCACAGGTACTGAGCATCGTCTTCCCTAAATTGTCAGGATGAGCGTGCCCTATCACAATATCTCAAATGGTAAGAGAGGGGAGATAACACGGATCCAAAACCCTAACCCAAACCCATTTATCCTAGTTGTTGGATAAGTATCTATTGACTACCCTATCTGAATTTGTCAGGTTGGCAAAGTTCGTGGATCCCTTCCTTGAGCTTGTTTGTTTTATATGATGTTCTTGTTTTATTTCTTTTTGAGTATGTGATTTTCTATAGTCATGGAAATTAATATTATAGTTGGAAAATAATATTAAATTTATTTCCTATGTTTTGTATGATTAATAATTAATTAAAAATCAAATATTAGGTTATTTGGTTTTAATTAATTAATTATGTGAAAATAGGATTAATTTTGTCCATTAGATTTTAAATAATTAGATTGCATGATCTAATGATGTTAGGAATATTAAATTATTTAATAATAGATTTTATTATTAACATGTGCTTTATTGAGTTTGAATGTAATTTGTTTCAAAAAGGAGTCAACTCATCTTTAGGAGACTAAGTTGAGTTGTGCACAATTAAATATATTTTTAATTATTAATTGGTATTTTCTTTCAACTCAAGAGTGTGAGTTTGATTAGGAGTTGATTTGTGAGTCATCTAGGGATTGCATGAATGGTGGAGTTGAATCCCTAATAGGGGGATTTTTCTTTCATTTTGGATTCAATCAGGTTGTTGGAGATTTGGGAAGAGAGCTTTTGGAGAATTTGTGACATTTCTATGTTCTTGAGCTTTTGTGGGTGTGCTTGAGTTTCTGGGTGAAGATTATTTGCATCTAGATTTGGGTCTTGCATATACTATGATTCAGATCTACAGGATTGGGCTCTTCTATTGTCAGATCTAGAGGTTTCAATATTATATTTCAGTTTCTAGCATTGGAATTGAGGTACGGGTTTGAAAGAACTTTCTTGTGTTTTCATCAGTAGAAGTTTTAGTAATTTTCTATGTTTGATTTGGTTTATAGTTTTAGATTTGTGTCTATTTATGCTTTCAATTTGGGGGTTGAGAAAACTCATAGATTTTCTATTTCATATTTTATATATACTTGGCATAGTAGGGTTATGCTGTCAAAATTTTGAGAGAAAATTCATCCTAGATCACTTAGAAAATGAAAAAATAATTTAACTATAGTGTAGGCTATTGAGTTGCTAAATTAAATTAATGGGTTGTGTAAAAATCCCAATTTGGGGGTTGTGCAAACTTAGTCGCATGTTTAGGTTCAGTTCACATGGGTTCCCTGGTGAGGCATTACAGTACATCCAAAGTATTTTGCGTTGATTTCTGAAAAATTTGTTTGATCAATCAGAAGTACTGGGCAATGATTTTTACAAATTTTGTTTTATCAATCAAAAATCCTAAAATACTAGTTTATTAAAATCACTATTCCTTGTAAATTGGACAACTTTAATGAAGGACAAACCAAATATACCTAGCTTTGTTTTTGCTAAGCTTGTTGTGACGATGTCCTAGCTTGATCTTTGGAACGTATGATGTCCCTCTGGCTCTCCTTATCACACTATAAAATGATTAAAATAACAAGATAGGATCGATATATTTACCTTGGTTTAAACTCAGCCTTTTCATGAATAATTTGTTTTTTCTTTTGGGTTCTTTCTCCGCAAAAGAGTAGAAACACTATAATTTATGTTATGCATTTTTTTGGTCTCATTTAATGAATCAAATTACTATTATTTTGATTCAATTTTAATGAATAAAATCACTATTATTTTAGGGTTGGGTTGCAATTATTCAACTATGATTAGGGTTAGTATTACAATTAAAAAAAGGGTTAAGAAAATTAGAATTTAATTAAGGTTTTGATTAGGGTCTTTATTCAATTAGGGTAACTATAGGGTGTATTGACTCATTTTACATTAATAATTCCTTTATTTAGTTTAGATACATTCAAATTTTATTAGGTGCATTTAGGTTCACATTAGTTAAGTTCATATGCATTGATCCATTCATCTTAGTTGAGTTGATTTTAGATACATTTAGTTAATTATATGCATTAGCCCACATAAGATCATATAAGGTACATTTAGTTAATTATATGCATTAGTCCACCTAAGATCATATAAGGTTTCTATAGGGTGTATTGACTCATTTTATATCAATCATTAATTCATTTATTCTAGATACATTCAAATTTTATTAGATGCACTTAAGTTCACATTAGTTAAGTTAATATGAATTGATCCATTCATCTTAGATGAGTTCATTTTATCCATCCATTTTATTTGCATTACATATACATTCATACATATAGAAATTGCAATGCATTTGATCATATTAGACATCATCGTTTCATCCATCATAACATCATAAGAATCCATTGTAAACATACATCATAGGAATCATATGCATAACATAACATAACTCATCAGCTGCATCATACAAAATCCTCAAAGGTTAAAAAAATGTTACACAAAATAAGGGCTATCCAACACTCTCTCTGTCTCCATCTCTTGAAGGTGGCATGGTGCTACTAATAGGACCCACTGGAGGTGGACCATGAATTAAAAACATTATAAGATACATCATGAATTAATTATGTAATGACATTAAAATTATAAACACAATGAATTAAATATGTAACCATATAAGTCAAATAAAACTCTATCAAGAAATCAATATCAAATAGATAATATACTAATCACATAGCTCATATATTTTAATCATATCATTGATCTTCTTCTTCATCCAACTCTTTATCTATATCATCTGATCTGGATTCTACATTGTAAGGATTGGTCATGTCATCATCATTGTATCTATTTCAATAATTTCATCATCCACATATATATCATCTTCATGAAAATTAACTCCTACATCATCAAGATCTAGTTCCTCTTCTTTGAAATCTTCATTAGACACATCATCAACTAACTGTTGATCCTGATCATCATCTACATCATCTTCTAGTTATTCAATATCTTATTCTTCCATCACATTATACTTTACTGAAATTCCTCTTGGATCATGTCAAACAACAAATGCCCAACCCAGTTTATGTGGAACCTCTAAGTAAAATACATGCTCACATTGGCTTGGAAGAACATAGGGCTCATTTCCACCTCGCTCAAATGACCTTGTATTAACCATTTTAAATCCATTATCATGTTTAATAAAAATTCTCTCAGGATTATTTTCATTCAATTGTAGCCTATACCATTGGACGATGAACACAACTAATTTGAAGGACTTAAAGTCAAACTAAAGTATATCATCCAAAATCCCATAGTATCGATTTTATGAGACTTCATGATGTATGTCTCTTCTAGATGAAGCATTAGTCACCTAAAAGACTACGTTTATCCTAGAATCACAAGTTTTCTTTGTGTCATCTAACTTTTTGATTTGAAATTTATGACCATTGCACCACACAGCCTTTTGGTGTTTCACCTACAATATGTAAAATATGTAAAAATTATTGTACTTCTAGTTGATAAACATATTTATAATAATAATAATAATAATAATAATTTTTTATCAGTAAAAGGCCAAGGCCAAGATCTTTTATTAAAGTTTTTAATGGTTTACATAATCTCCGTTCAGTGCGGGCACTGGTAGGAAAGAACAAAGAAGAAAACATCCAGTCTAGCTTGGGACTGAGGTCTAGATTATAAAAATACATAAAAATATGAAGACATTCCTTCATTTATATAACAAAATTGAATTCAATCTCCCGTTTACATAAATATCACTGTTAATTCCTTGTGAGCGATCGCAATATTTATAAGAATCTCTTTCATAGTTGGTTGTTGCTATTACATAGTTGAATCTGTTTCCTCTCTTTTGACTAAATCCATGTCCTGCATAGAAGCTTTACTAAAAGATATCTTCGCAACTGGTTAGTTTGTTAAAAAAGATAGAATACAATCTGTTAACCTTATGATAAGGGAGCACAATAAAGAGTGAGAATACTCTAGTAGTGTTTATTATTCTATCTGTAATTTTGGAATGGGGGAAATTTTACCTTTTTCGGTCCCATCCATTCATAATTCTAGTTCCATAAATCAGGTTATCACTAAACATTCATGAATAAATATCAAAAAACATACATTTAAACCTTTTGAAAAGGAGACAATTCTATACAATTATTGAAATACTAAATCTTTTGCCATAATTATACTAAATAATCAAAATAGAAATAAAATAATTTTCTTTTTCTGAACTTATGCCATATATTTCATTATGTTATTTGATCTTAGTCTATTTGGATCATGGCATAACAAGTAACTTTTAGTATTCATTCATCAATTTCTGCTAATATTGGACTATTCTATGGATGATTTCATTTTGATTAGTTATCTTGAATATGATTCGACCTTATATATGTAATTGTGTGTCTATTAATATATATATTTATATTTATGTCTATATATATTCAGATGCAAATCTGTTACAACTATTGATTAGAGAGACTATTAGAATAACTGAGAGGGGGGGTGAATCAGTTATCCAGTGTCCCAAAACAAAATGTATAATTCAAAACAACTTCAAAAATTTATGTTCCTCGGTAAACAATAAATAATTTCACTATCTGTGCTTTAACCGATTACTAGTCTAATACTATAACAATTACTGATCAAATCTAACATGTAACATGTAAAGAATGATAACAAAAAAATATCACAATCAACACATAACACAAGAGATTTAACGTGGAAACCCTGTAAAGGGAAAAACCACCTAGGACTAGCAACCCAAAATTGTTCACTCTTCTGAAGTGAGGTCGGTTAAGACCCAACCCTGTTAAAGGTTTACAAACACACTGTCAGGTGTGACCTTGTTAGAGGATTTTAGACTAGAAGTTATCGTCCAACCATCATTCACTATGGGGTTGACAGGATAACAATGTTCATTCTATGAATGATACATCATAAGACTTTTAGAGTCCACTCAGTTAAGAGATTTTGACTGTATACAATGGTTAAATATGTAACAGTAAATAATCTGCCTTCATACAACTTCAATTGCAGATTACAGATCAATATTTAGTCCAAACAAATCCTTCTGATCAATATTTCACTTCAGATTCAATATTGTATCAACTTATTGTCCATCGGTAATTGCTCTCTATAGCTCGGTAATTGTTCTGCAGCTCGGTTCTTACTTAACCAGTATGATCAGAATGCATGAAAACCTTGTTCACATGATATTCTTGCAGCTTCTACTTCTTCTGACATCTTTTCATAAAGAAATTATGTTCTCTTATATAGACGAGTAAATCATTTTCTTCTCCACCATCAGATTTTTCCGCTTAACCACATTCATAGATTTTGCCACTTCAAAATTTCTTGGCACTTGTGTCAATAACACGTTTGATTCTCATCCTTTAGATCTTTCCTGAATTTCATTAGCCATTGATCTGTGTAACAAACATTATCCGTTACCTCGATGTTATACTCTTACCAGCTCATCAATCTTATCAGCTAAACTAATCATGTAATTCATTCTGTTTTTCTCGGTTAACAAAGAAATGCATCGGTGAACACTGCTCTATTAATACTATGATTGGTATACACTACACTTCATCAGTGTCTACTAGAAATGCTTCATTTACTGACAACATTGCTCTGTGTCTTTCAACTCTATACTTCATCATAGATGAATGCAACATAATAGAGTCAATATCATCAAGTCATAGACTCATCAAAAAGTTACTCAATATGTTCCTTATCCTCATCTATCATGTACATTGTTCTCATGTAGATTTCTTTGTTCTTCATCTGTTTCACCTTTCTTCAGATGTCTCGATATCGTAACTTACAAGATAAGTGTTGTCAAACTAGTTGACATCAATGACAACATAATACTGATTTAATCATATTACATATCTAATTAACAACTCCTCAGTGATCTTTAATCACAGATTCTTCAATCAGATTCCAAATCAGTTGTAGTCCAACAAAGACTTTACAAGAGGGAACTCAATGCTAAAGGAATAGAGCTTCTAAACCCAGGGAGCATGGAAGCTTCTAAAATTCCAATGAAGTTAAAGAATAATTAATATTTATTAGAGAAGCTTTCTAAATTGAGAAGAAAGATTCTATAAGTTGGAGAATATGAACATATTTGAAATTTGTTTAGTTCTAATATTTCTTAACCTTACCTTAAGAACTAAGATACAAAATCATAGTTTAGTTTAAGGTGATCCTTGTGATCCCTTTCTATACAAAGACATAGAAAGATGATTTCTAAAGCTCCTGAGGAATGGAAGGCACAAATGGTCAAGAAAGTTCTTGAGTCAAAAGGATTGAGGGAAAAGGATGAGATTTAGATGTCTAGGGTTACTCAATTAGGTAATTAAAATGACTATTTTACCCTAGATTAGAATCTAAAACTATTCTGAAACCAACACCAACTAGGTTCTGACCACTAAATTAGATGGTTCCTTATATGTATCTGTGTATATGTAAAAGTTTGGAACTTATGGATTTATGTAAATATGTTTGAAAAAAGAAATTTATCTTCTTTGAATCAACAAAACAAATATGAGTATATCCTATCTAAATTATGAAAGTAAATTTGATAATTTATTCATCTAGAGGTTAAGAATGAAGATGAATATAACTACACACGCACAAACACACACACACACATATACAAAAATGGATATAAAACTATATATATGGTTAATTATGGAGTCAGAGCATGTATATCTGATACATTATTGACACCATATACTCTACCTAACTATCTAAAAATATCATATTTGAGTCTCACTCCAAGACTAGAAAAAATTAAACAAGTTGTTCTTCTATTTAGCTTATTTTAGTTGGAAGTTGATTATAGGGATCTGAATCTTCGTATTTTCATTTACTTCCCAAACTATTATCTTTCTTTCTTTTAATTTATTATCTAGATAAGATTAATTTCCTTAGAATTTCTTAGTATAATGAACTATGACTTTACTATTAGAAAATAGGCCTTAGTTTTATTTATCTGTTCATTTCTCCCATATTCACATGTGTTCATAAAGGTATTGGGGATAACCAATTTTACTATTTTTTACTAATCTTAACAAGAATCTTCTAAGCCATATTATTTACTATTAGGTATCAAAGGTTTTAAACATATGTAAGCTAGTATCCATCAACATGTTTATCTGTTGGTATATCTCTCTTTTGATATGATCTAAAAGCTACAGAGAAAGGTAACATATTGGATTAACTAATTTGTTTTCAAAACTAACAAAAAATTTCCAAGTAACTGATAAAGATTCTACCTCTTGCCAAATCTACACAATAATTTAAAGGTTGTTCTGAGAGATATATAAATATTAGCTACTGATTACAAGAGTATAAACAAGATTGTACTGAATTCACCTAAATTGAGAGGGTTTTTAAACAATGATGGGATCTTTGTGTTGTGTTTGTCGAATTCAATGCCTAATGTCCAATGAGGCATTCACAAAGTGAGAGGGTGCATATTTATCAAAGTGGTTTTGGATCCCCTTACAGTTTTCCCTCCCCTGGAAGCTTTTTTGGGGTCAGTTGCTTTCTAATTTGATAGGGGTTGACATTTCCCTAGAGATATCTCTGTACTAAGGTTAGAAGGATGGCTTTCTAATCAAGTTTGTTGAAATGCACAATTAGAGGGTTACTTAATGGGGAATCCTAATCATTGGAGTATGAGTCACTTTATCAGTTAATAACAATTCTAGTTTAGAGGGGTAGGTCTAGGAGGGTTGGATATCCTTATCCAAGGTAGGTGCTTACTTGAGGGGATGATAGCTACCTACATAGCCAGTTCTAGGTATTTTGTTATGAGATAACCAATGCTTAGAAGCTTCCTAAAGTAATCTTTCGCTCCTTGTAATAAACTTGTTGGCCCAACATCCATTATTAGAATTAAATTTAACCTTGATAATAATTGTTATAAATCTTCACAATGTGTCGAGTAATTCCTAAATATTCAAAATACTTTAACAAGAAAGATAAGAGTGTTATAAAAAATACCCAGAATCAATTTCTATAAAATATCCTTCTATATTATCTTAAGTGAGCAGATTCAATTCATTTATACAAAATCATTTTTTGTCGAGTTCTATCTTGGAAAAAAATATCAATAGCTTTTTCAAAAAGGCAGAATATAATATACTGTAACTACTAGGTATTAGCAAAATCTACTATACTATACCAACTAGAGAAGACTACCCTTATACCCACATATGCTATGACTAGATAAAAATAAATTTACTCTTTATTTATAATGTTGTAGCTCCATGCTTCGCCATCCAACCTCATAATAATTACAGTTTCCTCATCCTCTACATTATCTACAAAGTTCCTTGATCTCTTTCTTACTCATGGGGCAACAATCCTTACATTGTTGATTGTGTCTTCATCAAACTCATTGGGAATGTCAAATCCTTCAGCTCTCTAATAGTTCAGCACCCAGTCCATCTCTACCTTCTCTTTTAGAACTATCTTTATTAGAAAATCAAGGTTTCTCCTCATCTTTGGCCAGTACTTATCAAAATTTCCTTTGTCTTTGAAAAACAACATAGGCAAGCGCTGGAAGTTAGGAATAGAGGGTAAGTCCACTATCTCAGTTCTCATGTAAATTTTTGTAATTGGGATAGTCAAGTTTTTATCTATACCATATAATGCCTTCTCTAGGCCAGCCATAAAATCCTTTTTAAATATTACTATGGCCGCTGATATTATATTTTCATTCTCCACCCCATTGAAAGCTGCTAGTGCTATGAAAAAGCCCCACTATGTGGCCATTAACTCAAATGGAGAAGTCGTTGTCAGATTTATCATCCCCTAGGCCTTTTTTGAATGCTCCACGTGCTGTGTCTGAGAGGGAATTAAGGATTCCATTCCATCTCTTAGGCTTGATCGAACCTTTGAATGCCATTTGCCTATTATCCTTAAGAGGGAAGGTTAAGATCCCTGACTCCATCCTAAACTCTGGTAGAAAATTTGGGCAAGCTTCCTCTCCTATTGTGATTTCAAAACTATTTAATCTTCTATTAATGACATAATTCAATGAGTTTTAGATCCATAGTAATGAAATATCACATAAATCCTTTCCTTCTTAATTCCTCCATCTTCTCACATCATGCCTTGTACTTGGTGAAATAAGGAGAGATTGTTAGCTAAAAAGTTAATCACTAAAGGGATGTTTCCAGATGCGACATCTATAATAGGTCTTATAAATTAATGGGGAGAGAGGTTAGAAAATTGGTCATAAATCCTAAAAATCACATCTAATGTCATATATGTTTCTCTAAATCCTAAAATGAGAAAACACCATTTTTAAGGTTTCTTGGGATTTCCAGCGGTTTTGGAGATTGCTCCAAGATCCTATTAAAACTAATAGTATCCTTTAATCATTGTACTTCCTCTTCTCATCCCAGTAAGATACTTAATAAGTAAGCTTTCCCTATTTTTTAATAATTAATGGATGATCATTACTTAACCTTCTCCTTTATTACTCGATCTCCTTACTAATTTTAAACAAGGATAGCTAATTCTTGGGCTAGATAGTGCTATAGATATTTTAATTAAGAACCTAATCACTGGGCCTAATTCAACAAGCAACCCTTCCAAAAGGGCCCATCTTTATCCTAAATTTTTCCTGAAATACATAATTGCTCCTTTTTACTTTATTTTAATTGTTGTTTCTTAATTTCCTTATTTAGTATATCTTTGAATAAGGGTTTTTAATTGATTACCAACTCTTTAAATTAAAACCATTCAAGGATGTCTTTTAGTAGCTACTAATCTATTACTAACCTCATTCTCTTCCACTCTTATTTTTAGAGAGGGCTTTTTTTAACTAACATTTAGCCTATAAGGGCTTCCAAAGCCTGTTCTGTACTATGGAGTTCTTTGTTAATGCCATTTGCACCTTCATTTTCCAAATGGTCCACTACTTTATTAACTTCTCTCTATATATAATTAATTATGTAAATGGGGATAGTTGATAATATTTCCATGATTTTTTCAACCATTCCATTCAAACACCAATTCGGTGTTGTTCCTATTCTTACCACATTTATAACTAAGGAAGAGTCTCCTTCAATTTCTATTTTATCTATTTTGAGCTGCTTGCATAGTCTCAACCCTTCTAGCAAACCATTGAGTTCTACATAATTATATGTTTCCTACCCTAGGTACAAATATTTTCTCACAATATTGCTTCCTTTCTAGTCACAGATACAACATCCAGCTCCTGCTTCACCTGGGTTGCCTCTTGAGGCTCCGTCAAAATTGAGGTTGTGCCAGCCTTTTGTTCATGGTTGCCAAATACAATTGGCCCTTTTCAACTTTGCCTCATCACTATTATTACCTATTAAGAGGGGAATCTTCAATCCAAACCAATTTTTCCTAAGGATGCTATCACTAATTGAGAAGGTTCTATCTTTCCTTCCTAACATGTTTCTACTATTAACTACTTCCACTATACAAGCTTCTAATTTAGTTAGGAATTGATTAACGCTCAACCTAGCATCTTTAAATATTCTTCTATTTCTTTCCTTCCAAATTTCCCAAATAAACATTGAAGGTGCGATTTTCCATAATTTACCATATAGGTCATTGTTATCCTTTCTTGGCCAGCTCTTCAAAAAGCTAGTGAGGTCTTTTTGGAGATTTGTTTTCCAGTTTAATTTTGATAACAACCAGTTCCAACAACTATTTGAAAATTCACAACCTTTCAATAAATTATCCACATCTTCAGATTCCTTCTCATAGAGAACACATCGGGACGGACCATTGGAAATGATTTTGGTAAACCAATATGCAGTAAGTATCCTTTTTTGTAATGCTGCCCATGTGAACATCCCTACTTTGGGTAAACATTCTTTGTTCCAACATAGATCTATCAGGAGTTCTTTTTTTCTAGATGAACTCTTTTAGAGATATTCGTAACCTTCTTTGGCACTATATATCCCATTTTTTTCTCTAGCCTAGATAATTGAGTCTTCCTCTCTTCTTAGAATTATAGACCTTTTTTAAGGGTATCCATAAGAATATTTAAGAAACTCCTTGGGAGATTGAGGTGATCTAATGATTTCCACTTCCATCCTTTTATCCTTTCCACATCAAAAAATTCTATATAATCCTTTAAGTAACATCCCATTGAAGAAATAACTAGATCAATTGACCTATCATCTAATAGAACTGATCTCAATGATGGGTATCCTCCCCATGAATCATCCCAAAATATCACTTTACCTGCATCTTTAACATCACATGAGAGGCCCTTCACAATGATGTGTCTACATTCTGAGATAAAATTCCATATTCTAGAACCTTTGGGTAAAGATTGTGTTCTACAAATACTAAGGTTATCTTGCCCATCCATATATTTGTACCTTAAAGTCCTAACCCATTTAGAGTCAGGGTTCTTAACCATACTCCACACAAGTTTGACACCTAATGCTTTATTTTGAAGAGATATGTTCTTTATATTGATCCCTCCATCCTCTTTCTTTCTGCATATGGTATCCTAGGCTATTAAAGCCATCTTTGACTTTTCCTTGGATCCCTATCAAAAATAGGATCTCATCTTTATCATTTTTTTTGTTTAACACCACCAGGAAGTTTGAAACACATCATTTTATAGATAGCTATAGCTGACAGAACTACTTTGATCATCAGTGCCCTGCCTTCACTAGAAAGCCATTTTCCTTTCCATGATTCAACTTTCTTATCCATTTTATTACAAACTTCATCCCACAAATTGGTTGATCTTATTCCTTTGTCCAATTGAAACCCTAGATATTTACATGGAAATGAGCCTTTTTAAAAGTTTAAGATCCTACATATATCATTTTCTTCCTCTCTTTTTGTATTCAGGAAAAAAATATTAGATTTATCCTCATTAATTCTTTGACTAGAAGTGACTACATGAGATTCTAAAATGTTTTTCAAGGTAATTGCCTCTTTTTTGCTGGCTTCACTAAAAAGAAGGGTGTCATCTACAAATTTTTGGTGAGTGCTAGCTTCAAGTTCTATGGTTATATTAATTCCTTTAATTCTATTTTCCTTCCTCACTTTGGAGAGGGATCTACCTTGAGCTTCTACCAAAATTATGAAGAGAAAGGGAGATAATTGATCTCCTTGCCTTAGACCCTGAGAGATCCCAAAGAAACCCACTGGGGAGCCGTTTACTAGAACTGACATACAAGGTCCTGAGATACATTCAAAGATTAAATTGATCCATCTTTTAGAGAAGCTGAAAGCTTCAAGACATTTACACATGAATCTCCAGTCTACTTTGTCATAGGCTTTCCAGATGTCTATCTTTATGAGAATATTGGGGGTTTTGTTCATTTGAACTGAGTGAATGGATTCCTATGCTATTATTACTCCTTCTAGGATTAATCTTCAAGGGAAAAAACTTGTTTGTTCCTTAGATATAATTGTTGAAAGAAGAGGTTGTAATATATTAGCTATGGTCTTTGTCAGAAGTTTGTATAGAGTGTTGCAAAGGGCTGTTGGTCTAAAGTCATCTAAACTTTCCGCATCCGGTTTCTTTGGAATTAATGCAAGAAAGGTTTTATTTATTTCATTCAACAGTTTCCCAGAGTTTTTCATACCTTCTAGAGCCCCTAAAATCTCTATGCCTATGAACGACCAAGATTTTTGATAAAACAAGGAAGGAAAGCCATCAGGGCTCAAAGATTTGTCTGAGTGAAGGTCCCTAAGGGCTTCCTCCACTTCTCCCATTGTGAATTTAGCATTTAATTTTTTTTTTGGTTTTCCATGATAATTTTAGTAATAAAAATCATTAACCTATTATGTTCTATCATATTGGAACCTTCTATGTTATTGAGGATTTTCTCAAAGTAATCTGCTACTTCTACTGCTATTAGGTTAGGATCTTCTATCCATTCCCTATTATCTTTTTACAATTTCCAAATAATATTTTCTGATCTCCTTTGTTTAGAACTATTATGAAAGAATTTGGTATTTTTGTCACCCTCGGCTAGCCACGTCTCTCTAGATCTTTGTTTCCAGAAAATTTCCTCTTTTGCTAAGATGTCTTCATGTTTCAATATTAAATCATTTTCCTCTTCATATAATACATGATTCATTCTTCTTTCTATTACTTCCTCATTTAAACTTTCTAATCTACTTTCTATTGCTAGTTTTTTCTCAAATATGTTTCCAAATTGGGATTGATTCCAATTGAGTAGATTTATTTTGATTAATTTAAGTTTGGACATCACAATAAATGTTTTAGAGCCCTCAAAACTAGCTTCTTTCCACCATCTTTCTATATTCCTCAGACATTCTTCCTCTAAAAGCCACATTTTTTTGAATTTGAAGGGGTTTTGTTTAGGGAGAGTTGCTTCTATATATGGTAATTCTACTGGAAAATGATCTGAACCTGAAAAGGGCAATATTTTTTCTCTAATCTCAAAATCAAGGTTTTCCATATCTCCTAGGAAGAAGAACCTATCTAATTTTTCTATGATCGTGCAAGAATCTGTTCTCCTGTTAGACTAGGTATAACCATCATCCCCTTTCCTAATTTCCAAAGATCTCAAATTGTCAATCCAGTGATTGAATTCTCTCATGGTCTGAGATGAGCTTCTACACCCACCTATCTTGTATGCTTCACTTAGGATAGCATTAAAATCTCCCCCCATACTAATTTTTTCATTAGGATGGGATAAAGTAAAGTCATAGACTTCTTGCCACACTTTTCTTTTCTCATGAAGGAATTTAGGACCATAGATATTGATTAATAAAATGTTTAGTTTACTTCTTATACTTCTAATCCTACTACTCATCCAATTCATTTTCATTTCTAATGGCATATAGCTACATTTCCAAGGATTCCAAATAATACCTATTCCCCCTGATGCTCCTACCGAGGGGGAGCCACAAACTTCCCAACTTCCTAATTTCCTATTCAATAGTTTATAGCTGTCCTCATCTAATTTTGTTTCCTGCAACATAATAATTTCTGATTCAAAAAGAGATAAATTCCTTTTAATCAGGCATTTTTTGTTAGGGGCATTAAGGCCCCTAACATTCCATGTAGTGATTTTCATTACTGATTGGGAAGGAACTTCCCCTTCCCTGCATCTAAAAGTTTAGTAATCTTAGTTTGTTCGGAGGCCTGACCAAATTTTTCTCTTAATTCCTTGAGGGACTTCCTTTCTCTAGATTTGGGTACAAAGGCACAATCCGGAAGACTCTTCCTAGAAATTTCAATTTTAAATCCTAGGTTTTCATTTGAATAAGGCTCATTGATCATCAAGGGCTCTATATTACCCTCCTCTTCTTTTTCTAGGGATTCTAAAATCTTAGGGAGAATATCTTGGTTTAATCCTTTCTCCTTTGATGAAACAACCTATGGAATAGGGTTAAGCCCTAGAAAGTCCAGTATGTCATCTGTTGATTCCATCTCTATTGAATCTGGAAGATTCTTCAATTTTATCTTACCCTGATCTATCTTATCTCCATTTATTGGACATGAGATATCCAAATGTACTATATCTTGTTGGGTCTTAGATGCTATTTTGTCTACATTATTGTCTTTTTCCATAGATCTCCCTGATCTCATATCCATTGAATCTATATTCTTATAAAAATCCTCCTTATCCATAACACCTTCTTCTATGTTTCTAAGTTCCTGTTCTACAAATAATCTCATAGCCTCCGCTTGATCTTTAACTTGAACTAGAGAATTCTTATATTCTTCTATACCGATGTCTTCTAAAATTGTGTCCTCCAAATTTGCCCTAGCGGCATCATCTGACCCCTTTATTCTTAGCTTTAGTGATTTTCCCTGGTTGGGGAGGGACTTCTATCATTTGTAATTGTCTATTATTTTGGGACTCTAGAGAGGTTGAAGGATCCTTTCTTAAATTATTAGTTTCTATTTTCCTTATAATCTCTGGTCTTTCTTTGGATTCAGAGGGAGGAGTTGCAAGATAATTTATTGTAAAGTCTTTCCTTGGTCGAGTTATTTTTTTGTTCTCTGGAGTATGTTTGAAATCATTAACTAGATCCGTAAGGATAATTGGGTTGATACTGCACTGCAAAGAGCCGCTTTTAATTATAATAGGGGAAATGATTCTATTGAGATATCCATATTAACAATTATTATTATTTTCGATTGGGGGTATTTGGTATTTACAGATCTAACAAAGGATCCTAACCTATTCCCAATTTTCCTAAGGATAATTTTATTAGTGCATTCTAAAGGCATATTAATAAGCTTTATAGCTCTGGAAACTATAATTCCTTCAAAGTTATTTGGGTTAAAGGATGGAACTAGTCTAACATAGTAAAATTAAAACCTAACAAACTAGGGCATCTATTTTTCAAAAACTTTTCCTTAGTTTCTACATTGTAACAATAAAAAAAAATAAACTCATCCAAGAGCAGAGATATACTTACCTAATTAGATAGATGCTTTTGGAGCCAATCTAAAATTTTTCTTGATGGTAAGCCATAGCTATTTCATCTCAAAAATATACCTTTTAGTTTCATTAAATCTTGGGTACATTCGATGACTCTGTCATCTACTTCTATCATAAGGGTGTTAGAAAGTAAAGTCCACCAAGATAACTGAGAGAGGGGGGGGGGGTGAATTAGTTATCTGATAATTATAAATTTTATCAACTTCAACAACATTAAACCATGTAAGAAATATAATTACCAACCATAGAAAGATATTCATACACAATAACACAAAGACACAAGATATGTTGACTAGGGAACCTCTTGATCAAAGAGTAAACCCCAGTGGGAATGATGCCCACAAAAGATTCACTAATATGAATATTCATTGTGAAAGGATGGAATCTATTAGGATTCTTATGAAATACATTCAGTACATATGAATCCCTATTAGGAGATTTTGAATCCCTGTTAAAAGATTCTAACCCTGTTAAGAGTTATGGAAGACAGAAGGACCCACTGCCCAAACAGCTTCAAGGTAAGATCACTGAACACACTGTCCAACTGATCTTTGTATTACTCAAAAAAATAATACCAAAATATTATTGATCTCAACAATATGTTACCTCTTCTCTGACTATGCCAAACCACACTCACTATTACACCGGATTTCAATTTCAGATCTTTGTACTTCGCATGTCTTCCTTCACAAATTTGCTTTCACAACTGCATTATCTCTTTTCTTCACTTCATGCTTACATCAACACATCCAACCATATTAAAACAAGGAAAAACATTCCTTCCTTTATACCACACTCAAGTAATTACAAATGAGTCGGCATACAATTACAAAATAAAAGTTTCCACACGCTACATCAAAATTACACAAAACTGTCAGCTTCCAACTACAATAATTCTTCACTTGTCCGACCTCAAAATTTGCACTATCATCCACATCACTAAAAATGTGTCTTCAACTTCCCTTTAACTGTGCAAAACTAGATTCCATCTTGATTAGGAGATATCATCCGATTTCCACAAATTGCTACTCAGGAACACTGCTTGAATACTGCTTCCACCAAAATGCTCATAACTTCCATGAAAAAATCAATGACTATCTATGCTCTTAACCATAAACATATAACATATCAAAGAGTATATTCTCAAAATCACATAGCTCCAACTACAATATCCCACATGCGCTAATCCAAACACTGTCTGCTTCTCCACAAGTCTTTAGTAAATCACTGTGTTGACATCAATGACAATCATAGTCATGAATGCAACAACAACTACTACAGAATGGCTGCCAAACATTTAGCATTCATTCCTAACAATCTCCCCCATTGGCATTGATGGAAACATAGATGAAAAAACATCCAATGTTCCAAAAATCCAATACTGTAATACTGCTGCTTCAAGAAAATATTTCAAGTCCTCTTCATCAATCAAATCTTGGTTCATTTTCCTGTTCAGATAGTACAAATAGTTTTTTCATGTATACTTCTCCCCCATTGACATCAATGATAGAAATCTCATGATTATGTCAACAACAACTCCAATGTCAAAAGACACTATTTAGAAAATACATTCACTAGAGTCCTCATGACTCAACTCAGATACACATACTCCCCCATAGAGGAAGTACCAACATCTAGTCCAAAAGAAAAATAAGGCTTATATACCACTGGATGGATGCAACCAACTGCATCATTTCTCAAAAGTAGGCTAGGGCATAACCCCAAGTATACCTCTTAGATAATCAAATGTATCCTTAGGCAAAGGCTTTGTAAATATATCTACTATCTGCTCCTTTGTACTTATGTACTCAAGTCTGACTTATTTCTCAACAACTTTCTCTCTTACAACATGATACTTAATCTCTATATGTTTTTTCTTAGAATGTAATATAGGGTTCTTAGACATACTAACTATGCTGGTGTTGTCACAATGTATGACAATAGGTTCAAAAAACTTTATTCCAATATCCTTTAGCATTTGCTTCATCCAAATTATCTGGTTACAATTGTTTGTTGCTACTACATATTCTACTTCTACTGTGCTTTGTGAGATACAATTATACTTCTTGCTTAGCCAAGAAACCAATCTTTCTCCAAGGAAAAATGCTCCACCACTGGTGCTCTTCTTATCATCAACACTACCTCCCCAATCAACATTTGTATATGCACATAGGGTAAAATCATCAAATTTTTCATACCACAATCCATAGTCCATTGTGCCTCTTAAATATCTCAGTATCCTCTTTACCAATGCATAATGTGATTCTCTAGGTTCAGCTTGAAATCTTGTACAATTCCAACTGAATGTGCTATATCAGGTCTTGTATGAGTCAAGTATTGCAATCCTCCAATCATAGATCTGTATTTCTTCTATTCAACTACTAGTGTTTCATCTGTGCTAGATAATTTATGTCTAGTTACCATAGGTGTTCCAACTAGTTTACAATTCTCCATTCCAAATCTTTTCAACAAGTCATTTTCTTCACAAAAGGTGTTAAACTCTCTAGAAGTAAATTCTCCACCTCTATCAGATCTCAAACATTTAATCTTCATTCCAGATTCATTCTCAACTTTATTCTTAACGATCTTAAACTTATCAAATGCTTCAGACTTTTCTTTAAGAAATGCAATCCACATCATTCTTGTAAAATCATCAACAAGAATCATAAAATACCTTTCTCCATAGAATCCTCTAGTCCTGGTAGGACCACTCAAATCTATATGAACAATCTCCAACTTTTCTGCAGATGTAAACTTCTTACTGGGAAAATAACTTCTCTTCTATTTAGCCATCACACATTCTTTGAAAATCATGTTAGTAGGCTTCATAATTTTAGGCAAATCCCTTACTGCAAGTGTAGTACTTACTTTCACAATGTTGTCAAAGTTTATATGACAAAACCTTCTATGCCATAACCAACTATCATCAATTTTAGTAATCAAACATGTCATCTCAGTAGGATTCAACCGAAATACATTACCTCTGGTTCTAGATCTAGTTCCAATCAAATTTCCATCTTTATCCTTTATCACACAAGTTTTATCAGTAAACCAGACTTGATATCCCTTATCAACTAACTGTCCAACACTTAAAAGATCATGTTTTGATCCATTCACAAAATAAACATCATCAGTATTAGTCTTTCCATCAAGAGTAATAGATCCTATACCTTTAATCAAGAAAGGTGCATTGTTTCCAACTCTAACAACTCCTCCATCATAATTGTTAAACTTTATGAAAATTTTCATATCTCCAGTCATATGATGTGAACAACCACTATCTATAATCCAATCAGATTTCTTTTCAACTTGAGAAACTAAGGCTTTTTCTTCCTTAACATCAATTTCAAGATTCTCTTCTTTAATTGCTACAAATCCTATGTCATCATTATTCTCAGTATCACTTTCACTTAGAGTTCTCTCTACACTAGTTTCAAGATCTTCATCATTAGCATAATAACATTCCTTAGATCTTCTAGGTTTGAAATTGTTTCTGTACTTTTTAACTCTCTTAGGGAACTTAGATGCAAAATGACCATATTCTTGACAAGTCCAACATTTAAAAATTTTCTTACCGTTTGGTTCTCTCTTCACGAGCAAGGCAATACCTTCTTCAATCTTCTTCATTTCTAGATCTGTTGCTGCCAGCATAATCTCTTCTCACACTGATGATTCTTGAAAAAGTAGGGTGAACACTAAGAGCACTAAATGTTGTCTCCATTCTAGGCAAGTCTCCTAATAACCTCAGGTTCATCTCTACTGCTTCCAATCTTCCAAGAAGAGTTTCTCTTGTAAAGTTTGTAGTACAAGGTATAAATTGTTCAATCATTTGTGTAGTCTGCTAAATACAGGAGTCAATGTTCTCAGAATTTTCCATATCACTTCATTCTCTGTCTTTGTTCCTCCACAAGATTTTATGCCTATAACAATTTCTGACATTCTACCAATATAGCTTCTAATAGATTCATCTTCCATCATTCTTATATCTTCAAATGCACATATCCAATTATGTAATCTAACTTTCTTTTCATCTTTATCACCTTCAAAAGTAGAGTGTAAAGCTATCCAAATTTCATAAGATTTTTTCAAACATTTTACCTGACTATACTCATTCTCTAGAAGGGCTGTCAAAAGTGCTTCTCTTGCAAGTATGTTACACATGAATCAATCTTTCTCATCGCCAGTACATGTTTCAAGATTTTCCTCTTCAATGATAGTCTTATCATTCTTTGTAATCAACCAATAACTTGGTCCTAAACATAGTAGGTGTGTCTTCATCTTTTCTTTCTAGCTATCAAAATTTACTCCATCAAACTTAGGGCTTTCTTTTCTGAAATTCACCATGGATCTCCTTAAGCTGTTAAACTTCTTTTTCAAGGACCTGGTGCTCTGATACCAATTGTTAGAAAGTAAAGTCCACCAAGATAACTGAGAGGGGGGGGGGGTGAATCAATTATTTGATAATTATAACTTTTATCAACTTCAACAACATTAAACCATGTAAGTAATATAATTACCAACCATAGAAAGATATTCATACACAATAACACAAAGACACAAGATATGTTGATTAGGGAACCTCTTGATCAAATAGTAAACCCCGGTGGGAATGATGCCCACAAAAGATGCACTAATATGAATATTCCTTGTGAAAGGATGGACTCTATTAGGAATCTTATGAAATACATTCAGTACATATGAATCTCTGTTAGGATATTTTGAATCCCTGTTAAAAGATTCTAACCCTGTTAAGGGTTATGGAAGACAGAAGGACCCACTGCCCAAACAGCTTCAAGGTAAGATCACTGAACACACTATCCAACTGATCTTTGTATTACTCAATAGAATAATACCAAAAGATTACTGATCTCAACAATATGTTACCTCTTCTTTGACTGTGCCAAACCACACTCACTGTTACACCATATCTCAATTTCAAATATTTGTACTTCGCATGTCTTCCTTCACAAATTTGCTTTCACAAATGCATTAGGTCTTTTCTTCACTTCATGTGTACATCAACACATCCAACCATATTAAAACAAGGAAAAATAGTCTTTCCTTTATACCATACTCAAGTAATTACAAATGAGTCAGCATACAATTACAAAATAAAAGTTTCCACATGCTACATCAAAATTACACAAAACTATTGGCTTCCAACTACAATAATTCTTCACTCGTGTGACCTCAAAGTTTGTGCTATCATCCACATCACTAAAAATGTGTCTTCAAATTCTCTTTAACTACGCAAAACTAGATTCCATCCCGATTAGGAGATATCATCCAATTTCCACAAACCGCTACTCAAGAACACTGCTTGAATACTGTTTCCACCAAAATGCTCATAACTTCCATGAATAAATGAATTATTATCTGTGCTCTTAACCATAAACATATAACATATCAAAGAGTATATCCTCAACATTGCATAGCTCCAACTGCAATATCCCATGTGCGCTAATCCAAACACTGTCTTCTTCTCTGCAAGTCTATGGTAAATCACTGTGTTGACATCAATGACAATCATAGTCATGAATGCAACAACAACTGCTACAGAATGGCTACCAAAAATTTAGCATTCATTCCTAACAAAGGGGAGTTGAAGGCTTCGATCTATGGTCGGGGGAGAATAAGAGGTATTTTTTAAAGAATAATTACCCATCCTAGGGTTAGCTTTAGTTTTCAACTTTGTTGAGGATGATTCTAAAATCTTAAGCCTACGATGTGGGAGGGGGAGTAGAGGGATGGATTTGGAAGATTATTGACTAGTTTAGGGTTTTGGCTGGAAGAGTGCAAAGAAGAAAATTGGTTCTCTAATGGAAGAACAAAGGGATATCTGATAATACGCCTTGAGACTGAATTGAAATTTTTTGAAAGTGAAATTGGAGGAGGATTAACCTTCTTTTGTTTTTTTGATACTACTTTAGTCTATGGATTCTCCTTTGAATGAGATCATGAAGGAGCACACAAAGGAGCATGCGGAGAGCCCACATATCCAAGTAGATCTGAAGGAGTTCTAAAAGTTCTAGCATATCACGTTGAGCAAAAAAACTTCCATTGCCTTTGGAGGCTTCCCACCGTGAACATATTGGATCTCGTAGTTACAGAGTAGGGAGCCATTTCACATATATTTTTAATTAGAAAGATTTGATAAACATATTTATTATTGGTCAAATGTATGCAAAGAAAAAAATATATACATCAATATAATTAAAAAGAATTAAATAATATGGGTGATTAATATATTTATACGTACCTATTTTTCTCTTAAATCATATGCTAAATCAATTTCCCTTAGTGTAACAATGGAATCTCCATTATGATGAGCTTCTTTAACCAACTAAGCCACACCTTCCCATGTTAATGTGTGACCAAATTTTTGACATCGTTCAATCCATACCATCATCCAATCAAGATTAATTTTGACATACAAATGTAGTGCATCCCACTCTCAATCAACTATATAAAAATTAAATATTAATTTAAAAATGACATATAATTAGTTAATTAATTAAGTACAATATATATTAAAAACAAATGTAAAATGTATTCTAATTAATGTCCATGAACATCTTATAATAACCTCACTTTCCTCAATCTACCTTTC
Organism: Chamaecyparis obtusa; assembly: GCA_027943335.1. Classification (NCBI taxonomy): domain Eukaryota; kingdom Viridiplantae; phylum Streptophyta; class Pinopsida; order Cupressales; family Cupressaceae; genus Chamaecyparis; species Chamaecyparis obtusa. Next base: position 498,198 of record BSBK01003886.1, read on the forward strand.
CCCATCAGGGACTCCCCTTTGAATTTATTAATGGTGTTGGGATCCCAAATGTGATCTACATGGATCTTTGCTGCAAACTTAGGAAGATATTCAGTAATGTACACCATAGTTTGGTATATCACATATCCTTCCACCATAGAACCCTCAGGATGTGCTCTTTTTCAAACCAAAGCCTTAAAAAATTTCAAGTGCCTCTCAACCATCCACATTGACCTTGTGTGTACAGGTCCACACAATTCAATCTCCTTAACTTGGTGTGTGAGGTAGTGTTCTTGTGCATTGAAATATGTCAAAGGTAGGCACTCTTACATTTCACACATTAGACGAGGAATTTTTCTCTAACAATAATTTATCTCTTCTTTATGGATTTATTTAGATGAAAACCATCTACGAGTGATTCAAGACACAAATATATTAACAAGATTTAACAAAAAAATATATAATATATTACATAAAAAGTAAAACAAATGGATAATATAATATCTATACAACAAATTGAACAAATATTGCTACTTACCTCATGTAGTTTCCAAGATCATATATAACTTTCTTGACATTTTTTTTGAAGTGATTTGGGAGAGATAGAGGTAAAACATATTGCAACAATTATAAAATTACATTTTCATTGTTTTTCCAAAACTAGTAAACATAATACAATGAATAGTACATAAAGTATACAAATATATAGTAAATATACAAGAACAATTACCTTAATGAAGGTATGCCAATCATAAATTTTCATCCCTGACCCAAATTCACCTTTCTTTATTATGATATTGTTTATGTTCGCAACAAATCCTATGGGAAATCAAATTTTTCATATGAATTATTTTATAGCATTTCTTTGTTGTTATGTTAATAACCAAGGAAGGACGTTTATATTAATTTGGTCTCCATCTCTATTTAATTGAATGACATATTTCATTGCATGATTGGATCCTTGAATCTCACTACAAATTTTGACAATGTTTTCTTTGTTACACCTTCCATCCAATATTTTCCATATCATCTCTGTTATATTCTTTCCGATATGCATAGTATAAAAAAAATGCACAATTTGTAGCCTCTCATAGTAGGGAAACATACTAAATTACCTATATAAATTTTTAGTCCCTTTGGAAACTGTCCATTAATGCCTTGACGACCTTCATGAAACATATAAGTTAAAAAAATTAACAACGACAATCATTTTCAATTACAACATGAGTAAAAAAATACAATATAAAAATATAAATTCCAAACATATCATTTATGATAGATAAAAAATTTGATCTGATGTATAACCTTGATGATTAATTCTATTATATTCCACCTTTCATAGGTGAGGTGTCATTCTTGGTGGTTTTGATGTAGTCTCTTTGTTTCCATTGAAAAGATATTTTTTAGTAGTTCGATACTTATGATTTTTGTGGAGGAAGTTTATATACTCATCAAACACCTACTTTCCTAAACTTGTTGAATGCCAAGATTTCATCTTTGGACCACAAAATTGACACACAAATTTTCCCTTTCTTCGAAGGCCTGCAAGATCATGTATAATTGGATTAAATATGTCAATTTTTATAATATTATATATATTGAATAAAATATTTTTAAAAATGCATGATATATACTTTATAAAATTAAATAGTGTTAAAGTGCGTAAGTTGAACTTTATAACATACCAAAAAAATGTGTTAGCCCTGGGGCATCATGAATTGTCCATACAAGCATTGCATGGAATTGAAATTGTCTTTGTCCTCTTAGTATAGAAATGTCATACATAGTGACACCATTCCATAACTTTAGTAACTCATCAATAAGAGGATCAATATATAATTATTATAACTATTTTACTGCAATATATATAATTTAATGTACATGATTATTAAATGAAAAAAATACATGGAACAAGAATTGCCAAAATTGGTGCAGGAGCACTAGGACCTTGGCTAGAGGTTCCTTCTCACATTTTGGCTTGTATTGGTCCTAGCCCGACCTGAGATAAATAGTAGGTCCTAAATAGACCTAAGTGTGTTTGGAGGTTAGTAGATAAGGATAACTTAGGGTTTGGGTAGTTAAAAAGACCAAAGAACCAAGGTACCCTTAGGACTTGACTTAGTCTTTAAATTGCTAGAATGGGTACAGGCAAGGGAAATTGATTCAATGTTGTGTTTTGATCTTAAATGATCCCAAATGACTTTAGCAAGGTTGTTTGAGATTTTTATGGGTTTAAATAAGGTTTTTGAGTAATGGATAACAAGTTAGCAAAAGTTTCTAAAAAGTTGTTATGACAACTTTTGCAACTTTGCAAAAGTTGCATGATAACTTTTGTCCAAAAAGGACCAACCTTGTCTTAAGGTCAGCTAGGGTCCTAAACACCCTAAAGCTCAAACCTAAATACTATTTAAGCAATGTTAGGCCTAAATCCTGAGGTTGGACACTTTGATAATTACTGGTTAGTGTTTTTTAATTCACTGTTGCTTTCTTTGAGGACACAGTTCGGTGTCTTGATGCCACAATAACATCCATTGTAATTGTTTTGTTTTTCCAAGAAAGAAGCTATCTATTTTATGTGTTTACTTTCTATTCTGCATCATTAGGATTGTTTTTTAGGTGTTTTATTAAGCTTAGGTTAATTGTTTTGTGTTTGCCAGTTCACTAGCCTGTAAATAGCTTTGGTTAGAAACATGGCTCCACCATGAAACCCTACCATGTTTTCATCACCGCTAGTTGGGGAATGGTAGAGGAGTAAATCTACAGTGTACATACTACTTGTGGAGGCATGGAAAGTAAGATGGATTATTTTAAGGCCTTTCCCTAGGTGAGCACTAGCACTGCCTAACCAGGGACAAGGTAGCATAAAATATTATTTACTTGTAGGGGAGGCTTGTCAACACAACTCCAATACATTAGAGATCAATAAGGGCACTAGAAAACATAAAAATGCAGATCTAAAGGGTGAACTAATCCATTAAGCCATCCTAAAATTTCCATAAACAATGAGAACCTTGAAACCATTGAAACCCTCACCAAACCCTCCATTTTGGGTTAGGGTATTGTACGGAGGTTTGAAACCCTAAGACCCCTAAAATCCTTGAGCACATGCCCTAGGTATCAAGAAACCACAATTAGGCTGGATATATTTTTGGAAGGCTTTTGGTAGAAGTCCTATAAATTTGGGTAAGGAGGCCTAATTGCGGCTCTAGGGATACAAGGCAAAAAAAAAGACTTTGGTCAAATTAGTAAGAAGCCAAGTGATAGAACTTTATCAAATGGAACAAGAAGTGCCAAAAATACATTATTAGTTTACCTCCACACCCTTGCAAGGATATCAATTTTTTAAGGAGTTAAGAAGCCATTTTCTTGAGAAGAGATCATGAAGAGTTTGATCTTGAAACAATGAGGTGATCCCTTAGGAGTTGGAATGAAGCATAGAGGGAATGTGGGATCTTGAAGGATTCCTTGGAGTGACAAGGTGGATCCTTGTGAAGTCTTCATTGAGCCATTGGAGACTTCATGGAGTTAGGAATCTTAGTGATCCTAACCAAGTGGTAAGAATAACTACCAACTTCCTATTTTGATCACATTAGATTGGTATTAGAGCAATCTAAGATTTGGGCATCAGTTTATGTCAGAATCAGTGGGAGAGACCACCTAGTGACCAATGTTGAATTGGCTAGGGAAGTGAAAGAACAAAAGGTGGAGAATAGGCTACTCTGAGAGGAAATGCTAGCTTTGAGGGATAAGCTAGGAGAGGTGGAAGAGAAAGCTGAATTGATGAATGAGAAACTAAAAGAAGATGAAGAAATGGGAAAAGAGGTGGAAGAGGAGGACAATGTTCTTGAGCTTGACCATGTTCTAGTTGAAGAAACCTTCTTGAGAGAACTCAAGGATATGAGTGGAAAGTCATTAGAAGGGATACCACTCTTTAGTGGCAAGATAGAAGCTAAAATAGTCATGGAATGCATATAAGGAATGAAGAATCATTTTGAATGTGAGGGCATTAGTGAAGCACATAGAGTTAGGGTGGAAAAATCAAGGATGAGAGGGGCTTCTCTTACTTACTAGAAGTAATTTGTGTAGGATGAGAGGGTGAAGGAAGGAAAGAACCCCATAGAAAATTGGAAAGGTACGGTAGCCAAGATCAGGGAAGCATATCTACCTGATGATTATGAAGTACAACTACATAAGGAGAGAAAGAATTGGAGGCAAAAGGACCTAGAGGTTAGTGTTTACACTAAAGAATTCTAAAAACTATCTTAAATCCCATGTGGTGGAAGAGGAGAGCCTAAAAGTGGATAGGTACCTCAATGGTCTTAGATGTACTATCCAAGAGGAATTAATCTTGTTAAGCCCCAAGAATGTCCACCAATGCTACCAATTGGCACTTAAAGTTGAGGAGAAGCTCAAGAAGAGGCAAGATCCAAGTAGCCAAGGAAGAGGTAGGGGTAGAGACAATAAAGGTCATAGAGGAGGCTATGGTGGAAGAAATCTAGATTCAAGAGCCCAAGGTGATTCCAAACTCACTGAGAAACAAGGAGAAACCTCTAATAGCAAAGGAGGCTACAGTAACCGAGGTAGAGCAACAAATGTTAACTCTAGAGGAAGATCAGGAGGACAAGGGAGAGGATCTTACTTCTCCACTATGAAATGTTACCATTGCCACCAATATAGACATCCAGTCTATAGATGCCTTGAAAAAGTATCAAGGAGGGGAGAAAAGGGTCAATTACCTTCAAGAGGAGTCTTCAAGTAGTAAGCCATCAAAAGTGTTCATAGATTCAAAAGTGGAGGATAACCTTATGATAAGGAAAACATTGATTAAAGATCCAATCAAGGAGGAACCCAATTAAAGGAGATCTCTATTCAAAATAAAGTGTAAAATATTGGGAAAGGTGTGCAAGATCATTATTGACTCTAGGTCTACTGAAAATATAGTGTCTCATGAAGTAGTCGGCAAGCTAAACCTCCAAAGAATACCTCATACCAGTCCTTATAGAGTCACATGGCTAAATAAGGGTCAACATGTCTTGGTGAATGAGAAAGCTTTGGTAGAGTTCACCATTAGAAGGTACAAAGACAAAGTATTATGTGATGGGTTACCAATGGATTCTTTCCATCTTATACTAGGGAGACCATGGCAATTTGATAGGAAAGAAATCCATGATGGAGCCAAGAACTCCCATGCATTCAAAAAAGATAGAATCACTTTCAAGATTTAGTCCCTTCTAGATGATGGAGAAGTTAAATTAGTGGGGCCCAATGTGCTATTGGTAGGAGAAAAAGAATTCTTAAACACTTTGCAAGAAGGTGAAAGAGTGGGGTATGCCTTGGTATTGAAGGCTAAAGAGGAAGAAACAAGAAATAAGAAATAAATATCTCAGGAAGTTCAAGGGTTACTTGAGAAATACAAGGACATAGTAAATGATGGCAAGAAAGCTACCTTACCTCCCACAAGAGCCATAATCCACCAAATTGACTTTATCCCAGGAGCATCCCTACCTAACAAAGCTACATATAAAATGACCCCTCAACAAAATGAGGAAATAACCAAGACAATTCAAGAAATCCTAGATCAAGGCCTTATAAGAAATAGAATTAGCCCTTGTGTTGTCCCCATAGTCCTAGCACCCAAAAAAGGAGGAACTTGGAGATTGTGCACTAACTCTAGAGCCATCAATAGGATTACCATAAGGTATAGGTTTCCTATCCCTAGGATTGAGGACTTGATGGATTTATTAGGAGGGTCCAAGTACTTTACCAAGATTGACCTCAAAAGTAGATACCACCAAATCATAATTAAGGAGGTGGATGAGTGGAAGACCACTTTCAAAACCATTGAAGGCCTATATGAGTGTCTAGTTATGCCCTTTAGGTTGTCCAATGCCCCTAGCACCTTTATAAGATTGATGAATGAAGTTTTGAAAGAATTCATTGGTAAATGGGTGGTGGTTTACCTAGATGACATCCTCATCTTTAAAACATCAAAAGAGAATCACTTGATACATTTGAAAGAGGTTCTACAAAGGCTGTATGAGGAAAATCTCACTATTAATCTTGATAAGTGTGAGTTCATGAAATCAAAATTGGTATACTTAGGCTTGGTGATCTCACAAGGTCACTTGAAGATGGACATGACTAAGGTGGAGGAAATTTTAAAGTGGCCTATTCCAAAATATGCTACTGAAGTAAGAAGCTTCCATGGATTATCCCAATTCTATAGGAAGTTTATCAGACATTTTAGTGAAATTTATGCACTGGTTCTTGACACCATCAAGGGAGGCATGAAGGTTAAATTTAAATGGAGTGAACAAGCTGAGCAAGGTTTTGAGATGTTGAAGAAAAGGATTGCAACCCAACCAATCTTGGTATTACCTAGTTTTTTGAGAAGTTATTCATAGTTGAGTGTGATGCTAGCAACATTGCTATAGGGGTAGTCCTAAGCCAAGAAAATCAAGCAGTGGCTTTCCATAGTGAAAATTTGAGTGAGGCTAAAGAAAAATACTCATCTTATGATTTGGAGTTATATTCTTTGGTCCAAGGCTTAAGGAAGTGGAGGCACTACCTCCTTCCTAAGGAATTTATGGTATACACTGATAACCAAGCTCTAAGTTTCCTTAACTCCAAAGATAAGTTGAGTCACAAGTACATGAACTAGGTTAAGTACATTTAGGCATATACCTTCACCATAAAGCACAAGAAGGGTCAGAAAAATAAAGTGGCAGATGCCTTAAGACAAAGACTCTTTAAATTCCAAGAAGTTCAACTAAGAAGCATAGGCATAAATAGTTTCAAAGACTTGTACCCAGAAGATGAAGACTTCTCAGCACCTTATAAGGTATGTAAAGACTTGCAAAACCATTTCCATAGAAAATATGTTGATTACCTCATCCAAGAAGGTCTTTTTTTTAGGGTAGGGAAACTATGTGTGCCTAGAGGATCCATGAGGGAGAACCTCATTCAAGAGAAGCATAATGGGTCATTAGGAGGACATTTTGGAGTTCATAAAATATTAGAGTTGGTCCAAAGGTTTTATTATTTGCCTAGGATGAATCATGACATCAAAAGATATGTGAAGACTTGCATCTTTTATCAAAAGGACAAGGGCACTTCATCCAATGTAGGGTTGTATCAAGCCCTTCCAATCCCCAATAGACCTTGGGAATTCTTGAACATGGACTTTGTAGTAGGATTTCCTAAGACCAAGCAAGGACTTGACAATATCTATGTGATTATAGACTGATTTAGAAAGATACCTCACTTTGTGCCATGCAAGACTACTCATAATGTTGTCCATATAGCCAATTTGTTCTTTAGAGAAGTGGTACGGATCCATGCCCTACCAATAATTATAGTGTCTGATAGAGACTCTAAATTCATGAGTCATTTTTGGAAAACCTTATGGCATAAACTTGGCACTAATGTTTCTTTTGGGTTTGTATACCACCCCCAAATAGATGGGAAGACTGAGTTAGCTAACAAAATCTTGGGGAATCTTCTAAGAAGTTTAACCAAAGAGTATGGTCAATCATGGGATCAAGTAATTACACAAGCTAAGTATGCCTACAATGAAACTATCAATGGGACCACTAATAAGAGCCCATTTGAGATAGTCTATGGCCTACACCCAAGAGGCATTCTTGAATTGAGGGAACTTGGAGACACAACAATAAGAAGTGGTTATGCAGAGGAATTTTCTCAATCCATGATACAGTCAAACAAACTCTCCAAGACAATGTCACTAGGATCAAGAACAAGGTAGATGAAAGGAGAAGGGAGTTTCATTTCAAAGTGGGGATCTTGTCATGATACATCTCAATAAATCTAGATTGCAGAAGGGAGTTCCTCATAGGTTGCAGATGAAAAGGATTTGCCCATGTGCCATCCTAGCTAAGTATGGGTCCAATGCATGCAAGGTAGACCTGCCATCAGATTTGGGCATCTCACCATTTTTCAAAATTGTAGATCTAGCCCTTTATAAGGGACCTATCCCTATTGGAGATGATGGACCAGATGAGGTTTCCAAAGACTTGGAGGATATGCAATTACCTATTACACCAAGCCTCCAAGCAGAGAAGGTCTTGAGGTCCTAGATCACAAAAAATACTAGGAACATAACTTACTTTGAATACCTTGTCAAGTGAATTGGAGAGGAAGAAGAAAATGCTACATGGGTCTCAGAGTTAGAGTTGCAAAGGTTAGGCATTAGCCCTAACTCAGTCCCCATCAATGGGACTTGATTTCTTTGTTTAGGGGATAATGGTGCAGGAGCACTAAGACCTTGGCTGGAGGGTCCTTCTCACATTTTGGCTTGTAATAGTACTATCTAGACCAGAGGTAAATAATAGGTCCTAAATAGACCTAAGTGTGTTAGGAGGTTTGTAGATATGGATAACTTAGGGTTTGGGTAGTTGAAAAGACCAAAGAACCAAGGTAACCTTAGGACCTGACTTAGTCCTCAAATTGCTAGAATGGGTACATGCATGGGAAATTGATTAAAATGTTTTTTTTAAATCTTAAATGATCCCAAATGACTTTATTAGTGTTTTTTGAGCTTTTTATGGGTTGAAATAAGGTTTGTAAGTAATGGATAACAAGTTAGCAAAAGTTGCTAAAAATTTGTCATGACAACTTTTGCAAAGTTGCATGCCAACTTTTGTCCAAAAAGGACCAGCCTTGTATTTATGTCACCTAGGGTCCTAAACACCCTAAATCTTGAACCTAAATGATAGTTAAGAAATGTTAGGCCCAAACCCTGAGGCTAGACACTTTGAGAATTACTGGTTAGTGTTTTTTAATTCACTATTATTTATTTTGAGGACATAGTCTAGTGTCTTAATGCCACAGTAGAATCCATTGTAATTATTTTATTTTTCCAAGAAAGAATATATCTATTTTGTGTGTTTAATTTCCATTTTTCATCATTAGGAGTGTTGTTAATGTGTTTGATTAAGCTTAGGTTAATTGTTTTGTGTTTGCCAGTTCACTAGCCTGTAAATAGCTCTGGTTAGAAACATGGCTCCCCCATGAAACCCTATTGTGTATTCATCATGACCAATTGGGACATGGTAGAGAAGCCAATTTATAGTGTACATACTACTTGTGGAGGCCTAGAAAGTAAGATGGCCAATTTTAAGGCCTTTCCCTAGGCGAGCACTGGCATTGCCCAACTAGGGACAAGGTAGTGTAAAAGATTATTTACTTGCAGGGGAGGCTTGTCATCACAACTCCAAGACATTGGATATCAAGAAGGGCACTAGAAAACATAAACATGAAGATCTGAAGGGTTCACCAATCCATTAAGCCATCCTAAAATTTCCATGAACAGTGAGAACCTTGAAACCATTGAAACCCTCACCAAACCCTCCATTTTGGGTTAGGGAATTGTACAAATCCCCCAAAATCCTTGAGGACATTACCTAGGTATCAAGAATCCATATTTAGGTTGGAGAGATCTTTGGCAGGCTTTTGGTAGAAGTCTTATAAATCTGGGTAAGGAGGCCTAATTGGGGCTCTAGGGCTACAAGGAAAAAATAAAGACTTTGGTGAAATTGGTAAGAAGCCATGTATAGAACTTTCTCAAATAGATCAAGAAGTGCCAAAAAGACATTATTAGTTTACCTCCACACCCCTGTAAGGATCTCAACTTGTTAAGGAGGTAAGAAGCCATTTTTTTGAGAAGAGACCATGAAGAGTTTGATCTTGAAACAATGAGGTGATCCCTTAGGACTTCGAGTGAAGCATAGAGGGATTGTGGGACCTTGAAGGAGTCCTTGGAGTTCCAAGGTGGATCCTTCTGAAGTCTTCATTGACCCATTGGAGACTTGGTGGAGTTGGGAATCTTAGTGATCATATCCAAGTGGCAAGAATAACTACCAACTTCCTATTGTGATCACATCAAATATTATGTGCTCCCTCTTTATTCACATCCATGGAGGAATATTATTGTTGATTAAAAAAATATGCCACACAAAGTAAATAGAATCTTCTCTCCAAATGGATTGACACCATCTACTGCCAATGAAAGCCTGAAATTATGAGGTTCTTCTTTAAAGTGTGGCAATTTTTCCTCTGTCCCTAAATGAAGAACCATCTACAAGAATTTGAAGAGTTTCATTTCCACTTCTATTACATGCATGGTAATCCATAAATTATGCTAAGATTTCACACCTAAGTAATCGTTGCATACATCGAGTAATGGGAATATAACAGAGAACCTTGTGAGGTGCCCTTTTGTTAATGGATTTGTTCAATATCTACTAATATTAAATTTTTGTGCATTCTATTTCAAATTCATGTTGTTTATGATATATAATATGATCATTGGGATATGCATCTATTGCTTGATACTCCATTCTAATATCTTTCATAATGGTAGATAATTCTCGGTATGAGCAAGGTAGTATATTTGATGGTGGTAACAAAAAATTACCTATTAACTTACAACACAAAAAATAATTTGTTAATATAAAGAATATTCATGGTACATATTTCACCCTTTATTTACTATTGATGAAATAACAACAAAAATAGATGAAAAAAGATGACATATATGACATACCTTAACATACGTGAGATTTTTATATTGGATAAACCATTCATAACCTTCAAGTTCACCAACAAAAATACAACATAGAGAAGCATTTTTTGGGAGCCTTCATAAGGGGCTTGCATGACTTCTCAAGTATAGGTAAATCATGAAAAACATCAAAGTCATCTCAATCAGTTGCGCTAGTACTAAATGTTTCATGTATCAATGTATTTGTACCATCATCTTCAATCATGTTTTTTGGCACATGATCATCTTCTTCCATAGGATCATTAACTTCATCTTTGATATTCACACCTCCATGTTCCTCCACTTGGAAAACCACATTCTCTGGGCCATGATAGTCCATATCATGTGCCCTAGGGTGCCCCACCTATAGAATAATAATCAACACAAATAAACCATGATCATGATCTCACGATCAAGTAATTTTTTAATATATATAAAATGTTAAAACAATATAAAAATTTACAAATACAATCAATATTGATTAGGATTAAATTGGGAAAATACTGAAATCTAATTTTTCAAAATTTCATATGTTTTAGTAAATTGCAATTTTGAGGGTCTTCGGTGCATTTCTGGGCAAAAATGATGCGCAAAAATAGAAATGGAACATTCTATTTCAAAATTTGGTTCAAGATTATTTTAATACCTTTCCAACGCATCAAACGGTTCGTAATTCGGAGCTAGGATTAGAAAGTTATGCCTTCTCCAAGCGGACCTAAATTTTATATATAGTTTTTTTGATAAATTTTGATAGTTTTAATAGTTTAATTGTAATAAACATTATGATGAATCTTCATTTCAATTCCAAGGGATTTGTGTGACCCTTGGGATCCATTCAACTTGTATAAACTCCAATTTTGAATAGAATGGAGACAATTTTTTTTGGTTTACAATCTTGTTCTTAATTTTCATGTTGAATTCTACAATACTGCAGGTATCACACCAGGTATTGTAATCTGGTTTTCATAAATAAGATCAGTGGTATCAGAGTGGGAATGCTCCTATATGCCAATTTACACAAGGTCTTCCTACCAAAGATTAGGATTGGATACAAAAGATTTGTCAAAATACCCACCTTTGAGATGCACACGATCAAAGATGTTAGACGATGATGTTAAGAAGTTGGTCAAGGAAGCTTTAAATAAGAAATGAGAGGAGATGATGAGTCAATTTTCATGGCTCCTACAGAATCAAAAACCCTCTAAATCAAAAACATCATTTCGTGGAAATACCCCTGTCAAAGTGCAGGTCAATTTTGACATCCCAAATTTTGAAGGAAAGGTCGATTCTGAAGCTGTTGATAACTGGTTATCAAAGTTGGATAGATACTTTTCTATAAATAATTTCTCAGATGTAGAAAAGATAAAATTTGCTCTCCTCAAAGCTGAAACCCATGTGAAATTAGCATGGGAAACCAAAGTCACAAATAAAGAATGAGAATCATTTGTTGAAGATGGTTTTGAAATTTCTCTTGATAAGAAGCCCACATGGGGAGAATTTATGGAATACATAAAAGAAGCTTACCTTCTGGAGGATGTGTATGAACAAAAATACATAGAGTGGCAGCTTCTTCGACAAAAGAGGGATCAATCTATGTAGGATTACACCAATACATTCCCTTCACTTTCAGAAAAACTTGATATTGATGATTCAGAGAAGCATTGAATTTTGAAATATTGGAGTGGACTTCACAGGTATATTCAAATAGAGATGGAATTTTTGAATATTGAGACATTGGCAACTACCTATAAATATGCTACAAAAATTGAAGATAAATTCAAGCAGAAAGGGAAGAGGGACTACTTTGCAAACAACAAGCCAAGGGTTGAAGGTGGCAATAAATTTGTAGGAAAACAGGTGACCAAGGAACCTCATTCAAATTCATCCAAGAATACATGGTGGTCTACTAAAAAGACACAAACAGACACAGGCATGTGGTGTGAGATGCATAAGTCCCTAACCCATAACACAAAGGATTGTTGAAGTATTAAAAATTTGATGACAGAAATACAAGGAGAGGAAGCTGAACCTAATTCATCACCAGTAAATAATTTTGAGAAAGAGGAGAATGATTCCATCATAGAAGAAAACCCATATGCCATAGTTGGAACTACTAAAGTATTACCTCGTGAAGATGAAGAGAGACTTTTTCATTCACAGATGTGGGTTGATGGAAAGCCTTTGCATTTTATTGTTGACAGTGGGAGTCAAAAGAATTTGATCTCTAGGGAGATAGTCAAAAGATTAAATTTGAAAGTGACAAGACACCCACAACCATACTCTATGGGATGGGTAAATGAGGGACAAGATATTCAAATAAATGAATAGTGTCATTTGCCATATTCAATCAAGCCTTTCAAGGTTGAAGTGATATGTGATGTAGCACCATTGGATGTATGTGATGTCTTGCTGGGGCAGCCATACATGTATTAGAGGCATGGGGTGTATGAGTCCAGGCCACGTAGTGTTATAATCAAGCTTGGTGGGAAGAGGTATCGAATACTAGAGGCATGTCCAACACAAACTGCTTCTTTAATTAGTGCTAAACAATGTAAATGCTTGATTGCTCAAACTGGAGCTTTTGTTGTACTCATGATTTGCCCTGAACAAACAAAGTCAATTGTTCTTAATACACATGCTAAGGTAATAGAGAATCAACAAAATCAGATGGATAAAATTTTGAAGGAATATCATAGTGTGTTTAAACCACCAGTGGGAATACCAACACACTTTCAAGTCAAGCACTCTATTGATTTAATCCTAGGCATGCCACTACCACATGAGCCAATATATAAGAGGTTAGTTTTGGAAAATGATGAGATTAAGAGACAAATTCAAGAGTTGATTCAGAAAGGACACATTCATCCAAGTGCCTCACCTTATGGAAGTCCAATTATCCTTGCAATACCATCTCTACACTCTAATAGTCCATTGAATGGTGACAAGGAGGTAGATAAAGTAGAAAAATTCATTGATAACATTAGACACCTACAGCAACAAGTTTATGAGATCTTGGAGCAGAGTAATCATAAGTATACGGAAAGGCATGATAAACATAGAACTCCTCATCAGTTTCAGATTGGTGACAAGGTATGGTTACATCTTCAGAAAGAGCACTTGCATGGACCAAATAGGAAGCTTTGTCCTCTTCGTTATGGACCATACACTATTTTGAAACAAGTTGGTGAGAATGCTTTTGAACTTAATTTGCCATCCTTTTTGGGACTGCATCTAGTTTTCAATGTGGAATTGTTGAGACCCTATTTTCCTCCTTTATTAGATATCTCCCAAGCTACTGAACACATTCAAGTTGCAGAGTTAAATCCCTCTACTACTACTCCAATCCAGTGTGACCATGTTACTGAAGCCATTTTAAAGACTTTGGGAAATCAGAACATTCCTTTGTATCGGGTGGTTCGAGCTGGTCAGCATTCTCATCAAGGCAAGTGGTTTACTAAGGAACAAATTGAAAAACAATTTCCTCAATTGTTGCAGTAGATTAGTGCAATGGGGCCCATTGCCTCTTAAGGGGGGAGGAATGATCAGGATTAAATTGGGAAAATACTGAAATCTAATTTTTCAAAATTTCATATGTTTTAGTAAATTGCAATTTTGAGGGTCTTCGATGCATTTCTGGGCAAAAATGATGCACAAAAATAGCAATGGAACATTCTATTTTTGAAATTTGGTTCAAGATTATTTGAATACCTTTCCAACACATCAAACGGTTTGTTATTCGAAGCTAGGATGAGAAAGTTATGCCTTCTCCAAGCGGACCTAAATTTTATATAGAGTTTTTTGATAAATTTTGATAGTTTTAATAGTTTAATTGTAATAAACATTATGATGACTCTTCATTTCAATTCCAAGGGATTTGTGTAACCCTTGGGATCCATTCAACTTGTATAAACTCCAATTTTGAATAGAATGGAGACAATTTTTTTGGTTTGCAATCTTGTTGTTCTCAATTTTTGTGTTGAATTCTACAATACTATAGGTATCACACCAGGTATTGTAATCTAGTTTTCATAAATCAGATCAAATATAAACACATATAATGAAAAAATTACCAATGGATGATAAGCATGCCCCCCTTCAATGTGACCATGTTGCCTATAATATTTCTCAGCTATTGTGATTAAAAGTCTTCTAGTATTTAAGCCCTTGCAATTATTGAAAGGACAATAACATTTCCCATCACCTTTTAAAAAAAATCTAGACCATAATCTAGAAATTGTCTCTTTATTTTTCTCTTTGACTAATATTATCTGACATTATTTTTCTTCATAGGCAACAAAATCATACTATAAAAAAAATGATCTATAACCTTCACAAACTTAGAAAAACACTGTCGTGAGTACGAAAAACATTGTCTGTGCAAGTATATATATTTTTCATGAGGCTAACCCAAAGGGTTTTTTTTTCTTTTTTTATAAAAAAAAATTCCTCTTCATAGAACTTCTGATGAAATCAAACGTCAGAATTCTGACGAATGTTAGATAAATTTTTTTTTTAAATAACAATTTGACATATTTAGCCTCATAAGATCTGATGATACAAAAAAATTCACATAGCTCATCAAATTTTGTTGTCAAATGAGTTAGTGTCTTGTTTGGCTTGTTGTCTAGTTGTGTTCCATGCTTTGTTTCTAGGAAGGGTATTTACCACCTTAGGTATGCCCTAGTTGTTTCCTCTTGTGTGGGCATTTGGTTTATCCTCCTAGCTCAAGGGAGTGGACCTATTGGTTCCACGTGGTTGCATGGTTAATGTTTATTATATTGAGGTGTTGTTCATAGTCTATTGGATGATCCATGCACAAGTTCCTTTCTAGATTTGTAGTTGAAGACTACATATTATATATTTGCATATGTGAAAAAATGACCCATGTGGAGAAAGAATAAACACTCAAATATTAGTTATACATGTCTATATAAAATATCTTAAACTAACAAGAAAAACATGCTTAAACTCATTCTTACACTACTATCCACATAACCTCAAATGAGCATAAAGCAAGTGCACCCAAGACTTGCTTGATTTAAGCTCTTAGAGAGGTTGTTGGTGTGCTCTCCCAACACAAGTATAAATCCCACTATAAATGTAAAGTAAACTAAAAAAGGATTTAACTACTCAAAGAGGAGCTATGGAAGATAAACCTCAAGTACTCAATACAAGGAGCCAAAGAGGCTCAAATAGGAGTTGCAAAAGAAACCCTCAAGATTAATGGCATGCAAAACTAAATTTACAATGAAAATCTAACAACTACCAAATGGTTAGCAAAAACTCTAAATGCAAGAAATAAATTCTAAGCATAAACTAACATTATAATTGTACATGCAAAATGATGGATCTTTTGCTTGAGGCAAGGGTCCTATTTATAGGATTTTGGAGGGTTGGGGTGAGGTGACATCTATGTAGAATCCACATAGGTGCCACCAAGGAGACACATAAGCCATGAAAAATCCAAGACTTTGTCACACATGTGTGAGCAACTTGGGATGTGAAGGGTCAATGTGTACTTCAAGTACACATGTGTAAGTGTGTGTAAGAGATGTGTAAGAAAAAGTCTATTTTCACACTTTGGGTAAGTGTACGAAGTGTCATCAAAAAATGTAAGAAGCCTTGTTTAGGCAATTTTTAGCAATTTTTGAAAAGACAATTTTTAGAAATTTGCTCACACGTGTGAGCAAATAATTAGGACTAATGAGTGTAAGAATATAAAAATTAGCCTAATTAACCTTAGTTAATTAGTAACTATCCCTATTAGATAGAAAGTGATGTGTGTAGGGTAGCATCTAGGTTAGGTTTAGGATTAAATAAAATAAAATTTAATTTAATCATAGTTTAGTAGAAATAAAGTATGTGGAGGAATAAATAAATTTAAAAATTATTTAAAAGGGGAATATGGAGAAACATGTAATAAATTAAATTTATTACATAAGGAGGGGTAGTATTTAAACTTAATTTAAATACCGTAGCTAATAAATTTATTTAATTAAATAAATATATGAATTTAACAAATATAATTAAAAAAATTAATCGTAATATTATTTTAGGGTTATTATTTAAATTAAATTTAATTAATGTTAAGTGGATGAATTTAGGTGTCTACATTTTTCCCCTCTTTGATGCAGTATAAAAAATGACATCACGCCAAAGAAAAGAAAACACAGATGCCCTAGAGGAAAAATGAGACCTAAAAAGTGCACAGAGGAAAAGTCAGTAGGAGGATGTGCCCCCTCGAGAAAATAGGCCAAAATAAAAATTTGGCCAATTTTCATGAAAAAAATGAGGGGAAAAGACTTTGCTTGACTTATTTGAAAATAAAGAACCCATTTTTTTAAAAGTGAAAAAAGGGCCCCTTATAAAAGGGGGAAAAAGGATTCATTTTTACCCCAAGGGAGGAGAGAGGAGGAGACAAGAGAAGAAGAAGATGGCAAGGTGACGAGACATATTATAGCTGGGTGAGAGGGTGTGAGTCTACCGACGGGCAGTGGACAGGGGGGATCTGGTGAGTGCACAAAACCTATCTTTGTGTTTTATAATTGTTGCATTAATTTTTTTTTAGATTTTTGTGGAGTTGTGTGTGTAGGGGGAAAAGGGAGGGAGGAGATGCCGATAGGCACCCACCAATAGAAAAAGTGGAGCTACCTATAGGTGACCTCTCCTAGTGATGAATGACATGGAGTCGCCCATCAAGGGACAGGCAGCTCCACCCACCCTTGGGTGAGCAGTGTTGAGCCACCCGTCAACAAACGAGTGACTCTGACTGCCCATGGCCTGCACGGAACCGCCTGCCTGACCATGGGCAGGGCACAACCACTTTCCTATGGGTGGGGTTGGCTTGATCCACCCATGAGCAGAGCGACACCACCCATCTACCAATAGGGAAGCTCCACCTGCCATATGGTGGGGCCAAGCCGCTCATCTATAGACGGGACACTCTACCTGCCAAATGGAAGGTTCAAGCCACCAAAAGAGGCAATTGAGCTGCCTATGCTTGGATGAATGACTTTGCCACCCAGGTCGGAGAAGCCAAAGGAAAAGTTTCCCCACCTTCCCAAAGGTGAGACAAGGTTGAATGGTGATGAAGGGGGGGGGGAAGATAGGCAATGCGAGGATGAAAAGTTTTTTTTAATAGTTTCTATCTATCGGCAGGAAGCACAGGTATAAAGATTTTTCCATTTGTTTAGGGGGGAAGCACAAGGACAAGGTTTGGGATAGGACTAGGATGGGTATTGGAGTAGGACCAGGATGGGTATTGGGGAAAGGACCAAGATGGGTATTGGGGAAAGGACCAAGATGGGTATTGGGGTAAGGACTAGGACTGATAAGAAGTGTGTTAAGTGACTTGATGCAGGAGCTAGACTATTGGATTCGCTCAAAGGAGCAATGACCAAACATGATGGTGTTACAAGAAGAGATGATAGATGTGGAGTGCAGAAGGTGACCTTATGCAGCTTACAATACTTACATGATTGGTGACATTTGAGAGTACATAATGCGCTCATGACAACATTGATCGACAAGTGGCACTCAGACACATTTAATTTTTACTTCTCGATTAGGGAGGCAATAGTGACACTACTGGACATGTTGAGGGTTTTGTGAGTACCGATTAGGGGAGAGATGCATGAGTATTGGTTAGAGAGCCTAGAGATTTCTTAGAGGAGATTTTCGGGTGACAAGTAGACTAGCTGTCAATTGATCACTAGTAGATGGCATGGCGAGGGGAGATGGAGGCAAGATTTCCCTTACTAGATTTGTATTTAGCCAGATTGGTAGGAGGGAGGTTGATGCATGACCATTTAGGGCATGGTTTTCTAATTGAATGGGTGAGGTTGTTGAGCTAGATGTTGGAGGAGGAGGATGGGATAGAGTACTACTATAGGTATAGGATCCTAGCATAGTTATACTATGATCTACATATGCTCACATACTGTACCTAAAACATAATGGGACCAAGGGTGACTTTGTTGCTTGTCTGGGCTTGCGATCATATCATAGTGGTATGACCATTGCAAGGGGAGGGGTGGTGAAAACAATATGAGTCATTCACATGTTGGTATAGGCCACCATTGTCATATGGGTATATTAGAGGAGTAGAGACCTGACGTAGGGTATTGGATGAGCTACTATGGTTCAAGTGGACATCATACAGAGGCTATGAGGCATGGGAATACTGGGATGAGAAAGTAGGGAGAGAGGATGGTTCTCTAGATGTAGAGTACCTAGGATATGTGCAAAAAAATTCTTGGTTGATTGGGAGGATGATGTTTTAGATAGACAGGTATATACCATCATGAGTGTGCAGACATTTTAGCCTAAGGTAGGGTATTGTTTCAGATAGCTATCCACATCTGATCGTCTCCAGGGAGATTGGATCAGTATGGATCATCAGAGTAGGTATCCATAATTATAGGAGAAGTTGGAGAGGTATGCATCTGACACCATGGATAACAACACAAAGATATGTGGAAGATGTATGGGTGATAACTGAGTATGCATCCTGGTGGGAGAAGCGTAGGCTAGTGGGGTTGACAGAGCCAAGAGGAGAGGTTAAAGAGAAGATAGAGTTAGAGGATGAGTGTGGAGAGGGAGATGAGGGGGATGAGGAGGATGAGGGATAGGATAGACCAGTAGCAGGGTTAGGATTCAAGTGGGGGGCACAGAGGTGGTCCATCAAGTGAAGGAGAGGGATAATGCAAAGACTAGCTAGAGGTGGGATGCCACATGCCCTGAGAGAAGTGTAGAGTGATAGAGAGGAGGTGGCCTAGGGGACACTACTAGAGGATAAGGACATGGTTCTAGGAGGACTAGGAGGAGATGAGAGGTTGAGGGATCAAGAGAAGGTGGTCATTTTTTAGGCGAAGGTGACATGACTAGAGGTAGTATTGGTCATAGAGAGGGATAGAGCGGACATGACTGAGCTAGATAGGGTAGTAGAGAGAGACATGAATGAGGTAGTCATGGAAACATAGAGAGAGAGAGAGAAGATAGGGATGAGGCTTACGTAGTGAGTATGCATCGAGAGCTATCCATACTGTAGGATCGAGGGGGAACATGATAGACTACCATGACAGGGGATATCATAGGTATAGATGGGATATTAGGGGAGGTAACCTAATTACCAAGACAAATAGATGAGATGTAGAGATAGACATACCTTCTCACCCAATGACTGACAAAGGATAGGGATACATGGAAAAGACAGACATAGACATACCAAGGGGAGTGGGAAGTAGTGAGATAGGTAGTGACTATGGCATATTCATGAAAGTTGCTAATAGCCATGTTGGATCCACAATGGTATATAGGGAGGGTAGGGAGAGAGGGGGCCTATTATATGACCCTCTATCATCAAGTAGTACCTCCATAGAAAAGATAAGAACCTTATTTAGAGCTAGGGATATTAGAGAGGACCTAAGGTGTGTCATTAGGGTTAGTAGCTAGACCATTGAGAGGTAGAGATACAAGAGGTGATGATGCAGAGCATCCGGCAAGTGGAAATATTTTGAAGATTCTGGAATATGCATGGTTATTTCACATTTTCATATGGTTTAATAAGTCATTTGTTTTATCTTAAATGATGTAATAGGGTTAAGTGTTGGTAGTTTGAATGTCGTAAACCAATAATGGAAAGTTTGTATATTCGTGGAGTTCAACTCCACGATATAGTTACAATTTTGGTTAATGTCTAGAGTTTATTAAAATTGGTCATAAAGACCCGATAAAGAAATTAGATTGAGTTAGTTTTCTTACTGGGAAAGTTAGTTTCCTAAGTTAGTTATTTGGGTATTCAGTTATGAAAAGCTATTTATATCTGTATTTGAAAAAATAGAAATAGAGTAGTAGAGTAGTATTGGAAGTAGAGGATTTTGAGAATAGAGAATCAGAAATGGAAAGTGTAACAGGAACCAAATAATGAGAAGAATGATCGAAGTTCTGGTTCTTTATTTTCTGATTGCATTTTATTGTTTTCAAATTTATTATATCCAAATGCTATATTAATCTCGGTTTCGAAGTATGTCTGTTGCTGAATTGATGTATCATTTTTCATTACATTCCACAGTCTATTGAATCAGGTTTTGATATGAAGAAGGTTTAATGTTTATATGATTCAGTTTATGCTAGGAGTGTGTATAAAAGTTTGAATTCATAACAGTCTTAAAATTTTGAAGATATTAAAACAAGAACAGTTTAAATGAAGCTGTTAAGCGCATAATGGATTGGATACGGTCTAAATTGTTAATGCCAACCAAGAGTTCAGGCATTTAGTCTTTTAAAGTTTGATTTTTAATATATGTATTGCTTGCAATTTACGGTTGATGGTGTATCTGACAATAGTGAGTTTTCAAGAACTGGTTACTACATTGTTATGCCGCAGATGTTTGTTTATACTTCAAGTAACATTAGTTCCTTATCAACAGTTTAGTTCCTTATCAACAGTGATGGTCGATTAACACACCGAGAACATTACAGAGTTATCCGAGTTGATGTGAAAGATGTTGAACATCATTCTAGGGATAGACGAAAAGCTTTATGATTCACTATTAAGAATCTTGATAATTGTGTTGAAGTAGTAAGCCGGTTTGCATCCTAATTTGGAAAGGGTCTATTGCTAAGTTTGTTTTTGGATTGGTTGTGATGAATAATATTTAATCGATGGTGATCAATGAAGTTGAAATTTGAAGGAATCGAACTGTCAAGAAAATATTGTGAAGGTATTTGATGTAGAAAAATGATTTATTTATTGTCATGTTCCCGGTTTTGATTGGATTTTGAGTTCTTGATATCAGATTTTGGTGGGGTTGGATTAGTTTTAATGTCAAGTTTATTTGAAGAAGATCAATGTCTTGATGAAGTATCAGTTTATAGACTCTGATTGGGTTTAATTCACCTTACCGCTATGCGCTCTACATCAAGTCCCGTTGAATTGCTGTGATCTTCTTCTGGATTTTCCAATTGTATGTAGGTAATAATGTCACCATAAGAAAAACTGAATAGATGCTGCTTGCTATAACATGCTGATTCCAAACTATAGAATGAATACCTTCCATGGTACCTATGTCAAATCCTGGAAAAAATATATTTAACAGCCTCATATCACCTACAAAAAAATACCAATCAACTTGATCCCCAATCTGATCCTCTTCTTGTTTGCACATCTCTAGAACATCACAGTGATCAATAAATACTTCATCCTCTATGCCAATAGTCTTCTCCTCCGCATATGAATCTTGTACTATCTCTATGACTTCTTGATCATTTTTTGCAACATCTACATCATCTAGGTAAATCATTTCTTCAACCATACCTGTCACCAACTCTCCAAGAACCTTTTCCTCACAAGGTTCATCAACAACCTCCTATTGTTCACTCTCACTCTCTACACCAGCATTCATCTACTATCCATGCCCTTCCAATGGAATGTGTACCACTTCTTGATCCTTGTCTTTATCAACAGCTTCATCTTCATCCACTACTTGCTCCAAAAGCAATGCAATCTTCTCCCACTTCGCAATACTCTTATCCAACTCTTCTCTAAGATTCTTGATCCATTCTTCTTCTTCTCTCTTCTTGGCTTCTTCTCTTTTCTTGGCTTCTTCTCTTTCCTTCTTTTCTTGATCTCTCTTCCTCTCATCTTTCAGGTACTCTTTAAGAGCTTTGTAGATCTCTCTCTCAGACTTTGTTAGATACATCTTCACACTCCAAGAATTCTTTTGACACCTCTAATATACCTTTCAACTTTGGAACACACAAGGAGGGAATGGGCACTCCACGATCTCAACAAAGGGACCAGTATACTAAAGATTACAAAAGACTTCTATGATGATGAAATCTGTAACTCAATTTTCCATCAAATATGAGCCCAAAAAGATCTTGTTGTGCTCTGATACCACTTGATGTAGAGCGCATAGCGGTAAGGTGAATTAAACCCAATCAGAGTCTATAAACTGATACTTCATTAAGACATTGATCTTCTTCAAATAAACTTGACATTAACACTAATCCAACCCCACCAAAATCTGATATCAAGAACACAAAATCCAATCAAAATCGGGAACATGACGATAAATAAATCATTTTTTCTACATCAAATACCTTCACAGTATTTTCTTGACAGTTTGATTCCTTCAAATTTCAACTTCATTGATCCCCATCGATTAAATATTATTCATCACAACCAATCCAAAAAAAAACTTAGCAATAGACCCTTTCCAAATTAGGATGCAAACCGGCTTACTGCTTCAACACAATTATCAAGATTATTAATAGTGAATCATAAAGCTTTTCATGTATCCCTAGAATGATGTTCAACATCTTTCACATCAACCCGAATAACTCTGTAATGTTCTCGGTGTGTTAATCGACCATCACTGTTGATAAGGAACTAAACTGTTGATAAGGAACTAATGTTACTTGAAGTATAAACAAACATCTATGGCATAACAATGTAGTAACCAGTTCTTAAAAACTCACTATTGTTAGATACACCATCAACCATAAATTGCAAGCAATACATATATTAAAAATCAAACTTTAAAAGACTAAATGCCTGAACTCTCGGTTGGCATTAACAATTTAGACCGTATCCAATCCATTATGCGCTTAACAGCTTCATTTAAATTGTTCTTGTTTTAATATCTTCAAACTTTTAAGACTGTTATGAATTCAAACTTTTATACACACTCCTAGCATAGACTGAGTCATATAAACATTAAACCTTCTTCATATCAAAACCTGATTCAATAGACTGTGGAATGTAATGAAAAATTGATACATCAATTCAGCAACAGACATACTTCGAAACCGAGATTAATATAGCATTTGGATATAATAAATTTGAAAACAATAAAATGCAATGAGAAAATAAAGAACTGGAACTTCGATCATTCTTCTCATTATTTGGTTCCTGTTACACTTTCCATTTCTGATTCTCTATTCTCAAAATCCTCTACTTCCAATACTACTCTACTACTCTATTTCTATTTTTTTCAAATACAAATATAAATAGCTTTTCATAACCGAATACCCAAATAACTAACTTAGGAAACTAACTTTCCCAGTAAGAAAATTGACTCAATCTAATTTCTTTATCGGGTCTTTATGACCGATTTTAATAAACTCTAGACATTAACCAAAATTGTAACTATATCATGGAGTTGAACTCCATGAATATACAAACTTTCCATTATTGGTTTACGACATTCAAACTACCAACACTTAACCCTATTACATCATTTAAGATAAAACAAATGACTTATTAAACCATATGAAAATGTGAAATAACTGTGCATATTCCAGAATCTTCAAAATATTTCCACTTGTCGGATGCTCTGCATTAGGTGAGAGTGGTAGAGGAGAAAGGAGACCGATTGCATGAGGTTCACAAGGGGAGGTCAGGATAGTAGGGATATCTTCCCAGGGAGCATTGGATCTAGTTGATTATATATAATACATATTTTGTGGATGTTTTGGATGAGATACATATGTAGAGAAACACTGAGGTGCCTGATGTATCATTTTATTGATGTTCTATATATCTATATATGTGTGTGTGTGTGTGTGTGTGTGTGTGTGTGTGTTTATCTAAAGGATTATGAGACTTTATTATGCATAGTTCTAGATTATGTTACTAACATGGGTGATGCATGATGTGTGTGATTATGTGAAAGATATACTACATGATGTGCTAATATGTTTATGATGTAGGTCCTATGTGGAGTATGTAATTGATGATGTAATGAATTGATGATTTATTGTGCCTATGTGATGTTCATGGATATGTAATGATTGGTGGCAATTAATATATATTAATGATGAATTCCTATTAATGATGCAATGCATAGTTAATGATTAGATATATTTGACATGCAATGTATATTTAATGATTAATGGTTAATGAGATATGTAATAAATGTTTAATGGTTAATGATGGTGATGCAATAGTAACTAGAAAATGAATGTTATTAATGACCTAAAATGAACTTATCTATATGAGGTGGAGTGCAATGGTATGAAATGATTTTTGTTTTTGTTTTTGTGTGTGTATCCAATATAACCAATAGGATAAACTTAACCACTAAGGAAGGGGGAGGGGAAGGTGAATAAACAAGACCCTTTCCTCAAACAAAAATGTAGAAAATAAATTAACTAATATGAAACTAAACTATAATGCAACCTGACTACATGATTTAGTGGGATAACTTATGTTTATGTCAGAGAGAACATCCTAGTTTGATGTGGTAATAGGAGGTATACATCATGTGTTATAAAAGCATAGATGACATTGTTCCATTGCGTGGACTAGACTCTTAGATGAACTAGATAGCTTTAGGAATGTAGATGTAGATTTCCTAATTTTGATGGAACCTATGACATATGATTATTATAGAGGTCTGAGCACACCTATATCTTTTAAGGGACATAAGTATGCTAACCCATTTCCCCTAGAAAGATACCCATAATCATAACTTAGATACCAACATGAATTATCTTGAAGTATCAACACACAAATCATACCACAAACAACACATGCATCAAATTTCACCATTCACAATATATCAAGATATGAAAGATCAAGACAATCATGAGTAGGATCCAGTGACACAAAAAGATAAAATCAACAAAGAAGGCCTCCTGACCAAGTAGTCATTTAGTCCACAGTTCTTTCCATGAACAAGATAGGATTGATGGGATTGATTTGAGCTGACTGAGGAAGGACACATCCTCAAGGGAAAAGATTAATTGATTGAGATGGCTATTATTTGGCAATAGATGTGAAAGGAATAACTCAGAGATTTGATTTCAATGTTTATTTTGATAAGAACTTTTGTGATAATTGTGTCAAGGAAAAGATTAGTGTGATGGGGTTAATCTCATCTTGCTAGGAATTTTTCTTGGACCTTTATTGCGATGCGGGGAACAAAGACCAGAAACTAGACTAGGATGAGGATGGATATGTATAGTGGGTGGGAGAAGAAAATAGATCCAAATATGCTACAAAAGTTCCTGAAACAAGTTTTAACCATGGTACTTTCCCAGAGTGCTTGTTTTCCAAGTTTTCACTACTAGACGAATTTCTCTTTCTTTTTCTCTTTTCTATTTTTATTTTATTTTTAGGATGTTTTCAAGACTTTTTCTGATTTTTAGGATTTTTTGCTGAAAACATTGTACGGGAATTGAATGCTAACCTATGCATAAAAGTGCTTTAGATGAAGAATATTTATAGGATCAAGGAGTAGATCTCTCTTAGGTGTTACAATTTGATATGCCCTAGAATTGAACTTGGCATTAACAACAAATGGACCTAGCCAATTGGGTTTGAACTTTCCTTTCTTTTCTCATATCTAGAGATTCTTCATGTTATGCTGCAGGACCAAGTCACCAAAATAAAACTCACAAGGCTTGATCTTCTTATTGAACTATAAATGTAGGCAATTTTGATACACATGGAGATGATTAAGGGAATTTATGCATCTCTCATCGAGGAGTTGTAGCTCTTGGAAGCTGGAAACTTGGTATTCTTCTTTAGACATCAAGTTTTTGAGGGAAATCCTGACGGAAGGGAGCTCAATTTCAATGGGAAGGAAAACCTCAGAACCATTAATGAGGGAAAATGGAGTGGCACCGATGGGAGTATGGATGGAGGTGTGGTAGGCCCAAAGGGAAGGGTTGAGTTACAGGTGCCAATCATGACCAACTTCATCGACAATTTTCTTGAGGATTTGTAATATGGTCTTATTCGTAGCCTTAGCTTGATTATTCTCCTGCGAGAAGTACTTGGATGAGAAATATTGGGTAATGCAAAATTTATTACAAAGGTCAGTGACATCCTTATTCTTGAAGGGAGTTTCATTATCAGTATGGAGATCTTTTGGGATTCCATAATGATAAATGACATAGTTCAGGATAAACTTGGAAATATTCTTACTGATAGTGTAGGTGAGGGGGATTGCTTCAACCCACTTGGTAAAGTACTCAGTGGCGACTAGGAATACTTGTGACCACTGTAAGAGTTAGGGAATATCTAGCCGGTAAGGTTGAGGCCCCAATAGGAGAAAGGCCAATGTGTGATGGTGGGTTAGAGTGATTGAGCGGGAGCATGTATCAAATCATCATGCTACTGACATAGAACACATTTTTTTACAAAGTTATATGCATGATGCTCCATTTGAGGACAATAGTATCTAGTGCGTAACAACTTATTTTCCAAGGTAAGGAAACTGGAATGGGATCCACAAATTCCTTGATGTACCTCTTCCAAGGTAGTATGTGCTTCCTCCAAATTCAGACAATGGGGAAGAGTTCCATCAAAGTATTTTTGAAATAGCGTGTCTCCAAGGATTGTGTAACATGATGCATGATAGATGAAAGTTTTATGTTGGTTAGGTGTAAGAGTGAGGGGAATGGTCTTATCATGAAGATAGGAAATTTCACACACCATCTTAGAATCCAACTGGTCATAGGAAGAACCATGAGATTCATGACAAGAAATTCACATAGTTTACTCATCTCTGGTATGGATATTAAGCAAGCAATGGTAGTAATAACATTAGCTGCTTTATTGTTTCCTCTAGGGATCTGCTGGAAAATAATCCTTGCAAAATTTTTCTTGAGATCTTCAACCATGCATCGATAAGGGAGTAACTTATCATCCTTTGTGTGAAATTAATCATTTACTTTCTTGATAACCAATTGACAGTCACCATTTAAAAAAGTAAACTTGTTATCTTCCATCTGATAGCTTGGTGAAGCCTTGTGACCAAGGCCTCATATTCTACCATGTCATTGGTACATGAAAATGTTAATTTGTATAATTTAGGGATGAAATATCCTTATAGTGTAACAAAAAAAATGCCTACCCCCGATCCCTTCTGAGTGAAAGTTCTATCAAAGTAGAGCTTCCACTAAAAATTGCATTCACCACACCTTGGGGTACATTCTGTTACCAGATCATGCCCTTTGGTCTCAAGAATGTAGGAGCCACTTATCAAAGAGACATGACCATTATCTTCCATGACCTCCTTCATGTGATTATGGAAGATTATGTGGATGATATCTTAGGAAAATACAAGACACAAGAATTACACATTGCTATCCTTACCACAATCTTTCACAGATTGGAGAAGTACAAGATTTGGCTAAATCCCAAGAAATGTGTCTTTGATGTGCAATTAGTCAAGTTGTTAGGCTACATTGTCTCTTGTAGAGAAATAGAAGTGGATCCTAAGAAGGTGAAAGTCATTTTGGAGATGTCGCCTCCTAAAACTCTAAAACAACTATGGAGCTTGCAAGGGAGACTTCAATCCATCCAAAGATTTGTGTCATAATTGGAAGATAAAGTGCATCCTTTCTCCCACCTACTAATAAAGGATATCAAATTCATCTGGGATTGCTTATGTCAAAAGGCCTTTGAAAAACTCAAGGAATATCTAGCTAATCCACTAGTGTTGGTTCCGCATGTTCTAGGACAACCTTTGATCCTCTATATTTCAGCAACTACCATAGTACTAGGTTCTCTCCTAGCACAACTAGATGACAATGGAAAAGAGTGTGACATATACTATCTTAGCAGAACTTTTGTAGGTTATGAGCTCAAATATATGATTATTGAGAAATCTTTCCTAGCTTTAGTACAGTTGATAGAAAAGATCATGATATTGTGTACACAAAATGTAAGGAAATCAAAGGAAAAGAAATAGTTGATAAACTTGTAGAGGCTCCTATTCTAGGAGATTGTCCTATTGTCACAAATTTTCTTGATGAAACCATCATGACTGTCACCCGTAGCATTTAGTGGAAGCTCTACTTTGACAAATCTTTCACTCAGAAGGGATTGGGGGTAGATATTTTGTTTGTTACACCACAAGGATATTTCATCCCTAAATCATACAAAACTACATTCACCACACCCATGATGGTTTCAGCAAGAAAATATGTGACAATAGGATGATCTCCTAGAATAGGAGCCTCTACTAGTTGATCAAATATTTGTTTTCCTTTGATTGCCTTACATTCTGTGTACACAATATCAAGTTCATTGAGTATCATGATCCATTTTTATATGTGGCTTGTTAGAGCGGCTTTAGATAACAAATACTTAAGCATGTCAATCTTTTCTATCAATTGTACCTTATGATTAAGCATGTAATGACATAGCTTATGTATGTAAAAGACAAAAGCCAGGAAAGATCTCTCAATAATCATATAGTTGAGCTCATAACCTTCCAAAGTTCTGCTAAGATAGTATATGTCACACTCTTTTCCATTGTCATCTAGCTATGTTAGGAGAGAACCTAGTGCTATGGTAGTTGCTGAAATATAGAGGATCAAAGGTTGTCCTAGAACATGCGGAACCAACACTAGTGGATTAGCTAGATATTCCTTGAGTTGTTCAAAGGCCTTTTGACATAAGAAATACCAGATGAATTTGATATATTTTCTTAGCAGGTGGGAGAAAGGATGCACTTTATCTTCCAATTGTGACACAAATCTTTGGATGGATTAAAGTATCCCTTGTAAGCTCCATATTTGTTTTAGAGTTTTAGGAGGTGGCATCTCCAAAATGACTTTCACCTTCTTAGGATCCACTTCTATTCCTCTATGAAAGATAATGTAGCCTAACAACTTGACTAATTGCACACTAAAGACACATTTCTTGTGATTTAGCGGAACCTTGTACTTCTCCAATCTATCAAAGATTGTGGTAAGGATAATAATGTGCGATTCTTGTGTCTTAGATTTTCCTAAGATATCATCCACAAAATCTTCCATAATCACATGAAGGAGGTCATGGAAGATAATGGTCATGGCTCTTTGATAAATGGCACCTACATTCTTGAGATCGAAGGGCATGAACTGGTAACAGAATGTACCCCAAGGTGTGGTGAATGCAATTTTATGTTGGCCCTTCATTTCTATATGAATCTAATTGTATCCAAAAAATCCATCCATGAGGGACAACATCTCATGTCTAGCAGTAAAATCCATAATGATGTCAATGTTGGGAAGTGGAAAATCATCCTTAGGACAGGTGATATTAAGGTCTATGAAATCAGTATAGATTTGAAAACCCATAGAGGGTTCACCTAGTGGTACAATGATGGAGATCCACTCAGGATAATATATGGTTCTTATGAATTCTACTGCAAGCATCTTTTGTAGTTTAGTTTTGACCAAGAGTGCCACTTGTGGATGCATCTTGCATAATTTTTGTTTCACAAGTTTGATTTTTGGATCTACAATAAGATAGTGTACAAATAGATTAGTATTAAGCCCAGGCATATCCTTGTAAGTCCATGCAAAGTTAATGTGTGATTTCTTCAAAAATGTAGTCATGGATTCTTTTTCTTTCTCATCAAGGGAAGCTGCTATGTCGATGATCTTTGGATCTTCTTCAATACCAAGATTAACTATGACTGTATCTTCTATGAGGATAGAATATTTCTCTAGCAGAAATGACATGAAAGGAAAGTCAACTTTCTCCTCCTCTAGTGCCTTAGAAAGGTTTTCACTAGAGGAAACGTCCTTTATTTTATCTTTTTCTTCATCCAGGATTGCCTTAGAAAGGTTTTCACCCAAGTATGTTTTGTCATTTTTTGGATTTTCTTCTTCTTCACTTTTTTGATTAAGGGAGTTGAATTGGATACCGAAGTAGGATTTCTCATTGTAGTGGATTTGATACTCATTTTCTTGGAGATTTCTTAGTTTGAAAAGTGCTAGAACTACATCATCCGAATCACATATGTCTAAGGTAGGTGGTGAATCTTGTTGGTCCTAATCTATTAGTTCAAGGTTGGTAAGGGGAAGTTCAGATGAGGAAAGGTATGATTGGGTGACATGGAGGATACAGGTGTCAAGATTGTCTTCAATGTACTGGAAAGGGACTTCAAAGAAATCTTCTTCGATGTCTAAATCAGATTCAATTACACAATAGTTCTTAGAAATTTTTTTATTAGTCTCTATGGAACCCAATACTTTTCCATGAGGATATCTAGTTTCTTTGAAGAGAGTTTTCCTTCTAGTTTCATTTTCTCCAAGGCCAGTACCATGATACTCCATGCTTTAAACAATGGGAGTGACCTTAACATGTTTTGCTTTAGGGATATCTATAGGTTTATCTTATTCATCATCAAATAACCAGGATAGCAAATTATGCTCCACGTGTTCATCAAAAAGAGATCCCCAATGTTCAAATGTTGTATATTTGCATTTACTAATTTCCTTATCTCTCTTAGGGAAGATTTGTGAAGGTTTACCATAGGATTTTGGAGAGAGGTGGAGATGACCAATACGCATGGAATTTACAAACTTATACTCCCCCATACATTGATTTGTGAATCTAACCTTCTTTTCAGACTCATAACCTATTCCTTTCCTTTATATTAGTTAGATGTCTTTTCTTTATCTTCAGAAGAAGTGGACTAGACATGAGTTTCTTATATGACAAGATGAACATACTAATTCAATGTGTAGTAATTTGATTGCTTACCTTCCAACCTTTTGCAATACTGGAAGGGTTCATGTTCTCTAGGGATTGTTATTTCGAATCCTTTGTGTGGGAATTTAAAACATTGATGAAATGTGGATGGGATACTTGAGATAGCATGTATCCACATTCTACCCAAGAGAATGTTATAGGGTAGATCTAGATCGAGTACCTAAAAAATACTTTCAATAAGGGTTGGGCCCACTTGTGATTCTTTTATTTACATCAATAAGGTCTTCAAAAAGACCTATGTTTCAAATCATACTTAAAGTACAAAAATTTAGACTGAAGCCATTGTCTATGAGGACTCTTTTGATTCAAGTATTATGGATGGTCACTTGGACATGGAGGGGTTTATTAGGGTGAGGATCAGGATCGTGGAAATCTTTGTCAGTAAACACCAGGTGTAGTTGGGCAGTTGATTTTTTGATCATTGCTTGGAATTGGGTGCATTAATATTTTTCAGGGACACAAGACTCAGTCAAGGCATTTTCAAGGACCTCTTTATGGATAGGGGATGTATGTAGAATCTCTAGGATGGATATTTGTGTAGGAATCTTCTTTAACTAAGAAATTAGGTCATAATGTGATGTGGGTCATTAATGAGCCTATAATTTGTCATATTTATGTCATTTTTTATAACACTTTACATCATGTTTATAATACGTTTCCGAGTCATTTCAATACAATACCTTGATTTATGAAGCATTAACTATGATTAATGATTTATTGATTAACATTTGTATGTCTAGCTAGTTAATGCTAAATTATGATGATTTATTATGATAAATGGTTATTATTAAATAATAAATTTTTTGAGATGATTAACATGTTTTTTGTGAGATACTTGAGTCATTCATGCAGATGGAAAGAAGGAGAAGCAAGTTGACACTTGTCAATATTCAGCAATTGCAGTAAATGCAGAAAAAGTCAAAAAGTAGTTTTAGTAAAATAAGTATATCTCACTCGATTCTTAATGAAATCCAAATTTTCAAAATGATCTGGAAAGATAAGAAGGAGGAGCATAATCTAGTAAAAGTGTTTGAGATTATTCGCAATGATAAGTGAGAACCATGCATTTGAATCTGGCTACAAGAAAAGTGGAACAACAAATCAGCAGACTTAGTCAAACTTCTTCTATTTATTGTAATTTGAGTTATAACTTCAAAGGAGGTTGGATATGATTTTTATTGTATTTATGAGCACAAAAAAAAATCCAAAAAATCATCTTTTTCATAAAAAAAAGTGCAAACAAACTCTTTTCCCAATCAGTCAAGAAGACAAGTTGTAATATGACTCTTCTTCTTAGTCATGGTTTTAGAATAAGTCTCTTCCTTGTTTAAAGGAATGATGAGACACATGTTAGATGGTTGTTAGAGAGTCAGTAAGCTTATATATTCAAAATTGTAATCAAGAAAAAGAGGAGAAAGTAGTATTTGTTCATTATCTTTTATGTATTACACGGTTTCCTGCAGCCATTACTGTGCAGTTAAATTTATTTCCAGCATTGTTATACTCTTAGTTTTTGCAATGATAGAATAACTTAGAGAATTTCATAGTGCATATACTTTTCAGACCTATTTCAAGTATACGTCCTCAGGTTGATAATTCAAATGTGCCTTCATAATGATGAGATAACTATTTAGCATGGATGTCCAATCCCTAAGTTATGGTTGTAAAGCCTAGTTATTAAAATCATTATAGGAGCCCAACAGTCATGTCAATGTAGATGATGTAGTAGGTGGATCTCGAACAGGTGGATTTGTAGCGGTTTGTAAAGTGACTCGAGGATGACGGGTGGTGACATTGAAATCAAAAATCTTTAGAGTCAACATGTTTACATGAGCTTCAATTTGTTCAATATGGCCACACAATAAGTCAAAACCACATACATCATTTTCTTCTAGGATACCGCAAGTGCGTTCATCTCCTAAGATCTTTTTTATAGTGTAATCATAGGAAAAGCCTTTGGATGATGAGGCATTATTTTGATTGTTCTCTAGAAAACTATTAGAATAGAATTTTAATTAGGCATTGGAGGTAGAAGCATTTTGACCTTCTACCTCAATTTTTCCATCGTCAATCAAATATTGAACAAAATGGCAAAATTTCATGTATTTCTTGATTTCATGCCCTTTAATGTGATGATAATCATAGTATTCATTATCCTTATACCAATTTGGTTTTGGTTGATAATAATCAAAAGGTCTTGTGTTAGGATAGACCGTCATCCCCTGATCGACTAAACATCAAAAGATGACATCAAGGGAGTTTTCTAGTTGTGTAAATTATCTTCGTTGTTGTGGTCTATTGTTGTTTTTGTTGTTGTCATTGTTTCCATTATAATGTGAGAATAGGGAACCACGATAACTAGATCCTTGATTTTGATTATTTTGATTGATTTGATTACCTTTATTATTTTGGTTATTTTTCTTATTGTAGTTATTTTGATCATTATTATTATGATTGCCTTGATTATTGTTGTTGGATGCTTGAACATTTTGGACATGCTTAGCATCTGTCACCCCATAATTAACAACACCCTTGTTCTTGGACCAAAATTTGGGTTTATCAGTAGTGTTGTTAGATGAATTAGAGGGATAATGTTTAATGGATCCTTTCATCAAAAGTCCATCTACAATAGATTTTCCCTTTTTAATAAGTGCCTCAAATGATTCTAGGGAAACCATTTTTATTTGGAATGACATTTCCATAATCATATTCTTAGTAAAAATATCAAAAAGGAGTAAAGATATTAGGATCATCGAAGAACTCTTTCGCTCATGGATTTGCAGTGACACTTTCAGGTATGACCGTGTCAAATTCCATATGTGGTTCTTTGTCATAATTGAGGTCTTCTTGGTAAATGGTTCATTGATCATTATCCATGGTGAGAGATTCTTGTGTTATCTTGGCTTGAGAGTAGGTAAGTACCATGAACAAGTGACCTTGGGTTGGATTTGAAGAATGTTGAAAGGTCAATGGAAGATGATAAGAGGAGGAAGTGAATTGATGTATTGGGAGCAACTTGGACTAGGATTTAGATTGGATTAAAATGACTAAGCCTCAAGGATTGATTGGATTTTATTTGTAATTGATTTGATTGATTGGATTAAAGAGGAACCAAGCCTCAAAGATTGGTTTGATTTAAAGGTTTGGAAGAAACCTAGGTGAAACAAGACCTTGTGATTGTGAAAAAAAAGGATTGGATTTGATTTTAAATATTCTCTTATTTGGGAGATAGACTGATAATCCCCAAACAAAATAGGATTGGATTAAAACCACTAGAGAAAGACCCAGTTCTCAAAGTAGCAAGGAATTAATGTTTTCTTTGATTAAAAGTCTATGAGAAACTATTGGATTGATTCTCTCACCTAGTTTCTTGATTAAGGTGTGAAGGATTGATTGATTTGATTTTGATTTAAATTCCAAGGTTTTGATTAATGCTCCTAATATTTTTGAAATGTGGATGAAGGAAGAGGGGATTAAAGATGATGAAATGATGAGTGATTTTAAGAGGAATGAAGGTCAAAGGTACTTAATCATAGGATTCCCAAGTGACAAAGGCCATGTTCACTTTGTTCTTCGCAAAAAAATTGGCAACCTGATTGTTATAGTTAATTTTATAAAACTTCTCACTAGCTTCAAGAGTCTTTTGGATAGATTTTGATTAGGTCTTGTTGACTCTATCATTTCTATCATCAGACTTCTTTTCATTGTAGATTTTGGAAACTAGAAGTTTTACCTTCTTATATTTGACACCATCAGTAATGGCTTAAAGAAGAAAAAATGATATGTATTGTGATGAAAAAAAGTAGGAAGACAATATCATGAAGGATCAAAGGATGTTCTTGGCAAGAACCGATTTCATGCATACATCAAACATTTGGGTTACAAGCACATTTGTCAAAAAAATTCCTATAAGGGACAAAGAAACCTTGTGGGATTCAAGTGTATGGGTTTGTTTTGCAATGGAAATTAATAAGAACATTTTTTATCCCTAGAAGGAGATTGGCTAAGATTGAAAATCTTTTCTCACTGAATTAGGAACACACCCAACAACTTAGAATATAGTCATCACCAAGCACATAATGGCTCCAGTCATGATGTCATATTATTAAAGTGTTAACGTTGATCAAGGCTCAATATGGTGAGTATCTTGGGGAGATTACTATTCTCCTTGCATGCAGATTATCAAACTTTCAAAGGTGAATTGGGTGACCACTACTCTAAAAATTTTAATCAAGGCATTTGTTCATGATAATCCTCTGTAGTCCTGACTTGCGAGATTGAGGGCTATAGCCCTACAAGTATTTCAACCAATGTAGTCTTGCAAGAAGGATTTATGCCACTTGACCCTACACATGATGAAGCATATGTGAACACCAAAGTGTAAACACATAACTAACCATGTCTTCTGAGACTTTAATCTCAAGGAAACGTATATTTATAGTGGGTGGATGAGTTGGCGTCTGCTTGTCCCCACTTTGAGTCATTCTTGGGAGATTTTTTTCTAAACCAGTATGCTCTCTAAAGGTTTAATGAATAAACATATAGATTGGCCACAAAAGGAGTCTATATTTATATTTTTACCTTAAGGGGAAAAGAGCATACTCTCCTATCCAACAAGGTTTTCTCCAAAACACACCAACCAATTGATTAATTCCAAGTTTCTTTAAGACAAAAATTCAAAAGGTTCTAAATCTCCAATTTTCCCACTTGGAGAAAAGAGCATTTTCCCCTAGCTAATGAATCACTATAAAAAATAAACTTCCTACTTAATGCTAGGTGCCTAAGAAATCATTAAGAAAACACAATGTCTGGTTGAATCTCCTTGGCAACCTGCAAAATAACTTTAGTGAATAGTTTAATGTGTTTGGTCTTCCAATAACATCCTGCAAAACAAATACGTTAGTAGTCTTAAAATATTCAAATCTTGGTCAATGTTCTATAAAATCATTGTTAAAAGGCATAAACTAACAGTAACTTCCAAAAACCTCAGATCAACAAACTCAAAATGCAAGATTTTATGGTTAAGAGATGAAAACAAGTAGAGATTCCTATGCACAGACGCCTATGTACAAGTAGAGCCTCCTGTGCAGAGATGCTTGTATACAGGCAGAGACGTCTGTTTGCACAAAAAAGAAATTTAACTACCAATTTGTTAAAGTTTTAAGCTCCCATTAAATTGAAAATGCATAAAAAGGTTTGTTATGATGAAATACAATAACTTTCAACCTTAATCTACCAACAAAAACTTCACTTAATCAACTAAAAAGGCTAATAAACAGGAACTCCCTTTTTGGCAGAGACACTCGTGTACATGCAGAGACACCTATCTGCACAATAAAAAAACAAAATAGATATTTTCTTAGTTTTTAGGTATTTTTCTTCTTTTATAGATACAATAAAGTGTTTTACCAATGATTATTAGCCTTACTCCGATTAAAAAAAGAAAGTTTTCTTGATTAGTGTAATCACCAAAAATTGGACAAGATCATTTAAGTGAGAAATCAAGGCAAAAATCAATACAATTAAATGCAATTAAATCAAATCAAGTCAAAATCAAAGACAAATTGCAATTGAACCTTAATCCAAATTTAATCAAAAATCAAAAGTCATTAAATCAATTTAAACCTAGTAAATCATGATTAACCAATCAATTGTGTAATTAATCTAATTAATTACATAGTTCAATTTAAATCAAATCAACCCATTCAAGGGGTACACATGGCTAAAGATTTTAATTAAATTCAATTAATTAAATCCTATTTTCCCTCAACCACCAAATGGGAGGAAAATTCATCAACCAATAGGATTTAAGAATAGAGCTCACATGGATCAAACCTAAATTGAATCTCAATCACTCACTTGGAGAATGTATCTTGTCCACTCATTTTGTCTTCTTGTCCCAAGCTTTGAGGACAAAATATTTAAATGGTCTCCAAAGGTGGAACCATGGACTTAACCCTCACCTAATCATGATCAAATCAACCACACCCCCTACCCTTGCCAAAATCTATAAAAGAAAGGCATAATTCACTCATTAATCATCCACAAATCTGAGAATAACATCAAACCTCTTGCAAATTAGAGCTAGAAAGACAAATTTAGAGTTAACTAGGCTTAATTTCACTTTGGAATTGAACTATTAGCTTTGTTTATCATTCATTCTCATTTTAGGACTGTCACTAATAGAAGCTTGTTGAGAGATTTGCATTAGCATCCCTAAATAGAGATCCATAGAGTGCTTAATTGTTCTTTATTTGTTAAAATAGCTTATTCTTTGTGGTAATTTAGTCATTTGATTCAGTTATTTGCAATACTAACCCTATGAAGGTACTTTTTCTAGTACACAAAATGGTTCCCACCATGGGGCATTAGGCCTCATTCTTTCAAAAATTTAGAAAATTGCATGTTTCTAGGATTTTCCTTGTTTAACTCTCTATTTTGCAAATTTAACAGCGCATTTGATACTTTCTCCAACACATTTAACAATTTCTCCAACGCTTTTGAGGTTTGAAATAGTGCATCTATGACAAAGTTTTGCACCTTTACAAGGAGTTTCAACGCTTTTGATTTCTTTTGTCATTTGTCTCATTTATTTCAGTTCTTTTAAGATTTTTTAAAACCGTTGCTCAGTTTATCAACACTTTTAATCTCTGTTTCAACACGTTTAAATATTTTCATAGCGATTTTAATCTGATCTGCAGTCTGTTTAAACATTTCAATAACGCTTTCAATAGATTATGTAGCGCATTTAATTAAATTGAAAATTGACAGAATTTAAGTTGCGAAAAATGATTTCTCTGTGTTTGCAGGATGACTGGTCATAAAAAAACAAAAAAACTAGAGACCAGATTTAATCACGAAGGGAAAGCTTTGACAAAACGGATCAACGAGGAGAATATTGCACACATCAAGCTGGTTTAGGAGAACTCTCAGCAAGAAAATGAGGTATATGAACAATACTTGAAAGTTGTAGAAGCTTATAAATCGAAGTTCATATCATTAAATTGGATTTACTTGCCTTAGTCAATTTTTGTCAAAATTCGATAAATAAGGCTTAAATTCAAAGTTATTCTTGTGTTCTTCATTTTGGCTAGTTGTGTTGACTAACTCATTGGAGGATAAGCAAATGGAAAGGAACAATCACCACTAGGTAAGCATAAAAATGGAAAATTCATCAAAAATGCCCCTAGCCTTAGCTAGCTTCGAAACAACATAAGCCTAAAACTTGGTCATTTTTTGCTTAAATTATGGCCTTGTCAATTTAAAAATTTAGTAATTAAAGCAGCCTATTATTTTTTGAGGGATTTGATACTAGGCCTATGCTCTTCACTTTCTAAGTGAATCAAAATGCAAAAAATATCAAGTTCCTTTATTAAAAGAAAGGCTTAGTAAATCAAGCACTAAATTTGAACAACCCCTTGTTTGTGGAAAAGAGTAGAAATACTCGATTCCCATTAGTTAGTGGGTTTGGTAATTGAACCTTGTTAAAAGTGTTTGGGAATTGAGAAATAGATAGGGATATGCTCTTCACCTTTAGGTGAATCAAATTTCCAAAACCTATCTCTTTATTCCACTTTATTGCTTTCAAATGAACATGCTAGATCTATAGTGGGCTTGCCTCCCAAGATTTGCCTTAACAAGGCCGGTGAGAGGGACAACCCAAAGTGGGATACAATTTCCTTTTCCACAATCATCCAACCCACTATAAAATTAAATTCATGCATCCTTAATGGGGTGTGTGACAAAAGGGTGTTAAATTTTTTAAATTCATTGAGTAGTCCTTCGGGATTGCGCAAAACTCTGCATACTGGTGGTGGGAAGCCTCTTAATATACTTGGAGGATGAAATTTTAATATCCATTTTGAATGGAATCTTGATTAAATACCTTTTTAACTTAGCAAAGACTACCTTATAAAGCCATGTTTACGAACCAAATTGTGAGCTACATAGATTGCTTGAAGTATCTTTTTGTGCAAAAACCCGTGATAACGTCCTTACATATTCAAACACTTTTTGTGTAGAGGGTTAAAAAGAACAAGTGTACTTGTGGTTGTTTTGTTTAAAAAATACATAGAAAAAGTAAGAGACATCCATTTGAAAATTCATCTTATATTTTTAAATCTCTTTATAAAAATAAACAATTACCAAATTGGGGAAAATGATTCAAAATCAAACCTTGTTGGATGTCGGTTTCTACATGTTCTCATAGACTTAAACTACTTTACAAGAAGATGGCACTTGCATTGCCAAAGAGGTCCCTAAATTTGAATACCAAATCTCTTTCAACAATAAAAACCAAGGGGATAGTCTCCCAAATCTATTTGAAAAGAGAATTGAATCAATGGATAGAAAATCTACATTTCACGATTACCATCATGTAGGAAACAATGACAATATCAATAACGCTAACCAAGGGCCTAAGGAGACACTTGAAGAAAGGGCTAATAGAGTGGCTCAAGATAATGAATTTCTTTAAGTCATGGATAAACTAATAGATATGGATAGGGAGAAGTTCTTCCTAAATCTAGCCCAAGCAGGGGTAAAGCTCCCACATGATTATGATGTGGATCAACTCAAGAAAAACAAAGAAGATGAAAACATGATGAGTGCTATGACTCAACAATTGAAAATGTTCCAAGCACGGATTGACTTAATGAAAAAGGCTGCTGAACCTAAGCCATTCTCTATCGAGGCCTTGTGCCCATTCCCTTTTGACAAAATCTTAGTCATGGCATCTTTTCTGATCAATGTAGTCTTTCATAAGTATGATAAATACATGGGTAAATCAGACCCACAGGACCACCTTAGAGAGTTTTGTGCTCTAAGCATTGAATTTATGCATGATACTACATACCTAATGAGACTTTTTCCAAGAAGTTTAGGAGGTCAAGCCATGGAATGGTTCTCCAAACTTCTGCAAGGGATAAAGACATTCGAGGAATTAGCCTCCAAATTTATAACCCATTACTCTTACAACATCGAACATGAGATTACCATGCTCAAACTATGTGATATGAAACAAAAGGATGGTGAATCTTTCCTAGGGTTCCTTCAAAGGTGGAGGACAATTTTTGCAAGATATTTATGAAGTATCCCTGAAAAGGAGAAAATGGAAATATTTATGAACAATTTAAATGCGGAGATGAACTATAGGCTCCAACTTCAATGTCCCCCTACATTCAAAAAACTTATTGAGAATGGGATTAAAATTGAAGATGTGTTGGTTAGGAAGGGAGAGATTAAATTGTTCAAAGACAATAAACCCTATACCAACACTAATAATAATCATAGCGTGTCTAATTATAAAAACAATAAAGGAGCCAACAATCACAATGATAAACCTAAAATATGGTTGAAGAACAATAACAAAAATCTTGTGAATGATGGAGTAGTGGAGGCACACAACTTAAAAGATACCCCCTTTAATTTATCAAGTGGAGAAAATTTGACATATAATGTGAATCAAAATAACAAAGCTCCTTTCAATAATACTATTGAGTGTCATTTTTACACGAGACAATGGCTAGGAATTTACATGAGCAAATCCCCCTCTTGGAAGACTAATGTGAATCAATCTCAAGGTTCCTTTCAGGTTGGATCTCAACTGCTTTGATAGCTCAACTGAAGACAAATGTGAATCTATTAACAAGGAGGCCTTTGCTAGTTCGTATCTTAAGGAAGGCTACAAAAAAAACTTGAGTCTACCATAATGTTTCTCTTTTTGGATTTTCAGATTTTAGAATGAAAGCAATGCTAATCTAACTAATCTACTATAACTGATTTACAAAGAAAGTAAGAAATAGGGTAACAAGAATTTGAAGGAAATTTCTGAAAAGAAATCTAATGGACATAAACCAACATCGCACCGCTTTGCAAATTAAAAGACCGAGAAGATGAGGAAACCCACAAAACAGAGATCAGAATAAATTGCAATCTTCAGCTAGATGGATGCAATCATCAACGAAAATGAATGTAGACATATGATAAGCCAAAACTCATCGAATCAAGAAGCTACCATAGATGCACACACACATGAGACAAATTTATCTTAAAAGAACCAAAATAAAGATCTTCTCAATAATTCATCACAACAAAGCAATATAACATCAACAAACACCAAACTAAGAATCACATATTTGAAACCACCACACAATCAATTGGCTCTTTGAAATAAATAAATGAGCAAATCACACATTCATAAATCTCACAAAGATAGCAGAAATATCACACTATGAATGAAGCACCAACTATATGTATTGCATTAATGATCAAATCGACCCTCATTACATTGTGTTATTACAATTTATAGAGCCATGATCTTATTTTCACAGCTAGGGTTTTGGCTGCATGAAACTCGAAAATAAATCTAAACTATAGATTACATAAAGGAAACTACTTCTAAGAACAAGTTAAACTACCCTAGCATGGAATTAAACCTCCTGCATTATAGAAACTAGAATAAATTATGCATAAATCATCTCAAAATAAAGTTGGAACTCATACATGCTCTTCATATAACTTCATGATCCTACCTTTAATCCTTGGTTATAGCTCCTCCACATGGACTCAACTGAAAGAGATCCCAAAATCATGTAGGAACGATCCCATAAAAGAGGTCCAGTTGATTGAAAAATCAAGTCTAAGATAACTAGAGTTAAACGGTGGATGTGCCAAAAAACACAGAAATCTCGACAGTTGGTCTGCAAAAACCAAGATTAAAAAATAACTAAGTATCAAATCCTCTTTTCCCAAACTTCAGACTTTGGAATTTCAAAGGCTGAAAGTTGGCCACAATGCCGAAAAATAGGCTCTGCAAAAAATGGCTAAGTACAAAATTGCCTTTCCTCTGCACAAAATTTGACTAAGTCTGGACTAGCTATTCACTGACTTGGAAGTATCTCTGGATGGGCTTTGTGGAACCTATCCATAATCTCTAGTACTTCTTTAAATTCAACCATTTTGACCCCTTCAAGGAGTTCTTGTTGCCTATATCAGAAGGCAACCAACTCCTTTGCAAGCTCCTGTATCTCCTCTTCTCGAGAGAACATTTTTTGAATTTCTTCCTTCTAATAGAACATCTATTGGAGGTCTTCCTTTGTCTTAACCCCTTTGAATATACCTAGATACTAATTGATGATGGAATTCATAGAATGCATTGTTTTTTCATCATCTTCATCATATAAATCTAAGTCCAATCCATCAAAGAACTTATGTAACTCTTCTACAAGAAGTAGACTATCATCTCTCCTTTTGTCCATCCTTGTAAGTACCTCTTCAAAAATAGTCAAAGCTCCTATTATCTCCTGGATCCATACCTCAAAATTTTCCAGCTATGACCCTTTATATATCTTAACCAAAACTTGGAAGTGCTCCTTCCTTATTACCACAAGGTCATCCAATGCCTTTTGCCACTTCAGGATTTTCTCCTCTAAACCGTCCTCTTCACTCATGATCTCCACTACGGATGAGATTCCTTGAAGAATACCCCACAAAGGCCTTAGAATCTTCTTAAGAGCTACCTTAGAAAACTCCTCAAAATCAACTTTCCAATCCACACAAGCCTGTACAAAAGAATGTGGAATATATGTATTTACTTCACCCTTTTTCTCCAAAATGGCC
Source organism: Chamaecyparis obtusa (assembly GCA_027943335.1). Lineage (NCBI taxonomy): Eukaryota > Viridiplantae > Streptophyta > Pinopsida > Cupressales > Cupressaceae > Chamaecyparis > Chamaecyparis obtusa. Next base: position 540,863 of record BSBK01003886.1, read on the forward strand.
TATAATGAGGCCTCAGGGTTATTAGGGTCAATGGGACCCGATGTCTTGAGAATGAAATTTTTCATGGCCTCGTTCTGCTCCATCAAGGCTTTTATCTTTTCCTCATCTTTATCCATGAAGCCAAGAGAGTGCTTTAATCCGAGGGTAGCTATATTTTTACTCCCCTCTCTAGTTGGTTCTCCCAAATCTACCTCCTCCAACATGTAGTCATCAGGAGTGACTTTAGCTATACTGATACTCATTATAGGGATTACCACCTAAGCCTTCCATCTACCTGCTTAATCTTGTGTGACATATGACAGTGTCCTTTCTTGGGTGCCAGATGCAGTTTGGTGGAATGCTCACCCTAGTGCTGCCATATATGTCTCATCATCTGTGTATACCCTGGTCCTTGGCTAGATTTCCTTTGTAAACCAAGTTGGATTTGAGAAGGTATTCAAGGGTTCATATGGAGCTACAAGATTTGAGGTAATCATTGGGTATTCTATCTACATTTCCTCGTGACTCTCCTCTCCTTCTCCCTTTGTCTCTTGTTCACCCATCACATTCAACTCCTCCTCATGTGTTTATCTTTCTTCATTAGTCTTCTCTTCTTCCTCATCCTATATCTCTTCTGTATTCAGTGGCTCTTCTTTATTCACAGGCTCCTATGATCCATTGTTTTCTTCTTCCATCTCCTCACTAGCTGCTTCTATTTCTTTCTCAGGCTCTTGAGGACCTTGAGCTACTGCTTCCTCATGAACCGATGGTGGCATGTGAACTTGGGGAGGAATATTTAGTGTAGGAGGAGTAGGAGACATAAAGGGAGTAGTTAAAGGCATTAGTGGAGGTGGTGGAGTTGGCAATGGAGTGGTACGAAATGGAGGTAGAAGTGGAGTTGTTGGTGGTGTTTGATGTGGAGGTGGAGGTGGAACTATGTGTGAAACCAAGGGGACTTGTGCAGCTAAATCTTCTTCAGAAGTGACACCAATAGAAGAGTCCCTTCCTGACTCTGTGGTTTCCATCTCTACTTCAAGTGTCTCTTCCTCAACTTTCTCTTTGGATTTTTGTTGGAATTCCTCTTCTGCATTATTAAGAGGACCTATGAACTGAGTAGGAACCTATTGTTTAGACTCTTGGAAAATGTGCAGTCCTTCAAATTTTGAGATGTCAAATTCATCATCACCCAAAGCATCTAGATTCATTGGCACTTCTTAAGTTTCCCCTCCAGCCTCTTCTTGATCATCTTCTAATATTCTCCTCCTTTTCAAGACTCCCACAGAGTGAGTTCTCCTACTGAGGGGTATCTAATCTAGGTCATCCTCATCCTCCTCTAAGAGGGTATCCATCTGAGTAGGGGTCGAATCCTTCTTTCTCTTATAAAAATTCCCTTTAATCACTCTGTCTGGCCTGGGTCCCGTTATCTTGAACTTAGGTGCCTTTTTCTGTACATTCGGAGGATTGGGGCCACTAGAAGAAGCAACATCTGGAGGTGCTATACTCCCTGTCATCTTAGTTTTGGTATTCTTAAACTAAGTAGCAAAGCCATATGCTATCAGACACTCATGTCGGTACACCGTCTCCAGCTTCTATGGTGCAGCTTCTTTGAATTATGGCTTTAGCACCTTCTCCCCTTTCTTCCTTTTCTCCTTAGATGGCTGATTTGGTTGTTGCTTCATCAGTACGGGGTCCATAGGAAATGGATGGATGACCCATTGATTGGTTACCTTGATGACATGTTTGGCCTTGAAATTGATGTCATCATTCTCATCTCTGTCGACCTCTACATTAAGAATGGCCCTATTGAATACCTGATCCAAGTTGTAGATTTTATCCAAGACATCTTCAGAATCAGCTTCCTTCACCTTTGGAGATATCTTTAGTAACAGAGTGGTCTGTGCTAGCTCCAAACTCATCCAGTAGTAGTCATGGATCCTAACCTCATAATCATCTACATAGTTCATCCAATGGTCCTCAATGTGTGTCTCATGTACATAATGCCTCCCCATTATGTGAGTGTATGTACCTATTGGATCAAAATAAGTCCTCACGAGGTTGTAGATTTGTAGAGGGAATTCATCCCACTCAAAGAACAAAGATTTGTAGATTTTCATATCTAGTACACAGTGGGGCCCTATTGAAATTGGGAAGTCCCAGTAGTGTTTCTTCTTGTGTTTGATGTGCTCATGGGCATCAGACAGTTGTCTGGCTATCTCCAACAGGATCACTCTATCCAATGGATATCATGGCATTTTCTTGGGAGCCAATGTGCATCCTACTACTCGGATGTATGTAAAGGTTCTGAACTGGATAAAACATCCCCCGAGGGCCTTGACCTTAGCAGTGACTTCAATTGACATTCTCTTAGCGTAGTCTCCCTCTATGGAGTGTATGATGGCGAAGACAAAAGCATCATTGACAATACAAAAATCATGGCTTTTATGAGTGTAGAACTCCTTCCTAACCAGTTGTGGGTACATTGTGAATGGCCATGTATGCATTTCTCCCATGACCCCAACCTTTGTTAATCCTAGGTAAACTTCTTTGGAAGCCAATGGATACATAACATAAGATGTCATGTAGAAATGTGGGTTAGTTTTTACTCTAACCAGCTACTCATCCAGATTGTCACTTAGGATAGTGCCCCAATCGAACCTTGCCTGTCATTCCCTTATCTTTTCTATGAGCATGATCATCTATGGTTCCAACTGACTAGACTTGGGTAGCCCATATACCTGACTAATCATGGTGATAGCTTCTAGGATATCCTCCTTCATATACCTTCTCCATATGTCTATCTGATCCAACTTTTTCTTGGGTAGAGACTGTATAAGGTATTCATTGTTTACTATATCATGAGCTCACGAAACATCCCTATTGTAGAACTCCATCCCTTTGTTGATGTGAAAGTTGTAAAACTTGTCGACCCCTTTTGGCAGGTGGAAGACATCTTCAATATTATCTGGCCTTAAATCCAGGACCACTTCACCTATGTTTTTCTTTACCATTCTTTTAGTAGGTACATAGTGACTCACCACAATGTTTATTAAGTCTGAAGATAAGATAGAGACTAGATGCATTGTTTCATTTACCAAAGAACAATGTACTAGTGAAGTGCAGTCCTCAGATATCCCTTCTGGTCAGATGCATTTGACCAAGTAGTTGTTCCAACTAACATGGCCAATATCAGTATCTATGATCTCCATGTGCAAGTTGCTAACTTTGGATGGTGGATGATACCCCTTAAATTGGTATTTCATGGCTGGTGACATAACCTTCTTTGCCATTCCTACAAAGAATCTAGGGACATGAGTCAATAACCATGAATTCATAAGAGAGAGGAAAATCCAAAACAAAGATGCTTCTAATAAATTAAGCTTGAAAGAGCTCTAAAAACCATTTTTTCCCTTTTAGACCTTTGGAGGTACAATACCTCCGAAAGGGCCAAAAGAGAAAAAAGAGGCTTGAGTTGAAACTATTGATGCCCCTTTTCAAACTTTGGTGAATCGGGGGTCTTGAAGTTTTGAAGAGTGAAACCTTTGAAACACTGAAGAACAACCTTGATGAATTGAAACTTTTCTTGCACTATCCCTTTTTGGCCTTCGGTGAATCACGGGAGAAAGATCTTCGATGGGTAAAACCTCTGAAATGCCAAAGGGGAGGTAGTGCCTTGGTACCTCAAAGAAAAACTTTGGACCTCTTAGTTTAGGTGGATTGAAAGATGCATAGTTTCAAGGTGCGAAAACCTAGAAATGCCAAAAACTTGGGACTTAGTCAATTTCCTTGAAGAAAACCCAAAGTTTTGGACCATGAAGGTCTAAACTCTGAGGCCCAAAAACACCCAAAATAAGGGTTTGGTTTCAAACTCGAAAACGAGTTTGACAATGAGTTTGACCACAAACACAGGGCCAGGGGATCAGAGGGGACAACCTCATGACCCTCGAGGTGAGACTAGACCAACCTAAGATGCCAACCCTAGTGAGAACTCAAAAACCCTAGTGAAACCTAAACAAAATGAGAAACCCTAGCCTAAACGACCAAAGACAGCGAACGAATGAAAAAACAAAAAAAAGAGAGAAACCAACCTCAAAGAAGCAGAAAGACGTAGACAACGAGGCAAGAGGGGAGAGAAAAGAAGAAGAAAGATGCAACAAGAGCTTCAGAAATGATGAAATGCACAATGAACAAGTGAGGGTTTAAAACCTGATCACCACCTTTTATAGGCAAATCGACGGGTGATGTCAGCCCCCCATCAATCAGCCTTCAGCCTTTTCGGGGTCTCGGACCTCCAAAAGTCCGAAATGCCAAAAGGTCGACTCCTTTTAGGAGTCGGACCTTTCAATTTTTTGGACGTCCAAAAGTTTGAAGCCCAAAGGTTTGTGGAAAAGCCAAGGCTAAAAAGTTGTTCACCTTTCTAGATGTTTTGCACTTTTGGACCTCCGGAAGTGCGAAACTGTGACACTGTGAAAAAGCTCAAAAAGCAACAAGACAAAGGACAAAACTGACAAACAAACAAAAAACCTAGGGACAAGCTAAAAAAAGAAAAGGGGGGCCCCTGAAGCCAAAAGGCAAAAATGGGAGCATGGTTGTGGGACCACAACAAATACCAATTCCAATAATAACAACAACAATGCTAACAATAATCCCTTCAATAATTCTAATGTCAACAAACCTAAGCCTTTCTTTTCCACGTATCAAAAGAGAAAATTCACCTTTTTAGGTGAACCATTGGAAAATGCATTAAGGACTTTGGTGGCCAACAAAATCATTACCTTACTTGAGTAAGGCCATATGAACCCCAAGTTAAGCCAAATTGGTGGAATGATTCTCACCATTGTGAATACCATCATAATAAGGGTCATTAAACTAATGAATGCATGAAATTGAAACACCTTATGCAAGACCTAATTGATGATGGGATGATAAAGGTTGAAGGGCCCCAAAACAATGAAGATCATATGGCCTTCAAAAATCCTTTCCTAAACCATGAAAAGGGTGAGTCATCAAACACCAATCAAAATAATAAAAGAGGTAATGAGAAGGTCAATTTTTCCCATACCTATGATAACATCATTAATACTTTAGATAGTGATGAAAATACCATAAATGTTATCGTGGTAAAAGAGAAGCCAAGGGAAGCAACATCTAATGTTGTAACTAGGGGGCAAGCATAAAAAATTACTCTACTTGGAAATGCTCCAAGAATTGTTCTACCAAATCAAACCTCATCTTCATCATCGACACAATATAATTAGGTAGACCAATTACAATGAACACCTACTTAGATTTCTATTTTATAATTTCTCAAGCTCTCACCAAGTCATAAGGAGATTCTAGAAAAATCCTTGGTAGAGACTAATGTGCCTCTAAATTTAGATGTAGAAAAATTTCAAAACATGGTAGGACATCTTGTTGCACCTCATTGCCTATATTTTTCAGAGCAAGATGACATGTCATTAAACCACCCACAAAATTTTCCTTTTCATATAGAGGTTCTAATTCACAAGCATAGGGTAAAATGAGTCCTCATTGATGGAGGAGCCGGCTTGAATATTTGTACCCAAAACTTGGTAAAGGCCTTAGGATTTTTTGAGGAGGCTATTGACCCAAAGTAAAAGATAACTATAAAAGCCTACGATGATGAAGAGAGAGATTCTAAGGGTGTCATAATACTTCCTATCAAAGTTGGTCCAATGCAGAAAGAAACCATTTACCAAGTCCTAGACCTAAAGTCAACTTACAATATCTTACTAGGGAGACCGTGGATTCATGAAATGTAGGTCATGCCTTTGACTTACCACCAATGTATCAAATTCCCCTATCTAGGACAAGAAATCATGGTAAGCAGGGACTCAAACCCCTTTCAATATTGTAATAACATGAAGCCTATCAATGATCCCTTAGTCCCACATAATGCAGAAGGGTCTATTCCTCAAAGAATAGAGAAAGGTCAAAGTTCAAAAGATATCCCATCTTTGAAGGGAAAAGAAAAATAATTTGTTGTTGAAAACATCCAAAGTCCTACTAACCTAGCTACATCGACAAAAGGAAAAGAAAAGGTTAGTGAGGAGAGTGCTCCTGAGAAGCAAAAAGAAGACCTAGCTAAATCCATCCAAGTCTATACCAAAGATGCTCATTACCAAAAGATGGACCATATGATGAGAAACTTTGAAAAGCAATGTCAAATCAAACAAAAGGGTATAGGGGAATATTCTTTATCGATGATGGACCTACCCTTATCTCCAAAATCATATGGAAGACCATCCAATCTACATCATAAATACAATAATCACTTTGTGAGGTAAAATACATCTTCATTCATGGAGGAAGAAGACAATGAAATCATAAATTGGCTATATAAGGATGAGGAATCAAGTGCACATGAAAAGCACATCCAAAATTTAAGCATTCCCACACATCAATATGGGAAAGGATTTCAAATCATGTAGAAAATGGGATACAAAGGACAAGGACCTTTAGGAATAAGAAATGAAGGACTCATTGAATCCATTGAAATGACATGCAGAGATAGCAAAGAAAAGACTAGATTAGGATATCTAGAACAAGGGTACACTCAAAAGAACTATCCTAATGTCTATGACCAAATTTTACAATTAGGTTCTCAAAGTGATGAGGATTCCAACAATTGGGAATGGGAATCTTTGTCAAGTGATTCATGTCAAGATAAGGAAGTTGATGTCATCCACACCTACACTCCTAGAAAAGGAAAGGAACATGTTACAAGTAGTAGTTGTCGTTGCACCAAAAGATTGACCTTTTAATGCCCGATACAACCACTAGACTTATAGAAGACACAGGAGGCAGTTAAGCCATGTCATGAATCCTGAGGGGAGTTCTAACCATTATGCCAACAATCTCCCCCTTAGCATTACCTGAGGGGATTTGAACCTATGACCAAGCTCTGATACCACTTGTTACAAGTAGTAGTTTCCATTGCACCAAAAGATCAACCTTTTAATGCCCAATACAACCACTAGACTTATAGAAGACACAGGAGGTGGTTAAGCCATGTCATGAATCCCAAGGGGAGCACTGACCATTATGCCAACAGAACAAGCCTCAGAATCAAATCAAAATCAAGCCTCAAGTTCTAGTTAAGTGGTCTTAGATAATGTACCAATTCAAGTAATTGAAATAAATCAATGGGTAGGAGAACCCTATGTACCATCATGGAGACCTACTATGGAAGAATCTAATATTATGTTTAATCCATGAGATTTTTACCCAATGGAAACCTTAGAGGATTCTAGTGAGGAGGATTTTGACCCTATTTCTCTAGAACATCTTGAAGAAGCACATATTATAGATTTAAGCGATATAATGTTTGAACCTTCAAACGAAGTCCTATCCCTAAACCCCATTGAACTAAATGAAAGCATTGATCCTTTGACCCTTATCTATCCAGAATTAATCGAATGCGATTCCATTGAACCTACCATACTCCCTACATTTTTTAATGACAACTTAGTGTCCCAATACCTAAATGTGGTTGAGCCTTCTTCCACCATGAAATATTAGGAAGAAGTGACAAAGAAAGGTATCCAAACTCTCAATTCAATTAAAAATGAAAAAAAATTAAAAAATTTAAAATGGAAAGAATCTGATGTTGAAAACCACATTGTGGCAACATCAAATCAAAAAGAGAAAGAAATAAAGAATGATTCCAAAGGTGAAAACCCAATAGAGGCACCTAAGGAAGGGAGTTTGGATATTTTACCTGAGCACTATGAAGAAAGATCTCCTATCTTGATTGAACCAACAGAGAAAGTAAATATTGGATTAGAATCAAAACCAAAGATCATACACTTAGCAGCATCTCTATCTAGTGAAGAAAGAAAGGACTTCATCAAATTTTTCAAGGAAAAGAAAATCAATTTTGCATGGTCGTATGATGATATGCTAGGATTGGATCCAAATTTAATCATGCATCATTTGAACATAAAAGAGGGAGTAAGACCAGTAAAGTAGAAAATAAGAAAGATGCATCCACACATAGCTTTACTTGTAAAAGTGGAGTTGGAAAAATTTATGAAAGTTGGGTTTATAAGAGCAATTGATTATGCCCAATGGATTTCAAACATTGTGCCAGTTTCAAAAGAAAACAAATCTATTAGAATTTTCATGGACTTTAGGGATCTTAATCTTTCATGTCCTAAAGATAACTTTCTGTTACCAAGCATAGACACCATCATGGATCTGACAACAGGACATTCAGTGTTCTCACTTATGGATGGGTTTAGTGGTTATAATCAAACAAAGATAGCACCCAAAGATCAAAACAAGACAACATTCACATGCACATGGGGGACATTCTATTGGAATGTTATACCTTTTGGTCTAAAGAACGCCGAAGCAACCTATCAAAGAGCCATGACGACCATATTCCATGACATGATGCATAAGTTCATGGAGGACTATGTAGATGATATAATTGGTAAATCTCACTCAAGAGAAGAACATCTACCCATTTTAGAGAAAATATTTGTAAGATTAGAGAAATTCAAAGTAAGGTTAAATCCAAAGAAGTGTGCATTTGGTGTTCAATCAGGAAAGCTACTAGGGTACATTGTTTCAACAAAAGGAATAGAGGTAGACCCCACCAAAGTCAAATCCATCATAGAAATGGAAGCACCTAGAAACATAATTTAGATGAGATCTCTTCAAGGTAGGATCCAATCCATTCACAGATTCATCTCTGAATTAGCTGAAAAGTGCCATAATTTCACTCAACTCCTTCACAAGGACATAGTTTTCAAATGGGATGAGAAATGTGAAGAGGCTTTCAACTTGTTGAAGAAATATCTAATGAACCCTCCAAATTTGATGCCACCTATAAGAGGCAAGCCTTTAATTCTATACATTTCAGCGACCGAACACTCATTAGGGGCACTCTTGGCACAAGAAGATGAATCAGGAAAAGAAAAGGCCATATACTACATAAGAAAAACTTTGGTAAAATATGAGTTGAATTATACCTTCATTGAAAGAGAATGTTTGGCCGTAGTTTTTTCTTCCCAAAAATTATGCCACTATATGTTATCCCACAAGATTCAACTCATTGCAAAGATTGATCCCTTGAAATATCTTCTTAGCAAAACAACATTGAATGGGAGACTAGTCAAATGGGTCATGGTACTAAGTGAATTTGACATAGAATATGTGGATCGTAAATCTATCAATGGCCAAGTCATAGCTGATCAATTAATGGAATCACCATTACAAAATGACCATCCAATACAAGTGGAATTTCTAGATTCTAAAATTGTGAATGTGGAAGCAAAAACATGGCAATTATATTTTGATGGTTCCTATACACAACATGGATTAGGAGAAGGCATACTTTTGATTACTCCTCAAGGGTCTACAATTCCAAAATCATAAAAATTTCTATTTCCATGCACAAATAATATAGCTGAGTATGAAGCATTGGTCATTGGGATAAAACTAGCATTAGAATGGAAAGTGACAGAGCTACAAGTCTATGGAGATTCACAATTAGTTATCAATAAAATTAATGATGAATATCAAATGAAAGATGACAAGATGATACCTTAAAAAAATATGGTTGAGAATCTCAAGAAGTACTTCACTCTCATCACATTTGAGCAAGTCCCAATAGAGAAGAATAAAGTAGCAAATGCAATGACAACTTTGGCATCACTTCTCCAAATACCAGATCAAAATGCCAGATATGAATTCCTGGTAGAAGAAGTTGAGCAACCCGCATTTGACCCTACCCATCCTCATACCATTTGTTTGCTAACCGAACATGAATCACCTTGGTATGGAGACATTTATACCTACTTAAAAGACCAAATCCTACCTATGGACCAAAATAGGAATCAAAAGAAAAGCTTTATCCAACAAGCCTCTCGTTATACCTTAATATCTGACACATTGTATCGTAAAAGTCTAGATGGAATGCTTCTAAGATGTCTAGAGAAAGAGGAATCAAATATAGCCTTAAAAGAAATTCACAAGGGTATTTTTGGGTCACATTCGAATGGTTTAACCCTAGGTAAGAAACTTCTTAGGATAGGATATTTTTGGCCTACCATGGAGAAAGATGCTTGTCACTTTGCTAAAACTTGTCGAAAGTGTCAATATCATGGGAACTTGATCCATATACCTGCACAAGAGCTTCATCCTATGACAACACCTTGGTCTTTTTATCAATGGGGTTTAGACTTAATAAGGACAATTTATCCACCATCTTCAAATGGTCATAAATTCATCATCACTACAACAGAGTACTTTACCAAATGGGTGGAAGTTGTACTCTTATCAACTGCTACAAGAAAGAAGATATCCTTGTTCATATTAAACCACATAATATGTAGATATGGTGTACCTCATGCCATCATCATATATAATGCCAAACATTTCAAAAATAAGGATTTAAAATACAAAAAAAGAGAAAAAAGAGAAAAAGTGCCTTGGTGAAAACCTAGCAAATAGGCGCCTTGGTAGCAAAAAATGAAAAAAGCTTTAAAAATAGAAAAAGAAAGCAAGAACCATTCAATCGGTGAAAACATCGTAAACAGGTGCCATTTTAAGTCCAATTCAGTCACATACCTTGCAGTCATCCTTGAAAATATTGCATTTGCCAGCATTTGTATATATTGCATAATAAAACCCACAGTTACATTTGCAAGTACCTAGGGATTTTGGTCACCTAATCTGCAAATTGTCCCAAGTCCCACAAACATAATCATATCAAACTAGGGGCAATCTACTCTAAAGGAGGAAAGATTCATTAAAAGAAAACTTTAATCAGTCATCAAATCAATTCATCAAAACACAAGTGAAATGCTCGATCAAATCCTAACTCTAATCCAATTTGAACCAAACACAAAATTTGATCCAAGATCTTACACAACCCTACCTTTATCATGATTAAAAGTATGAAATGGATGGAACTACACTTGATATATGGATTTGAAAAACATTGCAAATTTTTTTCTAAAGTGTTGACTTGATTGATGAAATCATGTCTTTCTAGCGAATCGATGAAAGTTTTTAAACTAGACAAGCTATGATGAAAGCATGCTATTTTATTGATTTTTGAGTGATTGTCTTAAAATCAAAGTTTTAAAGCATGTATTATTCTTCTAAGGACATGATCATCAAAGAATCATCGAGGACTTGTACATATGATAAAACTAAGATTTTTGTTTGTTTATGCAAAAGGATACCTTGGATATTTTGATGTTCAATATCATAATACCAAAATCCACTTGCAACATAGAATCTGACAAAATTGGTATTCATACTCTCATGATTGAATTAAATTAGTGATAGTCATACCACAGGATGGCAAAGCAACAAAAGAGGTGAAACAAGTATTCATATCATCATGGTTGAACTAGTGATGGTTGTACTTAAATCAGGATTCTAAAAACTACTCAATGATGAATATAAGCTCTAAATTTTTGAATAGTGATAGTTAGTTGCATACATTTTAGATTAAATGCATTTGCCTTTCTTAGCCTAAAAACTAAAATTTCAAGAGGAAAATAGAAAGGGGGTGTAGCCAAATAAAAAATCAAAGGAACATCAAAAACTATATGTGATTGAATGTGTTGGAAATCTAAAATCAAAAGAAAGGAAATCTAAAATCAAAAGCAAGGGTGCATTACATTAGTTCTTGAGCATTTGTTAGATCCATGTTATATTGCATTCATTTAGGAATTTCCACCATAAAGTATCAATTATATTCTTTGCATTAGGTTGCATTCATTTTAAAGTTTCATCTCATTTAGTGCGCATTCTTTAAATCATTCATATAAATCCATTAATTGCATTTACCATTGCATTTGTTAATGTTCATTGCCTCCATTAAGTCATTTCATTCAAATAGACATAAATTCATCATTAGGTGCATATCATTTAGTTCATTTAAAAACATTACACATTGCATTATTCATTTAAATCCATTTTCATCCTACATTGTATATCATTGCACTATCATTTCATATTGCATCATTGATCTGTCTATAACATTTAGAATCATTAATCATTAAATATTCATAACCATTATTCATTACCTCATATAGATCCATCACATTTGCATATCATAAATCCATTCCATTCAGATCCATTACATAGATCCATATATCCATAAACATCATTACATCGCATTATTAATTAAATCATTACATCATCATCTAACACATTTATATATCATTTGCATCCATAAAGCATTAAATATCATAACATTAATCATTATAAAAATTATTAAATTCATATCCCACCCATTCATCTATTTTATGTCATACATAAGACAACCATTTAAGCATAAATAGAACATGTGCATCCATATCATAAAACTGCATTCTGAAAAGCATTAAACAAAGCATATAGAAGACATAATCATGTAGATCTACATATCATAGTAAATCACCTGAAAAAATGAGATCCAACACATAATGACATCACATAAAGTAGATCTATCAAATTGAGAATCAAAGTCTATGGTATCATCATCATAAAACAATGGAGTATAAAAGTATACGATATCATCATGAAACATCAGGAAATCAAAGTCCATTAAAGTATCAACAAGTATTAACACATAAGGGAACATCAACTGATCAAAAGAATAGAACAGAGTCCAATGTCTCGATATAAAAAATGATCATCATGTACATCAATGAATAAAGAATGTATATCATCTCAATAATAATGAATCAACTAGCTGAGCCACCAACACCATCAACGCCATTAGGACCAAGACCAGTATTAGGAGGTCTACTCGAACTAGCCTGTAGCCCATGCTAACTCATAGTGGCCATAAAATCTTGTATCGTATTACTGAGCTGGCTAACCTACTGCCTAATCTGAGACACATCCGACTGTAAGGCTTGAACATCTGATGCAGTCGTTGGAGCCTCTGAATTGGGAGCCTATGCAGAAGGAGTCTGTGGTGGAGGCATGGAAGAAGATGCAATGGAAGAAGATGGAATAGATAGAGATGGAATGAAAGAAGAAGAAGATGGATGAGATGAAGAAGATGGCATAGAAGCAAAAGTAGGAGCCTATACTAAAGGAGCCTATGGAATAACTGGCAAGATAACCTATGGAGGAGGAGCATGTTCCTGATCTAACAAAGCCTATGTTTCCTGGGCATCCACCCAACTTTGACGTCTGACCCTATGATGACCCTATCTAGATGTAGGATCCATAGCAACCTAGTGTAAAACTATATCCACACTTCGACCCCTCACCTGACCACCACCCCTAGGAGGAATGGGAGCACCAGAAATAACTACTATCAACACTCTGCCTACTCTAACCGCTCAATGACCCGGTCATCCCCAATGATCCCATCTCCTACCACCCCTACCTCCATCCCCACCATCACTTCCATCCCTACCGTCATCATCTGACTCCTCATCAATCCTAGGTATCCTCTCAGCTAGATCAATAAATCTCAAAAAAGGGTTCCGAGGAAACCAATATGTGTACTCATCAGTCATTCTTGCATCAATTACATGATCTCTCATGTCCCATGGCAGGTGACCAAGATTCTCTATATCCTACCATGCTATCCTAAAATCAACCACAAGCACCCATAGTGATCTCTCAGCCTACACACAGGCATACATAGCAACACCCTATGGCATGCCTTGAGTACGACCATACTGTCCTAGCACTCACTGAAAGAAAAATCCCTCAATAATGTGTCAAGACCACCCTATCATCCATCAGGGGAAGCACATAAATGGAAGCTCTGTAGCATCATCGGGCCACGCCTCACACCCAATGTATGGTCGCCAAATGACCTGATCCATATCATCAATCACATGGTGTGAATAATCTAACTTGCCCATATGGACCTGCACCAACATGCCCTCATACATCCAGGCAAACAACCACCCAGGATCACAGTGATGCACTGCAACTGGCCTAGTCACTAGGAGATGCTCCCATGTCCATAACTATAACATAATCACTCCCATAGAGAGATTCGAAGAGTGCTAATAAACTACTATGTGTAGCTCATGGTAAATATGCACTAGAATGCAAGAACCCCAATCAAAGCATTAGGGCGGAGCCATTAGGTCCTCTAAGATGTGACCCTAACCGACTACAAATCCATGCCCTCGGCAATCAAGCATGAGGAAGCCTCCAATCAGCGCACCTAAAATAGCTGGCAGAATCAAAAATGAATGAAACTGGGACCACTGGATATGCTCATCACCGATCGTGGGGTCCTGGAACACCTGCCGACATGTTGTACCATCGTAAACATGATCATAGTATACAATCTCTCCCTGAGTAGGAATGCACAGGATGCAGTACACATCCTCAAGAGTGATGGTCATCTCCCCCATTGGCAAGTGGAAGGTATTATGGTTAGAGTTCCACCTCTCTGCCATATTTGTGATCAACCCTCGATTCACTCAAAATTGAGGGAGGACAAGAAAGAGGGAAAGCCTGCATCTACCTATGTGTCAGCGATCTGGAGTGCTCAGATTGTCGATCATGTTGAATGGTAAAGGATACAAGCCTCGAACGGCCAGTGACTTAAGCATGACCTGCAAAAAGAAAGTTAAATCACATCAATTTTGAAATCAATTATCTTTTGAATCATCCTAAGTCAATCAAACATTTACAAAATATCAAACCACAATCAATTTTCCTGATTCTATTCAGAGAGGACAAAAAATTTATCATCACCCATCATCTAAGTCTAGATTGGCAATCAAACATTTAAACTAAATTGATTCAAACTGATATCCTATGACTCGCTACCAAATCAGGTTTCTTACCTAAACCAATCAATTGATTGATGACACTAAACGGTTCAAAAAACTGACTAAGTCATTTGCAAATTTTCCTAACAGGGTAAAAGCACTTTTTTAATGCTTAAAAGCGCTAAAAAGAAAAATCACAACTCAAAAGATTAAAAGCATTGTCTAAAAAATTAAAAGCATTGTTCTAAGGTGAAAGCACTAAAAGGTTGTAAAAGTGCTAAAGGAAATATTGTACGTGCTAATAAAAACATCAACAACGTGAAAGACATTATATGCGCTAAACAAAAATTTAAAAGTGAAATAGGCCCTAATCTCTACGTGTAAAAGTGCTATTTCAAAGTGCGAAAGCGTTATTTAAATGCACGGAAGCACTAAAAAAAGTGTAAACGCGCTACTAAAATGATTAAAAGTGTTGTTTTAATTGAAAAATACAAAAAAAAGAGGGTTTTGGCATGAATTTTTTTTAATTTAAAATTCAATGCTTTAATTTTAAAAGTAAGTTGATCAGGCACTTACCGGAGGTCCATAGGTCGGCAGTCGATGATATCGACGCCCACACTCAAATCAGTGCTCTCAAATTGGGATAACCATTGTAATCAAGCTCAGAGGAGTCAGAGAGAAAAGTCAAAAGAGGAAAGTGAAAATGAATAAAATTAACTTTTTACCCCTTTATATAGGCCATTTTGACCTAAAAAGGGCATCTTTGACCAGAAAATGCCTGAGGACCCATTTTTTTCACCAAATTGGCCAAATCAGGGGCATTTGTCATCACATGAATGTAAATTCATTATCAGAAATGAAATCGATATGCATTATAAATTGACCTAATTAATGCAAAATGACCTAAACCGTCAACTTTTTCAAACAATAATCAAATTTCATTTCATTTTCGAGGGGGCATATACTCGAATAATCAGGAACAACATCAGTATCATCAAATCAGGGGCATGACAATCAAATCAAAGTGAAATCTTTTATCAAAATTTTTTTCGCTTATCAATTGAAAGGGGCATCAAACATCAAATCAGATCGAACCAGGTACCATATCAGTAAACTATCATCAAATCAAACATCTGGACATCAAATTTAATCAAACTTCATCAGAATATGCATCTTATATTAAACATCAAAATTGACCATCGATGAAATCAGGACCTTATATCAATTGAATCAAGACATTCTTTGAATCGACACGCTTCACTTGTCGACTCAAAGAGGGGCATTTGTAATCACCGAAAATTGGACAAGATCATTTAAGTGAGAAATCAAGGCAATAATCAATACAATTAAATCAAGTCAAGTCAAAATCAAAGACAAATTGTAATTGAACCTTAATGCAAATTTAATCAAAAATCAAAAGTCATTAAATCAATTTAAACCTAGTAAATCATGATTAACGAATCAATTGTGTAATTAATCTAATTAATTACATAGTTCAATTTAAATCAAATCAACCCCATTCAAGGGGTACACATGGCTAAAGATTTTAATTAAATTCAATTAATTAAATCCTATTTTCCCTCAACCACCAAATGGGAGGAAAATTCATCAACCAATAGGATTTAAGAATAGAGCTCACATGGATCAAGCCTAAATTGAATCTCAATCACTCACTTGGAGAATGCATCTTGTCCACTCATTTTGTCTTCTTGTCCCAAGCTTTGAGGGAAAAATATTTAAATGGTCTCCAAAGGTGGAACCATGGACTTAACCCTCACCTAATCATGATCAAATCAACACACCCCCTACCATTGCCAAAATCTATAAAAGAAAGGCATAATTCACTCATTAATCATCCACAAATCTGAGAATAGCATCAAACCTCTTGCAAATTAGAGCTAAATTTAGAGTTAATTGGGCTTAATTTCACTTTGGAATTGAACTATTAGCTTTGTTTATCAGTCATTCTCTTTTTAGGACTGTCACTAATGGAAGTTTGTTGAGAGCTTTGCATTAGCATCCCTATAGAGATCCATAGAGTGCTTAATTGTTCTTTTTTTGTTAAAATAGCTTATTATTTGTGGTAATTTAGTTATTTTATTCATTTATTTGCAATACTAACCCTATGAAGGTACTTTTTCTAGTACACAATTAGAACCAACTCAAATGGAAGAAAAACCCTTTCTGGCAGAGACACATGTCTGTAGGCAGAGACACCTGTCTGTAGGCAGAGACACATGTGTAGCAGAGACACCTATCAGTGGGCAGAGACACCTCTAGATAGAAGGAGACACCTATCTAGAAATTTCATAGAAAACTTTCACAAAAGTAAGAAAAATTATTAGAAAATCAGAATGTGGGTCCCACCGTGCCTACCAAAATGTATATGTGAAAAAATGACCTATGTAGAGCAAGCATAAAAACTCAAATGTTACTTATACATGTGCATATAAAAGATCTTAAACTAACAATAAAATCATGCTTAAACTCATTCCTACACTATTCTCCACATAACCTCATCTGAGCATAAAGCAAGTGCACCCAAGACTTGCCAGATTTAAGCTCTTAGAGAGGTTGTGGGTGTGCTCTCCCAACACAAGTATAAATCCCACTATGAATGAAAATTAAACTAAAAAAGAATTGAACTACTCAAGGAGGAGCTATGGAAGCAACCCTCAAGTACTCAATACAAAGAGCCAAAGAGGCTCAGGGAGGAGCTATGGAAGCAACCGTCAAGCTCAATGGCATGCAAAACTAACAAATAGAAATGAAGCTAAAACATGGAATGAAACTAAGTTCTAAATTTACAATGAAAATCTAACAACTACCAAATGGTTAGTAAAAACTCTAAATGCAAGAGAGCAATTCTAAGCATAAACTAGCATTATAATTCTACATGCAAAATGATGGATCTTTTGCTTGAGGCAAGGAACTTATTTATAGGATTTTGGAAAGCTGGGGTGAGGTGGCATCTATATGGAATCCACATAGGTGCCACCAAGGCGACACATAAGCCATGCAAAGTCCAAGACTTCCTCACACATCTGTGAGCAACTTGGGATGTGAAGGGTCAATATGTACTTCAAGTACACATGTAAGTGTGTGTAAGAAAAAATCTATTTTCACACTTTGGGTAAGTGTAAGAAGTGTCATAAAAAAATGTAAGAAGCCTTGTTTAGGCAATTTTTAGAAATTTGCTCACACGTGTGAGCAAATAATTAGGACTAATGGGTGTAGGAATCTAAAAATTAGCCTAATTAACCCTAGTTAATTAGTAAGTAGACATATTAGATAGAAAGTGATGTGTGTATGATAGCATCTAGGTTAGGTTTGGGATTAAACTAAATAAAATTTAATTTCATCATAGTTTAGTAGAAATAAAGCATGTGGAGGAATAAATAAACTAAAAATTTATTTAAAAGGGGAATATGGAGAAACATGTAATAAATTAAATTTATTACATAAGGAGGGATAGTATTCAAATTTAATTTAAATACTATAGTTAGTGAATTTATTTAATTAAATAAATTTAATTAAATAAATATATGAATTTAACAAATATAATTAAAAAAATTAACCATAATGTTAGTTTAGGGTCATTAATTAAATTTAATTTAATTAATGTTAAGCGGACAAATTTAGCTGTCTTCAATATTGTATCACGTTGAGATGTAGTGATGTATATGTATTCATGTAATTGTAATCTCTGAAAAGGAGTCACATGTATGTGGCATAATAATGTATATTAATGTAATTCCATTTCAAGCAATGTATAAGGGAGTGAGTAGTTCTAGGTAAAAGAAATGGGAAGAATATGTGGAAGATTGGACATGTTATTAGAATTAAAAGAAAGTGGTTTATCTTACTTGTTATATTTATGATATTATCTTATGTTATTCATCTATAATGGAAATGAACTTAGATGTAGTTATGTATTGATGTACTGAGGAAAGAATGTATTAGTATTTGGAATTATAAATAATGAATAGTTATGAAACAATGAAATAAGATAGTAACTTGATTGTAATGTTTAATGGTTGGTTCATGTTTACTTAGTGCATCAAAAAGTGTATGGGTCAATGAAGTACCTAGGATAATGCCTAGCTTACCTAAATGATTAAAGGATCTAGTGATAAAAGGGACAATAGATATTTAAGAAATCAATATGAAATAATGACATGAGTTGATAAGAGGAATACTGATGTTAGATGATTAACTTATGTTAATGAAAGAAAAGAGTTAAGATCATTTACCTTGGTGCATTAAAATGAAAGTAGACCAATCAAGCTCGTAATTCAATGAATATCTTATGAATGTAAATAGGTTATATAATCTTGATTTAGTAGCACTTTAGGAAACCTATGAGGACTTAGGTTGAAGAAATCTTGCATTCATTTTATAAAAAAGTTCTTAATTATGTTTAGAAACATGAAGTGTAATGATGTATATTATTATAGTTAACAAAAAAGAATTTTACTTGCATCTTTTAGAGGTTTTATGTCTTGTCCTCCTGGGTTCCCTGGTGGGGAATTACAAAAAAAAGATGGGAAAATAGGGTTTACCATGGTCAAACACCTGTTTAGGAATCAACCTTTAAATATGATATAAATTGAAGTATTTTGCATTTTGACTATGGTAGTACTCACTTTTATCAGGGTGAAATGATAATATTTTGTTTCCTAATAAATGAAGTATGTTTTGTGCGTTCATAATTATATGAGTTAAAAATTTGGTATCATGTCTAGGTTGAAAATTTTGATACTTTTTCTCTCTTTTGTTTCCCTTCTTGAAAAATGGGTGAAAATAATGGCTAAAGAAATCATTTTGGGTGCATGGGAAGCTAACAAAATTTTCATGTCAGGTAGAAGAACTTATAAACTTATGTGTAAATAAAGTTGTCTACAAATAATATAGGATATTTGAAATTAGGCAATTTTGTAGGCTTATATAATAGATCAAATTGATGAAAAGAGTGAGAAATATCTCTCTCTTCTCCCTCCCCTCTGCTTTTTGGAAGTAAGAAATTGAAAAAGAAAAGGACAAATTCATTGTTGCAAACAAATGCATCTCTTTCTTACCATTTAAGGAATAAGTTTTAAAGGAAAAAATTTCTTAGACAAACAATGTGTCATTAAAATGATTGTGCTTAATTAAAGGAAACCCTTGGGTGAAGGAACTATGTCCCCGATGTTTTATCATAAATAGGATTATAGTTCACATTTTTTTGAAAGAAGTATTTTATTCATGTTATGGTAAGAGCTATGCCATTTGTGTGAGCCATGTCAATTTGTACAATGTTGTATAAATGTTTTATGGTACAAGTATAGAAGAAAGGAAATAGATTATTTATCCTAATGATTAAGTGACATTGTCGTAAAGAGGATTCTCATTAAATGTACATTTTCTAGATGCCTAGTGAATAGTAAAGATCCTAGATGAGTATTATGGGAACGAATTCAAGTAAAGATCTAATACTAAGAAACCTATGTTTGATGTTTTATGTAGACAATGTGACCAACACTTTAGTAGCATAATATTAACAACATTGATTGATTGGTTGGTTGTGAATGGCAGATATGAATGATGAGTTATTATGGTATAGAAATGTTAGAAGAATATTCATATGTGGATTATATTGTTACCTAAACTAGATCACTTAAAATTTTAATGTGTATAAGGATAATGATATGAATGGTTACTTTTGAATGTGCTCCTATTAAGGAAATTGGAGATTGATAGAAAAGTCATGTACATTAGGTCAATGTTATTGATTAAAATTTTT
Organism: Chamaecyparis obtusa; assembly: GCA_027943335.1. Lineage (NCBI taxonomy): Eukaryota > Viridiplantae > Streptophyta > Pinopsida > Cupressales > Cupressaceae > Chamaecyparis > Chamaecyparis obtusa. Next base: position 561,344 of record BSBK01003886.1, read on the forward strand.
TACTGTGCTAGTGAAAGAATAGGTTGAAAGGAGAGTAGTAGTAGGACTCATGCATTTCTCCTCTTCTTCTGGATTTATGATTATTTTTGAAACAACAAACTTGAACAAACTATTCACATTATTGTTTGAAAATTGATTGGAATCCTAACTTGAAGACTAATGGTTAAATTGCTTAGGTTTTTTCGATGAGTATGGTTCTTGTTTTGGTAATTGAATACTAATAGCTATTACAGTAGAATTATAAAAGATGTCTTAGACTATATTCCTTGAAAAGAGGTGTGTATTTTTTGTATGTATTGGATATTCACTATGTTTCAATGTAAACCTTTGATGCTAAGTTATAAATTTCATTTCATAAAAGAGATTTGCATTGTGCCTTCTAAAATATTGCTTATAAAATTGTGTATTACTGTAAAAGGGAATTTTGAGTATTTGTAATATTTTAGCCTCATGATTACAAAAGTAAATGTAATGTTTTATACCCATCTTTTATTGGCCTTGCATTTTAGTATAGAAGTAGAGAGAATGAATTTTGGGGACCCCTATTCATCATAAAGGATTGCATGTTATATTTGGGGATGTTAAAGTATGCATTGTTATTGTAATCACTCCTGAATCATGAGGTGTAATTTCTATAAACTGATTTTTCATGTCATATTTATGAATTTATAGTGGGTTCAAGTTAACCTATAATATGGATGATGTCATTTTTATAATAATTATTAGGAATTGAGATGTTACCATGAATCCTTGCCTCTTATATTAGTTACAATAGATAGGAACCTAGATATTATAAAGAAAAGTAAGCATTTTAACTTGTAAATCATGTTTTTTCCTAATACATTGATGTTAGTAAATAGTGGAAGTGGGTAAGAAAGAACACTTAGGAGTTACAAGTTGGTGAATAATAGTAATTTTTGGAAATATACTCTGAATTTAGGTGTCTTTTCGACTAGCTTATTGCATTAAGTGTAAGAAATGTACAGTTGTTTCTTGCATTATAAAATAGTTTTTTCTATGCTAGATCTGAGTTAATTTGCATTAAGTTGTAATAAGATAGGATTTATTAAATTTTTAAATAGAATGACTACTTATGCACGCATTAATTATGTTGTAAAAGTAGGAATGGTTGTTCTATTAGCAAATTGTTACTACTTATGTATGATGAATAGTTTAGTACTTTTCTGACTTCTGGGAGTAAGTCGAATCTTAGGGGCGAGGATGTAATACCCCTCGAACACTAAAATGACTTTGATGTTTCTTGTTGGAGGTTAGTGAATGTTGTAGGAACTTTTATGTTTCTTTTGTTTCTTATGTAACTATCAATCTACTTAATGTGTTGATAATTACATTTCTAATCCAATTATTAGTAATATCTTCACAAACTAGTATTGGACAATGATAAACATATCAATACTTTTAGTTACTTCTTTTGTATGTGTTCACCTCTACTTATAAGTTGAGGATATTTTAGGACCTCATGTACTTGAAAGACATATGTGACTACTATGTGAGTGTTCTCTTTATCAATGATTACTATTGGGTAAACTAGTTGCAATAGACAAGGATTTTAGGATCAATTTATATGCTTCTAATTGACTTCCACGTTCCCTTGTTCATGAATATGACTTCAAAGTATTCTTAATAACTAGGTTCATCATATGTTATGCTTCTGATTTATATCATTACAATTGTTGTTCATTTATGTTTACATATATCATTACAGTTATCTATTTAATTGTTAATATTGATTAAGAGACTAACCCAATTCACATGATGGTTTATGTTATGGACTTGATCTAACCCTTATTCTATATTCAATTCATAATTATTTGTATATTGGATGCTTACATATATTCTTGTGTCTATGATCTGCTTGTATGGCTAGGGGCAAAGTCATAGACTCACCTAGTGAGATCCACACAATGTCTCGACCCTTGTTATTATTTGCACTGTCTTATGTATATGTATATGCACATGTATATTCATTTGGTGATGCATGTTTGTAGGTATTGGGCATCGACTTCACCTAGATTTACATGTTTGAGTGTGCCCTCAAATCCTCAACAGTTGTTGTTATAGAGATTGTACGAAGGCCCTTACATGAGTCTCCCTTTTCCATTATCTGATTTAGGAACATTGGGGATCACTCTTTTTTAGTCAACTATCAAGTGAAAAAAGCTAGATCCACCTCACCCCGATTGGGCATTATTGTAGATAGTGCCTTGTGGTCACTTGCATCCATTTGGTTGTATGATTTGTTTATTCATTTCATTTATTTCTCCTTCTTGGGATGATAATCACTTGATCTTTGCTATGTTATGTTTTAGGGTTTCATGTTTGGTCAGGAATTTGGCTTGACTTACCTTGTTGAGTGTAGTTGACCTTTTTTGATCTTGTGGTTATCTCAATGTGTTCATTTTTTATTGTTATGGCCTCTTTCATATTATTAGATTTATTTTGAGGCATGTGATTTTAATTTATCTGAGTTTTATATCCTATAAATATGTAATAATATTAATATTGTGATCAATTACTTCATAGTCATATAGATTATAGTGTATGGTATTTGACACACACACACACACACATATATATATATGGGTGCGCACATATATACATATATGTATACATAAGTTATATGTGATTATATTTGCATGATTGTGGATATTGTTTATGGTGTATATTTTGGGATTAAGATAAAGTATAGTATTATTAATAATTAAATATTTAATTTAGTGTGAGGTATAGTATTCTTAATTATTAATTATTACTAATGTGGGTAGGTTATGTATACACACACATAGATATTGATGTAATTATTCATATCTTATATGTAACATATTATGATAATAATACATATGTGTATGAATTAATATAAAGTATATATCATTGTTATATTTGAGTAACAAATGGTTGTGAGTTTAAAATAATATTAAGTTATTTAATAATGCCCTTTAGTTAAGAGTTGGTTACCTTTCCTCTCAACCTTTGGGAAATCTATTTGTATAAATTCATTTTTTTCTTTTTGAGGGGAGTTTTGCTAGATCCTTGAGGAGATATTAGTTGTTCTTTTCATGAAGATTTTGGGAGAAATGTTTTTGAGATGTGAGGGAAAGTTTGTGAGCATATTTCTTGAAGATTTCATGTTTTTCTTTGCTTTTGGGAGAGGGGCATCTTTTTGAGAGTTTTCAATGGTTGAGAGAGGGAGTTATTACTGTACATTTGGACTTTCTTTCATGGATATTTCTAAAAGTGGAGAGGGTTTTGAATGATGCATTTCAAGTTTGGATTTTCTTCTTCTTATTGACTCTTTCCTTCTTCGATTGAATCTTTGCTAGACTCGAGGTAGGGATTGAATTCCCAAATGACATTATTTATTTGATGAAATATGGTGTGATTTATATATTAAAATGATGTATGATATTTGGAATTTCTCATTCCTAGAAGTATCTAAAAGCTTGAGTTCTTTTCGGTGAAAATTGCTATGTGTTTTCCTAGGTTTTCTGCCAACCCAGTTTTGGAAACATGTAACTTGAATAATCCAAATTGGGTCTAGATTTTTTATTATTTAATTATAAGGAAGGAAAATTCAGAGATATCAAATGGGTATCTCTCAAATTTCCTTTCTAGTGTCCAATTAATGCCCTATTATATACATTTTTTTGGACCATTTATATCCATCCTTTGTTCCAAATTTTAGTCACATTTATATATATGGTACAGACTGGTATGGTCATGTAAAGGTCTAAAATTGATATAAAAAATAGGTCTCTAGTTTACCTTTCATATACCATTGGTTTGGTATAGCTTTGTTATGTTTTGAAAAAGTTACACCCATTTTAGTGATGAAAGGTCTGAACCCCAACTAAAGTTTTTAGTTTTAGAACAAAAGAAACAACTTTCTTTCCCACTATTGGATCTTCATAAAAATTGGAGGGAGAGTCTATAATCATGTTTTCTTAATTCACACCAAAGATATTGGATCCATTATGTATTTTTTTGGAAGATATTAATTAATGTTCTTTGATGACTATTCTTTGCATTTAACCATTGTTTGAAATAAATTAGTTTAAGAAGATTGCCAAGTTTTATGGGTTGTATGGTTATCACAGGCTGTAAGGACCTAATTTTGGATGCATTTGATTTTGTATATTCTAAATTTTGTTGTGGTATTAAGTGTGGTGCATTTTGATGCCTTTTTATGTATTTGAATCAATATGAATGCCTGTATGGGTGTTTAGGGTGTCCTGGTGGAACAAGTAAATACCTAAACCTGAAAATGTGGTACTTTGATGTTCCTAAGAGACTTATGACATGATTTCATGATGTGATGGGATTCTCTTATGCATTGGATATGATTTGATTTTGGGTAAAGAAACTAGTTGCACTAGGTGAGTGGCTCTTAATGGGCACCAGGGCACAAAGTGGTCGTCAGGATAACCCATTAGTGAGTTGACTTAATCAAGTGATAACATTAAGAAAATTTACAAGGAAGGGGGGAAAAACACTAAACAATATTAATTGATGTCTCAACCATGCTACTACCACTCGTATAGGATAGGGATGGGAGTGAGAGAAGGTGCCTTTGTGATGACACAATCGAGCAACCTTGTCTTCATAAAAAGGTGTTCGGTTTCACATATGCATATTTGGGCACCGAGGTCCAGAGTTGACCACCAAGATAACCCCATGTGTGAGGGCTATGTCATGACACTCACCTAGCTTGTAGCCTAGAGTCTTTACACCTTTGGTTGTCTGGCCTCTAGTAGTCATGTTTGTCTTGTTATCTAGTTGTGTTTCATTCTTTATTACTGGGAAGGGTATTTACCACCTTAGGTATGTCCTAGTTGTTTCCTCTGCATGGGCCTTATTTTCTATCTTCTAATTCAAGGGAGTGGGCTTATTGGTTCTGTGTGGTTGGGTGGTTAATATTTATTATATTGAGGTATTGTTCATGGTCTACTGGATGATCCTTGCACATGTTCCTTTCCAGATTTGTAGTTGAAGACTTCATATTGTATATTATATCATGTTGCGATGTACTCATGTATATGTATTCATGTAATTGTAATCTCTGAAAATGAGTCATATGTATGTGGCATAATGATGTATATTGATATAATTCCATTTCAAGCAATGTATAAGGGAATGGGTAGTTCTAGGTAAAAGAAAGGGGAAAGAATATGGGAAGATTGGACATGTTATTAGCATTAAACGAAAGTGATTTATATTACTTGTTCATATTTATCATATTCTCTTATGTTGTTCATTTATAAAGGAAATGAACTTAGATGTAGTTATGTATTGATGTACTTAGGAAATAATGTAAAAGTATTTGGAATTATAAATAATGAATAGTTATGAAACAATGAAATAAGATAGCAACTTGATTGTAATGTTTAATGATTGATTCATGTTTACTTAGTGCATCAAAAAGAGTATGGGTCAATAAAGTACCTAGGATAATGCCTACCTTAATTAATATTAATCTTTTACCTAAATGATTAAAGGAAAATGATATAAGGGATAGTAGATATTTATGAAATCAATATGAATTAATAACATAAGTTGATAAGATGAATAATGTTGTTAGATGATTAACTTATGTTTAATGAAAGAAATGAGTTGGGAACATTTATCTTGGTCCATTAAAATGAAAGTAGACCAATAAAGCTCATAATTCAACGAATATCTTATGAATATAAATAGGTTAGATAATGTTGCTTTAGTAGCGATGTGAGGGAACCTATGAGAACTTAGGTTGAATAAATCTTGCATTCAAGTTTGTAAACAAGTGCTTAATTATGTTTTAGAAACGTGAAGTGTAATGATGTATATTATTCTAGTTAACAAAAAAGAATTTTACTTGCATCTTTTAGAGGTTTTATGTTTTGTCCTCCTGGGTTCCTTGGTAGGGCATTATAAAAAAAGGTTGGGAAAATGAGATTTACCTTGGTCAAACCCCTATTTAGGAATCAACCTTGAAATATGATAGAAATTACATAAATGAAATAATGTAATAAGACAAATTACTGATTTACCTTGCATAAACCCTCACGAACGGATGTAGAAATCACTCAAATCCATGAAGATTCTTGAGTGTACATGGAATCTAAATAGTTGACCTTGGAATGTGATGTAGGATCAAGGATTCCCCCACAAATGCATGGATCTATGATTACTACTTCTAGATCTAGAATGTAGATATGTTTGATAACCACATGCAAAGGAAAGAAGAATGAATGAATGAATCTTTTTTCTTGATTGAGAATTCCTCTACTTGGCCATCATTTGAGAGAAAATTGCATCAACTAGAGAAGGTTGTCTTTGATTTGATGGATCTTAAAGAAATGGAGACTTGGAGATCTTGAATTGGATGCTTACCTTCAAATCTTGAATCCAAATCTTCAATTGCTCTTAATTTCTTACACTTTGTTGATAGATATCTTGCAATTGATTGATTCATACCCAATGAGGGGAGAGAAGGTCCTTTTATACTTTACTCCCTCAATTCAGGATTCAAATTTGATCTTGGCCGAACACAATAGAAAACTGCGAAATAAGACCCTAACATGGGTCTCTAAGAAAAGTTTGGGCCCAAAACCCAAGGGACAAGTTGCCATTGGCGACATGTCCAAGGCAAAATGTGCTCAAATTTCATAGAGAGATCAATGAGAGAATACGTGTGGGAGAAGAAAAGACATGTCACTGGGATCAAGCATAACAAACATTCAGACCTCGAAATCATCAAAATGGGGCCTAATAGGTCCTAAAGCATCCAATTATGGGTGCTAAAGTTTTACGACTATACATGTAGCCCCCACTTTAGTGGGAATTTGAGACAAATTCATGCTCATGGTAAAGTAGATCAATGCATAAAAACAATCTTATTAAGGTCAAGGAGACAAAGAAACATCAAGCCCCTAAGTGACTTAGTTCTTCATTAAACCTAAAACCAAGATAAGAGAGACATCACTCAGAAGAGAGGAGAAAGACAAGGAGAAAGGAGTGTGATCACTAGCCTAGTAAGAAATTATCTTACTATGGATCGCATCAAGGAAGAGCTGCAAAAGATGGTGTTGAAAGGTCTAGCAAGCTATGTTATGCTAGTCAACCAATAAAAAAGGATCAATCCTTAAGGAAAGCATTGTCTTTGTTAAGGGATTCAACAAATGAATGATCGAGGCCTAAGGAAATCATTGTTTCCATAAGGATTAAGAAAAGTGATCAAGCCTAAGGAAAGCATTGTCTCCCTAGGGATCAAGAAAAATGACCAGGCTTATGGAAAACATTGTCTCCTTAGAGATCAAGAAAAGTGACCAGGCCTAAGGAAAGCATTGTCTCCTTAGGGATCAAGAAAAGAGATCAAGTCTAAGGAAATAATTGTCTCCTTAGGGATCAAGAGAAGAAGGATCAGTGCTTAAGGAAAGCCTTGTCTCCATTAAGGGATCCAATGAAAAGGATAAACACAAGGAAATCATTGTCTCCTTGGTCACCCACAAGAGAGATTGCATCAAATCATGATGTGTGTGTGTGCAAAATGTGAAACACAAAGTGAAGTGTATGCCCCCACATTAAAGTGATTGCAAATGCCTTAACGTGATAAATGATTTTAACAGAGCATACATGCACCCACTAAAAAACATTTTTTCTATGAGATGCCCCCAAGAAATGACAAATCAAGGGAAATAAACACACGGAAAAAGAGAGCATAGAAGGGATCTACTAACTCTGGGGTCTATATGATCATATGATAATCCATGAGATATTATATCAAAATGAAACTACCATCATCCCCCAAAGGTAGTAGAACTACAAGTACAATGGAATAATTTCATGTAAGAGTTGTGAAGAAGAGTCTTTTTGGGCCAACATCGGAGAGAACAAAAAGAATAGGTAGCTACCATTTTACATTATCCCCAATTAGACAACACAAAGGCACATTGACAAATAGTGGCACATGCACACCATAACATGTAACAACAAATAGAAGAAGTGAGATATAAATAGAGGAATGTTTACGACATTTTGATTCCTTTATCACCTTGTGCCAATGAAGCAAGGTCATTTAAAGAAATATAAACAAAACATGTTACATGCAACACATCATGGGGCAAGCACATTACAACAAGAAAATGCACAAAATCCATCACACAAGAGGAGCTAGTCAAGCGTATCACCTTGCTCCCATCTCAATTTGTAGTGTTTAGGGTAGGTGGGCAACACGCAAGAGAGAAACATCGAGCATAGTAGATGGAACAATAGCCAGTTTCAAACAAAGAACATGTTGTGAAGATGGGTCACTTTGTTCATCACTAGGATTTGGAGATAATTGTTGTGAAAACATAGTTCTGATTAATGGAAAAATAGGTTTTGAATGGGCCCTGAAACCATATACATTCAGTTTTTGAAGGGAACTGTAACCCTATGCAAGATTTAAGGAGAGTAGGAAGAATTAGCACAGATCAAAGTGAGACAGCTGGGGGAAAAAAATAAACCTTACAGAGCCCCCCCAACACAAAATGCCAGTAGAGCCACCAGCAGCTCTAAACCAGTAGAACAACAGTAGCAAAAAGGAAGATACACACTAGGACTCACGTTGCTCAAACCAAAAGTGTAAAGCCAACACTTTACATTAACATCAAATAGCTAGGGTTTTCAAGCTCCCTAAATCGAAAATATGGGTTTTGATGGCTCCCATAACCAAACTAGGTTTTAACTTGGGACCCAAAACCATCATGGGGATAAAGAGGATTCCCCTTACAATAACCAGCTGATCTGACAAACGGACAATCCACCCTATCAGAACCAGATCATAGAAAAAACATCTTAGACATATAAGCAAGTTAAACTTCAGCTGCACCATGATTTTAGGGTTTTGAAAGGTTCCCCCAACCTTCAACAAGGAGATGGGGAATAAGGATAAATCCCCAAGCCACCAAACCACAACCTACCAGGAAAAAGAAAGAACCTGCAAAGATCTATGGCAGAACTAAATCCCTCAAGCAAAGGCTGAGCTCACCAATAGTACTCCATCCCACCTCTTTCATCCAGCAATGAGCCACTTCAATAGGCTGAGCCTCCACCTCAAAAGGAACTTTGACCTTGATAGGAAGCGGGAAAGAAGTATTAAGAGGGAAAGAAGCCTTCCCCTTAAAAAGAGCTTCCACCTCAATAAGAAGCGGGGAAGAGGAGTAAAGAAGGGGAGACGCCTTGACCTGCTAATGAGCTCGAGAGTGAAACCCCACCTCAATAGGGATCCTGCTCTGAACAGCACCAGAAGAGCCATCACCATCCTCCCACACAAAAGAAGAGAGATGAGAACCCCAGAAAGAGGCCCACATGAGAGAGTCCCAGGAAGAGGCCATCACTAAAGGATCTAGGATCCAGCACAGCCACCCACCATCTCTAGATTTCGGGTGTAAAAAAGAGCATCTCCTCACCAAAGAGAATGGGAGGAAAAGCCCCCTCAAGCCCACGTCGTAGAAGAACACCCTGACCCTAGGCTCAAGAAGCTCTAGGGTAGAAGGGAGAGAGCTCCCAGCACGATATCTACAGCTGTAATACCCCAAAAATGGGCTATAGGTTCATTAACCTCATACATAGACAATACGAACGAAATCGACACCAAAGTCCTAACCTAAGGTACATCGACACATCATCGAATCCTAATTGATTATCTCAAATTCTGCATTGGGGAATATTCCTAGTAATATTCCTAATTATCCTAATTATCTTTGATTTAATAGTTATTTGGCGATAAATCCTATTTATCCTAAAATTTGATTAATTGAATATTCTCAATATTTAATTAATTAAGTTTAATACTGCCACTTAATTGTTTAATTGAAGTTAATTATATTTATTCACAAATTGTATTATTTAATTTTGACAATAAATCCAAAATCCTATGAATAATTGATTAAATTCTTAATTAATTAAAGCAAGTTGTCAATTTTTAATGATATTATTTTTGGAATAAAAGTTTGAAAAATAATTGATTAACCCATAAATCAATTGTTTTATTTTTCAAAATCAATTAAGTTGGAAATAAATCACTTTATTATTAATAAAACATGCACAATCACAAAAGCAGACAACTATCAATTATCAATTAAAGCTAAACTCTATTTTGAGTTCAACTCTGCTTTTGCATGTTTTTGTGAGTTAATTATCCTTTATTTAAAAATAACTCAAAAATCAACCTGAGTTGTTTGAGTGATTTATGGTTTTTTTCCCATGCACCTCCAAAGCCCTAGATTTCTATAAATCAAGGCTCGGTTCTTCACAAATCATCTCATAATTTTACAAGCTTACTTTGCCCAAATCATCTACGACTTGCACAACTATTTTGAAGAATTAGAATTTGGAGAATCAAAGCTTATTGCGAATCAAGGCTATTGTGAGATCAATTTGTTTTTACATTCATTTAGATTCATTTTCATATCATTGTTAGATTAATTGCATATCAATTTCATATCAGTTCATTCTAGATTAGATTCATATCATTTTCATCTTATTGCATCTAAAATCCAAAAAAATAGATTAATTGCATTCATATTTTATATCAGTTTTGCATTCAAATCCTTCATTTAGGTGTCGTCAAGGTCACTGATCTCGATAACAATTTGAGAACATCATACTCGCACCTATTAGAAGGCAGTAAATCACCTGGTTAGTTTAGCTTTCAATTCATTGCACGATTTCAATTTTTGCTAACCTCTAATGTTTTACTGAAGTGTTGTGTTTACAGATCAGGTATAAAATTCACACACATTTCTGGCGCCCACCGTGGGGCCCTGAAATGGGTTTCCAATTCAATTCTATCAATTTCTATCTTTTTCTCCTCGATTTCTATGCAAAACTATGATTTTTATTTTTTTTGTCCGTACAATCTTCATACGAGTTTCTGACAAAAGTTGTTTCGCACTATACCCACTGTCGTACGACAGTCTATCAGATCGAGAATCATGCCAGGCTATACACACTATCGTCTAGAAGTTCAACTATCGTTTCATCATACACCCAGTGTCGTACGAGTTTTTGGATTGTCGTCTGGGAGCATACCCACTGTCATACAAGTTTCAGACTGTCGTCTGGTAACAGACCCACTATCGTACGAGTTTTGGCATCAGGTTTCAACTGTCATTTCATTTTTCAAGGCAGTTTGTCATAGTTGGTTTTCAGATTTTGACTAAAGGCTAATCTTAACAATTGAAATTCTCTATTTTTTATTGACTCCTACTGGTTTTGATTGGAAAAAGCGCAAGAATTGCTAAAAATAGGTAAACATCTACTAAGCGCGTTGCAAGGATTCTAGGTATTCTCCTTAATCTGATAACATTTCAATTTGGATCCTAAAATGAATCTCTCATGTGTTTGGCTTGAGTGTTTTCTTTGCATGCTTTTCTTCAAATTTGCATAATTGAATACTAGGTTGTAACACCTTAAGTATTGATAAGAAGTCTTACGATATTTTTGATTGATCTTATTAGCGAAATTGAGATATTGGACTCGCTTATTCTTAATCGCCCCTTGTTTTCACCCTGTGGTTGCAAGGTCAACGCCATAGTCAGGGGAGGGGTCTACTTAGAAAGAGCGTTAATTGTTCCACCAGTTCTTTCCTATTTTGTGCTTTTCGGATCTCATTAGTATTCTAGGGTGTGGACTTGCTTTTAAATTTGTGTGAGGAGTTAAATGCACCACTTTGTGGACTCACCTCACATTTATTTGGAGCATTAAGTGTACCACCTTTTGTGCTTTTGAATATTTTTTGATAGATTTGCTTTCTGATATATCTGTGAAAACATAGTAATTAGGCCCTATGAACACTATTTATGGTTCTTGAGAGATTGGATTCCCAGTGAAATCCTTCTTGATGACAGAATCCTTGTAGGTAGGGAGGATACTTAGTGTGTCTCATGTTTTTCTTGGTCCGTGCGTCTTCCCTTATTGATTGATACATTCTCTCTCCAGAGAGGTTGATAGATCACGTGGGGTTGATATCATAGACCTTGGTGAGATAATCTTCATCTTAGCGTGTCAGATTTATCTACCTGCTTTGTCTGGGTTAAAAGTGAAAAGGCGTCAAACCCTTGGATCTGGAGCCAAGTCCCCTTGTGGTATACTATTGCGAGTCGCCTTTAGAGAGGGTTAACCGTAGCGGACACTCCCTTCATAGGGAAAACTGCGTTGACAGAACCTCAAGTGGTAATAGCTATTTTCGTCGTGGTAGTGACAGCCGCTATATAAATGTCCTATTGGAAGAAATCTCCACAAGTATGGTTCATTGTTGGGTTGTCAGATCTCCCTAGTAGCTCCTGAAGATTAAGTTCTCGGACTATGTCAAAACCCTGGTGCGCTGGGATTGGAGTTCACCCCTTTGGATCATAAAAGTTGCAGAGTCAAACCATTACTAAAAACCCTAGTGAGGCCAAATTTTCATTTTCTAGGGTATATGTGTGTTATTGCAAAATATTTTTGGAACATACACAATTAGCACTTCTGAGGATTAGAACGAATAAGTCACTTGATTGTTCATGTGCAAGGTTTCTTTTTCCCTTGTTCATTATTTTCAGACATGCTTGAAATCACTTGTTTGTTGTTTTGCGTGCTGGTTTATCTATCTAGTTATTGAAAATGGACAAATATGTTACAATCCTCAAATCTGAACATTAAAATTTGTAAAAAATCCAAATCTGAAAACTCAAAATTTGCAAAATCTAAAGTAAAATTCTTTTATGGAGTCAAAAGTCATCTCAGGAGATCAGAAAGTCATACGAGTTTCTATCAAGTGTCATTTCATTACTGCCCATCTATCGTATGGTAGAGAACTCAGTGTCGTACGAGTCTTCCTGCCAGTCAAAATCAAAAAAGTCAAATCCTACTAGCAACTATCGTACGAGCTTTTCAACTGTCGTTTCATAGCATACCCATTGTCGTACGAGTTTTGCAACTGTCATACGAGCTTTTCAACTGTTGTTTCATAGAAGACCCACTGTCGTACGAGTCTGCAGAGTGTCGTTTGGGAAAATTTTGAAAGTTATTAGAAAATTGTCAGAATTGCCAGATATTTAGCTTTTTTAGCCTATTTCTAGAATCTGTCGAACAAATCACTGTGTTAGGAACAGAGCAGTAGCTATTGAGAATCCAATCATTTTCCTAAAGTGGCCTTTTGAATCCGATCTAGCCTTCTGTTTAATCAATTTGAGTCTCTATCATCTTGTGTCAAAACCTTGTCATAATTATCAATCTTCAATCAATCATCAAAATGACTAAGTGTTGTGATATCTTGTCCGCTATCTTTTGAGCAATCTACCCATACATCGAGGGCACAGTATCCTTCACCCACGTCTAATTGAATCTTCAAATCAATCAAACCTTGACAAGGTTGCGTCATCTGATCATCTTGATTCAATTCATTCTTCAATCATCTGGATCTTATTCTTTGTTTCACTTAAAGTTGATGGTGGAAACTAGAGCTTCCTCACACAAGAAATCTGGAGAAGCATCCCAGACCTTACCTATAACTACTACTAGGGGTCCAACTCTTGAGCAACTCATCAATTCTAGTCTTTACAAGGACGATGGTCTTGGAAACTATCGATTAAAAACTGGTTACATTCCTCCTCCATCAACTCACAGAGGTACCCAACAAACCCCACATCAATCTATTCCAGGGAGTCCACAAACTCCTACCATGTCTCAAGTAGGGACAAACTTTGGCTCACAGAGAACTCAATCTCAACATGGTGTAGATCAGGAACCCACACCTCAAGAAATTGCTCAATATCAAAATGATGATAACTTCAAACGAATGATGAAGCATTTTTTGAAAGAAGATAGAGAGGCATACTTTTTACAATTAGCTCATCAAGGAGCTAAACTTCCTCCCAACTTTAATGTTGAAGATATCATTATGCATAAGGAAGAAACTCCACTCATAGCTATGATGAAACAAATGCATGCTATGCAAGTTGAACTTAACAATCTTAAGAAAGAGAAGGAACCCAAGGAATTCTCCATGGAGGCCCTTTGTCCTTTCCCTTTTGACAAAGACTTGTACATGCACCCATTCCCAAAAAGAGTGGAGATACCAAAGTATGATAAATATGACAGACACTCTGATCCTCAAGATCACGTTAGAGAGTTCTGTACACAATCCGTGGAGTTCGTGCATGAACCGACCTATCTCATGTGCCTCTTTCCTATATCTTTGGGAGGAGCATCCATTCATTGGTTTTCTAGGGTGCCACCTACTATCAAAACTTTTGAGGAGTTGATCAAATTGTTTTATCAACAATACTCCTACAATATTCAACATCTAGTCACCATTATTGATATTTGTAATCTCAAGCAATATTCAGGGGAACCATTCCTAACATTTCTCAAGAGATGGAGGAAGAAGTTCTCTCTATATGCCAGACCTATTCCAGAAATAGAAAAATTGAAAATCTTCATCAATAACCTTGTTCTAGAAATCAATTATCCTCTACAAATGCAAGATCATACATCTTTTGATAAGATGGTGGACAATGCTATCAAAATCAAAAAAGTGCTTGTGAAAAAAGGAGAAATCACACTTTAAAAAGACTAGTACGAATCAGGATCCAGTTCTAAAGACAATAACAAAAACTGGAACAAGAATAAAGGCATCGTCACAGATGGCGTTGTTGACACTATCTGTGCCCCATCAAAGGCACTAGCCTACAACCTAACTCTTGGTTCTCAAGCCATCAAAGCTTCAGAACAAAAGCCATCCGAACCATTTCAAAAGAAGCCAGAATACAAATATTGGGATAAACATCAAAAGTTCACTCCTCTTGGAGAATCTTTAGAATCAGCTATGAAAACTCTACTACTGATAACATCATCTCTTTGCCAGCAATCTAACCACCTGATTCTAAGCCTAAGCCAAAATGGTGGAGAGAAAATGAATTCTGTGATTTCCATCGAGGTAAAGGTCACAAAATGAATAACTGCTTCCGGTTGAAACACACCATTCAATATTTGATCGATAGTGGAGACATCACAATTGAAAATCCTAAAGGCAATAACGATCATATAGCATTCACAGAACCATTTCTGAAACATGGTCAAGAAGTTTCAACTTCTCAGCCTAATATGGGGGCAAAAGTCAACTATGCCTACCCTGGAAATAATGTTGTCATCAATATGGTTGAACCGCATCTCTCTGAAAGTTGCAATGTCATCACAATTGTAAGAAGAGATAGACAAAATCAATCTACCAACGCGGTTACTCGATCACAAGCCCAAGCACATCTGAAAGGACAAATCTCAGACTCATCAAATGTCCCTAAGGTGCCCTTCAATCTTTCATCTGCTTCTAAACAGAAGGTTGCTTCCAAATCTTCCAATCCAAAGGATACGAGGCCTACATCTTATAGCATTATTCAACAACTCCAGCACACTAATTCCAAAATCTCCATGTTTGAGTTGCTTCGAATATCTCTAGCTCACAGAGCCATACTAGACAAAGCTTTACTCGGTTCCAATGTTCCTAATGACCTTGATTTAGATAGGTTCCAGACTATGGTTGGACATCTTACATCTCCGCAATATATCTCATTTTTAGATGAAGATGACAACTCCTTGAGTCACCCACATAATTAGCCTTTGCATATAGAAGTCTTGATCCAGAACTATAGATTCAAATGTGTGTTGATAGATGGGGGCACCGGCCTAAACATTTGTTCTTACAGCTTGATCACACAATTGGGATTTTTAGAATTGGCTATTGATCCTTGAAAGAAGATAACCATAAAAGCCTATGATGAACAAGAAAGATCTTCTAAAGGCACCATTGTCTTACCCATTCGAGTGGGTCCAGTTATCAAAGATACCACCTGTCAAGTGCTTGATCTACCGTTGGCCTACAACATCCTCCTAGGGAGACCATGGATACATGAAATGCAAGCTATTCCTTCTACATACCATCAATGTTTGAAGTTTCCTTATGAAGGAGTAGAGGTTACTATCCCCGCAGATCTGAATACAACCTGCAACACCTTGAAGGAAAGTGTCGATAAGCTTGTTCCTAATAACAGAGAATCTTCCATTGAACCAACTAAAGAAGCATCCACATCTAAAATGGAAGATCTTGCAATACTATCGAGCCAGTCTTATCTTTGACGTCTCTCCCTATCTCGCCTAAGTCTTATGGGCAATCTTTGAAACAATCCAAACTAGGCTCTAAAGAACCCCTTGAGGTATATAAAAAGAATTTTGTAGCAGAACAAGTCTCCAAGCAAGAATTTGAAGAAGATGAAGTTGTGCTCGCATGGCTATACAAAGATGAACCTGAATCCCACAATGTTCAAACTAGCGACTCTACAACACCACAGATCCCTCCTAAGTCATACAGTCCAGGAAATAAATTGATAGCTAAGATGGGATATCCAGGTCAAGAACCTCTAGGAGTCAGAGGAAAAGGTCTTGTAGCAACTCTCCCACATACTGGTAGAGAAAATAAAGACAAAGTTGGCTTAGGCTTTAAAAAGAAACCCTATCACCTCAAAGGTAATTGTTCTCATGTCATAGAGCAGATCGCACCAGGAGAACCTCTTCTTAAGAAAGAAGAGACATAACCATCAGATAGTGATTCGGACAGCTCAGAACTCATCCCCTATGAAAAATTGCCTAAGTAGATCAAAGACCTTCTTGATGATAAAGATGATCCAATCAAAAGAATTAACGTAGTTGAAACACAAGAACCTACTATCAACCAAGAGATGGTTGCAACACAAGAACCAGCTAATCTCGAAAACCATCAACAAGAAGAAAGTGGTAGTTATTCTGAGACAGATTCCCATGAGTATGAATACAAATCTGAATTTGAGGGTAACCCTTTTTGGGGTATTCACCTTGACTTTACTCATGTTCTAAGATTTCCTAGAGATCCTGAATTAGAAGATGAATCTAATGACTATGAATGGGGAGTCATTCCAGAACCAAATGAGCTTATCACCAAGAAACATGTTGATGTTATTCACCAATATGCACCTAATCCCAACGTAAGTCCAGAGCGAAATGATGAACCTATCAAGTCTGATCCACCTATGGCTAAATTGGATTCCCACAATGACATTGAGCCTATTCACGAATTGAATGTCTTAAGTTGTAATATCACCTTTGAACTCGAGCGTCAGGTTAAGACCAATGAGGACATATCCATATCCGTAAACACTATCTCCCAATCTTTCCCCACTTTGACTATCCAATATCCAGACCTTATTGATCAAACCTCCACAAATCCAAGCCATGGTATTTATACCTTCCCAAATGACTATGCCCTTGCTTGCTACCTAAATGCAGTTGAGCCTATGAGGACTTCCATCAGTGAACCGAGCGTCAGCATGACCGAGTCGGACATCAAATATCTTAGTCAGAAAAATAAGAATAAGAATAAAAAGAAAAGGAGTTCTGAGGGTGAAAACCACTTTGTGGCAGTCTCAGAACCTACAAAAGTAAAAATAAAAGACGTATCCAAAGGTGAAAACCTCTCTGAGGCGCCTAAGGATGAGATATTTGATGTCCTTCCGAGTCATTTACAGGACAGATCTCCAGATCTAATTGAGCCCACTCAATCCATCAATTTGGGTACACCAGAAGAACCACAATTGGTACATGTAGCACAATCATTATCAGAAGAAGAGAAGCAAAAATTTACAGCATTCCTAACAAAGAAGAAGATCAACTTTGCATGGAAATATTCAGATATGCCAGGATTAGATCCTAATCTTATCATGTATCATTTATCTATAGCTCCTAATGTAAAACCTGTCAAGCAAAAATTGCAAAAGATGCATCCTCATGTTACACTCTTGGTAAAAGCTGAATTAGAGAAGCTCATAAAAGCTGGGTTCATCCGAGTTATTGACTATGCAGAGTGGATCTCTAATATTGTACATGTTTCTAAACCAGATGGTTCAATCAGAGTGTGCACAGACTTTAGAGATGTGAATAGAGTGTGCCCTAAGGATTATTTTCCACTACCTAACATTGATATGATAGTGGACATGACTGCGAGTTTTGAGATGTATTCCTTAATGGATGGTTTCTCTGGATATAATCAAATAAAAATTACTCTAGAGGATCAAGAGAAAACTACTTTCACATGTGCATGGGGCACCTTCTGTTGGAATGTCATGCCATTTGGGCTTAAAAATGCTGGTGCTACATATCAAAGAGCAATGATATCTATTTTCCATGACATGATGCATCAAACCATGGAAGATTATGTTGATGACACATTAGCAAAATCTATGATTAGAACTGAACATCTAAAGGACTTGAGCATTATCCTAGACAGAATGGAAAAGTTTAGTCTCCAACTAAATCCTAAGAAGTGTGCTTTCGGTGTCACTTCTGGAAAGCTCTTAGGATACATAGTTTCAAAAAAGGGCATTGAAGTTGATCCAGCTAAAGTAAAGGCTATAATGGAGATGCAACCTCCTAAGAATATCAATTAGATGAGGACATTGCAAGGAAGAGTTCAATCTATCAGAAGATTCATATCACAGCTAGTGGACATATCACAGCCTTTTACAAAAATATTACATAAAGGTGTGACCTTTGCATGGAACAAAGAATGTGAACAGAACTTCAATCATATCAAGAAATATCTATCCAATCCTCCTATCTTGATGCCTCCTATTCATGGGAAGCCATTGATCTTATATGTCTCTGCTACAGATACATCACTGGGGGCATTGCTAGCACAACATGATGAGAACAAAAAGGAAAGAGCTATATACTATATCAGTAGAACATTGGTTGCATATGAGAAGAATTATTCAATGATTGAGAAAGCTTGTCTAGTTGTGATCTTTGCATCACAGAAACTAAGACACTACATGTTAGCTCATACCACGCAATTGGTAGCTAAGATTGATCCACTCAAGTACTTACTAAGCAAAGTTGCCTTCACAGGTAGATTAGCTAAATGGGTTATGCTCTTAAGTGAATTTGACATTGAATATGTGGAAAGAAAGGCTATCAAAGGACAGGTTATTGCTGATCAATTAGCAGATGCACCTATGATTGATAATACACCACTACAAATGGAATTTCCAAATTCTTCTATCATGCATCTTTCTTCTAGAGAATGGAAATTATTCTTTGATGGCTCCTATACACAGAATGGATCTAGAGCAGGCATATTGTTCATAACTCCTCAAGGATACTCAATCCCAAAAGCATTCAGATTAAAGTTTCCTTGCACAAACAATATTGCTGAATATGAAGCCCTTTTGAATGGTATGAAACTAGCAATTGAGTGGAGAGTAATAGAGCTCCACATTCATGGAGACTCTCAGTTTGTTATTCATCAAGTCAATGATGTA
This sequence comes from Chamaecyparis obtusa, assembly GCA_027943335.1. NCBI lineage: Eukaryota > Viridiplantae > Streptophyta > Pinopsida > Cupressales > Cupressaceae > Chamaecyparis > Chamaecyparis obtusa. The sequence goes on from BSBK01003886.1 coordinate 580,711, forward strand.
TACCAAACTAAAGATGAAAAGCTCATTCCTTACAAGAGAATGGTAGATGATCTTAAGATATATTTCATATCTATCACATTTGAGAAAATTCCTAGAATGGAGAACAGGGTTGCCGATGCAATGGCAACATTATCTACTCTCTTACAGCAGCCCGAACATGAGCTACGCTACGAGTTCCTGGTGGAAGCACTATCCTATCCTGCATACGATTCCCCTGAAACCTGCAAGATTTGCACTGTTGTAGGTCATGATTCATCCAGATACAAAAACCTATTTTCCTATCTCCAAGACCAAATCATTCTCGATACCTTCAACCGCCATGAAAAGAGATACCTTATCCGTAATGCCTCTCGATATGTCATCATTGGTCACGATCTGTACAAACGAGGTCTAGATGGTACACTACTTAGATGTTTAGAATGGGAAGAGTCTCAACGTGCGTTAGAGGAAGTCCATGATGGTATTTGTGGGTCACACTCGAACAGTTTAACACTAGCTCGAAAACTTATTAGGGTTGGGTACTATTGGCCTGAGATGGAGAAAGAGGCTATCAAATTTGCTAAGAATTGTCAAAAGTGTCAAGTACATGGCAACCTAATTCATGCTCTAGGGAGGGATCTAGTCCCCTTTACAACACAATGGCCTTTTCACCAATGGGCATTTGATCTTATCGGGATGATTCATCCTCATTCTTCTAATGGACATACCCATATAATCATAGCTACAGATTATTTTACAAAATGGGTAGAAGCAGTCCCTTTGACACAGGCAACTAGAAAGCAAATATCTATGTTCATATTGAACTATATCATATGTAGATATGGGATACCTCATTCCATAATCATAGATAGCGGTGGACAATTCAAGAACAAAGACCTAGATGATCTATGCGCCAAATTCAAGATCACACAACATTGGTCTTCTATCTACTATCCTCAAGGGAATGGACAAGCAGAGGCATCTAATAAGAATCTATTGAAAATCTTGCATCGAACTGTTAATAAAATAGGAAGAGACTGGCATCTCATGATCAATCCAGCTCTCTGGGCCTACAGAACAAGTATCAGAACACCTACTGGGGCTACTCCTTTCACTTTAGTTTATGAGTATGAAGCGGTACTGCCTATTGAGGTTGAAAACCCATCACTAAGAATCAAAATGCATGGTCTAGTAACTGATGATGACTACAGAGTGTCTAGGTTGCAAGAACTTGAACTACTAGATGAGCGCAAACAAGCAGTGTATGATCATCTCAGAGTATATCAGAAAAAAATGTCTAGAGGCTACAACAAGAAAGTCAGACACAGAGAATTTCAGGTTGGTGATCTAGTCTTGAGAGAAAATCCTAAAAATCAATCACATCAAGAACGCAAGGGGAAGTTTGAACCCAATTGGCTAGGTCCCTTTGTTATCACTGCTACTTTTGGCTCTGGTGCCTATCAACTCTCAACGACTGAAGGAGAATAGCTCCGAAAACCAATCAACGTTCTACATCTGAAGAAATTTTAAGCCTAAGGCATTCAGTCTATGGTAAAATGTCATGAAAAAAATTTTAAAAATCTAAAAAAGTCCTAAAAAAATGAACATCTTGGTGAAAACCTAGCAATAGGCGCCTTGATGATTCACAAAAAAAATGAAAAATATCAAAAGTACAAAAAAAAAAATTGAAAAAAGTGAAAAATACAAAAAAAAAAAAGAAAAAAGAAAAAGTGCCTTGGTGAAAACCTGGAAACAGGCGCCTTGGTAGCAAAAATAGAATCTCTGCCAAGATGGTGAAAACCTAGCAAACGGGTGCCACTTGTTTCAAAATGCTCCATCTATCAGCACAATCTAAGTCTTTCCTAAGCTTTCAGTCTTGCTTTAGTTTGTACATATCTCCCGGTTTGTTTCTGTATTTCCAGTTTCCAATAAGTCGGTCTGTACACCAATCAGCTCAAGCGTCTGTATCCTATCAATGTTCAAACTTGGGGGCAATCAAAATCATATCCTATGGCCTCCAATGTATCTTAGACGTATCATATCCAGTCAAAGTCCTTTGAAGCTTCATCCGAGTCAGTCAATCAGTCTCGTCTCTAGAAAGGATTTTGCATCTACATCAAACATCAAACACAAACTGAAAACAATCTATATTTTTTTTTACATGCTTTTATCTCCTTGTATGCTTACTAATTTGCACTGAGATTTTTGCATATTGTGTCCCTTCAAGCTCTTTGATGATGTCCTTTATAGGATTTAGAGAGTGATGACTCGGGGCATAATTTTTTCTTTATTTTCTTCTTGTATGTGAAAATCTAACAGCTTTGGAAATTCTGGATTGAAATGGTGTCTGACTGTAAGAGCCTCTATCTTGAATTGGATGGCCATGCGTACCTCAACCATTGATACCCAAAAAATTCAAGTTTGATCTAACTATTGTCTTTTTGAGTGATTTCTTTTCTCCTACTGTGAAATGCGATCTTACCTAAGGATGTGAACGATAAAGGGTCACTACGGGTAATTCACATTGGATTTTGAATGATCTCTTGACTATTTGATGTGTTTGCAACGCAAGGCATATTCAGGTCATCATGACGTTTATGTTTTGATGCTTATACAAATTGCTATATTAAAATGGACATGATATTCAGGTCATCCTGGAATTTATGCTTTGGTGCTTATATCTAATCCGACATTCCAAAAACAAAATCAATATTCATATATCCATGGTTTTCTAACCAGTGGGTGTTGTATTGATTCTTGCGCATACAAATCGATATTCATGTCTATGGTTTCATAGCTAGTGGGCATTGTATTGATTTATCTGGTTACCAAAAAGTTCAATGATGATAACAAATCGACACATGATCAATGACTAGGTCCTAGGTCTTAGGTTGCATTTCATACTGCATGTCTTTTTGCATTTTTGCATGTTTGCATGATCTCACAATGGCTAAACGAACTTCAATGCTTAAACAATTCTCCACTTGTCTCTTCAAATCTAACAAGAGCTGAATCTCACACGAAGGTTCCTCCAACGAAACAGCAAGTAGAATCCTTTTTCGAGATCAAAATCAAAATCTGAGATCATTCATATTATTAACTATTTGCATAATCAACCTTCAATCATAGTAGAAATCCATTTTTCAACTTAACTGATTATCTTCCATCAAACTATCAAAATTTCAACCATGGTCAACTCATGGTCAAACCTAGTCAAACTTGGTCTCCAGGACCTCAAACGATGCAGAATGCATTCTCGAACGTGTTCAACCACTTCTCAAATCAATTAACATGCTTCTAAACTATCAACACTGACTTTTCTTGTCAGATTTCAATTTTTATCCCGAAGGGGGCATGGTATTGCATATCATTCAAAGTCTGTAATCATATCTTTATTGATATCATATCTTTCATCAGTAATCAAGACAACAACCACGTCTAGTTACTGATTCATCAAAAATCCTCGTCGCTTGGGGCAAATCAATCATCGCTCGGGGCATATCAGATTCATCGAGATCCATATCAATCTAGTATTCTCTTAATCTTGTAAACTGTATCAGTTTTTCGCAACCATCGGTTCATTAGTGTTATTTCCTCGATTCTTCGGTAACTGAAGGGTTCAGATGTGATACCTACGTGATTCTTCTAAAGACAATCGAGTCTGGAATCGGTCCCTCACTTCTTCGCAATCATAAGGTTTGGAATCAGGCATTTTGACGCTTTTGTTTCATTGGTTCATCGTTGCTATAGTTAACATTATTTTTGGTTATTCAAGACCTATTAGATTCATATCAAATCTTTCAATTAGCTTCTGTCTCATATCAATTATCAATTTCAAACATCAATTTCAACATCAAACACAGACCGTCTTTGAACCACTGCGCTTCGCACAGCAATTCAAAGAGGGACAAAATGTAATACCCCAAAAATGGGCTATAGGTTCATTAACCTCATACATCGACAAAACGAACAAAATCGACACCAAAGTCCTAACCTAAGGCACATCGACACATCATCGAATCCTAATTGATTATCTCAAATTCTGCATCGAGGAATATTCCTAGTAATATTTTTAATTATCCTAATTATCTTTGATTTAATAGTTATTTGGCGATAAATCCTATTTATCCTAAAATTTGATTAATTGAATATTCTCAATATTTAATTAATTAAGTTTAATACTACCACTTAATTGTTTAATTGAAGTTAATTATATTTATTCACAAATTGTATTATTTAATTTTGACAATAAATCCAAAATCCTATGAATAATTGATTAAATTCTTATTTAATTAATTAAAGCAAGTTGTCAATTTTTAATGATATTATTTTTGGAATAAAAGTTTGAAAAATAATTGATTAACCCATAAATCAATTGTTTTATTTTTCAAAATCAGTTAAGTTGGAAATAAATCACTTTATTATTAATAAAACATGAATAATCACAAAAGCAGACAACTATCAATTATCAATTAAAGCTAAACTCTATTTGAGTTCAACTCTGCTTTTGCATGTTTTTGTGAGTTAATTATCCTTTATTTAAAAATAACTCAAAAATCAACTTGAGTTATTTGAGTGATTTATGGCTTTTTTCCCATGCATCTCCAAAGCCTTGGATTTCTATAAATCAAGACTCGACTCTTCACAAATCATCTCATAATTTTATGAGCTTACTCTGCCCAAATCGTCTACGACTTGCACAACTATTTTGAAGAATTAGAATTTGGAGAATCAAAGCTTATTGCGAATCAAGGCTATTGTGAGATCAATTTGGTTTTTATATTCATTTAGATTCATTTTCATATCATTGTTAGATTAATTGTATATCAATTTCATATCAGTTTATTCTAGATTAGATTCATATCATTTTCATCTTATTGCATCTAAAATCCAAAAAAATAGATTAATTGCTTTCATATTTCATATCAGTTTTGCATTCAAATCCTTCGTTTAGGTGTCGTCAAGGTCACTAATCTTGATAACAATTTGAGAACATCATACTCGCACCTATTAGAAGACAATAAATCGCCTGGTTAGTTTAGCTTTCAATTCATTGCACGATTTTGATTTTTGCTAACCTCTAATGTTTTACTGAAGTGTTGTGTCTACAAATCAGGTATAAAATTCACACACACAATAGCCTCCCACCGAGAAACCCCACAGATCCTCATGTGGGTCACCATCACCGTCTGCAGAATCACTCTCCTCATCAAAACCAGAGACCCTAGCCGCTCTGGTCCCACCTGCTCTGCTCCTGCTCGCGCCTGCTCTGCTCTACTCCTGCTCGCACGCGACATTTTAAAATCTCAACACGTTTGTCCTACTATGGTTGTGAAAACATAGTTGGTAAATCATGATTAACATCAATAAGCGCATACATGTCATCAAAATCACTAGTATGAATATCATCATTAGTTGCATTAGGAACATCAAAAGTATCATCATCAAGGATATCTTCTTCATGCAAGTTAATTGTAATAGAATCTAAGATGTGAATAGAATTATTATATTTGTTCAATTTCATCTTTTTGAAGTTATCTTCCTCCTTTGACTCAAGCATAGGTTAATCAAAGGGAATCAAAGAATTTGTAGGTGTTTTAGGTGAAGCAATATTTTGGGAAGCATGTTGACAGGCTCTAGCATGACATTTATGACGATGATCATGAGCATGACAATTACGTTTTGTTTTGCTAGAAACTAGGTTTGGTTCAGGATCAATCAACATCAAATCTTTTTCTTCTTTAGAAGGAAGAATGAAAGGAGCCACACTAGGTTGAGAGATATCATTGGAAGAACATTTATAAGATATAGGAGGTGGAACTGAAGCATATATAAGAGGTGTCGGAAAAAGTCCATGTCTAGAACAAGGAGATGGAATATCCTTCAGTTTGTTAAGTTCACAATTCATTTGGATCCTGTAGGCTTGATATGATTGAAAGAGATTATCTCTACGAGGTTGAGTTGGTTGAGTTATGGAAGGCCAAAAGAAATCAAGGTCAACGGACTCTCAAGGCACTAAAGGCTAATATAGGCTATGGTTAAGAGTCATGATTTGTCCATTGTGAAAAAATTTCAAACACTTATGAATAGGAGAGGCATTGACTTTCATGGAAGTAAGCCAAGGAAGACAAGTTTGACTTGAAATTGATCAGAAGTTAGAATCACAATAAAGGTAGCATTTAAAGTTTTACTGCCAACTTCAATAAGAATGAAATAGAACCATGGGAAGGATAAAGAAAACCATTGCAAGTTTCGATCATAACATCAGATTTATCATAAAAATAATGTTGCAATTGTGTTTTGAAAAGATGTTCTTTAGTTATTACATTTTCCATGCAAGTAGGATCAATAAGGACATCACGAGAATGAAGAACCATTAACCTTTGCAACAATATAAAGAGGACCATCAAGTGCTTTAATTGTCTCAATAGGGTTAAAAGTAATGCAAAGCTCAGATTTGGGTTTAGATTTTGGTTTGGGTAGATATTGATCAATGAGATTGACAATATTATCAAAAGAGTTATCATCATAGTCAACAACATTAGTGAAAGAAGGTAAAGGTTGAGTAGACTCAATGGTATTGGTAGAATGAGATGGCAAAGGGTTGGTATAGATTTGTAAATTTTGGTTGAAAGGTGCTACAAATTTGTTTCCTTGATCATTAACACCCTCAATAGATATAGAATTGGAGTCAATGAAGTCTTCGATAACAGTTTTCAAGCGAAATCATTTCTCAGTATCATGACTAGGTTGATGATAGTATTAACATAAAGCTTTGTGATAAAAAAGAGTCTGGATAAAGATTTGGATGTGTCAATTGGTTTGATAGAAGGGAGATTTAATGCATTAACATTAATTGAATTCAACATCACATTATGCAAAGATTTAGAAAGCAGAGTAAAATCATGAGTGAGTATGAAAATAGATGACAAAGGAGCCACACCTTTGGATGTTGCCGCCACTTGTTCATCGACATTATTGGATGAATTGTTGATTTTAATGGTCTTTGGTTTCTAAAATTTGTTGAAATTGTTGGATGTGATATCACACTTATCAACTAGAGCCATTGAAGTGGTGCTCTCAAAATGACTCAATTGAAGCTGATAATTATGAAGCACTACACATACTTGAGTAAAAGAAGAGAATTCGGAAAGTAGAATCTTATCTCTAATGTCTTTTTGTAAATTAGAAATGAAAATATGTTGCACATCAATATCAAACACAAGATAATAAATCTGAGCATGCAAATGCTTAAATCTACCAATAAAATTAGTCACTTTTTTCTAGCACCTTTTTTACAATGCATTAAATTAGTCAAATATTAAATCTTGATCAATGTTGTTTTGAAATTGTTGGATAAAAGCATTTGTAAGTTTTTGGAAGGAATCAATAGAATGAGGCAAAGAACAATATTATTGCAAGGCTTTGTCTCGAAAGGTTCTAGTAAACAATTTTGATATGAACCTATGATCATGAGAAAAATCACTACACAATGTTTGAAATGTCTTTACACGAGTCGAAGGATCACCCTTACCATTATAAGTCTCAAGATGAAGAATCCTCATGTATTGTGGAATAACGACATGAATGATATCCAAAGACAAAGGACTAGCAATGTCATAAGTATAATGTTGAGCTTAGATTGATCCATTGAAGCAATTTGTGGTTGCAAGGGAGACATAGTTTGAGCCTGTTAGGATTAGATAATACTGAGAGGGGGGTGAATCAGTATTACTACACTTTAATTTAAACTTCAACCAATTATAAATAAACCATAACAATGCTGAAATGAAAAGAACATATAAGCACAACACATAACTCATAACACCATGATTTGTTCTCGAGGAAACCTTGGCCAAAGGAAAACCCCGGTGGGGATAGTACCCACAACTATATACTAAAATATTATATCCCTGTTAGGAGATCTAGCCCTGTTAGGAGCTAATTATTATATAGTACATTTCCTTGTTAGAGGAATACAAAACCCTGTTAGGGGATACAAACACTTGGTTAAAGGTGGTGACCATATAGCTCTTACAATCAAAAACTGTTTCAAAGAGTTCTCCAAAAATGAACAATACAAGCACTTTCTTTGCTTAGATAGTTCCAGTCGTAGCTCTGTCATATACTAATCTCGCATCTTCTCTCTTCTCTTAGATTCACATCCATTACATCATCATCACATCCATACATATCGCTTCCACAAAACACTCTATACTTATACAAAATCTGCCATCCAGTCAACTTCACAAACATAATAATAAATTATGTAAATGATAAACATAGAGTCGGCGATCTTATATTACCAAAGTGTCGGCAATATACTTCATCCATCTGACTTAGCATGTTACCATATGCATTATCCTTCTCTCAATCATCGCAATTGTTCATGTGCCCTATTACATTGATTCTTTGTCTTCGCATACCTTCATATCACTATATCTCACTGACCTGATCACCAAAACACATGCAATCTTAACTGAAGCATATACATATCCCAAAATACCTTCTACCAACTTCGCAATCCATAATACATCATACAGTGTCATCGCTAACCAAAACTGTACCACAGTACACTATTATCCTAATTCTATACTTAGTCATTTGCATGACTGTGACTCCAGTACTAAGACTCTCTGCATGCGATCACTCCAACATAGGTGTTTCCATAAATGACAACCTTAAGTGATCACTAGTGCTCCAAAACATCACTTTCCAACAATCTCTCCCTTTGGCATTGATGACAACACTTAGCAAAAAATGACTAAGTGTTTAAGCACTATCGCCCTTCAACTTATATACATATCTTTTTTTTAATTTTTTTTAATCTTTTTCTCTTTTTTTTATTCTTTTATTTTCTCCTTATATACTCTTCTTTTCTTCTCTTCTCTACTCTTCCTCTCTTCATTTTTCTCTTCTCTTCCTCTCCCTTTGACATCAATGGCAAAGATACTTACAAAATTTCAAAACTTCTAAGCACAAAAGACTTAGTGCTTACTCACCAGTTTTAAGATATCTTGGAAAGAGTTTTCCAAGATCTTCACTTCCTCAACCCATGATTTGATCAAAAGCTCACATGATGAGTTTGACATGGATCAATCCATTCAGTGCATATGATGTTGTCTCTGCTGCCTTAAGCTCAATAGGTATAGCTTTAGACATTGATCCTTCTACCTTTTCCATCTTTGTTAGATGAGTTTCAAGCATTGGAAGTTTGGGAGTTATTAGGCTCTTCAACAAGCCAAATCTATCTACCACTCTCACTTTCTCTGTTTCTAGAGCACTAATTTTATCCAACAGCTTGGATGCTTGTTTATCCATTTCAATCATAGCTAGTGAAGATGTTTCACAACTGTCCATCAGACTATCAAGTGTAGCCCTATCCTTGGCTATAATGTCTTCAATATTTTCATGTTTCTACAAGGATTTATGCGGTGACTATATATCTTTCTACCTTGTGCTACACAGCTCTTAGCCTTCAGTGTAGTTGCCTTGAGAATGTCTAAGTGCCATGAGATGGGTTGACAAACTTCTCTCAATTTCTTCTCCAAGAACTTGTTTTCATCCTTATCCTCTGCAGTCTTCAGCAATGACTCAAAGTGACTGGGTTCTCAGCTTCATCCTTTCCTTGAAAGATAATCGGTGTAGGAAGTAATTTATTTATTGTCTCTACCTCCCTAGTCATTATTTTTACTCTTTTATCTCATTTTTGTACTAACCTTTCCTTAGCTTTAGCGAAAGCCATGAAGGATAGCCTCATAAGCTCATCCTCATCCATGCTATCTACATCAGCACTCACTGGTTTGGCCATACTTGCCAACAATAGAGTAGAAGAGGTGTCAGGTTCTTGTTTTTGCTCCATTCTAATCTCAACTACTTTTTCTGCTTCAGTTTCTTCTACCTTCTTTTCTTCTTGCTAAATTTCTTTTTCCTGTAACTTCTCTTCCGGTTTCTTCTATATTTTCTCTTCCTCTATCTATCCTTGTACTTCAACTTCTATCGCGCTGTCCAAATTGTCCAAAAATGGATCATTTACATCATGTGAAGTGTCAAGGGTCACAGGTACACCAGAGAGAAAGAAGTCTAGTTGCACGCTAGCCTCACTTGCTTGTTCACTTACTTTTGCAATTTTGGAACTTTCCCCCAATCCCAAAGGTGTAGGCTTGGTGACCTTGGGAGGTGAGGTCTTCTTTGGCATATCACTCATAAGGATTTGATCCAATGCCTTTTGAGTGTCCTCAATTACTTCATCATATTTCTTAGCCATGATTTTTACCAATCTAGCCTTGGTCCTCAACAAGGGTTTCAATTCATTTATTATCCTCTCCCTTTCTTGTATTGAGACAACAGGTAACATGTCATCAATAGCTTTGTTCCTTATGTTCTCATCTTCTAACTGTGCCAACTACTTTTTGATCTCTAGTTTACTATACAATTCCTTAGGGATACTCCCTTCTATTTCTAACAATTTTTTCTTAAAAGTTAATAGATACTCAATGATAGTATCTTCAATGATTTCTTGGTTCTCAGAATCATATCTTTCGTAATAGTTATCTATTGTTTTCAAATTTCCATCTTTTATCACTCTTTTCTGCAATGATTTAAGGTCTAGTTTCCACAGAGTTTGTGGATCCCTTTGTGCTACTTTTTCATCTTCTTTCTCAATTACCTTTTCTTATTTCTTCTTCTTTTCCACGTCTACCTCTTTTTCCTTAGGACAGCTCTACCTGGTAAATCTTGTAGATCTTCTAGGAGTGTTCGCAGGTACAGTTTCTTGTGATGTCTTCTCTTGTGTAGGTGATAGGTCAATTATGTCTGGTGTAAGACTTATTGTTTTCTCTGCCTTAGAAGGGGTAGGTGCATCAATAGCCATGTTGGAAGATGCTTCAGACATCTTAGTCCTTATGTTATTCAATTGTTCCCTAGTGATTCCTATCTTCGCAGTGATATCTTCCACAATTTTACTAATCTTTCTCTTCCTTGTCACTTTTTCTTGTTCTTCTCTGACTTTTTTAGATTTCTCCCTATATGTTCCCCATCTCTCTTCAGTAGGGCCTATTTATGTTGCCAGTACATGTTCTACTTGCATGGTTAGAATCTTAGAACTGACTTCATACCCCATAGGATAACACCATTTCTTTCTAGGTTCCACAACCTCAAAGCACACACAATCAGTTTTAACCATGAAACAGATAGTGTCCTTATACTTTTCAACTAAATCCTCAGGTATCCTATACCTTTCCTTCATCTGCCTTTGTAGAACTTTAGTCATACCAAATAACTCTCCATCTACCCAGTTCTTATCTTGTCTTCGATAGCTCTCTGAGATCTGAATTTCAGTGGGTACATTATCTTTCCATCCCCTAAGGTGCATGCCAAGGAACTTGTGAATAATATGAATGTACATATGAACCAACAATGATCCAAATCTAAATGCCTTGGTCCTATCTTTCTTAATAACCTTTACATTCTCTAGAAACTGTTGTGCAAGAACTTCGCAAAGGTTGTACTTCTTGTTTTCCTTGATCATCCTATAAGCCATCATGATAACTCCAGCAGATACAGAGTTAGGTCTACTGCTATAGAACATTTCGTAGCCCAATATCATTGTCACCAATCTAACATCTTGCTGAAAGATGCCATTGACTGTCATTGCTCTCTTATCCCACTTTGAATGGGTTAGGGTTTCCACTTGTTTTTTAATATTCTTTTCTGCTACAAGAAGGGCTCCTTCATTGTTTAATCCAATTATATCATGAATCATTTGTGCACATATCTTCCTTGGTTGTTCTCCAATTCATATGAACTGATCATGGATTCTACTAAGGATAATCTTAAACCATTCAGTTTCAATGAATTCCGCTAGTAGGGTTAGCTTAATGATAGACTGATCCTCTAGGTGCTTAAACTCCTCTACCATTGACCCATCTGCTTCTATCATTGCATCCAATTCACTATAAATGTTTGCATCTCCTATGATTTCGTACTTGCAATGTATATATGCACTAATGTCCTCTTTGTGCAACACGCCGACATGGGTTTGTGAAAACACTCCTTCTAGATCATCCTCACAAGACGTAAATGGATGTCTCTTAAACTTATACCTAGGTCTATCCACAACATCAAAGATTACTGGTGCATCCATAACTTCTCAAAGAGTATAAGTCTAAATACCTTTAACATTCAAAAATCTGGAACTTTGCTTCACGCGATCACACAATCTCTCTGCTAGATGACTGAAATACTTCACAACTCTGCTCTCCTTAGTCGTTGATCAACAAACAGTGCAGAAATGATATCTTTCAAGCCTTTTTATCCTTCGCAAGTTGAGTAAGTGCATTACTCACAAGTAGCTCACTCTGCATGTTGTTCGGTCACTTCAAATCTCGTGAACACGGAAAATGAATCTCCAGGTGTTGCGCTCTCAACCACAACCTCTATAGTAACTATACATACTATACCTAAGCTCACATGATCGTAGTCCACATACACAGGGGTTGGATATATTTTGTTATCTGCATCCAATGCTCCCCCTAAGGCCACACGACCTTCTAGGTCGATGTCTCAAAGAATTCATCATGAGAAGACAGTATCATCTATTGTCTCTCCTTGAACCAATACCTTATTGAATTATTTCACCTTCCATATCTTGTCATCCTCTTTACTTTCTGATTTCTTGAAATGATTCTCAATGTCATTCATATACTCATTAAGACTTCTTCCACTATCACCAACATTCTTCCTTATAACCACAAGAGGTGGTCCTCTTGGTTCTCTTGGTCCTCTTCTATTGTCCTCTCCATTGTATATGCAAAACTTTGCTATGTGTCCAAGGTTGTTGCATTTGTAACATGTAGGAGGTCTCCTATCCTGATTTACTTGTAGCTTACAATATCTTTCAGTATGCCCAAAGTTATTGCATTTGAGGCATGTGATCTTGGCTGCTGATTCCTCTCTGACATAATCTTGTTTATACCTAGACTAGTCTGGTTTTCTACAATCTTTTTTCTTGTGTCCATAATCATAACAATTATAATAGTAACTGGTAAAGGGTTTAGAGGTACCTTTACTTCTGCAATCTCTTTTCATGTGTCCAACTTTGTTGCATCCAAAGCATCTACCTTTGAATGGTCTGATCTGTTCTTTAGGTTATTCATGAGTAGGTCTTTCTTTAGTCTTCACTTCATTTGCTTCTTCATTGGTCTTAGAATATTTTGCTTCATTGAATCCAACTCCAATCATATCTCCTTTAGGTTTCTGCCTCGCTCTTTGCTCATCAATTTTATCATTGCTCGTGTAACTTCTCAATATGCAATTTGGATTGAGTGAGTTCTCATTTTATGATCTGATTGTACTTCTCCAATTCCTGACACTTGTCCTTGTAGTGATCACATTCAGTCTTCATTTGTCCTATCTGCTCATTTGCTTCTTTTAGTGACTCTTCAACTTTGTAGCTTGCATCCTTTTCATGTTAAATCTCTTTAATCATCAGAAGATTGATTTGCTCTTTTTCCTGCTCCAACTTCTTTACTTGATCTAATGTATCATTGTCTGAATCTTCATTGATCTTGTCCATAAGGTCTTGTTTTTTACTTCTTGAAGTTTCAAATTGTTCTTTTAGTTTCCTGATGAAACCTTCTACTCTTCTTAATTTGAAGAGCAATACGTCATTCTCAGCCTTCTCTTTGTCCAAATCTTCAAGTGATGTTTCAAAGTTATCTTGCAAAGTTTATGAATCCATTCTAATCTCCCTTAAGTTGTTAGGCTTTCTCTCCAAAGGTCAATAGCTCTAATCCTAATTGTTAGGATTATATAATATTGAGAGGGGGATGAATCAGTATTACTACACTTTAATTTAAACTTCAACCAATTATAAATAAACCATAACAATGCTAAAATGAAAAGAACATATAAGCACAACACATAACTCATGACACCATGATTTGTTCTTGAGGAAACCCTGACCAAAGGAAAATCTCGATGGGGGTGGTACCCACAACTATACACTAAAATATTATATCCATGTTAGGAGATCTAGCCCTGTTAGGAGCTAATTATTACATAGTACATTTCCTTTTTGGAGGAATACAAAACCCTGTTAGGGGATACAAACACCTGGTTAAAGGTGGTGAACATACAACTCTTACAATAAAAAAATGTCTCAAAGAGTTCTCCAAAAATGAACAATACAAGCACTTCCTTTGCTTAGATAGTTCCAGTTATAGCTCTGTCATATACTAATCTCACATCTTCTCTCTTTTCTCAGATTCACATCCATTACATCATCACATCCATACATATCGCTTCCACAAAACACTCTATACTTATACAAAATCTACCATCTAGTCGGCTTCACAAACATAATAATAAATTATATAAATGATAAACATAGAGTCGATGATCTTATATTACCAAATTGTCGGCAATATACTTCATCCATCTGACTTAGCACGTTACCATATACATTATCCTTCTCTCAATCATTGCAACTGTTTGTGTGCCCTATTACACTGATTCTTTGTCTTTGCATACCTTCAGATCACTATATCTCACTGATATGATCACCAAAACACATGTGATCTTAACTGAAGCATATACATATCCCAAAATACCTTTTACTAACTTCGCAAGCCATAATACATCATACAGTGTCATCGCTAACCAAAAAGGTACCACAGTACACTATTATCATGATTTTGTACTTAGTCATTTTCATGACTATGACTCCAGTACCAAGACTCTCTGCATGTGATCACTCCAGCATAAGTGTTGCCATAAATGACAACCCTTAAGTGATCCCTAGTGCCCCAAAACATCACTTGCCAACAGAGCCAAGCTATTAATAGTAGAATCAGTAGAAATAATGGTAGGAGGAGATATGTTTGAGATGTATGGAGCATTATGAGAAATGGAAAGAACAATTGAGTATGAAAATGGCACACTATTGTAAGTGGGCATAGATGAAGGTAAAGAAACACATGACACACTTGAAGGGATAGTGGAAACAATAGGGTTAGGAATGCTAACATGTGTAGGGTTGAGATTTTGAATTGAAGTTGTTATGATAGGTGGAGCATAGGTGGACACACTAGGAATTGAGGAAGAAATAGGCATAGAGGTCTCAACAATAGTGGTAAGTGGAATGAATCCTAGCTCTTGAGCACAATTTGTAATAGGCTTAACATTGTTATCAATGAGATGATAGATACTGCATAAGATGTTAACACCATGTTCATCATTATGAATTAATTTTCTTAATCCCTCTACTACATAAATAACTTTGCAATTAGGGTTTTCTTGTCCTAACTATTGTTCAAATTTCTCAAAGTCATTAGATAGTTTTTGGATTTGCATAGGAGAGACTCTTAAAGCCTCATCTTCATCATGAGAAGAATGAGAAGATTTATTCTCCATAAGAGGATTGATGTCACTAATATGAATGTTGGTCTCATTAAGATTCCTAGGAAAAAGAGAAGGTTTGGTATCAAAAGAACCCATAAGTCTACGACTTCTCCTGACTGAAATGCTATAAGTAGGACTCAAATTAATAACACTCGTGCACAAGGGAATGAGAGAAAGGATAAATGTAATGCAATTGCAAGATTTGAAAGAGATGTGCAATCCAAGCAAAGAAAATCTTTTATGAAAGGCACGTCTTAATATCAAATTCACAGATGCAATGTAGAGCATGCACAAGTAGAACTAGATCTAACTATGAAAATAAGAAGCAATAAGGATGAGATGCAATATGAATAAGTAGGTCTAGATACTAAATGAGATTTATAAAGAGACAAACCTATAGACCTAGATGCATACAATGTGATAAAGATGGGATCTAATATAATGCACACAAGGAGATCTAGCAAAGAGGATTTAACTACCAAATCAAAAGTGTGTAAGAGGAGTTGGGTTCACCAAAATCTACAATAAGAAATGGGTGATAGGTAATACAATAAGTAATGTACTAAGTAAATTACTTCCCCATTTCATTGATTGCACATTAGGAAGAAAGAATGCCCTCCAATAGGCTCAAGAGGTGACTCAAACACTAATTGAGAACACGATATGTCCTTCCTTAAGAGATGTGTGTAATGAAATGAGAATGATTAGGTGACTAAATAGATCTAATAAAGAAGTCACTAAAAAAAGTTGATAAAAACATGTTGATACGAATTGATAATGAGCTGAAACTGATGGAAACAGAAATCAAAAGACAAAACACATTTGCTCCAAATATTATAGCTGAAAATGGTAGGGACAAGTCGAAACTCAACATGTTCCTAGGGATAGGATAAAAGTGGCAATGTATTCCTAACACTTTTGGGTGAAATTTTCACAGAACTTGCAACTGTTCTTGTACTACCCAGATCTGAATTCATGGCTCCATAAGTTGTTCCTCCACACAAAAAAAGGAAAAGGTTGGGGAAAATGGGTTTGCCTTGTTCAAACCCCTATTTAGGAATCAACATTGAAATATGATAGAAATTGCATAAAGGAAATAATGTAATAAGGCAAATTGGTGATTTACCTTGCATAGACTCACATGAATAGATGTAGAAATCGCTCAAATCCATGAAGATGATGTGACCTTGAAACCTTAGTTATAAGCAGGGGACTTGCCAAGTAAGCTGCTATAAAAAATTGGGAGTGATTTGAAATTTCCATTTAGGATTTTGAGAAGCGTGAAGTTAGGACTAAGCCACAAGTAGCCTCAATTGTAGTTGTGGCATCTTACTCTCTATTCAATGAGTTCCCATGATTCTTCATTCCTAAATGGGTATGCAATTCTCTTCATCGAGCCATTTCATTGAAGAAATTATCATGAACATCCATAAAAAAACAGTAAATGATTGAGCAGAACAATGTGTAGAATGCAACACTTTTTTAAAAAGTTTATTTCTAATGGAATATTTGATGCATAATTTCCCAAAATGGTGGATTTGTTGGCTACTGAATATGCCTTGTTTCATTGTCCATGTATGCTCTAATTTCCTCCCATTATAATTGGTAATAGCTATATCATATATGTATCTTTGACATGCAAAACGAAGTATCATACAACTGATTAATAAAGTCAATCATATTCATTTCCCGCATCAAACTATGTACTTACTTTTAACCAGGCCAGTATTTATTTTGAATTCTACATTATAGCATAGTCAGGTTCTAGCTGTCGGTGAACTAGGTTTCAGTGCATGTGCAATACCATATATTGATATGCTATTCAAACAGTTAAATTGAAACCATAACTTTCATAGAGTATGAGCTGTGTTTTCCCGTGTTTGCCCTATTTTAGCTTAGTTGTTACCTCAAATCATGGAATTTGAGCCTTCTGTTTCATCAGCCTTTACTAGGCTGTTTAAATTGAATTCTTTTTGTTTGGAATCGTAGGTTGCAAGATCTAAACCTACAAAACTTTCCAGGAGATCAAGTTTTGTTCTAGCATTATCTTGATCTAAAACCGTCCCACTTGAAATATATGAAGTGCAGCTACAACTAATAGGGAGTTGCTCAAAAGCATTGAGCAGAGGAAACATAAAGATGCAAAGCTTTCTCGCATCCTGCCTGTATAAATACCACCTATAAGCAAACATATTTGACTAAACTGATCGCAATTCCTCTAATCATGCAAAATGTATTCTACAAAGACTGCTTGTAGGCTCAAAAAATATAATAAAAAAATCCATACAAAGTCAGGAGTAGAAACAATGTTATTGTTGCGTTGTCTTATATGGAGCTATAATATTCACGTGGGTCAATAGATATTCGATTGTGTTGCAGGGAGCACTTTGCAAGAACCTATGCTCTTGGTCAGGTAAGTCTCCTTTATGGATAATGGATCAATAGGTCTAAGTCAAATACAAAACATGGTATAGGTCTATTGCCGATTCAATTTGGTATCCACGTATATCCCCAGTTGATATGCTATCTTCTTCCAGGTCTCATGAATTATGTTCTATAGAGAAAGCACTACAGGAATGTATTCAGCTAGTTTAGGTTCCTTTCTTAGCATGCCATTTTGTTCTATGGACCAATCACTGCAGTCACAGGTATGATTGCTTTCTTGTTCTTTTTTTCAAGCTACATGACGAATTTGTACTTCACCTTCTTATAGGCTGATGGCAGCCCCAATCTCATCAAACAACAAGTAGCCTCAATTGTATCTGTAGCATTTTACTGTCTTCAATGCATTCTCAAGATTCTTCAATACTAAATGGGTGTTCAATTCTCTACATCAAGTCATTCCATTGAAGAAATTAGTATCAACTTCCACAAACAACAATACGTGATTGAGAAGAACAATATGTAGAATGTAACAGTGTTTTTCTAAATTTCATTTCTAATGGATATTATATTTGATGCATAAAATCCCACTGGTGGATTTGGTGGCTACTGGATTGGTCTTGTTTCATTGTCCGTGCATGTTCTGATTTCCTCTGATTATAGATGCTAATAGCTAAATATATCTTTGATACACAACACAGAGAATCATACAACTAACTAATAAAATTACTCTAAGTAATATTTGTTTCTTGCGTTAAACTACGTACGTACTTTTAACCAAAAACGTGTTTATGTTGAATTTTACATTTTAGCACAGTTAGGTTCTAGCTGTTAGTGAACTGGGTTTCAGCGCATGCATAATACAGTAATACCATATAATGATATGCTAATCAGATGATTAAATTGAATGCAGTACCCTTATATAGTATGAGCTATGTTTTCCTCTGCCTCCTCTGGTTTAGCAAAGTTGTTACCTCAAATTATAGAATCTGAGCCTTCTGTTTCATCAATCTATACTAGTTTTCATAAAATATTTTTTGACTTTTCTTTTGCTTGGAATTACAGGTTGCAAGATCTAAGCCTACAAAACTTGCCAGCAGATAAAGTTTTGCTCTGGCAATATTTTGATCTGAAATTGTCCCACTTAACATATATAAAGTGCGGCTACAATTGATATGGAGTTGCTCAAAAGCATTGAGAAGAGAAAAAATAAGCAGACAAAGCTTTCTAGCATCCTGCCTGTATAAATACCGCATGTAATCGTATTTGGCTAAAGTGTTTGTACTTCCTCTAGTCACACAAATTGCATTCTACAAAAAATGTTAAACAAATTAAATTACATTGAAACTGGTTATATAATGTGAATCTTTTATCTTTGCCCTGCATCACACAGAGATCAGCATTCACAGTTCTTGTAAGCACTCAGAATGCAAAAAAAAATGAACTTATCCAGTTTTGGAAATCATAGGCACCCTACCATTTGCACAAGCAGCATAAGATGAAAAAGGTCCCCGATTTAATTAGTCCTGTTCTGGCTTCATTTTTCCTGTTTCCGCATAGAAGTCATCCTTGCACATTCCAATTTCATTTTACAGTTCTACTAGTATGAGCTGTTTTTTGCTATGCATTGTTCATTAATATCAACACAACTGCTCCACAGGATGACCCAACCCAACAGCCACTGCAAAACCAATAAGCTATTTGAATAGTGTGTATTGCATGCATGCTTTCTATTTTGACATTCTTCCAGCAACTGCTGCCTATGCATGCATGCTCATGCATACTGGTTTCAAAAGTATGATTTTTTGCTATGCATTGTTCATTAATATCAACACAACTGCTCCACAGGATGACCCAACCCAACAGCCACTGCAAAACCAATAAGCTATTTGAATAGTGTGTATTGCATGCATGCTTTCTATAAACTGTTTTTTTTGACATTCTTCCAGCAACTGCTGCCTATGCATGCATGCTCACGCATACTGGTTTCAAAAGTATGATTTTTTATTATGAAATCTCTTCAAATATACAGTGGTATGTTCTATGCTAATCAATCTTAAGACTTAATCTCCATTTGAAATAGGTTAAAATAAATCCAAATATTGTAATTTCCTCACTAAAGATCCTGGTTTGGCCTTTTGACGTGGATTAGTGTTTACTTTGAGTTGAATGAATGATCCTTTCTAAGGAAAAATCCTTTTGAAGGAAAGAAATTTATATTGGAATGCATATACGTTTATAAACAGCAACCTCTTGTGATGCCTTACTAAAAATAGTAGCATTACCAGAATCAAGTTTTCATATACATTTATGCAAGATATGGAAGCATAGAACAAAACCAGATTGTTGTGCAGATTTGAAAGGTTATATTAATCCAACAGGACCATAAACATCGACAATAGCACCGCACTAAGCTTATTTTGAAACAGCCATATTTGTGGTTGAATGACTTTTCTAAATCAAACAACATGAAGTTTTTCTACATCTCAAATCAATAATCACTTAGTGGGTTAGATGAAGATCAAGATGGAGACCACCCCCATGCAATACAGTGATATTTATTAAGGGAGCCATAAATAAGAAGGATACTGCTACTTGTTTCTCCAATGAGACATTCAAAGTCATATGGACTGCAATGATTGCAGTATATGCATTAGTGGATCTTTATTGAAAGGGTTTTAGAAACATTCAAGCAAATGCAAACGGAAGCCATATAGCCAAGCTCCACAATCTTTGCCAGCATCCCTGCTGCCTGTGCCAAAATGGAAGCTTTGGATCAGGGTAAGCACGTCCATCAAAGAAAATGGATAGATGAATTTTATCAGATATTGTAGTTGCAATTGCCCTGGTAGACATTTATGCAAAATGTGGAAGTATAGACAAGGCATGTGAATTGCTTGATAGAATGCCTCAAATAAATGTAATGTCATGGATTGCAACGATTGCAGGATGTGCACAGAATTGAATTGTTGAAAGGCTTTAGAAACTCTCAAGCAAATGCAGGAAGGTGCAACGCCAAATTTCACAACCTTTGCCAAATCCTTGCTGGATGTGCCAATATGAGAGCTTTGGAACAGGGTATGGACATCCATCAAACCATAATGCATAGAGGAATTTTGTCAGATGTGGTTACAACCCCTGGTAGTGTGCCAATATGGGAGCTTTGGAACAGGGTACAGACATCCATCAAACCATAATGCATAGAGGAATTTTGTCAGATGTGGTTACAACCCCTGGTAGTGTGCCAATATGGGAGCTTTGGAACAGAATACAGACATCAATCAAACTATAATGCATAGAGGAATTTTGTCACATGTGGTTACAACTGCCCTGGTAGACTATGCATAATGTGGGAGCATAGACAAGGCATGTACAGCTACAGATGCCATCAAAAGTTATGTTAACCTTTTTTATGCATATGGAAGCAAATCACAAACTCTCTCCAACCTGTTGAAACTTAAGCACCCTGTTTCTTTGTGCATCTATTTATGATATTAGACTAAAGCTTACCTGTGCATCATTGTCTCTTAAATCCTTGTGTGTCCATAGTCCATCTGGCAGTTTGAAAAGCCGTTGTATCTAAATATGACTGTCTTTCCACGATGCAGATATATTCATTGTAAACGAGATTGTGTTTTATGTAGCAATCTTGATTCACAGGTTACAACATTTGGTGGCTGTGTTTGCATCGTCTTCTCAGATCTTTATGCCACAATTTTGTTTATATTGTCTTCTTATAGTTATCATTACGAAGTTCTGCTAGACAAAGGTTAACAGTTACAATTGCAATGACTATTAAAAATTAGCAGTTATCTGCTGCACTGTTAATTTCTTGCGGGTTGTTTTCTTTACAAATACTGGTAAACACTGCAACCTCTGTTGTAATCTTTTCTGTGCATTTGAGTCAAAACTGTTCTTGCAGCCCTTAACAGGGACTCCTGTTAAAATATAATTCCTTTTAATTCATTTCCAAATGTTCATAGGTCAGTTATAGAATCCACAATGCACATGATCAAACATGAATGATCGAAGCATAGCTATCAATAACAAAAGTCCACAAGCATCATCTATCCACAATAACATCACGTGCTTACAAAAATCAATCACAGATAGTGTATATAAAAGAGCTTGAATAGTATAACAAGAGTAGCATCCAGTTGGGCCTCGCAACTGCTCTATTAGTATTTAGTTATAAAAAAAATGAATTATGCTTAAAAATAGTTTGTTAAGTGTTGTAAATAATTGTAGGTAGTTGCAAAATTAGAAAAAGGAAGAACTAAAACCTGGGAAAATTTGAGCTCATAACACAGAATTTACCTCACAGAAACTCAAAATGGGAAATATTCAGAATACCAAGGATCATACCTACTCTTACCACTATCTTTTGCAACATTACATACCAATATGCCTTTCTTGAGGTCTCCGAAAATATTAACAGCCTAAAAATAGAGTTCCTACAACTTTTTAATATTTTATGCTTTGTCCCTTGCTCCAACACACTCTCTTCCAGTGCACTACAATGATCCCCAAAGCATTAAACCAAGAAGTTTTAGATGACACTCAAAGAGTTCACATATACAAAAACTAAGTGAATAGATCGGGCAGGGAGTCCAACCAGCACAAGATTTTTGAAAAGATGGAATTCAGAATTCTAAATGCTTCAACATCCCTGGGTCCCAAGGTCTATCAGTTTGCCATTTTCTATATGAAATCATCATGTTATCCTATTTTGCCCAAGATGGTTTTGGCATGAATTCACAGGTGGCCTGACCATTTTTGTTGCAGACAAAATCATCTGAGATTTTGATTTCACAGCTGCCCAATGGTCACTCTGCATGTGTTATATCTTTGTCTTCTGCAAACTGATTCTCTGTTGAATATCTTTTACAAGGAACGCTAAAACTGGTTATTAAGTTGTGCACTTCATCAATTTGACCAGGAATTTGAGATTAGAGGTTTAGTCAGTTGGACATATGAAATATCCCTTTTTCTATTCTCTTGAAAGCTTATGCAATATTCAATTTATTTTTGAAATGGAACTGATTAACAGAAAAGATAGATTTACTATTTCAAAAACAAATTGGAATATTAATGCAAAGATAGGCGGTATTATTATATTCCCTTTGAAATTCAAGAAAAAGTAACACAGGCTGAAATCACAGATTATCAACTCCAAGTTCGATTCTTTCAATACCACTGACCTGATTACTGGTAAAAATAATTGTTTCATATCAATTGCAGACCTTAGGCGTACTGTTGAAAAGCACCTATCCCTTATTTAAGCCACATTTTCCACTTATCCTTGCTGCTGTATCAAGTCGCAGGCCACTGAAATGCTCTAGACGTGTCTTATCCAATCTGGTCGAACTTGTTGTTGATGTTTCTGTAGCCGTCCCAAACTCCAGCTCTGAATTTGAGGGTTTGGATGATCAGACCTATTGCAGATCACTTTGAGGTATTAAAACAATGAAATTCTTCTTCTTCTCAATCTATAGTGGCTCCTATATGCAGTAATTTGAAGTATTCAGTAATGGTGCTTTGGGTGGACGTCCAAACCAGTGTCTTCAGGATTTGCGTCCTGAAAACCAGGGAGGAAAATCTCTTGCATAGGAAAAAATCAACATCATATCAAGTTCAAATGAATTCCCAGGCAGACTCACGCCTCTTGTAAGCTCTTCCCTCCAAAAAGCAATTAATTTTCTTCTATAAATCGATTTAGGAATTAATTTTACAATATTTGCCTCATTAATATTTTAAAAGTTCAACATGTGGAAATCGCCTAGGAATACTTAAGTCATAACTTAAGTTGCCCCCTTTTTATGACTTAAAGTGAATAATTAAGTGCTAAAAATTTAATGTAAGTTTTTTACTCCTTTATTTAAATATTCACTGTTACAAGTAGTGGTTGTCGTTGCGCCAAAAGATCGACCTGTTAATCCCTGATACAACCACTAGACTTATAGAAGACATAGGAGGCGGTTAACCGTTGCGCCAAAAGATCGACTTGTTAGTGCCCGATACAACCACTACACTTATAGAAGACATAGGAGGTGGTTAAGCCATGTCGCAAATCCCAAGGGGAGCGCTGACCATTTTGCCAACAATCTCCCCCTCAATGCTACCCGAGGGGATTCGAACATGTGACCAAGCTCTGATACCACTTGTTACAAGTAGTAGTTGCCATTGCACCAAAAGATTGACCTATTAATGCCCGATACAACCACTAGACTTATAGAAAGCACAAGAGGCGGTTAAGCCATGTTGCGAATCCCGAGGGGAGCGCTGACCATTTTGCCAACATTCACATCATTCCCTTATTATTTATTTTCTCTAGCCTCCGGGAATAGAAGTAGAGGCTAGCAAGATGATCATTATTTGAACGCTAGGAAAGAGGGGACATTACAACATAACTATATTTTATGATCCAATTTGGATCATGCGGAGCCTTAGTTTGGGAAAAGTTTGAGAACTCTAAAAACCATTGAAAGGAGGGGAGAACGAAATATTTCCTTTTCCTCCAAAAGTCAAGGGACAAAAGGGATTGTTGTTCATCTCCACAAGGCTCATTTCGGGCATATGTGATGCAAGTGCCACATAGAGCACACAACATTCTCCATTGATGGTAGTTGAATATTTAGAGGCTGCTAGGACTGTATTTGGTATCTCGAAGTTGTCTACATGTTAGATTTGTACCTGTTGACAATCAGATTAATAATTGTATCTCAGATTCACCTAGTGGTAATTGTAGCATATCAGTTTAGTAGTTCAGGGAAACAGTACTCCCAGTAGGAGACTGAATGAATGGCCATCTGCTATTTCAAAGGTATTTTATATTGCTGCTAAAAGCTGCAAATTTATTTGACCATCCCAACAGGAAGCTGAATTTTGCAAGGCTAACTTGTTCCACTCTCTCCCTTTAAGTATGTCACCATTTCTATTGATTAAGCTCTCCATTTCCAATATATGAATATCTATCATTATTTTACTAAAAGGTTGTGTGGTCATATAAGCCTTAGATGGGTGCCACATAGATATTCCTCAGCTGACAACTACATGGAAAGATGTATGGGGTTGATAAGAAAACTCATCAAGTTTGAGAAGGGTGACATCTTTTGATAATGCAATAAAGCTGGAATTGACCCTAAATTTGTCCCTCCTACAATAGCGATACAAATCTTTACTGGCTAGATTGCACATATCTTTGTTAATGGATTCATTATCTACAGTATGGCATATATGTTATGATAAAACTAAATCTAAGGATTCCACATAGAAGATGCATTGCAAGTTTAAGAAGGTCTAATAATATACATGGTTTGTGTATGTCCTGATAGTTATACAGAGCTTTGCATAGCAAGTGGAACCTTGCAGTTAGAGGTTGTAGGTATGAGCTCTGATTTTTATATGGAGCTTTGTGATGTCCCCTTCCTAATTTGCCCTAGAATTTTCCCTAAAATCACAATTGCAACAAACAAGGGTTAGGGTTACATCTTACCCAATACATCTTTCCTTAATACAATCTTGGATTTAGATCTTGGGATCACAACATGAAAGAAACATATGCAAAATATATATATATAAAACCAATCATTAGGGTTAGTCAAACCGCATTAAATTCATAGAGTATAAACACATTGGCGGAAGAGACATGATGGGTCCGCCCAAAGCCATTTCTACACCAAGCTTAAGAGTGGATGTCACAACCCTCTTGATTGGCAGCTTGTACCTGCTTTCCCCAATCATGTCTTGTCTCCCTACAGATAGTTGCCATCTTGTGGAGTTGGGCAAAGGTTGTAAGGGGTTACTTGACTCTATAAGTGCCCTCTTTGTCCTAGGCCGCAAGGTTCCTACTAGAATGGCTTTCTTACGAGCCCCTTGCCACTCTTCTCTTACAGCTCAGGCCCTCTCTCTCGCAAGGTGGGTTTCAGATAGTATGCATAACTATTCTCTCTCGCCATCTTGTGGAGTCTAGCAAAGGTTGTAAGGGGTTACTTAAGTCTATAAGTGCCCTCTTTGTCCTAGGCCACAATAGTCCTACCAGGACGGCCTTCTTATGAGCCCCTCACCACCCTTCTCTTACACCTCAAGCCTTCTCTCTCGTAAGGTGGGTTTCAGATATTATGTATAGTTGTCATCTTGTGGAGTCCAACGGAGGTTGTAAGACATTACTTGACTTTGTAAGTGCCCTCTTTGCCCAAGGCTGCAATGGTCCTACTAGGACGACGTTTTTACGAGCTCCTCACCACCCTTCTCTTACACCTCAGGCCCTTCCTACGAGATGGGTTATAGACAATCAAGCACATCGTATATTCTACTATGAGCATTCATTGAAGCATCATCTATTATTCATATACACAGATATAATTATACCACAATTACTTGTAAGAAGGAAGGACGTTGAAGATGGCCAATCTGATATAATATTAGCCCACCGATCTAAAATTTTCTATGACGTAAATGCCAATCAATCTCTATGGATGGATCTTAACCCTTTTGCATGCTCTTCGTGCTGATCACTTAGATAATCCTTGATGATTATATTTGTTGATGCAAGGGACTGCTGAATGTATTAGTTGTTGAAAGGTCTGCTCAAGCCTCATACTCTGATCTGCCCTTTAATGAGTACCGATTGATGTTTATACCTTGATTCACATCACAATGAATCCCTTTCAATGCTTGGAAAGAATCCTCGTTTATACTTCATTGGTGGAAGAGTCACCACCTTTCATAAGGATTGGGTTACCACTTTTCCTTGTTGCCTTTGAGAATAATATGTCATTCCCCAAATTGATCTCCCTTGAATGTCCTCCTCAAATGAAATCTTCTCCCCTTTATATCTTCCAATGTAGGGGAGAGTCACATCTCTTCATCATGTCTGCCCCTTTGCAATGGTCACAACCTTTCACAATTACCACCCTTCGAAAGAGTCACAACCCTTCAACATTTCCACCCCTTGAAAGAGTCACAACCCTTCATAACTGTCCCTCTTTGAAAGAGTCACAACCCTTCATAATTCCAACCCTTTGAAAGAGTCACAACTCTTCATCATTGCTGCCCTCTGAAAGAGTCACTTCCTTATTTTCTTCACATTCCTTTCTTCTTCCATTAATCCTTCTCTAATTCCTATGCTCTCCTCTCTCTTCCTTCCTCCATATGCTCTTTCAAATGAACTCTCCTCCCTTTCACTAACTTAAATAACTTGTAATTATATTATATTTTATTATTTATCTATTTATTTATATTTATATTTTAATATTATTATTATTATTCATTATCAAGTCCTATTTCAGAAAGGGGACACTACAAACTCTTTTCTAATGTACCAGTGCCACAGTTTGTTTATGTTATGACTCATGAGCTGTGTTCCAAAGGGATCCATATCCTGCCTTGGTACCCCTGTCCCCATCCCCAAAATGTTTTGGGGAATCGTGAGATTGGGATCTTGGGTTTCCACTGCCTAAGTCAGCCCCTTATACCTCAAACTCAAGCTCCGATTTTAATACAGACCTACCAATCGCACCTCCTAGTTAGGGACAGCCATATATTTTCTATGTTTTTGTCATTTTATCGTTGAACTTGGAGCCTCTGGACATTTTGTTATACTTCTTTTATATTACGTATGCACATTGACAATGAATGGATTTGAATTTTGTTAATTTGTTTGTCAATGCTCATGTGAAATCTCAACTCAAGTCTAATGTTATTTATTAAGCTTCTAAAATGACTATGATCAATGCTTTAACAATGTTATGACATGAATATTTGAAATTTCTCTATATTTTAAAAAAATTCTCTATTTCTTAATAGCCATCCCAAAAGTACCCACATACCGGAAACACATCTGGCCATCCCCTGCCGACCAGTCCCCAAAACTTGGTGGAACATATCTCATGAGTGATTTAATGTATTATGAGCAGTCCCCATGTGTTTGTAGGTTAAAACCATTGAGATGGAGGGATCCAGAATAATTTCCAGCCAAGGAGTGATGTAAAGCTCAAATTGCAGCAATTTTGGAAACAGTTTCCATGGAGGGCTGGTGATGGCCATAATTCTTTCGTGGAAAGGAATGGCTTCAGCTACATGCCAGAAGAACACTGCATTTCCCCTTATATCTGAATTTAGGAATTGTCTTGCACACCAATTCCTTCTAAAATGAGAGCTTTGTGATATTAAGATCTCAAATTAAGAAGAAAGTCATCTGAAGAAAAATATGGGAAACCTTCTCCATATTTCCGTAGACTCCAGTATGGTCCTGGTCAAGCCCTGCTTTTGGTGAAACATTTTCACAGCTCTTCAGTTCCATCTCTTGTCTGTTGCTTGTGAACAGGCCTTTGTTTCACAGAAGTTTTAAGCAGCTGATATATGATCAGCCACAATCATTCTTATGTGCCATTCCAGAACTGTTTCTGCACTCGTACAGTTTAAAATCTCAATCAGAGGTTTCTTGAGGCAACTTTTGCAAGGGGCTTTCTTGTCTCTGAATGAAGCCACATTTAACAGCATCTTCTCAGTCTTTATGTTCATCACTTGGGTTGCACATTTTCAGAAGCATCCATCTAATGACTTCTCTGAGCAACTTGTCTGACCATTGGCTTTGAACAGGGCTTTGTGATTTTTATCATAGCCATTTGGTCTACCCTCACAGAGATAACATTTCAGGCATTAGCTCTCCAAGACTAGTTGTGTTTTAAACAAAAAAGGTAATAATTTATTCTCAAAGAAATGAAGAATAATTTATCGTCAAATTGTTTTAAACCAGTTCTTTCCTGGTGTCTCCTGGAAAGTTCAGTACCCTCACTCCTACAGAATGCAGGCAGCTTTTCTTCAGTTGTTTCAATGGCTACAGGTGAAGAGCTACAATGCTTCACACCCTCAAGCCTACAAATTATTTTTCCAGTTGTTTCAAGGAACTATTGTAAGGAGTACAATATTTCACCCTCTCCAATCTGCATCTTACCAAGTTCTTCTGACTCTTTCAAAAGCAACCTGGGATTGTTATTCTGGGTTATTTTGGTTGTTTCAAGTGACTACCTGGAAAGGGCTTCTTTGCCTTCTCCCCTAGAAAATTTTCCAAATGTTTCAAAAGGCTACCCGTGAAGGGCATTTTCAGCTTAGCTGCCTCAAGAACCTGATTTTATGGAAGGGCTACAACTTTGACACTTTGCGTCAAGAGTTTTGTGAATTCTAGGAACCGCCTGGGAAGAATAAATATCCCTCAATTTGTTGAGACTCTATTTGCCTTACAATCTGGCTGTTTCCTTATTCTCACTTTTTCAGATTTCTGGTAGTTTACCAATTGTGTGAAGAACTTTTAATTAGGTACTGTTTTTTTGGTCTATGACCTTGGTACTCTTTGTGCTACTTTCTCCTCAGTTGTTCGGCTCTTCCAGCCCTCGTTTAGCCTTGTAATACTGCTTCTCTGATTCGACCTACAAATTATCTTATAAACAATTTATACTGTTCCACTGGAACATTCAATATTGTTTTCCAATTAAAAAAATCTTAGATGTATTTGACCTATATCAAAGAACCTAGAAAAGGTATGTCCATGTTGGAGATTTGATTGCGCACTGGAAAAAGGTTTACCTTTGTTGAGATATATTCAAAAGATTGATTGGTAGGATCTATGTTTATTAAAAATGTTAATGGCCATGCTAGAAAGCAGATGGAACTTCTACTCAATCTATTTTAGGCTTTGGAAACAGAATTTACTAGAACGACAAGAGTTCCAGAATCAAGAGAAGAGTGTACAATTTATGCTAGTCAGAATAAATTATAGTTTATAGTTTGTATATTGAGGTTCAGTGCACAGCAAGAAAAGAGGGTACCTAGCTGGTGACCCCATTCAATCATTTGATTGAAACCCCGCACCACAGGCGAGAAATTATGACCACCATTAAAAATTAGAGGAATACAGTACAAATCGTGCATTGTTAATCTTAACATACCAAATAAATTTCTATCAAGCCAATACAAAGTATTTGCAGTCAACATGTCACCAAAAATCAAAGAAAGAATCAGTAACTTCATATCTCTAGCACATAAACACGGATTTGATATAAATAGGATTAAGAATACAGAAGGAATTTGTTAAACATAGGCTTCTCACCTGAACTTTAAGAGAACCTAAAACCATCAGGGCTTTAGCATAGAGTGCCACGCACAATATGCACACACAATCTTCTGTGATATGTAAACATAAACGGCAAAAGAAATGCTCATTAGCATGACATCCCTGATATCACCCTTATTCCGAGGTGCTGCAAATTTCCGTAAATCATCAACAGATCGATCCAATCTCAATCTCTTGAAAAAAGATATCTTTGGCCCTCGAAGATTCAAATTCGGTTTATGTTTTGATACAAGAGGTTTAGTTTTTCCGATACCCAAGGTTGATTTTTCGTAGGTTTTATCTAGAGTTGCCTCGTTAGCCTTCAAACCTTCTGATTTGCGGACTTCTTGTTCTCCCTTCTCACCAGGGATACAACTGGATCGGAATACGAAGGAACCCAAATTGTTCAATTTACCCTGTTGCAATCCTAAACTACTTAGGTGGCTTGAAGATGCAAACCCAAACTGGTTTTTCCCGGACATTTGAGACCCGCTTGCAGAATATGCTTCTCTTACACGCAGGCAACAGCAAGACATGGGAACGGCCATTGGAGGAGACCAATTCAATCTCAAGAATGAAAAATATAAAATTATTAACCTCAAAAAACAATATGAATGGTACTAACCCACTTCGCCTTTCCACGCACGTAACTGGCCCCTTGAGTTCTCTCCATAGGAAATACTGAACGCATACTGATGCAATCATTTGATTTTTATTTATTTTAAAGAATGGATGCAATCATTTTCTTCTTGTGCTGCATAAGGGTACACTTTAATTTTAGGCATTTGTCTTCTTGCCAATCCTTGTGAAATATCAGCAAAATGAAATATCTTATCTTTGTGACTAAATATCTCTTTCCCATATCATGTGCTACATAAAATTTCATATTGATATTATTAGTAACAACATTTGATAATAGTTCTCGTAGTCTAGATATTCTTAGTTTTACTGTTTTGTTTAGATGTGCTTTTTGATATTAATAGTGTTGTTAATGTGCTTTTGATTTGCTTTCGAATGGTAGTCTTCTACAGTATTTGTAATAGGACAACACCCTAATTTTACTACTTTAATATGAAAAAACAATATTGAGTTATATACAATTTTCTTTCTAAGCATTCACATCATTTTTATTTATACATATTTATGTCTACTAAATATTGGAAAATATTAGTGATAAATTACTGAACGCGAATATGCGAACAACGCATACACAACGAAAGTACTGCAGGCTTAATAAACAGATTAAAGTAGGGTTATCTTATCATGGAAACTCAGCAAAACCCTACACTGAGCGTAAGAAAGCTCAGGCAAACAGCAAAGACGGATCAATAAACGGAGGAGCGGAAGTAAACACGAGCCACCAAAATGAGACTTCGGACGCAACTCGAATAAAAAAGCATGAATCAATACCAAAATCTAAGGAAAATCCTCCACGTAAAACACATGAATCAATGCAAGAGGTTAGAAAAGAACCATTTTCCAGTTACTGTTTCAATTGTTTTCTCTACGGACATAAAAAGAAAGAATGTAGGAAGCCACCACTAGAGCATCCTTCGTATGAGCATCTGAAAGATTTTGATGCAAGACAGAAAAGGTTAGCAGACCAAAATACAGATTGGGATCAATATGCTCGGTTCTCTAGATTAACTCCGGAAGAAATTGCAGTGGTAAGAGTTGCTAAGGAAAACCCTAATCCACCCCCCCCACCAGAAAAAGATGAAAAAAGCCATCAAGGTAATGGGGTGGACGCATTTAGGGTGGATAATCCTATTAGAGCAAAGGAAAAAAGCCCCACTGTGGAAGTTCCTATGGATAAGCACACGAAGGAAAGCTTGAAAAAGGGCGAGCAAATTAAAAGGAGTAACCATAAAGCCAGCAAGATATCAACGACATATCACAGCTCTAAGCTGAATATGGAGAAGGTATTTTCTATTAAAAACCTAGACAGACAAATGCATATCTTTGCAAAAATGAAATATGCAACTATGGAAATAAGAAACGGGGGTGCAAAAGTGGTAAGAACTGATAGAATGCTAAGGCATTATACCGATGAACCCCTGTCTGCTAAGGGGGAAGACAGACTCTTATCCACCCAAGCACTGCCCGCCTGCAATTTAAATAAGGATGACAAATGGCAAGTAGTGTATCACGGAAAAAAGGTAAATCACAAAAAGGTATCAGCCAAATCTTTCTACCTAGCTACTGGCAATTCATTTGATTTATTACATAGTGTAGATAATGGCAAATATTCTCCCCCCCATAAAAGGAATGGGGCCTTTGGGGATGAGGGAAATAGGGTATGGAAAAGAGAAACGCCCTATCCTCACCGCCCAAAGACCTCACCTTTCAGTGGAGGGGATGTATTCTCTTATGATTATAACAATGATTCATTGTCTAAGATATGTGGTTTAAAATACAGTCCTCCACATCGTAGAATGAAGGAGAGACTTTTAGGAAGTCCAAATAATGATATCAAAAGTAATTATTCACTTTCTTATGATGCATTTAACACACATTCTAAGCATGCAGTATACTCTTCCCCATATAAGCGCAAAAATCCTCAAAAGCCAGATAACAACAAAGGTAACAGTAATCACAGCTATATTATTTTAAATAAGGATGTTATTACTCAAAATCAAAAAGAAATGGCAGAAAAGGGAATGATTTGTACATGGACTAGTACTGGAATATCCGTCCAAAACATCATGAAAGGATTGACAGCATTGCTACCCCAGGAGGTAAGTATCAAACACCTTATGGATATGTTCTTTTATGTAGAATGCAAGAAAATTGATACTAAAAACAGCATTAAGAGTAGAAAAGACTTATATTTCAGCAATAGTTCTTTTATTTTCTTTGATTGGATGCCTTTTTTTAACCCGTTATTATTAAAAAACTTCAAAGTGGAAAAGGCTGTAGCATTAAAAAATATACCTTTAGAATTGTCAAATCCTGAAAACATTAAATTAATAGGAAATAAAATAGGGAAATACATTAGAACCATTGATTCGACTTTTAATCAAACGGATAAAACTATCATAATTAAAATGGATTATCATCAAAAAGTCATCTCACCCATTCAATTAATCTTTAACTCTAACTACATTATAACAAATCCAATAATCTTAGAAAACTTTACTAAAAATGGTAGGAAGTATCAAATAAATTGCAACCAAACAAATATCAAGCATCAATCAGGTAAAGAAATAGAGATAGAATTCTACAAGGATAAAGGTGGATTCATTATTATCCCTACCAAAATCCAACCATCAAAAAATATTCAACCCAATGAAGGAATACATCCTAAAAGGAAACAAACAAATCACCCTCAGATCATTAAAGAAATATCAGCAAACACCCAAAAATCCCCATTACCCATCAAAACGGCTCCTGAAAAGGAAAACCTCTCCTTTGAGCTAGCCAAGAATATCACATCAATAAATGATAAAATATTGAGCCAAGATTACATTAGTAACACTCAAAATGAACTAAATAACCAAGCTACAAAAGAGAACCAGACAGAAGAAAGCAAATCAGAAAAAAGAAAAATAGATGGAAATAGTAAACCTGCTCAAAACGAGGATTCGGAACTAAAACTCAATAGCCAGCAAAATCAAGAATCTGGAATAGAAGAGCAGAAAAGCAAAATAGAAAAGGAAATTAATCAGATTGTAAACTTCATTGGTGAAACATTAACAGAAGAGCTGATAGAATGCTTTTTAGATGAAATTTGTGAGGCAAAAGAACTAAAAAATCAAAGGAGCTTACTAATTAAGCATCTACAGGAATTTAAGTTAGAAGAACTTAAGATAGCAAAAACGGACAAACTCCCCCCAGCAACATTAGTAGAAGAACCCAAACAAAAAGAGAGTGGTAAAAATTCATTAAATATAGTCATAAATAAAGGGAATAATATCAACAAAATAGATAATGAAATAGAAAGAACACAAGAGGTCTCTATCCCCTTAGAACTAGAGACCCTTAATATAAACCCAGCCAAGGAAAAAGTAGACATTACAGAATTCTATGGAAAAGATTATGTAGACAGAGATGATCCTGATGAGAACAGAGAACTAAAAGGAAATAACTTGGATAGTTACGAATGTTTAGCAATAGGAAAGGTTATAAACTCAGATTTGGTTAACGAAGCAATAGAAGGACTTTTTGGAATAACAAATGAAAACAGAGAATTGGGGATTTCCCTAACAAGAGGTAGTCTTAGCACTCCTAATATAAATAAATTAAAGAAGAAAAGAGGTAGGAAGTCTGTAATAGAACTAAGAACGTTAGATGGAAAGGCAGAGAATCAAACCAAGATAGTGGATTTACTGAATGCAAGGAAGGGGAAGCTCCTTCCCAAAGCACAATGAGAATCACCACTTGGAACGTTAGGGGATTAAACGCCCCTAACAAACAAAGACTCTTGAAAAGACACCTAAAAACCTTCGAATCTGAGATTATTATTCTACAAGAAACCAAGCTTAACTTAGTAGAATGCGACAAATTTAGCAAGAAATTAGGAATATGGAAAGCAGAATTCAAACCCTCTAAAGGCCTATCTGGTGGTCTGGCGACACTATGGGACCCACGTAAAATTTTAGTAGTAACACTAGCTAAGAGCAGTAATTGGATGGCTTGATGTGTGCAAAGCTATAACTCTAATCTAAAAATTGGGTTAATTAACGTTTACGGACCCATTCCAAATGAAGATAAAAAGATAGTCTGGCAAGAGATTCACATCTTTTTAATAAACAACCAAGAGATCCCTATATTTATTGGTGGAGACTTTAATGCAATCCTTAATTTGGGGGAAAAGTCAGGAGGCCTAAAAAGTGAATCCATTGCCAGTAAGGACTTTAACAAGTGGGTAAAAGAAAACCACTTATTAAGCATCAACACAAATAATGGTATATATACTTGGAACAATAGAAGAGCAGGTTTTAGCAACATTGCGAAAAAATTAGATAGGTTCTTCTTTAGAGATATCCCCAACAACTGCACGTAGCTGTTCAATGCGAAAATCCTGCCTGAAGCAGGTTCTGACCATTTCCCAATATGACTTTCCATTACGGAAGACAAAAAACCATCCAGGAACCCTTTTAAATTCAAATTCATGTGGTTCCAAGATCCAGATTTCATTAACCTCCTTGAACAATGGTGGAAACAGATAACCGTAAAAGGTTCCAAAATGTTCTGCCTAATCACGAAATTAAAAATCATTAAAAACAAAGCGCTAGAATGGAATAGAAATAAATTCAATAATATATTCATAGAAAAGGAAATGCTAGAAAAAGAATTAACAGATCTCAACAATTTAATAATAGCACAAGGAATGGATGAGCAGAGCTACTACAAAGAAAAAGAATTAATGAATAAATATAACGATATCCTCCATAAAGAAGAAATTTTTTGGAAACAGAAATCAAGGGAAACCTGGTTAAAGGAAGGAGATAACAACACAAAATTCTTTCATAAGTCCACAAACTTTAAAAGAAGTATTAATAGAATTAATAAAATTAAGATTGACGATGAACAGCTATCGGAAAACCCCAATCTTATTACAAAAACTCTCACTCAATTCTTCGAAAACCTCCTCAACGAAACATCAGCCTCAGATATGAAAGCCCAAGACTTAATGCTTAAAGCAATACCAAAGATTCTCTCGGAAGCAGATAACAAAATGCTTAACAGCAAATTATCACAGGAAGAAGTTAAAGCAGCAGCCTTTCAGCTCCATCCAGATAAAGCCCCGGGCCCTGATGGCTTCTAAGCAAGTTATTTCCAAAAGTGTTGGCACTTCATTGAAGAAGAGGTATGGCAAGCAGTAGAAGCAACCAGGAATTCAGGATCATTGTTAAATGAGATAAACAACACATTCTTTACTCTAATTCCAAAAAAGAATGAAAGCATTGAACCTGCAGATTTTAGACCCATAGCCCTTTGCAATACAATTTACAAGATACTTTCGAAATGTTTAGCGAACAGATTAAAAATCCTACTTCCCTTCTTAATCTCGGAAGAGCAAACTGGATTCGTAGCAAATAGATCGATACTAGACGGCATTATCATAGCTCAAGAATTAATACATTCAACTCAGACAACAAAAACCCCAAGTATGCTAATCAAAGTGGATATACAAAAAGCATACGATAAAGTCGACTGGAGATTCCTATGTAAAATCATGGAAGCTTTTGGTTTTTCAAAACAGTGGATCAATCTAATATTTAACTGCATCTCAACTCCTAAAATCTCAATTCTGATTAATGGATCTCCAGAAGGCTTCTTTGGAATATCTAGGGGTATAAGGCAGGGAGATCTAATTTCACCCTTCTTGTATGTCATTATGGCAGAAGCCTTAGGAAGAACCATAACTCAAAATCTTTTGGCAGGAGACATTGTAGGACTAAAAGTAACAGAGAATATGCCAAACATAACCCACCAACAATTTGCGGATGATACGATTCTACCAGGTCTTGCCATTACAAAAGAAGCGCGCACTTTTAAAAAATTCTAAATACATATATGAAAGCTTTAGGACAGCGAGTCAACCCTAGCAAGTCGGAGATTTTCTTCTTAAACACGGTAGCAAAACAGGAATCAAAGTTATGCAATATTTTGGGATATAAAAAAAGTAACTTCCCATGTAAATATCTAGGCATCGAATTGGACAAAGGATCCTCAACATCCAAACTTTGGAAACAAGTAACCTCCAAGGTTCAAAATAAGAGGAGTTCATGGAAAGGAAGATGGCTCACGAAAGCAGGAAGAACTACTATGATTAAATCGGTGCTTTCTGCCATCCCAACATATCATATGTCCATCCTACCCCTTCCAGTAAATGTTAAAAATAACCTAGATAAAGTATTGAGGGATTTCTATTGGCAAGGATCATCAGAAGATAAAAAAATAGCCCTTATTAAATGGGATAAGTTATGTCGTCCAATCTCCAAAGGAGGTTTGGGAATCAAAAATCTTCTTTGGCAGAATAAGGCCCTAGGGGCTAAACTTATTTGGAGGTTGTATAATGAGTCAAAGAATAAATGGGCATCAATTTTATTAAATAAATATATTCCTGAAGGGGACCCAATTAACATTTTTAGATCCTCCTCTCTTGTTAAAGGCTCACGCATTTGGAATTTTATGGGAGAATGTAAGAGCATTATCAG
Source organism: Chamaecyparis obtusa (assembly GCA_027943335.1). NCBI lineage: Eukaryota > Viridiplantae > Streptophyta > Pinopsida > Cupressales > Cupressaceae > Chamaecyparis > Chamaecyparis obtusa. The sequence continues at coordinate 617,752 of BSBK01003886.1, forward strand.
CAAATTCTTAACCTGGGATATTGGTACTAGTGACAAAACCCTTTTTTGGGACGACTCTTGGACAGGTCTCCCCCCCCTAAACAAACTAGGCTTTTCCTCAGGATTCATAGAAGAATGTAAGAAAGTAATAGGTCTCCACCTAAATGATTATTTGAGTAAAGAGGAACCGTTTGCATGGAGTAAGCTCAACGATATAAACCCACTATGGATAGAGAAGGGTAAATTAAACAAAATCTTGAACCTTAGACCTATCTCCTTTAAACAGAGACCGGACCGCTTAATATGGGCAGGATCCAAAAATGGTAAATATTCGGTTAAAGAAGGATACAACACTATTATCAAAGAACAGAAAATGGATAATTTAGACATACCGCTCAATCTATGCTGGAATAAAATCTGTTTACCAAAAGCAGGCATGTTCCTATGGGTAGCTATCCAAAATAGAATTCTGACTGCGAACAGACTAACCAAACTAGGCTTTGAAGGACCTTCCAGATGCACATTATGTGAGAACAAAGAGGAAGATGTTAATCACCTCCTCCTCAATTGCCCTTTTACGCAACAATGTTGGAATTGGTTGCATCAATGCTTAGGTTGGAAATCAGCCCTTCACCAAGACCTTCTTTCAGAACTCAAAGCATGGTCCTCTCTGCTCAAAGCAAGCTTGTTCAATGATACATGGATTATAGCTCCTTCGATCGTCGTATGGGAAATCTGGAAAGAAAGAAATAGGAGGCTCTTCCTGGATCAAAAGCTTCAATGGCCCTCAATAGCAAACAAAATAGAATCATCAATAGTAGAGATCATTAATAGTAAGCTGAGAAACAAGTATAGCATAGAGAACTCCTTTTCAAGCTGGGACAACAAAATCAGAACTAGATGGCCTAAACTAGAAATTCCCCCTCTATATGGCAAAGGTGGCCCGAAAATTAAAGCAGAAAGAGCAACATGTAAATGGACCCCCCCGAAGAGGGGTTGGGTTAAATTAAACTTCGATGGCACGTCTAGAGGTAACCCTGGGATAGCAAGCATTGGAGGCATCATTCACAATTGGAAATCAAAAGTTATTGCAAAGTATGCCAAACCCATCAACCCTACTACTAATAACATGGTGGAATGCAATTCGGTATTAGAAGGATTAAAACTATGCAAAAAGCTTAACTTAAACAAGGTGTTTATAGAAGGAGATTCCCAAGTTATAGTTAATGCGATTAGATCCAAAAAAACCCAGAACTAGCTTCTTAATTCGAAAATAGAAGAAATAAATCAAATTATAGAAAGCATTAATAAATATGAAATTAGACATATCTACAGAGAAGGCAACAGAGAAGTAGACACGTTAGCTAATCTAGGAGTAGATGGTATAGTAATATTAGACCAATATGAAAAAGATAAGGCATAACAACAAAACTTAAGCACCTAATAGATAATTTATCAAGCAACATATAAGAAAACTCCCACATAGTAGATCCCACAACCTAAACCCTTTATCAATATTCATATTAAATCAAAGAATAACAAGGTATTATAACCAAGCAACAGAGCACCCTAAGATTTAAGAAAAGGACAGCGAGAATAATATAAATTGCAATCCTAAGGCGTAACCTAGGCATCTCCCTCTTAGTTTATATGAAACTATATCCATAAAATAACCCCAAATTAGCAAGCTGTTGTCAATTGAAAAAGAGTTAGAATATTAAAAAATAATAATAAGGTCACATATAGAAGATACTCAGCTAGACCTAAGCATCTCCCTAGCTTTTATGTAATAAGGAAATAAAGAATGCATACAAAGATAGACCCAACGGACAATTATGATAGATTAAGGCATAAACCAACATAACCAGTAATTAGGATTTAATAGTCATAGTCAAGCTACACCTGACGACCTCCTAACAAGACAACAAAAGATATATATTCACTTATATATACGAACTTCAAACACTGAGCATAGCCCTCTCTTAATCCCTCCCTTGCTACAATATAGAAACCATAAAGTTTCATAATCATGGCACGAAATCAGTCATCATAGAAAGTGAGAAAACTCTAGACCAGGCTAGAGTCTTCTAGACCCCATAATCATTAGATGTAGTAGGAGCTTCAAACATCAACAATTTCTAAAATATCCTCTCAGACTTCTCCTTTCTCTCGGCTCCTCCTCACATCTCCAGGTCTATCCCCAAGCACTTCCTTGTATTGACAGAGATGGAAACCAAGCTAGTAACCTTCCCCCAAGGTAATTCCAGGGC